>BRKX01000001.1:44081816-45316816 GCA_026008535.1 Perilla frutescens
CGGGGGTTGGAATTAAGAAGCGGGAAAGAAAGGGAGTAACCTGATTAATGAAAATCTCAACAGAAGACCCAGAATAACGAAACATGCTTTATTATAATATATACATATTTACAACACCAAGATCAGAGTTCTTATATATACAACAGATGTTGGTCAGTCGGATTCCTTATGACAATATTGTTCTAGATTTTTGATAGATATATTCACCCAACATAATGAAATGATAACGTTGCTAAATCAGTTATTTAGAATTTAAATAGTAAATCACTCCATCATCAACTACCTCTATACTTGAATATATTGTTGAATATTCTTGATTGAAATATATCTACCACCACTCTCTGTATTAAATCCATCTTAGAAACAACTAATCATTGTTAAATACCAAAACCTAAGATCTAACAATTCATTATTTTCTGTACTTAAAATTATCACTATTACTATATTGTACATACATGCTTAAAATTTTAAAACTAATACTAACTTCAATACAAAGAAAGGAATAATGTTTATGTATAAATTATTATTTATTATGTAATTCCCGGGAATATATGCATAACAAGTTCAATCTACAAAATTGGATACTTAATTTTTAATATAGGCTTAATATTCAAAAAAAAAATTCAAATTGGATTTGTATACTTATACTCGAGAACTTAGTTAATTAAAGTAAATGAATTTCATCATTTAATTTAAGCTAATATCGAGCAGAGGATGAATTTTAATATTAGAACCAAAATTCTTATATATATATTTTTCTTGCTAATTTTTAAAAACCATGAAACATGGCTAATCGATTATGCAAAATAAATAATTAATAAAAATCTTACCTTAATGATATAATAGCTGCTGAAAATCTTAAGAATGTATAGTACTGAAATTAGTTATAGACAAGACGCAATTTAGGAAATTTAGAAAATGATCTATGATCAATTTTCATCCATACCCTATTTTTTTTATATATATTTTTATAACATTAATTTTCCACTTAACTATCCTCTAAACATGAGTCATCATCTACAAACTCCTACTTTGGGACACATCACTTTTAGAAATTCCCTCCCCATAATACACGTATATTGGGAGGAAAACTTGTAATAATTCTCATCCATGAAAATATTATATATATATATATGTATGTATGCAACGAATTCTTTTTGTATATTGTTATATAAATACTATTTCCTTTATAAATGTGTATGTGTTTATTTGTGTGGAATATAAATATACTAAATCTATTTACACTTAATGAATCAAACAAATTAATCAAAATAACTTCATATTTAGGATTCTAAATAAAAATACGAGAATATTCTAAGGGTAATTCTAACACTCAATGGACACATATCACCTAAAAATGTGGCCTAGAGGGTCCGTCTTCTTTTCTAGATTATCCTTATGGTTAGCATATGATATATATATATATATATATTTAATACCAAAAAGTTTTGGCTATTTAACTATTTGATATATATTCCTAATTAAATTTAGAAAATAAAATTTTGGGGTATTACACTCCTCCCCCCTTAAAAGAATTTCATCCCGAAATTCACTTACCTTTGAATAATTCAGGATATTGCTGTCTCATTTTGCTTTCTAGTTCCCACGTTGCTTCAGTTCGATCGTGATGATTCCATTGCACAAGCACCAATGGAATTTGTTTGTTTCTCAGGACTTGAACTTTCCTATCAAGAATTTCGTGGGGTTTCTCCTCATACGTCATATCAGAACGTAAAACTAACTCACTTTCTTTGACAACATGTTTTGGGTCAAACACGTATTTCCTGAGCATTGAGACATGATATACATCGTGAACTTGTGACAGGTTTGGCGGAAGAGCTAATCGGTAAGCAACCTCACCAATTCTTTCTAGTATCTCGAATGGGCCAATAAATCTTGGTCTCAGTTTGCCTTGTTTTCCGAATCTTACAACATCCCGTGTTGGAGATACCTTTAAGAAAACCTTTTCACCAACTTGAAACTCTAAGTTTGTCCTGTGCTTGTCTGCATAAGCCTTCTATCTGTCTTGCGCTTCTTTCATTCTTGCTCGAATATGGTCGATCATTTTGACAGTGGTTTGCACGATCTCTGGACCCAAAATTTTTCTTTCTCCAACTTCATCCCAGTATAGGGGCGATCTGCATTTGCGACCATACAAGGCTTCATATGGTGCCATTTTTATAGTTGATTGGTAGCTGTTGTTATAAGCAAACTCGACCAAGGGTAAAACATCTTCCCAGCTTGTGTTTCCGTCCAACACAACTCCTCGTAGCATGTCCTCCAGAATTTGTATCGTCCTCTCTGATTGACCATCTGTTTGAGGATGAAAAGTAGTGCTGAAGTTCAACTTCGTTCCTATTGCTTCTTGAAGACTCTTCCAAAACCTTGATGTGAAGTGAGTATCACGATCTGACGTGATAGAAACTGGAATTCCATGTAGTCGAACAATCTTCTTCACATAAATTTGCGCTAACTTGCTTAATTCCGTTGTTGTTTTGATTGGCACGAAATGTGCTGATTTGGTCAATCGATCTACAATGACCCACACTGATGAGTTTCCTTTCGTTGATCGCGGCAAGCCTACCACAAAATCCATCGTTATATGATCCCATTTCCATTCTGGAATTTCCAACGGCTGCAATAATCCCGAAGGTCGTTGATGTACCGCTTTCACTTGTTGGCATGTTAAACATCTCTCCACAAATGTGGCTATCTCCCTTTTCATATTATTCCACCAGAAATATTGCTTCAGGTCCTTGTATAGCTTTGTGCTGCCTGGATGTGCCATGTAGGGAGTATTATGAGCTTCTCTCATAATTTCTTGCTTCAATGCGTCGTCACTGGGAATGCATAATTGATCACGGAACATTAAAGCTCCGTCGTTATCTTCCCTAAATTCTTTTGGTTCACCCGCTTTGACTCTTTGTCTTATCTTTTCCAATCGTTCATCTTTTTGCTGAGCATCTACGATTCTCGATCGTAGTTCTGGTTTGGCTACCACTGCGGCTATCACACTTGTTGTAGAGCTTGGTGCAAACACCAACTCTAATTCCATCTTTTCTATTTCTATCACAAGTTCCTCCTTATTTGTGAGTAGATATCCCATCACTCCTTGTTTCTTTCTGCTCAATGCGTCGGCTACTACATTTACTTTCCCGGGATGGTAGTGTATCGTGCAGTCATAATCTTTCACTAACTCTAACCATCTTCTCTGCCTCATATTAAGCTCTTTCTGTTCGAAGATATACTTCAAACTCTTATGGTCAGTGTAAATCTCGCATTTCACCCCATAAAGATAATGTCTCCAAATCTTGAGTGCATGTATGACGGCGGCAAGCTCCAAATCGTGGGTTGGGTAGTTCAGTTCATGAGGTCTTAATTGTCGTGAAGCATATGCTACCACTTTCCCGTTTTCTATCAGCACGCATCCTAAACCCAATTTAGACGCGTCAGTGTATATCACGAATCCTTCTACTCCTTCTGGCAAAGTTAAGACTGGTGCAGTTGTTAATCTTGTCTTTAGTTCCTGAAAACTCTGTTCACACGCATCAGTCCACTCAAACTTGACCTTCTTCCTCAAAAGTTGTGTCATTGGCCTTGCTATCTTTGAAAAATCTTTAATGAACTTCCGGTAATATCCTGCTAAACCGAGGAAACTTCTTATCTCATGAATGTTGATTGGTGATTTCCACTTCTTCACTACCTCAACCTTTGCAGGATCCACCTTGATGCCTTCTGCTGACACAATGTGCCCGAGAAACATTACCTCATTTAGCCAAAATTCACACTTGCTGAATTTGGCATATAACTTTTCTCTCCTTAGTGTTTCTAACACTAGTCTCAAGTGTTTCTCGTGTTCTTCTTCATTTCTCGAGTAGATCAGTATGTCGTCAATAAAAACCAACACAAACTTATCTAAATATTCATGGAAAACCCGATTCATTAAATCCATAAAGACTGCAGGTGCATTTGTTAACCCAAAAGGCAACACTAGAAACTCATAGTAGCCATATCTTGTTCGAAATGTAGTCTTGGGTATGTCATCTTTTCTTACTTTAACTTGGTGATACCCAGATCGTAGATCAATCTTGGAAAAGATTTTTGCACCAGTCAACTGATCAAAGAGATCATCTATCCTCGGAAGTGGATACTTGTTCTTCACTGTCAACTTGTTTAACTCCCGATAGTTGATGCACATTCTCATAGTACCATCCTTCTTTTTGACGAATAGAATCGGTGCTCCCCAAGGTGATACACTGGGTCTTATAAAACCTAATTTCAATAATCCCTCCAGTTGCACTTTTAACTCTTGTAACTCATTCGGTGCTAACCGATATGGGGCTTTGGATACCGGTGCTGCTCCCGATTCTAGGTCTATGGTGAACTCTACTTGTCTGTCTGGCGGCAGACCTGGCAAATCGTTTGGAAATACATCTTCATATTCCCGTACCACTGGTACCTGACCCACTGTTAAACCTTCTTCTTTCTTGCTTACAAGGTTTACTAGAAACGCCTGACAGTCTCCTTTTTGTAACAACTTTACAGCCTTTAATGCTGAAATGATGGGAATTATATTTCCCATTTTTGCTCCATAAAACTTCACTTCTTCCTTGCCCAGCTTCTGAAATATTATCTCTCTCTCGTGGCAGCGTATTGTTGTACTCTCCTTTGTTAGCCAATCCATCCCAAATATAATGTCAAAGTCCCGCATCTCAAGAGCAAAGAGATCAGTTGTGAAATTTTTTTCACCTACTACCAAGTCTAAGTTCTTACAAACACAATCAGCTAAAAGTGTTTGCCCTGAAGGAATGCTTACTGCTAGGGCTTCTCCTGCTAATTCTAGCTCTAGATTAAGGCGTTTACATACATCTCTAGATATAAAGGAATGTGAAGCTCCAGTATCAAATAAAGCAAGCACAGGTATATTGCTCAAACTAATCATACCTGCCAAATTTCCAGGGTTCCCAGCTGCCTCTTGCTGGTTGAGAGCATACGCTCTGGCTTGTTGTGGTGCACGAGGACCTTGATTTTGATTTTGCTGAGGTTTGGGATTACTTCTATTGTTGTTGTTATTCCCTCGACCTCCTCCACCTTGTGGTCTCATATTTCTCATGCCCTGTCTGAACTGTGGCCTCTGCTGCTGCTGATCTTGCATTCCCAAATTTTGTTGACATTTATTAGCATAATGCCCCTGTCGACCACATCGATAGCATTGGACACATGGTCCAAAGTGATATCTGTTACAAGTTGCACACAACGGTGAATTCCCTTGATAGCCCTGAGATTTTGGTGCAACATTCACTTGCCCTGCAGGCCTTGGTCCAAAGTTCCTTTCTCCTTGATAGTTATGCTGAAAATTCTTCCCTTGATAACCTCGTTGTGGTCCATCCCACTTCCGTTTTCCCTTCTGATCCCCAGCTACTGGTTGAGATGGTGAAGCCTTTGATGTTCCTTGCATTGCCTCAATACTAAGTGCCCAACTCAGTATTTGACCATAGTTTACTTCATCCTTTCCGATCAGTGCAGTGCCTATTTCCGGTTTCAAAGCCATGCGAAATTTTTCAATCCTCTTTGCTTCTGTGTCTACGGTCTGTGGTGCGTATTGAGATAACCTATTAAACTGCAAATCATATTCTGCGACTGATTTGCTCCCCTGTATGAGATTCCAGAATTCATTAGCCTTCTGATGCTGATAATGAGCTGGTATGTACTTTTGATACAAGATTGTCTTAAAGTTCTCCCATGTGAACACTTCCCAATCTGCATCAGATATTGTTCTTCGAACTGACTCCCACCAAAAATCTGCATCATCCACAAGTTGATACAGAGCACAGGCTACCATTTCTTTATCACTACAATGTAAAAACCCAAATATCTTTTCAAGTGCTCGAACCCAACGTTCGGCTGTGAGTGGATCCCCTTCTCCATTGAAAGTTGGGGGATTATGGCGTCTGAACTCCATTTCAATTTGTGGTCCCTGACCTTGCGGAATATTCGGTACTTCCGGTACCGCCAAGTTCACATTTCTTGGTCTTCCTCTTGGCATTCTGCAACTAGTCAAATCTCCAATCGATCAACACTTGCGTAAAGATTCGAAAAGAAAAATAAAGATAATAATCACACATCTCGTAAAGAAAATGAAATGTATATATGCAAAGCCTTTCAAAAATATATACACAATATATATATATAAATCTAAAAGATATCCTGAAACAGAACTTTTATATAAAAGAGTGGAGTACTACACATACATTATCTATACATCAAAAATATAATATACCGTTTAGTCCACTAAGTCAAAAAGAGGCTAACTATCAAATGCCTCATGTCGGAATGGTCTTATAACAACGACAACGTTTCCGACTAACAAAAGCTACTGAGCTAATGATACAACAAAATGTCAGCATCAGTATATACTAAACTACTCAAACTACTACAACTATACATATATCTATGGAGACGACGGAATATACCAGTGCCCCGGACGCCCCTCCGCATCGAAATCACGTCAAAAGTGGAGCGTCGTAGATCCATCAGTTACTTCCATCAGCTCCTCATCAGGATTCTCCTCCGGGTCCTCCTCTGCGATGGGCTCTAACTGGGTCCCAGATGGACCGGCCTCATCATCATGCGATGCTACCGTGATAAGTGGCGACTGTGGTGCGGGTGGTGCTGAATGATCCATCTCGATCGTCTTCTCCGCTGGTAAGACCGATGTAAATGGTACTCTAAACATATCCATATCCTCCTCTACTACGGGTAATTGTGGAGCCACACATCGTCTATCTGCCCAAATCCGTAGCACATATGTGAAGAATCTCGAAAAATAGACTTTCTCTGCAAAAGTAGGCGGAGATCTCTCTGAGAAAATATCAGCAACTCTTGCAGCCCATGGTCTCCAGGCTTGAGGTAGTCCAATAATATATCTCGCCGTAGCCTCTACCTCTATAATACCACCGATACCTGAGACAGTCATCCATAAAGTCACAAAACATGCGGTGAACTCTGGCACATCCTCCCCTGGTCTACTAATACATGCACGAAACCTCTCTATCCGCTCATCCATCGTCACACGAGTACGACACCTCTTTCGAGGTCTCACCTGCCACCCCGCTATCTACTTAGCATAATTTCTCAATCAGTCTACGTTCAACCATTTTCATAAATTCTTACAAGTTTAGCCTAAGTTCAGCAACTACAGGCTAAGTTCATCTTAAGTTCTCAAATTCCAAGTCAAAGTACTCATCTAGAGCACAACATCAAATACAAATCAACTATCAATGTGTGCAATCAACATATATCAAAAATTCATAAGTATGCCCAAAGCATAGATAAACAAATTCCTCACATGTATACAATAGAATCAGCATGGTTTAACACAAAATCCTGTACACCCACAGGCATATTTCATTCTCAAAACCAGTAAGTAATCAGTGTAAGACTCAATCTTTCAAGGCATTCCCGCCAATATGGAAAATCACAATCTTTCATTTCCAACAACTTAAAATTTCACCAATTAATGTAAACTTTTAAAATCTAAAAACCGCATAAAAACATGCGTACCTTTCGGCTATTGCATGAGTGATGAGCTGAGGACTTATATAATATCACACGGGAATTTAATGAAAAAGAAAAATAAAATAAGTTGACCCAACAGGTTTGCAGAGTTGCAAGACCTGGCTCTGATACCACTCTGTAATGCCCCGATCCCAGATGACCGTAGAAATGGACGCCACGGGGGTTGGAATTAAGAAGCGGGAAAGAAAGGGGGTAACCTGATTAATGAAAATCTCAACAGAAGACCCAGAATAACCAAACATGCTTTATTATAATATATACATATTTACAACACCAAGATCAGAGTTCTTAGTGTTTAACAAAAGGATATTACAAGCGCGGAGACTTAATTATCAACAGAATACTTAACAAAAAGAGACAATGGGAAAATAAGTAAATAACAAAAGCCCATCTCTCAGCATCGTCACCTCCACGCGCCAGCCTACTGACCTGAAAAATATTTGAAAATATTTGGGCTGAGTACTAGTGCACTCAGTGGGCAAGTTTTTACAATTCGAGTTATGCAAATCATTTTATTAAAGTAATCTATCTGTGTTCATGCAGGTAGTGAAGCTTAGGAGGTTTTAAAATTTAAAGCAACCTAAGTTCACCAAAATATTTTATCGTGAAGCGCTTAAGAGGGTAACCAGTCACTGCCCGCAACCCGTACTACATCACCACGCGTAAAGTTGAGTATGGCCAAGTATACCCAATGAGTATAACCCATAAGTGTTTCATTTTTGTCTCACCGACAAGGAGTAGGGCAGGACAAATAAAGCACGCATACTGTAGCTACTCACATTGACACAACGCTGGTTTATGAGACTCCGACAACATACAGTAGCACGTAAATATTTAACACAGATAGTCACATATGCAATTTTAACAAAGCAGAGCTTAATAGCTCGAAAGATACAATTTGCAAAAATATAATAGCCCACCTGAATAATGGATAAGCTTTAAGACCCAGGGTTGGTCCTGCTCAGATTTTGTTATCTCTTCTAGGCCTAAAATAACCAGTATTAGCTTAGTTAGTTAAAGGCCTCTATCAAAACTCAATCCCTAAACTCCCTTTTTAAATTTTATGTTGAATTTCTATATTTTATTTAGCAGTTTTCAAACTTTAAATACAACTTGATTCTTTAGAAAATGTTACTCATGACAATACACCTTAGAGTAATAAAAATATATATATATCTACAACAGATGTTGGTCAGTCGGATTCCTTATGAGAATATTGTTCTAGATTTTTGATAGATATATTCACCCAACATAATGAAATGATAACGTTGCTAAATCAGTTATTTAGAATTTAAATAGTAAATCACTCCATCATCAACTACCTCTATACTTGAATATATTGTTGAATATTCTTGATTGAAATATATCTACCACCACTCTCTGTATTAAATCCATCTTAGAAACAACTCATCATTGTTAAATACCAAAACCTAAGATCTAACAATTCATTATTTTCTGTACTTAAAATTATCACTATTACTATATTGTACATACATGCTTAAAATTTTAAAACTAATACTAACTTCAATACAAAGAAAGGAATAATGTTTATGTATAAATTATTATTTATTATGTAATTCCCGGGAATATATGCATAACAAGTTCAATCTACAAAATTGGATACTTAATTTTTAATATAGGCTTAATATTCAAAAAAAAAATTCAAATTGGATTTGTATACTTATACTCGAGAACTTAGTTAATTAAAGTAAATGAATTTCATCATTTAATTTAAGCTAATATCGAGCAGAGGATGAATTTTAATATTAGAACCAAAATTCTTATATATATATTTTTCTTGCTAATTTGTAAAAACCATGAAACATGGCTAATCGATTATGCAAAATAAATAATTAATAAAAATCTTACCTTAATGATATAATAGCTGCTGAAAATCTTAAGAATGTATAGTACTGAAATTAGTTATAGACAAGACGCAATTTAGGAAATTTAGAAAATGATCTATGATCAATTTTCATCCATACCCTATTTTTTTATATATATTTTTATAACATTAATTTTCTACTTAACTATCCTCTAAATATGAGTCATCATCTACAAACTCCTACTTTGGGACACATCACTTTTAGAAATTCCCTCCCCATAATACACGTATATTGGGAGGAAAACTTGTAATAATTCTCATCCATGAAAATATTATATATATATATATATGTATGTATGCAACGAATTCTTTTTGTATATTGTTATATAAATACTATTTCCTTTATAAATGTGTATGTGTTTATTTGTGTGGAATATAAATATACTAAATCTATTTACACTTAATGAATCAAACAAATTAATCAAAATAACTTCATATTTAGGATTCTAAATAAAAATACGAGAATGTTCTAAGGGTAATTCTAACACACTCAATGGACACATATCACCTAAAAATGTGGCCTAGAAGGGTCCGTTTTCTTTCCTAGATTATCCTTATGGTTAGCATATGATATATATATATATATATTTAATACCAAAAAGTTTTGGCTATTTAACTATTTGATATATATTCCTAATTAAATTTAGAAAATAAAATTTTGGGGTATTACACTCCTCCCCCCTTAAAAGAATTTCGTCCCGAAATTCACTTACCTTTGAATAATTCAGGATATTGCTGTCTCATTTTGCTTTCTAGTTCCCACGTTGCTTCAGTTCGATCGTGATGATTCCATTGCACAAGCACCAATGGAATTTGTTTGTTTCTCAGGACTTAAACTTTCCTATCAAGAATTTCGTGGGGTTTCTCTTCATACGTCATATCAGAACGTAAAACTAACTCACTTTCTTTGACAACATGTTTTGGGTCAAACACGTATTTCCTGAGCATTGAGACATGATATACATCGTGAACTTGTGACAGGTTTGGCGGAAGAGCTAATCGGTAAGCAACCTCACCAATTCTTTCTAGTATCTCGAATGGGCCAATAAATCTTGGTCTCAGTTTGCCTTGTTTTCTGAATCTTACAACACCCTGTGTTGGAGATACCTTTAAGAAAAGGAGCACATCAGTTGATACCCCCTTGTTCAAGACTAACCTCTTGAAGATCGAAAGAGATCTAAAACCTTGTAAAGATGATAATAGCACCTACCTTCCTAGCGAGCAGTTATGGACTTCAAGTGTGAGCCGTCGACCAGCTGAGGTAGCGAGCAGTTACCAGGTTCAGCTAACTGTCCTTCATTGTGTAATTTGTAAAGGAACTCAAGTTATATAGTGAAGTTGCCCTTCTGCGGAAGGAAGATAGGACGTAGAAGTTTGAGACTTCGAACCTCTATAAATCTCTTGTGTGCTGTACTTATTGATCATTGCATATCTCTAACTGCACACAACATCACACAAACTGCACTCAAACTGTCTCAACTGATTATCAAGTTGGTGCGTAGATAAGTTTCTTCAAGCGAGTCAAAGGGCCATATTTTCCGCATCTAAAGTAAAAGTTTTTGAATCAGTTTATTCACCCCCCCTCTAAACTGATACCGACTCGCCCGGGACCAACATGCATTGCCCTAGGACCCTTTCTCTAGTTGTTATTTCCTTTTATTGCAATTGTGATCGTATTGTTCTTATTTTCGTTTATTTCAAGAAATTGTTCAATTCCATGTCTAGAGTAAAAACCACAACAAATCCATATTTTCGTATTGCTTGACTTGTAAAATGGCATGATTGTGATGCTTACATATCTTGAGTAATCTTAACTCCCCGTGAATTCCACCTCGTTTCGCCTTGTACTATATTTACTTGTCCACTTGCAAGTTTGAATCGAGTTTTAAAACTTAAAGTAAAAATATCACATCATTTAGTGACCGAATTTTCCGTCTCTACAATTAGAGACAGAATAGAGATAGTAAGTTCGGTCGCCAAATACCGACAATCAAACAAGGCGACTGATGATGATTACAGATTATTTCATCTCTAATTTGTCTCTAAATGTTAGAGATGGAAAATTTTCCGTCTCTAAATATTTAGCAACCATGATATTAGAGACATAATTTTTCCTTTTCAATTCCGTCGCTAACTGAATTTAAAAAAATGAATTTGGAGACGGATATTTCCGTCGCTATTTCGGTATTTTCTTGTAGTGACCTGCAAAACTAGTGGACCAATATTAATTGTCTTCATATGTTAAATTAATGTCTATAATCTTTATATAAAATTGCACTCAATTGCAAATTTGACTATTCAATGCATTATGTATTTTCAAAGAGAGTAAAAAAAATACGTACTTTTAAGTAGAAATAACATGAAGACTGAAGTCATATGCATAATTAAATTTAGGGTGATTCTATACATAGCCTCATTTTTTCTTAACATAGCCCATTATTTTAAAATAAAATTATAAATATTAATTGATTTACTCTTTTATCCTTGTAGCCCCCAAGTTAGAGTTAAAACCCTAATAAAACTCCCAATCTATAGTAATCATCCTTCTCCATCATATAGCCGCTCTCAAAAAAAAAAAGCCTCGTCCTTTAGTATATGTACAGCCCCTCCCCCCCTCTCATCTAACGTTGTCAAAGAAAAACTTAGCAGATAATTGAAGAAGTTTAACGCAACATCAAAAGCCATTGTCCTATCTTTCTTCTTGTATTTCAAATATTTCTAACACAGTTATGATAAAAAAAATTTCGAAGGCCTATTTTTTTTCTTTCAGATAAACTCCACAGTAAATCAGTAATGGCGTTGATGTAATCGTCAATTTTTTGGTAAAAAGATGTTGCCGTTAAGCAGGACATGCTTCATACTAGTAACTTTTATTGATTTTTTTTTTTTGTTGAATACTAATTTTTATCTTTCTCTTCAATTTTATACCCTTTGTTCTTTGTTATTTTTTTCAACTCTTCTATTGTTTTTAAAAAACTTTCAAGAGTATTGCGTTGATCTTGTTGATCAATTAGTAATAACAATGATTCAACTTTGATCTTCGAGTTTTCTTTTTTCACCTTTTGTTCAAACAATATTATCAATTAATGAGCTTCCTAGAATAAGAAAAGAATCACTTTCGCGATTCTATTTCAATATTTCATATTAATGGCAGAGAATTTTCGCAAATCTATTTTATCATGAACGGGGGCTACAAATTGGATTTTTATTCTGTCATTAAGGGTAAAATAGTATACTATTTAATATTTTTATTTATTTTTTAAATAGTGGCTACAGTGAAAAAATTGTGGGCTTTTTTTTTACACTCACACACCCGACCGTGGTACTGAGGAGATTTGAACGCGTGACTTTTGGTCTCCAAGTAATTTCACTCCACCACTAGATCATCTCCACCGGAACAAATTGTGGGTTTTATATAAAATCACCCTTAAATTTAAATTTTTAATTAAGGCATGCTGTTATGCAAAATGAGAATCACTATGCCGATCTTCATTACTAATAAGCCCAGTCTACCAATAAGTTACTTATGCATATCTCATTTTTGGTTTCTTAATCTATGCATTGAAAAATTGACATAAGACAATTTTTTTGTTTTTTGAATGGCAAGCCGCAATCTCGACCTATAAGATCGGACTTAAGATCTTTTAGCTACGTCCACGTCAATCCCACCAATAAATTATTTCACTTGAGATCCTCTAATCCCAATTTATGTGTACAAATCGTATACTAAATCTCAAAATTATTAATTTTTTTTTCTATTTTTCCCTCAATTTTAATTTCTTTTCATTAGTATGATTTTACATTATTATTTAGAGTTTATTCCACCAAATTAGAATTTATAATTATTGTTTTAATATTTAATTTGGAGAAATATCAATTCAAGGCCCGAAAGATAATTTATCTATCAATATAGAGCCTAAAAGATAGATTCTATCGATTTAAGGCTTGAAAGATCTAAAACTATCGATTTAAGGCTTGGAGATTTAACGGTGTTAAAACTCCGTTAAAACTCCATCTAATAGAAGGTGATGTGACTGTTAAATATTCACATTATTTTGACACACCATTTTATCCTAAATTAAATTAAAAAAAACATAACTTTACATTAATTAAATTATTAGAGGGTTTTATTATATTATGTAAATTCACTCTCTACTTAATTCAATCAGAGATCCTTATAAGTTTAAATTAAATTCAATATGTAATTTTAATATCTTTTTTTTTTATCACAATAATAAATTGATATATTTATTTTAAAAAGAGATCTGGAGATCTGGAGAGAGAATAAAATTAACATTAATTAATTTATTAAATATTTCAATAACATTTAATAGTTTGCGATGTAATTAAAATCATAATAATTAATTATAAATATAATAAATTTTAATTAATCAAACAAGAATTTCAAACAAAAAACTAATGAGACTCGAACGACAAAAACTGATGGTTTTTATTTGATGAAATTCAATAAAACCCCATGTTTAATTTAATTAAAATAATTAATGTAAATTTATATTTTTTGTTTAATTTAATATATGAAATGATGTGGATATTTAACAGCCACGTCACCTTTTATTTGATGGAGTTTTAACACTGTAAAATTTACAAGCCTTAAATTGATAGTTTTAGATCTTTCAAGCCTTGAATCGATAGAATCTATTTTTCGAGCTCTATATTGATAGACAAAACCATCTTTCGGCTTTGAATTGATAATTCTCCATTTAATTTTTATTTTTTTAGTTAATATAATTGATTTTTGAGGTTAATTATTCCAAACTTAGGATATAAAATTTTTTAAACTTTCAATTTTTAGCAATAAATATTAATTATATATGATTATTATAATATAATAAATTTTATTTTTATAAAAAATATTATTAACAATATACAATTTTAATATTAACACATGCTTTGGCACACATAAATTGGGATTAGAGGATTTTTACTCAAATTACTTATGTATTCTTTTTTCTTTCAAATTACTTATGTATTCTTTTTTCTTTTTGTTTTCTTCATCTATGTTTTGAAATGTTGACACGAGATGGATTTGTTTTGAATGACAAAGCCGCAATCTCGTCCTATAAGATCGAGCTTAAAATTCTTTAGCTACAAATACGTCAATTCTACCAATAAGTTTACCTATGCCTTTTTTTTTTTTCCTTTTTTGATTCTAAATTATGTATTGAAAAATTTTATCTGTACTAAATCTAAAATTTAACTCATCTACCAAAATTTTAGCTCTAAAAAAAATCTCACATAAAACACCCTAAATCGTGTCCCATTTTATTGACGTGTGTAGGGGTGGCACGATAAGGTATACCTTACTTTTTTCATCATACTTTTACTTTACCTTACTTGTACGGGTATGGAGAAAATCCATACCTTTACCTTACCTTAAGGTTCGGTATACCTTCCAACGGTATACCTTAAGTTCGATATGAAACAAATGGCATACCTTTGCCGTACCTTTATTTCGGTATACCTTACCGACATCGGTATACCTTATAATATCGGTATACCGTATATCTTATCATACCATCCTAGAATATATCATATATCTCATATATTTACTCAAAATAAATGAAACACTCCTAATAACGATCAAAATTTAACAAAATAAAATAAATATCTTCATGTCACGATAATTAAAGTCCAATAAAATAAAATAGATATAATAATTCAAATTTAACACTCCAATGCAACAATTAAAATAAAAACAACCAAGTGTTACCCAACAAATACAAGAAATAAAAATAAATCGAGTCTAGAATATTTCCCAAAAATTAATACAATCTTCAAATTTGAATCTCAAGAAACCTGCAAAATTAACAATTATATTAGTACTTTAGTTACAAGTTACAAAATACAAAATGAAAAAAATAAAATATATAAGAACATAATCTTACTTTTCAAGTTACACCAAACACTAAGTGGAAACGGTAGAGAAAGTTTGAGTGCCATCTTGATTGCCATTTGTATCTGTAAAAGAATCATTAAAAATTAATAATCCACTTTATTTTAGCTTAGTGTAATTGAATATATATTATATAAATTTAAACTTTAATAAATAAAGAAACTCTTACTCTTTTCAATTTCTTCAATTTCCTTGTATAATTCAAGGTCATCGTCGGTTGGATCTTTATATAAGTTGAAGTCCTCTACTTTTAGCCAATCACTGGTACGCACCAATGCCACTACCATTTTCGGGCTCAAGCTTGTTCTAAAAGAACCAACAACTCTTTTTCCCAAGCTAAAAGCGGATTCACTAGCAACCGTTGAGCTTGGAATAGCAAATATATCTTTGGCAACTAATGAAAGCATTGGGTACTTAGTTTCATTTCTTTTCCACCAGTCCAAAAGATTGAAAGATGAATTGGATATATATTTATAAATGTATAATATATTTACTAGTATGATATATCAATCATATTTTTATAATTAATATATTTTGTATAAAAAATTATAAACTTACTAAATATTACAAATTTGAAATCATTTACTTATAAATCGTAAGAATTATTTACTAAGTATTAACTAAGAACACATTTAATTATCATTACTATGCATTAAGTATAACATAAGTTTAATTATAAGTGTTAGATATTTTAAATTTATTAAGTATTATATCAATCATATTTTTATAATTAATATATTTTGTATAAGATATTACAAACTTACTAAATATTACAAATTTGAAATCGTTTACTTAGAAATCGTAAGAATTATTTACTAAGTATTAACTAGAACACTTTTAGCATTACTATGCATTAAGTATAACATAAGATTAATTATAAGTGTTAATATTGTAAATTTACTAGATATTTATAAAAGTATAACATATTTACTAGTATGATATATCAATCATATTTTTATAATTAATATATTTTGTATAAAATAATATAAACTTGCTAAATATTACAAATTTGAAATCGTTACTTAGAAATCGTAAGAATTATTTACTAAGTATTGACTAAGAATACATTTAGCAATTAGCATCACTATGTATTAAGTATAACATAAGATTAATTTTATAAGTGTTAAATATTATAAATTTACTAGATATTTATGAATGTATAACATATTCACTAGTATGATATATCAATCATATTTTTATAATTAATATATTTTGTATAAAATATTATAAACTTACTAAATATTACAAATATGAAATCTTTTACTTAGAAATCATAAGAATCATTTACTAAGTATTGACTAAGAACACATTTAATTATCATTAATACAAATGAAGTATAACATAAGATTAATTATAAGTATTAGATGTTGTAAATTTACTAGATATTTATAAAAATATAACATATTTACTAGTATGATATGTCAATCATATTTTTATAATTAATATATTTTGTATAAAATAATATAAACTTTCTAAATATTACAAATTTGAAATCGTTTACTTAGAAATCGTAAGAATTATTTACTAAGTATTGACTAAGAATACATTTAGCAATGAGCATCACTATGTATTAAGTATAACATAAGATTAATTATAAGTGTTAAATATTATAAATTTACTATATATTTATAAATGTATAACATATTTACTAGTATGATATATCAGTCATATTTTTATAATTAATATATTTTGTATAAAATATTATAAAGTTACTAAATATTTCAAATTTGAAATCGTTTACTTATAAATCGTAAGAATTATTTACTAAGTATTAACTAAGAACACATTTAATTATCATTACTATGCATTAAGTATAACATAAGTTTAATTATAAGTGTTAGATATTTTAAATTTATTAAGTATTATATATCAATCATATTTTTATAATTAATATATTTTGTAAAAAATATTACAAACTTACAAAATATTACAAATTTGAAATCTTTTACTTAGAAATTGTAAGAATTATTTACAAAGTATTAATTAAGAACACATTAATTATCATATATTTATATAATATCACAAATATACCGGTATATACCGTTAGTTCGGCATATACCGTATAGCGTTGGTGCGGTATATACCGGTATACCGTTATATCGATATATACCTTCAGTTCGGCATATACCGTTACAATGGTATATGCCGGTATAACGGTATATACCGTACCAATGGTATATATCGTTGTAACGGTATATGCCAAACTAACGGTATATGTCGAACTAACGGTATATACCGGTACAACGGTATATGCCGAACTAACGGTATATGCTGAATTGACGGTATATACTTTAAAAATTCGGTATACCGTCGGTATCAGTATACGTCGGTATACCTCAGTTTTTAAAATTCTATACCGTTACCTTATCGCAAAATCTCGGTACGGTATCTACCTTACCGAAAATATCGGTATACCTTGAAATTCAGTATTGCGGTATTTTTTCCGGTACAGTAAGTACGGTATGACAGTATGACGGTATTTTCCCCAGCCTTAGATGTGTGGGTGGGGCCGCGGGTTCAATTATTTGCTTGGGCTCTTTGAGTTGTCATTTTTCCATGTTTTATTTGCTTTAGAAAATTATTATATATGATTTATATCAAATGAACTGAATATTATTGAAACTAACAAAAAATAAAAAAGTTTTACAAACCCAAACTAACCCCATCAAACAGATGATGGGATTCGAACAACAAAAAAAAAGAACAAATTCAAAAATAAAAAAACTAATAAAAAATACCAAATATATAGAGAATCAATCGTTATCACTGAGCCTGAGATATCCTCTGCCGAAAAAGTTGATGATTAATTGAAATTGGAAGAAATAAAAAACAGATCGATTTTCTACGACGCGGTATAGTCTCCACTGCCTTAAAAACAATTGCGGCTTGCCCGGGTGTATAGCCTTTACGCCGATCGTTCCCAAAGTTAACACAACATCCGTCAATTTGATTACACTCTCAAATTGTGAATTGGAGAAAACTCGAACCTGTTAGTGCCACCGTTTATGCACCCAGTGTTCGTTTTGTTTTTTTGGCGAGATATGTTCGACAATGTGTACTTGGGTATGTCCCTAAAGCTATTCATTCCGCTGTGCAAGAAAAGAAGAACAGTTGGCAAATTGTTCCTTCTGATGTCCTAGATAGAACCAGGGACACTTTTATATTGCAGTTTCTATAAATATAAGATCTTGCACGGATCCGTTCGTGGAAGGCAAGATATGTTCGATTGACTGCCTTGTAGAGTAGATACCGAGCTGCAAATAATCCTCCTGTCCAAGGAAAGTATCTATGCACATTTGGAAAGATCACAAACCATAATCCACTTACTATATTGCCGGCGGTGAAGATCGACGATAATTGAGAAGTAAAGAATATAAGAAGGCCGATTATGTTTAGCAATCGGTAGCCACTTACACTTGTTTAGATTCTCTTAAAAGATTATTTGAGAGTCATTTCGTTTGTGGTCTCTATTTAGCTAGTTACTGTCCTACAGTATGTTCTAGCATTTGAGTGTTTTAAATGAAACACGTGAGGGATTTTTTAATCCATTTTGTACACAATCTCGGGAGAGATTGTAAGTTGAAGTTGTGGGTAGTTAGAGGGAGTCTAGTGTCACAGTTGTAAGGGGATCTTACAGCTTTCATTTAGCGAAAGAGTTCGTGGAGAAGAACGGGCGACATAAGGAGGGAGTCCTGTATGTGTATGATCCCAAATACACTTCATGAAGGACTAACAAACGAATCTTCAAGTTTGGGAGCAATCCTCCCAGAGTAGGTTGATTAACCGAACTGGGTTACCAATCTCATACATATTTTACTGCGTTTTATTTTATGTTCTTACATCTGTCCCACACATATCGTAGAACAACTTATAGGAGTATTGATTAAATATTTGTGAGCACGGATTATCATTTTTAATTGGTACCAGAGCAGGTCACCTTTCTTAAGGTGCGATCGTGGGTTTTTAATCCGTGTATTCTATGTTGTTTTGCCGAGATGGACACAATGAAAGAAGGAGCCTCGACAGTGCGACCTCCGCTCCTGGATGGCAATAATTATGCCTATTGGAAAGCTAGAATGACAAATTTCATATGTTCGATTGATGAACGGGCCTGGAAGATGGTGACTAAAGGCTGGAAGCCTCTCACCAAGAAGGATGAAAAAGACAAAGTGGTGCTGAAGCTGGAAGAAGAATGGGAGGATGCCGACTACCATGTCATGAGGCTAAATGCCAAAGCCATGAACGCTATCTTCTCTGCTATTGACATGAATGTCTTCAAGCTTATATCCACCTATGATAAAGCCAAGGATGCGTGGGATATCTTGCAGACCATATTTGAAGGAACAAGCAGTGTTCGTGCTCGCGAATGCAACTGCTTACCACCAGATTTGAGAACCTTTGCATGGATAAAGGTGAAAAACTTGTTGATTTCAACGCCAAGATTTGTGACATCGCTAATGAAAGCTTTGCCCTTGGAGATGCGATCTCTGAAGAGAAACTTATGTGAAAAGTTTTGCGATCTCTGCCTAGAAGATTCACGTACAAAGTCACGGCCATTGAAGAGGCCAAATACGTGAGTAAGATAAAGTTACAGGAGCTGATGGGGTTTCTGCGAACATTTGAAATGGGGCTCATAGATGATGAGACAGTGCAGAAGAAAAGCATAACTTTTCAGGCAGGTTCCAGTATTGATGTGTCAAGCAATGTCCCTGACAAACATGATCTTGCCGAGACAATTGCTAAGTTGTCTAAAAACTTCTCAAGTTTTGCCAAACGATATGAGAAGTCTTCTCAAAACAATTCTGGCAAAAATAAGGTTTTTAAACCTCAGAGATCAAAAGATGAAGATTCAAATGAAGATAAACATAAAGATGTCAAGTGTAGAGAGTGCGGTGGTTTTGGTCACTACCAAGCCGAGTGTGTCAATACTCTTAAAAGGAAGAACAAATCATACAGTTCTACTTTCAGTGAGAGTGATGATCCAGATGATAGCGGAAGTGATAAATAATGTGTGAGCAATCATATTGCTTTCATGACACAGTCTGTCAAAGAAACTGTGTCTGAATCTGTTCCTGACAGTCAGGATGACAAGGTGTCTGAATGCAGTGATGGTGAAGAATTCACTGAAGAATCTGCCATAGAAGCATATAAAAAACTGCATACGAGTTGGATCATGGTGGTTCAAGCCAATGAAAGGCTGATGAAAGAGAATGCAAATCTCTTGAAAGAAAGTGATGGTGAAGAATTCACTGAAGAATCTGCCAAGGAAGTGCAAAGTAACTTGCTGCAGTCCAGGAACAACAGTCATTCTCAGAATGGTGAGCTTCAACATCTGAAGAAGCTTGTGAAGATGATGAACTCTGGATCATCTCAGCTGGATGAGATTTTTTCCAAGGGAAAGAGCCTTCAGGATCATTCTGGGCTCGGATACTTATGATGGATTCTGTCAAGGACAATCATCTGGAACAAAAGATTCAACAGTTCCAGAATCGAGAGTTGAGCCAAAGAACAAGCAGCAGCAAAGGAAGTCTCCTTAAAAGACACATGTTGTGTGTTATTACTGTGAGAAACCTGGTCACATTTGACCATATTGCAGAAACTATATGAATGACCTTCGAAGGATGAAAAGAAGGGGTTTTTCAGAAGCTGACCAGTTTCCCAGAAGAAAGGACTGGAACAGATCCAAGAACAACCATATAAATTATGTGGTTCATACAACCCTCAACATACATGTGAAAAGTAGCTGGTACTTTGACAGCGGGTGCTCTCGGCATATGATCGGAGATGCTAGCATGCTGAACAACATTCAAAAAGATTGCTCATATCAATCGGTTACCTTTGGTGATGGTGTTAAATGTAGAGTGATTGGCCGTGGATGTCTAAATGTGCATGGGATGCCCAACCTGGAGGACGTGCTGCTTCTAGAAGGACTAAAAGCTAATCTAATTAGCATTAGTCAGTTGTGTGACCAAGGTCTCTTGGTGCATTTCACTCGAGACAAATGTCTTGTCAAGAACAAAGAAATCTTTCTTCTGATGGACGGAGACAGATCGAGGGACAACTGTTATCTCCTTAACATGAAGGGGACTTGCTTCAGATTTTAGATTTGTGAAGCAAATTTATGGCATGAGAAGCTTGGCCATATCAGTCTTCGAAACCTTCAGACTCATGAAGACTGAAGCTGTGATTGGTGTTCCAAAATTGAGTATTGATCGGGGGAAAATATGCGGACCATGTCAAGCTGAAAAACAGATTCACACATCTCATAAATCTGTTAAGAAGATTACTACTTCAAATGCATTGGAGTTGCTGCATATGGACTTGATAGGGCCTATCCAAACTAAAAGTATCGGACGGAAAAAGTTCATATTTGTTTGTGTGGATGACTACACAAGATTCACATGGGTGGAATTCCTAAGAGATAAGGGAGAAACCTTCGAGACATTCAAGAAATTGTGTCTCAAACTTGAAGTGGAGAAATGAACCAATGTTATAAGAATAAGAAGTGATCATGGTCGTGAGTTTGAAAATGCTTTCTTTAGATGTTTCTGTGAAGAAAGAGGAATTAGTCAAGAGTTCTCAGCACCAAAAACACCTTAACAAAACAGTGTTGTTGAGAGGAAAAATTGGACACTTCAAGAAATGAGCCGAGTCATGATGAAGGCAAAATCTGCCCCTGACAACCTCTGGGCTGAAGCGGTGAATACAGCATGTCATGTCATTAATCGGGTGTACTTCAGACCCAAGACGAGAGTTACTCCTTATGAGTTGTGGAAAGGTAAAAATCCCAACTTAAAGTACTTTCATATCTTTGGGAGTACTTGTTAGATGTTGCGAGACCGAGAGCAGCTTGGCAAGTTTGATGCTAAAGGAGATGAATGTGTGTTTCTTGGATACTCGAGGAATAGTCGGGCCTACTGTGTTTTCAACAAAAGGAACAAGACTGTGATGGAGTCCATTAACATTATTGTTGATGATCTGGAAGAATCTGCTGCCCAGATTGATGAGGAAAGCATTGATACTACTATCCATGTTCCAGCATCTGTTCCACACAGTTAGAAACACAGTATCCTTACAGAAGAAAGAATTGAGAAACTGGATGTTTGCAAACCTTCGAAAGGTGTTCAGAAGAATCATTCCACGTCCAACATCATCAGAGATATGAGTGAAGGAGTTCGAACAAGAGGAGTTCGAAAAAACTATCGTGAATTGATAGTCAATGTGTGTTACACCTCAACTGTAGAGCCCAAAAGTATGAAGAAGGCATTGGAAGATGACTGATGGATTCAAGCCATGCAAGAAGAGCTCTTGCAATTTGAAAAAAATGAAGTGTGAGATCTTGTTCCACGAGCTGAAGATGTTAATGTTATCGGGACAAAGTGGATCTTCAAGAATAAAACTGATAAAAAAGGGAACATAACCAGAAATAAGGCAAAACTTGTTGCCTAAGGTTATTCCTAAGTTGAAGGTGTGGATTTCGACAAGACTTTTGCTCCAGTTACTCGTCTTGAATCGGTGCGTTTACTCCTTGTAATGGCTGCTTGGATGAAGTTTAAATTATTCCAAATGGACGTGAAGAGTGCCTTCTTGAATGGGTACTTGTTTAGAGACGTGTTTGTTAGCCAACCTAAAGGCTTTGTAGACCCTCACCATCCTGAGTATGTGTACAAACTGAAAAAGGCCCTTTATGGACTCAAACAAGCTCCTCGAGCTTGGTACGAACGGCTAACCAAATTCTTTCTGGAGAAAGAATATGCTCGTGGTGGAGCTGATAGAATTCTCTTCATCAAGAGAGAAAAATCTGATGTGATCATCGTCCATATTTATATCGATGATA
This sequence comes from Perilla frutescens, assembly GCA_026008535.1. Lineage (NCBI taxonomy): Eukaryota > Viridiplantae > Streptophyta > Magnoliopsida > Lamiales > Lamiaceae > Perilla > Perilla frutescens. The sequence continues at coordinate 44,105,031 of BRKX01000001.1, forward strand.
TTGTCTTTGGATCTATCTCAAACAGAATGGTGGACGAGTTTGTGAAGGACATGACTTTGGAATTTGAGATGAGTCTTGTAGGTGAACTAACCTACTTTCTGGGGCTTCAAGTGAAGCAAAAAGATGATGGAATCTTTGTGTCTCAAACAAAGTATACAAGGAACCTGATAAACAAGTTTGGTCTGGACAGTTGCAGCCCGAAAAAAATACCAATAAGAACATCCTTAAAGATGTCAAAAGATGAAACTGGTGTGTCTATTGAACAAACCTTGTACCGGAGTATGATTGGCAGTCTTCTACTCTATCTTACAGGAAGTAGGCCAGGCATTTGCTACAGTGTGGGATTTTGTGCTCGGTACCAATCTGATCCCAAAGAAAGTCATCTGAAATCTATCAAGAACATAATCAAGTATATAAAGGGTACTGCTGAGTTAGGACTTTGGTTTTCCTATGATACAAACCTGAGTTTGGTGGGGTTTTGTGATGAAAATTGGGCTGGTTGTACTGAAGATCGAAAGAGTACTTCACGAGGATGTTTCTTCCTTGGTAACAACATGGTTTCATGGTTTAGTAAGAAACAGAATTCGATCTCGCTATCCACTGCTGAAGTGAAATATATTGCGGCTAGAAGTTGTTGTACTCAACTTCTATGGATGAAGCAAATGTTGCTTGACTATGGTGTACCACAGTCTGTCCTTACCATCTTCTGTGACATTATGAGTGCAATAAATATTTCAAAAAATCATGTCCAGCACTCACGAACAAAACACATTGATATTCATCACCATTTCATCCGTGAACTTGTTGAAGATGGATCGCTTGTGAATGAATATGTTGGAACTGATGCCCAACTTGCGGATATATTTAGGAAGGCACTTGATAGTGAAAGGTTTGAAACACTTAGATCCTCTCTGGATCTTTGTGTTCTCTGAACTTCTCCTATGTGAGAAGCCTCTCCGTACGGTCTTGGTCAGTAATGTATGTATAGAGATTAAAGTGACCAAGTTGGTGTGGTCGATGTAGTGTGTGCCAAAGTATGTCTCAAACAGATGTTGGGACAGTTTGAACAGTTATTTCTCAATGGCCAGTGCATCATTGTTTCCTGCACCGTGTTCGGTTCCACTTCCCAAGAATGAGCAGAGGGGTGCTGTTTATGGGATGTAACAGTTATGGGAATTTCTTTATTAAAATTCTCTAATTAAGGGCAAAATCTACTGTTCAAATTTTATTAAGGCAATAAATTTTTTTTTAAACAATTCTCTTTCTCCTCAAGCCTTTCTCTCTTGATTTTTTCTGCTCTCAAGACTATTCCTTCTCAGAAATCAATGGCTAACAAATCTGAGTCTTCCAAACCCTCTCTACTCAAGAAACTTAAAATTTCTACGCAAGATTTGTGGCACAAGTTAGGAGAGATCTCGAAGCCATTGGTATTTGCTCCTTTTGGCTCTACCGCTCCTGCCTCGGAGCAGCCGATTAAGGCAATTCCTGATGTCCCTGCTTTTGTGCGTCTTTCTGTGGCACCTTCTGTGGAAGCAATTGAACGATCTGTGTCTGAGACAGATCCAGTGGCTCCAACCTCTCCTAGAGTTTCTATTAATCCTCCCTTGCCACCTCTGGAGAATGTGAAAATGGTGGAAGCCTTGATCGTCTCTGCTATTGGTGATGTGTCTGCCTCAATTAAGGAATTTGCAGCATCAATTGATGCTTTGAAGTTTGTGCAAGAACCTACTGTTCTTGTTGCCGCTTCGCTGGTTAGTGTCTCGCCTGTAGTCACCATTCAAGTGCTATTGGGTGAAGCCCCAGCCCCTGTTGATACTGAAACCCTTGATAAAGGGAAATGAGAAGAAGATGTTGATATCTCCTTCTTGGATGACAATTCGCCCATGGCTGAGTCTGGTTCTATCCCACCTTCAGAGAAAACTCGCGGGACCAAACGCAAGGTACAATTGCGTGATATTCCAGTCACCCCTCCGGTGTCTGATGATGAAGATGACACTCCAATCACCAATCTAAAATCAAAGGTGCTGGCGAAAGTTGCTGAGAAGAAGGGAATATCTTCCAAATCCCCCAAGTCTAAAAAGGTTGCTGTGAAAAAGGGGCCGTCTTCAAAAGTCCCCACATCTTCGAAGTCTTCTGGTAAAAAAGATCTAGCTAGAAAGCCTGCTTTTATTCCTGCTCACCATGTTGCACGGAGCTTGTCTGAGAAGAGGATGGGATTGGTGTCGAGTCCTCGCTGACTATTGATGAAGCAAACCAGAGCTCCTTCTCCCTTTGATGATGAAGCAGATGATGTGGCTGAAGATGTCCCTGACAGATCTGATTCGGAATCTGAAGTCTATGATTTGAGTAAGTTCCTCTCTGCCTTTCACTAGAGTTAATTCAAGTTGGTTGTTGGTCACTTCTTAGTGTCTGAGCGCAAGTTGATTAAGGCTGATGTAGAAGGTACTGAGATTATTAGAATTTTGCATTATTTGAGATTAGAGAAGTCTGCATATACTGCACCTCTCTTTGTTGCTGCAATTGTGTATGAATTTTATGCCAATCCAGCGAGTCTTTAAGAAACCAATCCAGCGAGTTATGCGCGGTCCGTGCGCGAGAGAACCCTTGGCGCACGGATCGTGCACCGTGAGGCAGTTTGAGGCGGATTATACTCTCTTTCCTTGTTCGATTCCAACACCCATTCAAACTCGGCCCAACTATTTAAGGCTTCTTTGAACACGAAAATTAGATAACTTTTCACCTATAGAGATAGCAGAGACATCCCAGAGAAGCCAAAGGAGAGGCCATTGAGAGATTGAAGAAGCACATCATAAGACTACGTTTTATTTTATGCTTTATTCATTCCGGATTATCATGATAATTATTTATTTGTATTCAGTTTCTTTGGATTTTGAATACATTATGAGTAACTAAGCTATTAGCGATTCTAGGGTTGTGGATGTTTTATGGATTTATGAATTAAAGTAATTTATTGTTCCTTTCTATTTCTTGTTTATACACCCTTGTTACTTTATTTATTTTATTTCCAGCATTGTAGTTAATTAAAATCATTCTTAATTTGGTTCTCTAGATAGAGTGAAACAACATAATTAAGTAATTAGTTGCTTTGCATTACCAGTCTTTGTGGATACGACCTTGCTCACCAGTATTTTGCTATAAATTACCTCATACACTTGCGAGCAGTATTTTAGATGAAATAAAATACCGATCAAATTTTTGGCGCCGTTGCCTGGGACTGGCATAATTGACGGCTAATATTTGATTTAATGGTTTAGATTTAATTTAGAGTGTACTTTTTTTCAGTATTTTTATTTTTTTTCTATTTATTTATTTTACTTCTCTCTACTGCGTTTGATTTTATTTGGTTTTTAAGAGATATTGCATGAATTTGAGGTCTAGAGTTACAGTAGACTTAGTACCCATAGATCCTGAAACCGAGTCATCTGTAAGACACAAAAATGCAAAGAGAATTCGAGCTGAGAAGATGGCAGCTAATCGAGAAGAAGAGATGGCGGCCATACGAAGAGAAATGAAAGAGTTGCGAGCTTTACTTCAGCGGCAGCGACAAACACCTAAGCCACCAGCGGCTCAACCACCAATTCAAGAGGCTCTGGAGCCTCAAGTGACTGACAATTTTGGTAGAGTTCAGCTACCGACTATTGAGGCCAACAATTTCAAGCTTAAGTTAGGTTTAATAATGATGGTTCGGCGGAACCAATTCGGTGGAGGCGCATTCAAAGGCCCACATGCACATTTAGCGTATTTTTTTGAGGTTTGTGGGACAGTCAAGATGAATGGAGTAGGGGATGATGCCATCAGACTTCACTTATTCTCATTCTCTCTACGAGATAAAGCGAAGCTGTGGTATCAATCATTGGATGCGGACACAGCTACAACTTGGTAGGAACTGTGCATGAAATTCCTCGCCAAATACTGTCCACAAGCGAGACTCTGAGAATAAAGAATGAGATCACCCAATTTCGGCAGTTCGACCAAGAAACTTTGTATAAAGCTTGGGAAAGGTTCAGAGATGTCATCAGAAAGTGCCCACGACACGGATTTGGAGCAGACCAGCATGTGTGTTATTTTTACAATGGTCTGATGGAGCACACCAGAGACCGGATTGATGCAGCTGCCGGAGGAGCTCTGTTGGAGTTGTCTGCGGATGAGGCCTTGGAATTGTTGGAGAGAATGGCTACAAACAGTGCTAAGTGGCCATCTCAGAGGAACTCAGTCAGAAGGGTGATAGAGATTTCGACTTCTAATGATCTGAAGGAGTTGACTACTCAGATGTCAACTATGGCCAAAGTGATTACTCTGTTGACGAAGAATAATTTGGCTGCAGTGGAAAATACATCGGAGCAAGTAGCGGCAGTTTACGATGATGCAGTTGATATGAACTACATGCAAGGATGAGGCTACAACAACAACAATTATCGACCAAATCATGGGAAAAATCTAAATAATCAGTTTAGACAGTGGAATAATGATAAGATGAGCTATGGAAATCCAAAAAACTTTCAGCAGCCACCCCCTGGGTTCTCCACCACTAATGGAGTCATCAATGAAGGGAAGAAGCCGGATCTGGAAGACCTTCTAGGGTCCTTTATGACTGCCACCAAACAGAGGATGGATGTCGAAGCTGCAGAGGTGGATAATCTGATGATAGCATTTAAAAAGTTTACTGCTAATACGGGGGCACAATTGAAGTCTATGGAGACTCAAATTGGTTAGCTGGCTAAAATTGTGGAAAGCCAGCAACAAAAAGGCCAATACCCGAGCGATACAGAGGTAAATTCGAAGGAGCAGTGCAACGCAATCCACGTGTGCAGTGGTATAAATGAAAAGATTGAAAAAGAAGCAGCGACTACTATTAAGGAGGCTCCTGAACCTAAATATGTGCCTCCGCCTGCTTATATTCCTCCATTGCCATTTCCTCAAAGACTGAAGAAGCAAGAGAAGGAGAATCAGTTTGCTAAGTTTCTTGAAATCATCAAGAAACTATCCATCAACATACCGTTCATTGAAGCACTTGAGAAGATACCAAAGTATGCTCAGTTCATGAAGAAGATTTTGGCTAAGAAGAACAAGATCGGAGAAGTAGAACGGGTGTATTTGTCTGAAGAATGCAGTGCAGTGATACAAAAATAAGTGCCGACAAAATTGAAGGATCCGAGAAGTTTTTCTATTCCGTGTGTTATTGGAGGCTCGAGATTTGATCGTGTGCTCTGTAATTTGGGAGCTAGTATCAATCTGATGCCGCTATCTGTGTATCAACAATTGGGACTTAGCCCGCTAAAGTCGACAACCTTAACTCTACAGCTAGCTGACCGGACTCTAAGATATCCTCGTGGCATTGTTGAAGATGTTCTTGTGAAAGTCAGAAAATTTATTTTCCCAACTAACTTTGTTGTGTTGGATATGGAGGAAGACCGCAGAGTTCCTCTGATTTTTGGGCGACCACTTCTTGCTACTGCGGGAGCGGTTATTGATGTGAAGAAATGATTTTTGGAGTTACAGGTTGAAGATGAAAGTGAAGTTTTCACTATTTATCGATCCATTGAAAATCCGGCATACGAAGAAGTAAAAATGGATGAAGTGGTGGACTCTCTTGATGAATTTGATAAACCCCCTGTACCCATTCATCCGAAAAGACCACTTAAAGCGTGAGAAGAGAAGAAAACAATGGCCAAGAAAAAGCATGTGAAGTATTGGGGACAAACCATTTCGATTTCCCTAAAGGAATTGATGAGAAGGGGATTAGTGTGGTGTCGGGCTTCACCAAATCCTCCTTAGCCATTTTCAAGAAGATGTCGAGCTCGAGACAATAAATCAAGCGCTGATTGGGAGGCAACCAAATATTTTGGTACATTTTTGTTTTGTTTCCTTTATTTAGTTTTGTACTTTAATTTTCTGAATATTCGTGCAGGTTAAAAAAAATAAAATAATAGGGCCTTCAGTTTCCTCAGCCTCCACCTCGGTGAGTTTGTCTTCAGGATACTCCACTTTTTTTTCCTCCGAACTTATTTTCCTTGCGTGTGAATAAGTTTGGAGGAGGGGGCTGGTGTGGTAGTATCCTGAATTTATCTGTTTTATATATTTTTGTAAGAGTAGTTGATGTTGCTCTTGATTATCTCTGGATTTCTTTGTCTATTTGAAAATGATTTGTATTGAGATATCGGAGAATATTTGTAGATGTGAGAGTATGGAGTTGTGGAAACTTGATTAGTTAATGATGAGATTGTGTTTATTTGAAAATTTGCTAATTGAGTATGTGATGATGAATTACTTTGTGGTTTGATAGATTTCTAGAATTTATGCCTTTGGAATGTGATTGAGCATTAGAGGTTTTGAGCCTAAGACTTGTAGTCTTATTCGTTTCTGGTGTGATTATCAATCTTGTGTGTGATCTCTAGAACTTGTCTTCATATTTCTCTCGAGACTACTTGTTGTGTGCTGATAGTTTGAAAATGATTTAAGGCCATTCTTGTTAGCCAATTTTTACCCATACACTTATCTTGATAAAATAATTATCCTTAGTCAACCACGTTGAGCCTTAAAGCCTATTTCCTTGAGTTACTTGTTCATTGAAAATTTGTGGAGAAAGAATAGTTGAAAATTTATGGAATGATGGGTAGTTGAGGTTGGTGTAGAGGTTGTATTGCCTGGAAAATTGGTATGGATTTAGATGCTCATATTGATTACTTCAGATGAATGAAGAAAAAATAAAAAAAAAAAAGAAAGAAAGAAAAAAAAAGAAAATAAGAAGTGAGCATGGAAATAAAAATTTATACCAAGGGAATTAAATGGAACTCGAAGAGTCTAATGGGGCTGGAGATTGATTTACAAGGTTGGAAGAGGATTTAAAAGGGATCCTACTATGGAGTGTTATTTGTTTGGAGGGTGTCGGAGTTCATTTAACTTAGTCACTTAACGAAAATTTCCCCACCTTAGCCGAAGCCTGCATTACAACCAATGATAAAGTCCTTTTTTATTCTTATATTGAAGCACACATTGTTGTAGTATAGAGATGAGATTGATTGCAAGCCTATGGTGGGTTATATGCATTGAATTGATTTTTGAGTGTAAACACGTCCTTTTTTAACACTTGTGTGATGAGAGAAAATATACACCTGGAGAGGTTCACTATTTTAAAGGCATGATTTCTTTGAGTTTATTTTTGTACATTGTGATTTGATCTACATACTTGATTGGGTAAAAATTTAGATTATCCTCTGAAGCATTGCAAGTCTGACGATCCACACTTCAGTTCTTTCATATTTCTCAGATGTTCGAGGATGAACATGTCTCTAAGTTTGGGAGAGTTGATAAACCCTTGTTTTTCAATGGTTTTCATGTATTTTTAAGTCTTGTTGGATGGTATTTGATGAGCATTTCATGTAAGAATTAACAAGTTGTGCATAGATGTCCATATTTTGTGCAGTGTCACGTTTTTGCTCATTTTGAAGGGATTTAGTGCCAAATATTTTATGAGATGAATTTGAGCTTGAAAAGTGCCTACAAAGATATAGGATTAAGTGAGGAGCGCGCTACAACTTGAATCCGGTCAATCGGATGAGAAACGAGTGAGAACGGAGCAAAACGGTGGAGAGTGTCGGGCGGCGAAGATGGAGCACGGCCCGTGCGCTAAGAATCCCTAGCGTGCGGACCGTGCGGGTACTTAAGAAACCAATCCAGTAAGTTACGCGCGGTCCGTGCATGAGAGAACCCTTGGCGCACGGGCCATGCGCCTTGAGGCGGTTTGAGGTGAATTTTCCTCTCTTTCCTTGTTCGATTCCAACACCCATTCAAACTCAGCCCAACTATTTAAGGCTTCTTTGAGCACGAAAATTAGACAACTTTTCACCTATAGCGATAGCAGAGACATCCCAGAGAAGCTAGAGGGGAGGCCATCGAGAGATTGAAGAAGCACATCATAAGACTAAGTTTTATTTTATGCTTTATTCATTCCGGATTATCATGACATTTATTTATTTGTATTTAGTTTCTTTGGATTTGAATACATTATGAGTAGCTAAACTATTAGCGATCCTAGGGTTGTGGATGTTTTATGGATTTATGAATTAAAGTAATTTATTGTTCCTTTCTATTTCTCATTTATGCATCCTTGTTTATGGTTGTCTTTTGTGAATGAATTGATCAGCATTTACAATTATGTAGTTAATTTATTATTCACTCGAGAGAGGTTAATAGGTTAACGGATTAGGATTGCATAACACAAACCTGCTAGATCGAGAGATTGGTAGGTATCATGAGGAGAATAAATCTGAGCTGCTAATTGGAGTTAGATAATAATTCGAGATCGAGAGATAAGAATTAGAATCTAATCTACTTTCATAACTTACTCGAGAGAGAGGCTGTGATTAATTTAGTGATTCTCCTATAAGATTTAGAATTAAATTGGTTTAATAAATTATCTGAGATTCGGTAAATTCATTTAGCATCAACACCCTAGGATCCGTCTTTCTATCTGTTGATCCAATTATCTCTGTTTACTTTATTTATTTTATTTCCAGCATTGTAGTTAATTAAAATCATTCTTAATTTGGTTCTCTAGATAGAGTGAAACAACATAATTGAGTAATTAGTTGCTTTGTATTGCCAGTCTTTGTGGATACAACCTTGCTCAACAGTATTTTGCTATAAATTACCTCGTACACTTGCGAGTAGTATTTTAGGTGAAATAAAATACCGATTAAGTTTTTGGCACCGTTGCTGGGGACTGGCATAATTGATGGCTAATATTTGATTTAATGGTTTAGCTTTAATTTATAGTGTACTTATTTTCAGTATTTTTATTTTTTTTTCTATTTATTTGTTTTACTTCTCTTTGCTGCGTTTGATATTTGCTTTTTAACAGATAGTGCATGAATTTGAGGTCTAGAGGTACAGTAGACTTAGTACCAACAGATCCTGAGGTCGAGGCTTCTGCAAGACACAAAAATGCAGAGAGAACTCGAGCTAAGAAGATGGCAGCTAATCGTAAAGAAGAGATGGCGGCCATGCGAAGAGAAATGGAAAAGTTGCGAGCTTTACTTCAGCGGCAGCGACAAACACCTGAGCCACCAGTGACTTAACCACCAATTCGAGAGGCTCTGGAGCCTCAAGTGACTGACAATTTTGGTGGAGTTCAGCTATCGGCTATTGAGGCCAACAATTTCAAGCTTAAGTCAGGTTTAATTATGATGGTTCAACAGAACCAATTCGATGGAGGCGCATTAGAAGACCCACATGCGCATTTGGCGCATTTTTTTTAGGGTTATGGGATAGTCAAGATGAACGGAGTAGGCGATGATGACATCAGACTTCACTTATTCTCATTCTCTCTGCGAGATAAAGCGAAGTTGTGGTATCAATCATTGGATACAGACACAACTACAACTTGGGAGGAACTGTGCAAGAAATTCCTCGCCAAATACTGTCCACCAAGCAAGACTCTGAGAATGAAGAACGAGATCACATAGTTTCGGAAGTTCGACCAAGAAGCTTTGTATGAAGCTTGGGAAAGGTTCAGAGATCTCATTAGAAAATGCCCACGGCACAGATTTGGTGCAGACCAGTAGGTGTGTTATTTTTACAATGGTCTGATGGAGCATACCAGAGACCGGATTGATGCACCTACTGGAGGAGCTCTGTTGGAGTTGTCTGCAGATGTGGCCATGGAATTGTTGGAGAGAATGGCTGCAAACAGTGCTTAGTGGCCATCTTAAAAGAACTCAATCAGAAGGGTGACAGAGATTTCGACTTCTAATGATCTGAAGGAGTTTACGACTCAAATGTCAACTATGGCCAAAATAATTACTCTATTGACGAAGAATAGTTTGGCCCCAGTGGAGAATATATCAGAGCAAGTAGCGGCAGTTCACGATGCTGCAGTTGATGTGAACTACATGCAAGGATGAGGCTACAACAACAACTATCGACCAAATCATGGTGGAAATCCATACAATCAGTTTAGACAGTGGAAAAATGATAAGATTTGTTATAGAAATCCAAACAGCTTTCAGCAGCCACCCCCTGGGTTCTCCACCACTAATGGAGTCATCAATGAAAGGAAGAAGCCGGATCTAGAAGACCTTCTAGGGTCCTTTATGACTATCACCAAACAGAGGATGGATGTCGAAGCTACAAAGGTGGATAATCTGATGATAGCATTTAACAAGTTTATCATTAACACGGGGGCACAGTTGAAGTCTATGGAGACTCAAATTAGTTAGCTGGCCAAAATTGTGGGAAGCCAGCAACCAAAGGTCCAATACCCGAGCAATACAGAGGTAAATCCGAAGGAGCAGTGCAACGTAATCCACGTGTGTAGTGGTATAAATGAAAAGATTGAAAAAGAAGCCGCGACTACTGTTGAGGAGGCTCCTGAACCTAAATATGTGCCTCCGCCCTCCTTATGTTCCTCTATTGCCGTTTCCCCAAACACTGAAGAAGCAAGAGAAGGAGAATCAATTTGCTAAGTTTCTTGAAATCATCAAGAAACTATCCATCAACATTCCATTTGTTGAAGCACTTGGGAAGATGCCAAAGTATGCTCAGTTCATGAAGAAGATTTTGGCTAAGAAGAACAAGAAGATATGAGAAGTGGAATGGATGCATTTGTCTAAAGAATGCAGTGCAGTTATACAGAAATAAGTGCCGATAAAATTGAAGGATCCGGGAAGTTTTTCTATCCTGTGTGTTATTGGAGCCTCCAGATTTGATCGTGTGCTCTGTGATTTGGGAGCTAGTATCAATCTGATACCGCTATCTGTGTATCAACAGTTGGGACTTAGCCCGCTGAAGTCGACAACCTTAACTCTACAGCTAGCTGACCGGACTCTGAGATATCCTCGTGGCATTGTTGAAGATGTTCTTTTGAAAGTTGGAAAATTTATTTTCCCAACTGACTTTGTTGTGTTGGATATCGAGGAAGACCGTAGAGTTCCTCTTATTTTTGGGCGACCACTTCTTGCTACTGCAGAAGTGGTTATTGATGTGAAGAAAGGATTTTTGGAGTTACAGGTTGAAGATGAAAGTGAAGTTTTCACTATTTATCGACCCATTGAAAATTCGGCATACGAGGAAGTAAAATGGCTGAAGTGGTGGACTCTCTTGATGAATTTGATAAACCCCCTGTACCCATTCATCTGAAAAGGCTGCTCAAAGCGCGAGAAGAGAAGAAAACAAAGGCCAAGGAAAATCATGTGAAGTATTGGGGACAAGCCATTTCGATTTTCCCAAAAGAATTGATGAGACGGGGATTAGTGTGGCGTCGGGTTCACCAAATCCTCCTTGGCCATTTTCAAGAAGATGTCGAGCTCGAGAGAATAAATCAAGCGCTGATTGGGAGGCAACCCAATATTTTGGTACATTTTATTTTTATTTCCTTTATTTAGTTTTGTACTTTAATTTTCTGAATATTCGTGCAGGTTAAAAAAAATAAAATAATAGGGCCTTCAGTTTCCTCAGCCTCCACCTCGGTGAGTTTGTCTTCAGAATACTCCACTTCTTTTTCCTCCAAACTTATTTTCCTTGCGTGTGAATAAGTTTGGGGGAGGGGGCTGGTGTGGTAGTATTCTGAATTTATCTGTTTTATATTTTTTTTAGGAGTAGTTGATGTTGCTCTTGATATCTCTGGATTTCTTTGTCTATTTGAAAATGGTTTGTATGGAGATATCGAAGAATATTTGTGGATATGAGAGTATGGAGTTGTGGAAACTTGATTAGCTGATGATGAATAGCATAGCCAATAAACACAGAATCATACGTTTTACCTCCAACGTTCAGCCTCTTAGGATTAGGCAGACGAACTTTAGCTAGACACCCCCACACTTTCAAATATTTCAAAGTAGGAGGAAACCCTTTCCACAGTTCATATGGTGTCTTATCTAGTTTCTTATGAGGTACCTGGTTCAAAATGTAGCATGCAGAAAGTACAGCATCCCCCCACATATTATTAGGTAATCCGGAACTAATCAGCATAGCATTCATCATTTTCTTTAGTGTCCTATTTTTCCTTTCAACTATACCATTTTGTTGAGGAGAATAGGGAGCAGTAAACTCATGTATTATGCCATTCTGTTCACAGAAATCCTTAAGAGATAACGTGCTATACTTACCGTCTCTATCAGATTTTAACCTCTTTATTTTCCTGTTACGTTGATTTTCTACTTCCAATTTATATTTCATAAACACGTTGGCAGCCTCATCTTTCGATCTAAGGAGATAGATTCTAGTATATCTAGAAAAATCATCTTCAAAAGAAATATAATATATTTTTCCTCATTTACTCATAGTGCTTCTAAATTCTGCTAAGTCCGTGTGAATCAGTTCTAGAAGATCAAACTTTCTATGTTCAACTAGATTAAACAGTTTCTTAGAAAATCTTGCCTCAACACATATTTAACATTTAGACAAATTATGCATGTTCAAATTTGGGATTAAGTCCAATTTTCTTAACCTTTTGATTGAAGCAACATTAACATACCCAAGTCTAGCATGCCATACATCAAATGACTCAACCAAATAAGGAAAAGTAGATGCATTTCCATTAACAATAACAGAATCAAAATTGAGTACAAATAAACCCTCATTCAGATACCCCTTATGATGAGTGCTTGAATTGCACTCATTTGGACTCAATTCCACGCGCTTTTGAGTACTTTTGCTCTATGTTTATGTTTATATGTTTGTTAATTCTGTTTATTTCGTAGTTTATCTTTAATGTTGTTTAAAGTGGCCAATACAGGTTATTTTTGGGTTAGTATGTACAAAACAAAGTTAAAATGGGATTTCGATCATCAAAGGCCGCACAAGACTTGAAAAGTTGAAGAAAACCAAGTATCGGGCTCAGACACGGCCAAGGGGAACGACCAAGTTAGAATCTAATTTATGGGACTAGACCTGAATGATTAAGTTAGGAAGGGACTGGGAAGATTGAGATTGGTTGAGCTTTCTTGGAGACCAAGAAATCCCTTCCCGTAGGTGCAAGTGAGGGGTAAACTCTGACTGTGACAGAAATGCCGCTACCCTCTGCTACTTGACGCTCTCATGCACCATATTTTGATCTGCCTCTTCTTCGATCCGGAATTCCCAGCAAATCCCAACAGAAGCCCGAAATCATTCAGCTCGGGCGCGACCCGCTGGCGCGACCGGCCCCGGGCCGCATTGCAGGAGCCTTCGAGCGCGGCCTCCGGGCGCGATCACAGGGCAGGCCGTGCCCCAGAGCCTCTGCAATGCGGGCTCTGGGCGCGGCCAGCACAGCCCGCGTTTTAGCACTTCAGAGACCTATTTTTGTGTGTTCCAAGCTCGACCTCCAGGCGTGACCCAGACGAGGTCGCGGTCGGGACTGATGAATCCATTTTTTACTTTTGGCACTCCATTATTGGCTCTCTATATGATATAACAATTGGGGACGTCAAAGGACATGAGGACACACACGAAAATCTCTCAAGAACACTCTCCATTTTGGGATTTTTGAAGATCAAGAACATCAAGAAGAGGAGGAAGATTCAACCATCCATTTGAAGATTCAAGCCAAGAGATTGAAGGAGTTTGTTCTACATTAGGTTTTATCTTCTCCTTCACTCTTTTACTTTTGTATTGAGAATGGGTTTTGGATCCTTGTCTTGTATTTTTGATCTTGTTGTAAATATGGTAGGCTAGAGCCCTTACGGCTCTAGGATGTGGTGAAACAATGTGACTCTTATTCTTGATAAAGGTTAAATATATGTTCATGCTTTGTCAAGGTTTTAATCCATGCTTGGTCTTGAATGATGTTGTTTGAATGGCCTCCTTACTAACATCACATGTATGATTCATTTGCATCTTGTCCATCCCGTGAACATAAGCATGTACGGATTAAATTCATATACTTGTACTCTTTGTTGAAGTTGAGTATGTGGAAGGAATGGTGACCCCTTTGAGCCTTTGGTAGGTGAGACCTTGGAATGTGTTAGAGATAGCCATCCTTGTCGCATTCGCAATTTAGGAGATATTCGAGAGATGCTCCTTCTATATTTGTGGTCTTCTTACCTATGAACTTAGCATGATTGTGCGTTTAATCCTTGTTGTTGAATTAAGAGGAGTATTGTGAATCCGTATCCTAGAGTCTTGCTTAATTCTATTGTTAAATCTCTCTTTTGTTGATTGTTGTTCTTGTTTGCTATTTAGATTATTTGTTTTTGTTAAGTTGATGTTTGTTACTCTAGTTCTTGATTTGGTTTTGTGAATGAAACCAACCCCTCACTTAAGCATCATCTAGATAATCCTTGCATCTAATATTGTGGTACTTGCATTGTCTTATTTGGTTCCTCATTCCCTGTGGATCGACCTCGTTTCATCCTGTCTATAATTATATGCTTGTATACTTGTAAGCATGACAGGAGTTTATAAATATTGAAACAATCTTAGAGGTGATAAACTCTGTACCAAGTTTTTGGCGCCGTTGCCGGGGAAAAAAGAATTAATTTGATAAATGCAATATTGTGATAACGATTGAGTGGATTACTTTAGACAATTTTATTTGTTTTATTTGAAAGAGTTGTTCTTGATTTATTTGTTCTTTTTGATAGAAAGTGTATGCATACTCGTTCTCAAGGAGAACCACCTATTTCATTGGACTTAGAGATTGAAGTAATGGTTCGTCACAACAACGCACGTAGACGGAGGAGAATGGCGGATCTACCTCCACCGGTTCAAGACCCGATGATTGCCCAAATGTAAAGGCAATTGAAGGTGATGCAAGAGCAATTGAGAGCCCAAGAGGAGGCTCACAATAGAAATGTGGAGGCACCAATCCGGAATCTTTTTCAAACCATCGTTGATCAAGGGGTGGCCAATGGACCACCCATTCAAGCCAACAACTTCGAGTTTAAGACCTCTCTCATACTAATGATCCAACAAAACCAATTCTGAGGGACACCAATGGAGGATCCACATGAGCATATTCGTAAATTCCTCAATGTTAGTGGGACAATGAAGATGAATAGAGTCCCGGACGATGTAATTCACTTCCGACTCTTTCCATTCTCATTGATCGGCAAGGCGGAAACATGGTGATTGAGCCATGCTCAAGGAACGTTTCAAACTTGGGATCAATTGGTGATAAATTTCTTACACAAGTTTTTCACACCCGGAAAAACCCTCAAATTGAAAGGAGATATCACCGTGTTCAAACAATGGGATGAAGAAAGCTTATATGAGGCGTGGGAGCGCTTTAGGGAGATGCTAAGGAAGTGCCATGGACATGGTTTTGGAACCGATCATCAAGTATGTATCTTTTATAGTGGAAGCAAAGATGAAGTGAGAACACTCATAGACACGGTTGCGGGAGGATCATTCTTAGCAAGAGGACCGGAAGAAGCCTTGAGGATAATTGAAGAAATGGCTTCGAATTCATTTCAGTGGCCGGCGGCAAGAGAGGGCGTCCAAATTCTAAAGAAAGTAGCTTCTACTTCAAGTTCGGATGTATTTGGGCTTTTGGCGGCTCAAATGGCGACATTAAATTCAAAATTTGAAGCCTATACAAATCCAAAGGCCGAGTCCTCTCAAACTCAATTTGAGGAGGTAAACTATGTGAACCAACAAGGAGGCTTCTCAAATCAACCAAGGCAATTCAATCCGGGGTACAAGCCCCAATACGGAGGCCAATATGGTGGAAATCAAGGTTTCCAAAATAGAGCTCAACACCCGAACTTCTCCTACGGTAACCCGAATAATTCTATCCAACCACCTCCGGGCTTCTCGGTCACAAATGGTGTAATTGATGAAGAGAAGAAGCCCAAGATGGATGAACTCCTAATGGCGTTTATGGGAAAAACGGAGAACTACATGAAAGACTCTCAAACACGTTTTGGGAAGTTGGAAAATACCATCGGAGCAATTGGCAACCAAGTCAACACTTTGGAGAAGCAAATGGGACAATTTGCAACTATCTTGGAAAGCCAACATCAACAAGGCAAGTTCCCAAGCAACACCACCGTGAATCCGAAAGATCAATGTAAGGCAATTACCTTGAGAAGTGGAACCGCTTATGATGGCCCCGAAATGCCGGATCATGAGGAAAGCAATGGAAAGGTTGATGAGCAACCAAGTGAGAAAAAGAAGGGAGAGGGACCGAGTCAAGAAGACTTGAGTCCCAAACTAAAGAAAAATGATGCCCTTGAAAAAGGGAAAGAAAAAGAAGAACCAACAAAGGTGATGCCGGAAGAATACAAAGTGCCCATACCTTACCCACAAAGACTCCAAAAGGTGAAGAGTGACGAGCAATTCTCTCGGTTCCTCAACATCTTTAGAAAAGTACAAATCAACATCCCTCTCGTTGAAGCACTTCAACAAATGCCAAATTATGCGAAATTCTTGAAGGATGTGATTTCAAAAAAGAGGAGATTGGGGGAGTATAAAACGGTTAACTTGGCCGAGAATTGCAGTGCTTTACTACAAAGGAAGTTGCCCGCAAAGATGAAAGATCCGGGAAGCTTCAACATCTCGGTTACCATTGGAGAAAATCACGTTGGGAAGACTTTGTGTGATCTTGGGACGAGTATCAATTTGATGCCCCTCTCGTTCTTTAAAAAATTGAAGATAGGAGAGATCAAGCCTACCACCATTTGTCTTCAAATGGCCGACCGCTCTTTGACATATCCAAAGGGTATGGTGGAAGATGTGCTAGTGAAGGTCAACAAATTCATCTTCCCGGTAGACTTTGTGGTTCTTGATATGGAGGAAGACAAGGAAGTTCCCCTCATCTTAGGGCGACCGTTTTTGTAAACGGGTAAGGCCTTGATAGATGTGGAAAAGGGAGAACTTACCTTGAGAGTGAATGAAGAGAAAATCACATTTCCCTTCAAAAAGCGATGCAACATCTGGAAGAAGAGGCAAGAAATATCGAGGAGTGCAAGGTTCTCCAAATGGTAGATGAATGCGTAAAGGAGGAAAAGTTGAGGAGCCCAAAAGATCCTCTTGAGATTTGCATTTCTAACTCTATATTTAATTTTTTACCTAATGATGATGTTGGTCTATGTGATTCCGTTTCTATGATGAATTCATTTCAGGAATCATACTTGAGGAAGCCAAAGTTCTTGACATTGAGAGACGAGAACCAAACATCAAAGGAAAATGAGGAGTTGAAGGAGAAGGAGGAAATGGAATTGAAACCCCTACCTACACATTTGAGGTATGCTTACCTTGATGAAGCCAAGCAAAAACTAGTAATCGTCTCTTCTCTCTTGTCCGATGAACAATGTGATAAATTGTTAAGGGTGTTGAGAAAATATCAAAGCACTATAGGATGTTCACTTTCCGACCTTAAAGGCATTAATTCTTCTATTTGCATACATAAAATTTTGCTTGAGGAAGATTATAAACCTAAGGTGCAAAACCAAAGGAGACTCAACCCTATTATGCAAGAAGTTGTTAGGAAAGAGGTCTTAAAGTTGCTTGATGCCGGTATCATATTTGCTATTTTGGATAGTGAGTGGGTGAGTCCTACTCAAGTAGTTGCTAAAAAATGGGGGATGACTATTGTTGAAAATGATAATAAAGAAACAATTGCTACAAGAGTAGTGACGGGGTGGAGAATGTGTATAGATTATAGGGCTTTGAATGCATATACTAGGAAAGATCATTTTCCATTGTCTTTCATTGATCAAATGCTAGATAGGTTGGCGGGTCATGAATTCTATTGCTTTCTTGATGGTTACTCAGGATACAATCAAATCATGATTGTTCCCGAGGACCAAGAGAAGACCGCTTTTACTTGTCCGTATGGAATTTTTGCTTATAGATGGATGTCGTTTGGGTTGTGTAATGCACCCACCACCTTTCAAAGGTGTATGATGTCCATTTTTCATGGATTGATTGAGAATATAATGGAGGTATTCATGGATGATTTTTCCATTTTTGGTGATTCTTTCGATATATGCCTTGATAATCTAACACAAGTCTTGCAGAGGTGTGAAGACACCAATCTTATGCTCAATTGGGAAAAATGCCACTTTATGGTAAGAGATGACATTGTTCTTGGACATAAGGTGTCGGGTGAAGGTCTAGAGGTGGACCGAGCCAAAATTGTGGCCATTGAAAAACTATCCCTTCCAACAAATGAAAAGGGAGTTAGAAGTTTCTTGGGACACGCTGGGTTCTATAGGCATTTTATAAAAGATTTTTCTAAATTCTCTAAACCCCTTTGTTGTTTACTTGAAAAAGCCGTTGAATTTGACTTTGATGCTAATTGTTTGCAGGCTTTTGAAACGTTGAAGAAGACCCAAATCACGGCACCCGTGCTTATCACACCCGATTGGAGTGAGCCTTTTGAAGTGATGTGTGATGCAAGCGAGATAGCGGTGGGAGCCGCTCTTGGCCAAAAGAAGGACAAACTCTTCCGAGTCATCTACTACGGGAGTAGAACTTTGGATCCCGCTCAAGTCAACTACACCACCACAAAGAGGGAACTCTTAGCGGTCGTCTATGCATTCGACAAGTTTAGGCCCTATCTCATTGGGGCCCGAACAATTGTGCACAGCGACCACGCCGCTTTGAGGCATCTTTTTGCCAAAAAGGATGCAAAGCCAAGGCTTATCCGATGGATCCTTCTACTCCAAGAATTCGATGTGGAGATCAAAGATAGAAAAGGATGCGAGAACGTGGTGGCGGATCACTTGTCCCGGTTAGAGCATATGAAAGGAGAAGAGACCACATGTCCAATCAATGAGAGTTTTCCCGACGAGAGGATTATGTCGGCTTCAAAAAAAGTTCCGTGGTTTGTGGATATTGTCAACTACCTAGTTGCCAAAGTGAAACCCGTAGAGATGGAGAGCTATCAAAGGAAAAAATTCTTTCATGATCTCAAATTCTACATATGGGAGGAGCCCTATCTTTTTAGAAGATGTGCCGATTCCATCCTTAGAAGATGTGTGCCGGAGGAAGAATGGATCGAGATAATGAAGGCATGTCATGATTCCCCTTGCGGAGGCCATTTTGCTTCCAATAGAACCGCTAGGAAGATTCTACAAAGCGGATTCTATTGGCCCTCCATTTTTAGAAACTGTGAAGAATTTGTGAAGGCATGTGAGAGATGCCAAAAGATGGGCTCAATTTCAAAAAGGGATGAGATGCCTATGAGTGCCATTATTGAAGTGGAGTTGTTCGACGTATGGGGGATCGATTTTATGGGACCATTTGTGGTTTCCGAGGGAAATCTCTACATTCTCCTAGCGGTGGATTACCTCACCCGGTGGATCGAAGCAATTCCAACTAAGACTAATGATTCAAAAATTGTGCTAAAATTCCTACAAAGGAATATATTGACAAGATTTGGGGCTCCAAGAGCTTTAATCAGTGATGGAGGCACCCACTTTTGCAATAAGTGGATGACAAGTCTCCTAGCACGACATGGAGTAAAACACAAGGTGACGACTCCCTACCACCCACAAGCCAATGGACAAGTCGAGCTTGCAAACAGAGAGGTGAAATAAGTCCTCCAAAAAGTGGTGAAGACGAACGGGAAAGATTGGGCAAGCCACCTCGATGAAGCATTGTGGGCCTATCAAACGGCCTACAAGACTCCGTTGGGCATGTCTCCCTATCAAATGGTATTCGGGAAGTCTTGTCATCTTCCGATTGAGCTCACTCACAAGGCATATTGGGCCACCAAGAAGCTCAATCTCGACTTTGAGATGTCGGAAAAGGAAAGATTTTTTCATTTGAATGAAATTGACGAATTTAGGCTTGAGGCCTTTGAAAATTCTTCCATCTACAAGATGAGGACCAAACTCTATCACGACAAGTTCCTAAGGAAGAAAGAACTTGCACCCGGACATGCCGTTTTGCTTTTTAATTCAAGATTTAAATTATTTCCCGGAAAACTCAAAACAAAGTGGGGAGGTCCTTACTTGATTTCAAGAGTTTTTGAAAGTGGTGCTGTGGAATTGCAAACCAAGGACGAAAATCGATTTGTTGTCAATGGACAACGTGTGAAGAAGTTCTACAATCCGGAGGAGCAAGCTGGAGTGTTTGTCCTCCATCTCAAAGACATTTGAAGAACATATCCCGTCGAGCTCACGACGTTAAATTAAGCGCTAGTTGGGAGGCAACCCAATCCTTTTAAATTTTGTTGGTTTATTTTTCTTGTTTTTGCTTTAATTTTAAGTTTTATTGCCTAGATTAGTTTCTTTTGTAGTTGATTGATTTCTTAAAAGAGGAATTAATCTTAAATATGGTGTTTGTGTGTCATACGTGAGTGCAATTGTTGCAGGAATGGAAAACTAGAAGAAATGAGGGAATGAGTGTCAAAAGGAGAAGAGAAACAAAGAAGTGAACAAATAAAGGCTTGAAGCGCGGGCACCGGGCGTGGCTAAAACAGAGGCCGCGCTCCAGAGTCCTTTCCATGCGGTGCCCAGGCGCGACCACAACCCGTATTGCAGAGAGCTTCAGAGAGCCAAAGTCCTTCAGCCCGAGCGTGACCCCGAGGTACGACCCAGCACGGGCCGCGTTGCAGAGCACGGTGCACGCGGCCTCCAGGCCCGGGCAGGCCAGGCCGCGCTCCACACACTGACAGGTTTTAAACCCATTTACACTCATTTCACTCTCATTTTTTTCACTCACACACACTCTCACTCACTCTCACACACGATTTTCGACCTCTTCCTCAAGAAACCAAGGTAAATCTCTCAACTTTCTCCTAGATTTCTTCAACATTATACTCTTAGCATGATTTTAGAGTTTGAATGGTTCATATGCAAGTAAATTTGGGGAAAAATCATAATTTGTGCCCTAAGAATGAGATGAACGAATTTGGTGTGAATCTTCCTTAAATTTTGCTTTCATTAGATGGAATGTATAATATCTTGCATGGGTATGATATGGGTGTTGGAATTTTATGGAAATTTTGGTGAAATTTGATGGGATTCTTCATGAACTTGGGGAAACAATGGTGAAATTTGAATTTTTCATGTTATTTGGTTGTTTATATCTCCATTGTTGCTTAAATGAGGGTAAATTCTCATGATGCTTGCACTTAGATGATTAGAATGAACTACATTGTGCTCATTTGAGGAAAAATTTGCCATTGTGATGAAGAAGTAGTTGTATTGTGTTTCTATCTAGTCTAAGCTTGCCAATGCATTGTGAGTTGAAAGAATTGGTTGAATTTTGATGTATTAGGCTTGGGTTCATGTTAGAATTGTTGGAATGAGGCATAGAAGCTCGATTTTGACAAATAATTTGTATGCTATGATTTGAAAATAGAACCTTTGCTCTCTTGTTTGGTATTTTTGCTACATTCTTGCACAATGAGCCTATGTCATCTCCTAATTAGTTTGAAACTTGAGTTTAAGTGTCCAAATTGGGGGAATTTGAATATTCAAGAATTGGTGCAAGAATGTTGGTTTTAAATGGTATTTACATGCTTTATTCAACCTTAATGTGAAGTTTGGCATTCAATGATATGATTCTTTGGGAAAAACATGAATTTGATAACTTTTGGAGCATAAAGAAAGAGAGAGATTTAATATAATATACATGTGATGTATAATTGCTTTGGATATTGTCATATTAATCTTAGTCCTCTTTTTGCTTAAAAATCTTATTCAAAGAATCATCAAATTGTTGAATACATAATACAAAAATGCGAGCATTGCTCTTTAATGTTGAATACGGCCTCCCATGTTTTGATTTTGTCATCTTTGAAATGAGGGTCCTTTATTTGACAATTTAAAAATTACTTGCATTTGTGGTTGGAACTTCATAATAATGCCAAGAAATGGGAATTTGTTGTCATGAATGAATGAAAAAGGGAGAGTTCTTTGTTGTTGATATTGTTACATTAATTTGAGCCCCTTTGTCTAGATCTTTACTTATGATTGAGTTGGGTTGTTAAAATCATTAGAAAACAAGTATTGTTGTTCATTGATAATGTTGAAGAATTTTGTTATTTGGTCCTGTGCTTTTGATTTTGTCATATTTATTTGAGGGCAATTTACCAATTTCACAACCAACGTCTTCTTGTGTTGATCATGTTTGGTTTTGGACACATGTACATTTTGCCTTTGTTTTTGATATTGTCAAATAATGGAAAGGATATTTGTGCCAAGTCAAATTTGTGTTCATTTTGAATATTGATGTTGGTACTTTGAAAAATGGAGCATGTTTATCATTTGGTAGGAGGCATGAACTTTGATTCATCAAAGTTAGTTGAGGAAGTGAAGTGGAATTTGTCATATGTTTTGAAACCTCAACTTCATTGTTTAAATTTTTAATTGGTTATGCCCCTATATCTTATGGCTCCTTTTCTTATTCATAGGTACCACATCTCAATCACACAAAGATGGCACCAAGAAGGAGAAAGAGATCTTCGAGACAACAAGAACCCGAATCTGACCCCGAAATAGAGGAGGAAGTTGAGCAGAAAGAAGAAGACCTTTCCATAGATGATCCCATAACTTATGGGATTCACTTTATGGAAGCATGGCATAGAACAAGTTGGGATAGATTGTTCCCATTAAGTGTAGCCGCCACCCGATTCATGTGTCCCACATCCACAGAGATTCTTGGGATACGAAACGATGTTTGGACTCTCCTAAACAGAATTGGATGGCTACAGGCCCTAGAAACAACAAGGAAGACTTACTCCCTCTTGGTGAAAGAGGTGTTGAGCACACTTGACGTCAAAAGGACGGCCAAGAGAGGGCCTATAAGATGCACTTTCAGGATGGGCAACCGGGATAGAGCTCTCACAGTTGAGGAGATCAACGGGATCTTTAATGCGGCCGATGACGGCATCTATCATCCTCCGTCTCGATATGACAAAGACTATGCCTACCGCCTCTTCTGCTTGACGGAGTCTGACACAGAGAAGTACGACTCCAGCCTTGCCAAGGCATCTGCCATGCCCAACCCAGTCTTCTGTTATCTACACCGCATTCTTACCTCTACCATCTTTGCTAGACGAGAAAATGGGGGGTGAGGACTGTAGAGTTTTTTGCACTTTGGGCCATGTTGAATGCCGTCCACCTGAACTTCGGAGCATTCTTGCTTGAGCAGCTTCAAAGACAAGCTCACATGGATAATGGCTGGATCTGCATTGGGGGATTGATCACCCCACTAGCTGAGCACTTCGACGTTGATTTGGATGAGTACTAAGAGAGTCCCGGAGCAAGACTCTTGAGTATCCCCTACTTGAGAAACATAAAGATGCTCATCTCGGACACAAGAACCTATCTTTTGTCCATGAGAGGAGGGGGAACTTTTTGCTGCCCAATACGGCTCTTACGCATGTATCAAATTTCCAAGAGCGAGACAACTGGATGATGGATACACCAGCCCATCACGAGGCTATTAGAGCTGTGGGACTTCCTACAGGTATGAGAGATGCCATTGATGACCAACCAGAGGGAGGCGGAGCCGATGGGGGAGAGAGATCTTCCACAGCCGCATTCAGACGAGGGCGGCCCTACATGGAGGAACAGATTGCAGGCCGTTTTGATGCACTTGATGGCTACATGATGACAATGGACGAGAACATGCAAAACTGGCGGACTGAGGTGCATGATGAGTTTGGGAATCTAAGGCAGGATTTGTACACCCGATTTGATGACATCCGCAGAGACATGCATCACCGAATGGGAAAGATTCAGTCGAGTGTGGATGAGCGATTTCATACCATCCAGGCAGATATTGATGAGAGGTACACCGGCCTCAGGGGTGATATCAGAGGTCTTTCTGACAACATGAGCTCATTTCGATCAGAGATACATGACCTAGCCGGACTCTTCCGAGGAATGCACACCGGCTCTGGGTCACAGCAGCAGCCCTACACCCCGTCTCAGCATCAACAGATGACTCCCTACAACTTTTACCAACCGCAGTAGCAGTTTCAGTAGCAGCCATTCCAGTCGATGCAGCAATTCCCGACTAGACAGTTCATGGCCTCGTCCTCCTCTTCTCAGTATTTTCAGCAAATGCCGACGGGCCAATTCATGGCATCTTTCTCTCAGCAGTTCCAGCAATTCCAGCCATCCCAGTTCATGTCGTCATCCACTTCGCAGCAATTCCCGCAGCAGTCTCCATATCAACAGCAGTATCCACCCCACTGAGCAGTTAGTGCTCCTTGCCACCATCTTTTTGCCTCCAAACTTATTTCCTCACTTGGATCAAAATAAGTTTGGGGGAGGGGGAGAGTAGTGGTGGCAAGGATCTTTCCATGCTCACTCTTTTCATGCTCACTTTATCGCTTTATTATTTTTATTATGTTTGGATAATTGAGCATGCTTGTATGCTTATGTTTTATTTATATTTGGATCATGTTAGGATTTTATTGCTTTATGTATGATGGATTGTTTGGATGGAGACAATTGATGGATATTCATTTGCATGTCGTTTTATTTCATGAGCATATGAGATGTTTTATCTATGTTTTTGTTCGATTGTCTTATGATAAAGTGGTTTGGGGATGTTTTTGACTTGAATAAGTGTATGTCCCTACAATATGATAGGGGTTAAGAGCATGTTTTTGATTGAGTTGGAATCTTAGATGATGATGGAGCTTATGTTGAAATTTTTTTGAAAAATGTTGATAAAATGCAAGATTTTATAGCATGATAATGTAAGCAAGGATCTAAGTTGTGTCTCAAAAGTACAATTATTGAAGGAAAAGCTTACGTTGGGAAGATTTTGATCGAAAGATTACACAAGTGTAATCTTTTCTTTGATGAGTGATTAATGGTCTTCTTGGTGCACTAGTATTTCTCTAGAACTTGCTTTGTGACTTGATTGAGGTTACAAATTGTGTGTTTGATTTCTTGAAAAGGATTTAAGGTCATTCTTTGTTAAACTCATTTTTATCCAAATATGTTCCTTTCAATACAAATTAAATCCCTTGCAAGCCCTTTTGAGCCTTGAAATGTTTCCTTGATATTGTTGGGTTTGGGAATGAAATAAATAACAAGATTGTATATAGTCTTTCAATAGGAATTTTTGAGAAATCTTGTAGTTGGAAAAAGGAAAAAATTGTTGAAATACTCTTGTGATGAAAAAGAACAAAAAGAAGAAAAATATCTAGAGTTGAAATTGAAATTGCTTAAAGGAAGATCAAGAAGAGATATGTTCACATTAAGATCACAAAATAAAAGAGTAAGAAATGATGAAAAATTTGGAGAAATCTCAAAGAAATTTGGGTTGAAAAGAACAAAGGGTAGAAGAGAACTTGTTTAGTTCTTCTTGACTAATAATGAAATGACTTTGGAATTCTTGGGAAGCCGCCTAGCCAAATGTTTACCTACCCCTCCGAAAAGCCTTCACTACAACCCAAAAAGCCCTTAACGATTCTTGTTTGAGAACACACATGGAGTAGTGGAGATTGAAGTCACTTTGCAAGCTTATGGTAGGATCCTAGTGCACTCTTGACCTTGAGCGGATACACATTTTACCTATACACTCGAGAGTGGGCGTTCTTTAAATCCTTGTGAGAGCTTGTACTCCAATAATTGTATCATGATGATTTCTTTTGTACTTGTTTATGTTTGATTACCAATATCATCTTTGCAATGCTTGTTTTGTGATTTTGAAGCAAATTGTCATCTTGATTCTGCTCAAATCAAAATCCTTGCCTTGTCTCTTGTTTTGTTTGGGGATAAACAAATATTTAAGTTTGGGGGAGTTGATGAGTGCTTGAATTGCACTCATTTGGACTCAATTGCACGCGCTTTTGAGTACTTTTGCTCTATGTTTATCTATATATGTTTGTTAATTCTGTTTATTTCGTAGTTTATCTTTAATGTTGTTTAAAGTGGCCAATACAGGTTATTTTTGGGTTAGTATGTACAAAACAAAGTTAAAATGAGATTTCGATCATCAAAGGTCGTACAAGACTTGAAAAGTTGAAGAAAACCAAGTATCAGGCTTAGACACGGCCAAGGGGCGCGACCGTAGGTCGCATTTCAGAGCATCAAATAGAGGCTCAAAATCATTCAGCTCGGGCGCGACCGGCCCCGGGCCGCATTGCAGGAGCCTTCGAGCGCGGCCTCCGGGCGCGGTCACAGGACAGGCCGCGCCCTAGGGCCTCTGCAATGCGGGCTCCGGACGCGGCCAACACAGCCCGCGTCTCAGCACTTCAGAGACCTGTTTTTGTGTGTTCCAAACTCAACCTCCAGGCGCGACCCAGATGAGGTCGCGGTCGGGACTGACGAATCCATTTTTGACTTTTGGCACTCCATTATTGGCCCTCTTTATGATATAACAATTGGGGACTTCAAAGGATATGAGGACACACACGAAAATCTCTCAAGAACACTGTCCATTTTGGGATTTTTGAAGATCAAGAACATCAAGAAGAGGAGAAAGATTCAACCATCCATTTGAAGATTCAAGCCAAGAGATTGAAGGAGTTTGTTCTACATTGGGTTTTATCTTCTCCTTCACTTTTTTACTTTTGTATTGAGAATGGGTTTTGGATCCTTGTCTTGTATTTTTGATCTTGTTGTAAATATGGTATGCTAGAGCCCTTACGGCTCTAGGATGTGGTGAAACAATGTGACTCTTATTCTTAATGAAGGTTAAATATATGTTCATGCTTTGTCAAAGTTTTAATCCATGCTTGGTCTTGAATGATGTTGTTTGAATGGCCTCCTTACTAACATCACATGTATGATTCACTTGCATCTTGCCCATCCCGTGAACATAAGCATGTACGGATTGAATTCATGTACTTGTACTCTTTGTTGAAGTTGAGTATGTGGAAGGAATGGTGGCCCCTTTGAGCCTTTGGTAGGTGCGACCTTGGAATGTGTTAGAGATAGCCATCCTTGTCGCATTCGCAATTTAGGAGATATTCGAGAGATGCTCCTTCTATATTTGTGGTCTTCTTACCTATGAACTTAGCATGATTGTGCGTTTAATCCTTGTTGTTGAATTAAGAGGAGTATTGTGAATCCATATCCTAGAGTCTTGCTTAATTCTATTGTTAAATCTCGCTTTTGTTGATTGTTGTTCTTGTTTTCTATTTAGATTATTTGTTTTTGTTAAGTTGATGTTTGTTACTCTAGTCCTTGATTTGGTTTTGTGAATGAAACCAACCCCTCACTTAAGCATCATCTAGATAATCCTTGCATCTAATATTGTGGTACTTGCATTGTCTTATTTGGTTCCTCATTCCCTGTGGATCGACCTCGTTTCATCCTGTCTACAATTATATGCTTGTATACTTGTAAGCATGACACGAGTTTATAAATATTGAAACAATCTTAGAGGTGATAAACTCTGTACCACCTTCCCCACAAATTCTCTATTTTTAGTGAGAACGGCTCTATTAGCCTCTAGCACAATTTTAAGACCCGTTTTATTCAGTAAAGCACCAGACTGAGTTTCTACGCATAGACGGAACATACAACACATTGCTTAAACTTAAAGTTTTTCCAGAAGTTAATTTAAGCAATATTTTCCCTTTACCAAGAACTCTAGCGACACTGGAGTTACCCATATAGATGCATTCGCCTTCTCCAGATTCCTCAAACTTATGGAACAGCTCTTTGTTACTGCAAAAGTGTCTTGATGCTCTAGTATCCAACACTCAATCAGTTTTGTTCTCCACCAGATTCGCCTTAACTACAACAGCAGAAACAATATCGTTAGTTTCAGCCAAGTGACCTTGAGATCCAGCATAAGATGAATTAGGCCTCTGGGATTGTCCTTGGCATTTTGGATATTGATATGCTTTGTGATCGGTAGTACCGCACACCCAACATGTCAGTTTAGAGGTAGGTTTTTTAGCTATTTTCTTATCAGCAATGGGATTTTTTTTCTTCCACTATGGCTTATCTCATTTTGGAACATAATGACTCTTCCCTTTTCCTGAAGCTATAGCAGATTCACAAGATTAGCATTAACGGAATTAGAAAACAAAGAAAGTGATTTATCTTTCATTCGATTGGCCTCCTCAGTACACATGTGACTGATAAGCTCCTGCAAAGTTAAATTAAATCTCTTTTCTTATGTTTCAGTATATTTCGGTAGTCGGCCCAAGATGGAGGGAATTTCTCGAGCAACACGTTAGCCTGGAGTATCTCACACATTTTCATGCCCTCATTCAAAACTGCAGAAGTGAGATTCTCATATTCATGGAGCTGTTCCATCGCAGGTTTATTATCCATCATACGAAACTGCAGCCACTTTCCTACAACATATTTTCATTTTCCAGCATCATCTCTTCCATACTTCTTGTCGAGGGTGTCCCATATCTGTCTTGCAGATCGAATGGTAACAAGAAGATTGAAGAGGTTGTTCGTCATGTGGTTGAGCAGGTGGCCCCGAACAGTCTTGTTATATTTTTCATATTTTCTGGTGAGAACAGATATATCCGCAGGTATCTCGGTCGCAGCCATGACGATAGGCTTCTCCTGGGTAGCAGCAGCTGAATCTGAGTCCTGTGAAGTAGTAGCAGTATCGGCCTTCGACTTGGGTGCAGTGGTGTCATCATTATCTAAGGTGATAACGACATATTCTTTAGAGGATCCGAGAAGAGCACATAGTCGACATCAAGATGTTCGAAGAAAATAAGAAGCTTTTACGACCACCTCTTATAATTTGAACCATCAAGGGGTTCCAATTTTGATAAATTGATGAATCAAAATTGGAAGAAATGAAAAACGGATCGATTTGTTGCGACGTGGCGTAGTCTCCACTGCCTTAAAAATGATTATGGCTTGCCCGGGGTGTATAGCCTTTCACCGATCGTTTTCAAGGTTAAGACATCATTCGTCAATTCGATTACACTCTCGAATTGTGAATTGGATAAAACTCGAACCCTTGCTCAGATAGAATCAGGGAAATTTTTTTTGCAGAAGAATGAACTGCTAATTTCGTGTATTGAGCAGTGCTCCCTAACCAATCATAAATAGCCGATCGAGGGTGAGCCGTTTAACCTCTCCATAACTCACGATGTTTAATCGTGGGAAGAGAACTCTAGCAGTTACAAGAAAAATTCAAACCAAGAGCAAAAAAATAGAATGGGGAAAAAAAATAAGAGACAAAAAGAAATCCCAAATTGGGCCCAACCCGGACCGGACGGATGGCGCGCGTGTGGGCTTCGCCATCACACCCCAACCCACAAAAGCCCTTCGCCAACTTAACTGACTGAAGGAGTAGAGAAAAGGCATAAAAACTAGACCAAACTCTAGTAAACAATCGATGTAGAATAAGTAACAAAGAGGAACAAAGGACTAGAATGTTGCTGCCATTTCCAACAAAAGTTTGTCTCAAATGGGGTTACACAATTATATTAAAAACTAATTCTTAAATACAAAGTAATTAATAAAAAAATACAGTAATATCATATAGTTAATTAGTGGCATGTTTTTCAAATTTGATCATTATTTTTGGGCAGAGAATAAGGTATATTCATAAATTTTTTTTATCGTAGAAAAAATCACAAAACTTCACAAAATGACTTTTAAACTTACAAAATTTAACACCACCTTTTAATTTTGGTGCAAATTAAAAATACTCAATTCTTTTTTTCGGTGATTGTATTCGGACATGCCCAACATTTTTATTATTTACACACACACATATGCTTCGTTAGAATACATGTCTACATGAAAAAAAAGTCGGCCACGTCAAAATTGGATTGCTGGTGAAAACAATTACATGTTTAATTTGCATATAAATTAAAAGGTAGTGTAAAATCTGCGAAGGTTAAAAGCGTGCGTTGAATTTGAAATTTAGTTTAAAATTTACGATTTTTACTTTTTTAGCATACATAGCCCTTAAAAAAAACTTTAGAACTACATATCGTATGACGGTTTTTCTCGAGGCCCTAATTTTTTCAAGGCATGAAGTTAGTCGCCTTAATTTTTAATTTTATTTTGAGTCAGAGAAAGGAGACAGTAGATCTTGAACTTGATATCGCTAATTTAAGACAAATTGGACTTTGATTTGATTTAAAAAAATCATAAAAACACAGACGTTGATGACTTATTATGACGGGCTTATGCCCCGTGTTATCGTATAGTATTTAGCTTATACAAATGTATACTAGGCTGACAAATATGATGAATTGGAGGAGTGGTCGTCCTTAGATTTTGGCATATCAACCATGGCATTACTTTTGTGATCCTCCATCACATCCATATCCCAAACTTTCTCTTTCTCGAAGCATTTATAGAATCGGCTGCAGAAGATGAAGTAGATGAGATTTAGGACGCTTAGTATGGTGAGAACCCAATAGTAGTAGTCATAGTGGCCCTTGTTCAAATTATCCGACACCCAACTTTCTTGGCCGCCTCGTTGCGAAGCCGTGTCCACTATGCTCACGATCATGCTTCCGACCAAGTTTCCGACGGCCAACCCTAGAGCAAAGAGCGCCACCGCAATGCTAGCCATGCTCTTTGGGAACTGCGAGTAGTACAGTTGGATTTGGGCGATCGCGTTCAACGCCTCCGAAAGCCCTGTCAGGCAGTGTTGTGGTACTAGCCACATTGCTGACATGTCTACCTGCACGCACCTCATTTTACTATTATCAGATGCTCGTCATATAAATTAAGACTTAAATACACGCACACGCGCGCACACACACATATATACATACATATATATATATATATATATTTATATATATTACTTATATGTAATGGATGAAATTGATCCCTTATGATATAGAAATATTGCATGAAACCCCTTTGAATTAAAGAATTGTACGACCTAAATTGCTTGTATTTTAAAGATTTGAATCACTTCACTTTTCTGGATTTCTGACTGAAAATGCTATCACTTAAGAGTGACAATAGCCAAGTGAATGAAGGTAATTTTGAGTAGAAATCAAGAAAAATGAAGCGATTGCATATTTTTTAATACAAAAGAATTAGTTGCAATTTCTACCCAAAATTGTCATCATTCACTTGGCTATTGCCACTCCAAGTGAAGGTATTTTCAAAACCAAATTAAGAAAAGTAAAGGTATTACATGTATATATTTTTTTAAATACAAGAAAAAGAAAAAGAATATGGAGCAATTTCTACGTACCAAAAATTGCCCTCATTCACTTGGCTATTGCCACTCCAAGTGAGGGCATTTTCGTGCATAAATTAGTTAAAGAGAAGTGATGATGATTTTTTTGAAAATATAAGGTTATTTAACGTAATTTTATTAACACTAGCTAGGGGTTTAAATCATTATTTTATATACATCACAAGGGATTTTCATGCATTTTAGAGTAAAATTTTCAAAAGCTAAAATATGTTAATTACCTGAGCCTTGGGATAATCGGCGAGTCCCTGGTGGAGCGCGGCGGCCCTCCGCCGTCTCTCGACCAGTGCGGCGGTAGCGGTGGCGAAGCAAGAAATAAAGAGGCCGATTCCGATGCGGGCTCTGAGGCCGATGCCGCGGGGGTTTTTGGTGTACTTAGCAAGTAGAGGGACGATGGCCCAGTCATAGAGGGCGACCCACAGGGTGAGTGTAATGACTGAGAAGATGCCGAATGATCCCGGCGGAATCTTGAAGTTTCCGGCGAGGCGTCTGTCCAATGTGAGGGCTTGGACCACCGGGAAAGAGTGCTGGCTTATCAGAACTGCGATCATGATTCCCGTCGACCAAATCGGCACCAAATCGATCAGTGATTTCAGCACTTCCACCTGCAACACGCTGCATAGCTTCCATGGATCCGAAGGCGAATCATCTGCCTCTAGCTCTTTCTCAGGGTTACTTATAATGCAGGCTTTGTTCAAGAATCTGCACAAGGAATATAGATATATATACATACAGAATTAATGCACTGTGGATACTGGCTCCAATATATCTTAATTATAATTTTATACATGTAGGCAATTCCAATTTTTTATTTAATTACTTAATAAAATTTGATCACATTTGTTTTTATTATATATGAGGAAATTTGATCACATCGTACGAACTTTCCCTTTTACACCTTTAATTGTGTTTCAGTACGTATTAAATTTATGATTTTATTAATATATAGTTATTATAAGAAAAAGACTAATCATAAAGCAATCAACCCATCAACATTTATTAACAAAAAATTGAATAAAAAATAATATAAATTATAATCATAAAATAAATTACCATAATAATAAATTTTTAATTAAAGACTAAAATTATAAAATACTTAAAAATAATTATATATCATAATTGGGTAGGTAGAGTTAACAATAATAAAAAATGAAACTAAACTATAAGAAATTAAAATTGAAGAAAAAATAATAGAAAAACTTATAATTTGATAGCGAAACACAAAAGCTATAATATGAAATCTCATGCTTTTACTGGTTTACGATGCCATGTGTTTGATATAAAATTGTGTTAAAGTATTTTTGGAAGGAAAAACAAATCTCAAAATCTGTGTATAGTACAAGCAAACGAGACAACTTGTTTATGTGTAAAAATACGTAAAATGGGTGAAGATCTGAACTCGATCAAATCATGATATATTTATAATTTTATTGATGTTTAATTTAATTGTGTTTGGATCCAAGTTTTGACCAATTAATCTCATGGTCAGCCCCCATCAAGAGAATTGTCCTAGGCATGCTTGCATGCAAGATGATTATAGAATTCAGCTTATTAAATACTACTACTTCATAAAATAAAATTAAGAAAGACTATGAAAAGAAAGTGTTGATCACCTCATTTTTTGCGATGGCACCATAAGCTTGGAATCCTTAGTCCAGTAATACTTGTACCCATGATCGGAATCCTCCTCCGGCAGCTGGAGGTGGCGCTTCTTCCACGCCGCCACGAGAACTTGAAGGAGACCCGTCAGCAAACTCTTGTCGGACTTGACCTTAACATAGAGCTTAGATCCTAAGAAAAACATGACTGTGGAGAACAGCATGAGCCCAACGGGGACCCCGAAACCGATGACCCACCCGAAATCGTTTTGGATATAAACGACGACGGTGAGTGCAACCATGAGGGAGACTCCGACGGAGGCGTAGTACCAGTTGAAGAAAGTCTGCAGTACTCTCTGGTTGTTAGGGTTTTCGGGGTTGTCGTACTGGTCGGCCCCGAAGGCCAACGAGCACGGCCTCACGCCGCCTGCCCCGATGGACAGCAGGGCGAAGGCCGCGAAGAGTAATGCATACTGCCCTGCATCTGGCTTCACGCACTTCCCTATCCGTGGATCGCACGGCGGAGGTCTGGCCGCGTCGATTATCGCCGTTAACCAAAGTACGATCAAACCCTAACACAAGTAAATGAGATCATATTTGTATTTATTAGATGGAACATTACATTTTGAAGATGCATTGCATTGGACAATTTTGTGTTAACTTCTTGCTATGGATTGATAAGGAAGATAATATATGATGTTAATTTTTGTGAACATACAAAATTGTGTTACAACTTACAATCGGACCAAGATTTGTCAGACGCTATATATCTCTATTGATGGCATTTTTCTAATTTTGCTGTGTTTGGATCCGAGTATGAGTACCGTCAATTACAGGACTGATCCTAATAATTTAGTGGCCTGAGTCGAGGTAAAAAATTAAATGAGATTCTATTTTTCATCTTATATAATATATTTAAAGGGAGTTGCTAAATATACTACCATTTTTGCCTTTTGCATCACAAAATAAAATAAAATAAAATAAATTTGAAGTTACTTAAATGCCCTTTACTTAAAAAGAAAAAAAAGAGTGGTTCGAAATTTGGAATTTCAATCAAACAAGCATGATTTTTAAAAAAAGTCTCGTTCGAAAATGGATTTTCGAACACAATATGTGCTAGAAAATTCATTTTCGAACAAGCATAGTGTGTTCAAAAGTTTATTTTCAAACGGACTCCATGAATTTTTGTTTAAGTACTGTTCGAATTGAACACACGACTTCGAACATATCTTGACTGTTTGAACACAAGATTTCGAACATATCCAGAATGTTCGAACACGCCGTTTTTTATTAATAAAGGTTTTTTGGTAAATTTATAACTCATAAAAAATAAAAAATAATATTTGGTACAAAGAATAAAAATGGTGGTGCGTTGAGCAACTTGAATTACAATTAAAAAATATTTTTTGTCTTATAATATATTTAGATATAGGATTACAATTAAACAAAAGGGCCCGTGATTCGTTTTGTAGCCTGTACGCAACTGCCCTTTTAATATAGATTTAGGATTTAAAAAAAAACTGGTAAAATAATTTAGATTTAGGATTTAAACAAAAATGATAACAATTTAAAATTACAAGTTGAAAAGAAAAAAATAATAAAAAGGTAGCCCTTTTAATATAGATTTAGCTTTAAGAATAAAAAACACTGGTAAAAAAAAGTTAGATTTAGGATTTGAAAAGAAAAAAAACTAATAGTAAAAAAGGGAAAAAAAGTTGGTAAAAATTTAGATTCAAGGTTTAAGATTTTAAAAAAAAACTTAATTTGGTGAAGCTTATGAAAAGATAGAAAGAAGAAATAGATGGAAAGAAAAAACAGGCCGTGATCCAAACAAAAAGATATAAGAAAGAGATGGAAAGAAAAACAAAAAGAAAGAAGGAAAGAAAAATAAGGAAGAAGAAAGAGATAAAAAAGAAAACATGCTTGGGATTCGATCCCTTACCGTCCCTCTTTAACTATTACAAAAGCTTTAAATGCTGGGCAAACTAACATTAGGTATGTGTTTACAATTATATATTTATATATAATATTATGAAAAGGGTCCCTAATTTTCTTGTAATTATTGGAGTGCCTAAGGCCACCGATTCACTTGCCTCATTGATGTAGTGCAGATTTTCTAAATTTTCCTTTTTTCTGAAACTGTCAGCCTTTAATGTTTCTATCATAACTATCTCTAGAAACGTCCAAATAATGAACGGTCGGTTGCATTGGAAACCCAGTTCAATTACCTTTCTATCAGTATATTACTCGTGTTCAGACTCTTAGTATTCAGGGAGTTATGAAGGTTTGAAATAACGGTCAGATCAAGAGGGCTACTTTTATAGTTGTTAGTTCTCAAGAGTCCTTGATAGCTTATAAGTAGTTGGCTATTTTGTAGTTGATGGGGACTGGAATATTATGAATATTTTGATATTATAAAGTGAGGATAATCGTTATTTATCCCTTGTTTCCAATTGGAAGTCGAATTCGGCATTGTTATTTGTTATTTCCTTTTTTTTCGTGTAAATCTACCCTCATCATTTGGTATCAACAACCAGAGGTTACGTTCTTGGCAGTCCTTGATCTCTTCAATGGCAGCAAGAAGAGGAAGAGGTGGACGTGGTAGAGGAAACTTAGAGAATATGGGAGATGAACGAGATGCTGAAATTCAGGCACTTCGCAGACACGTTGAGGAACTGAGCATACGTCTTGAACGTCGGGATGCCAGAAGTGAACAAGGTTCCAGTCATGGCTACTCCAGTGATGATTCGGAGTATGTGAATCCATTTTCCAACAGAAAATTTGAAAACTTCTTTGAGAAGTTTAATCGTTCATCAGATTCAGTGAAAGTTGACTTGCCCGAATTTCATGGTCGCCTGCAACCTGAGGAATTTCTTGATTGGCTTTCTGCCATAGAGAAATTTTTTGAATATAGAGACATTCCAGAGTTTCAGAAAACTAAACTTGTTGCTACTCGACTTCGAGGCTACGCACCAGCTTGGTGGGATAAAACGCAAGAGCTACGCATGCGGAAAGGAAAGACTAAGATAGTCTCTTGGAAAAAATGAAAGCAAGGTTGCGTGAGAATTTTCTTCCCACAAATTTTGCTCAAAGTATTTTTATGCAATTCAATACTTTGCAGCAAGGTAACAAAAATGTGATGGATTACACGGAGGAGTTCTATAAATTGATGGCAAGAACTAGCAACCAAGAATCGGAGGATCAACTTGTTGCAAGATATGTAAATGGATTGAAACCATCCATTAAAGATGAAGTTGAAATGCATCAACTTTGGAGGCTTAACGACGCTTACCAATTAGCCTTAAAAGTTGAAACAAAATTGCAATGGCGAGGTGTGAAAAAGTTTGTTGATGTGCAGAGCCTCTATCCTTCAAAGGCGGAGTCATCAAACAAAGGTGCGCCAAAAAAAATCTGGAGCAAAGATGGGGCGAATATACCTTATAAAAATAAATTGAAGCCTTGCTTCAAGTGTGGACAAACTGGTCATTTTATGAATGAATGTCCAAAGCGAAGAGATGACGTCCGAGCAGGAGCTGTTGTCGAAGATGATGAACAACTTCAACTTGAGGATGATGAGCCAAAATATGATGATGATGACCTTGAAAGAGAAGAACTCGATCCAGAGGAAGGAGAATGTTTGGTGATCGAACGAGTCCTTGCAACCCCAAGGCAAGGAAATGATCAACGTTGGCTAAGGCACAATATTTTTCGAACAAGGTGTAAGTCATATGGGAAGGTATGTTCCTTGGTCGTTGATGGCGGCAGCTTTGAGAACTTTGTTTCTTAAGAAATGGTGGATAAACTCAAGCTTGCAATAGTGCCACATCCCCATCCATATTCTATTTCATGGATAAAAAAAATAATGAGGTACGAATCAATAAGAAGTGTCTCGTCTCTTTCTCAATAGGAAAAAATTATTGTGATGAAGTGTGGTGTGATGTGACTCCTATGGATATTGGTCATATACTTTTGGATCGACCTTGGCAATATGATAGAAGTGTCATCCATGATGGAAGAAAAAACACATATACCTTTACGATGGGTAAAACTGAAATTGTTCTTTTACCTTGTAAAGATATTGGTGTTACTAAATCATCTACAAAAGAGGATGGAAACACTTTACTCACTTTGTCACAACTTGGAAAGGAAGTTTGAGACAGTGGTATGATCTATGTTCTACTTGCTAAAGAAGTGGATCAACATAGTGAGATGCCAAGTACTGTTAAAATTCTCTTGAAAGAATTTGAGGATGTTATTCCCGAGGAGTTACCCGATGAGCTTCCTCCTCTAAGAGATGTTCAACACCAAATTGATTTGATCCCTGAAGCTGTTTTACCAAATAAATCTCATTACCGGATAAGTCCAAAGGAGCATGAAGAGCTTAATCGGCAAGTGTCGGACTTGCTAAAAAAGGTCAAGTAAGAGAAAGTCTAAGTCCTTGCACTGTACCGGCACTGTTAACCCCAAAGAAAGATGGGTCGTGGCGTATGTGTATGGATAGTCGAGCAATCAATCGAATTACCATCAAATATCGATTTCCTATTCCGAGAATAGATGATATGTTCGACACGTTAGTGGGAGCTCAAGTGTTTTCAAAAATTGATCTTCGGAGCGGCTATCACCAAATTAGAATCAAGCCGGGAAATGAATGGAAGACGACTTTCAAAATACGAGAAGGCTTATACGAATGGCTTGTCATGCTATTTGGTTTGTCAAATGCTCCAAGCACCTTTATGCGGGTAATGAATCAAGCTCTTCACCATTTTATCGGCAAGTTCGTTGTTGTTTATTTTGATGATATTCTTGTGTATAGCAAGAATTCATTGGAGCATATGGAACATTTAAGGACTGTTTTTCTAACTCTAAGGAAAGAAAAACTTTACGTGAATCTCAAAAAGTGTTCTTTCATGACCGATCGCCTAATTTTCCTTGGGTTTGTTCTAACCCCTTCGAGAATTATGGTGGATGGAGAAAAAATCTAAGTTGTTGAAGAATGGTCTACTCCAAAGAATCTCAATGAGGTGCGAAGTTTTCATGGATTGGCATCATTTTATCGTCGATTCATAAAAATCTTTAGCACCATTGCAGCACCGCTAACAAATTGTCTAAAAAGAGGAGAATTTATCTGGAGTGAAGAGGCAGAGGCAAGTTTCAAAACTATCAAGAGAATGTTGTCGAGCGGACCTGTTCTTGCATTACCTGATTTTGATAAAGTTTTTGAAGTTGATTGTGATGCATCTAAAGTTGGAATTGGAGGTGTGCTTAGTCAAGAAGAACATTCAGTTGCCTTCTTCAGTGAGAAGTTTAATGAGACAAGGATGAGATATTCTACTTATGATGTGGAGCTCTATGCAGTTGTGCAAGCTTTACGACATTAGCGACCCTGTCTTATTCAAAAAGAATTTATCCTCAATTCAGATTATGAAGCTCTCAAGTATATTAACTCGCAGACGAATCTGAATAAAAGGCATGCTGGTTGGGTTTCATTTTTGCAAGAATATACTTTTGTGCTAAAACACAAAAGCGGATCTCTAAATAAGGTTACGGATGCACTGAATCAGCGGGTTGCATTGTTGAATTCTATGGCTAATCATATTGAAGGATTTGAGGCTATGAAGAAGCTGTATGTTGATGATCCAGATTTCAAAGAGATATACCAAAGTTGTCTGCTGGGTAAGTGTGTTGAATATCAGTTACTTGATGAATTTCTCTTGTTTGTGCATTCCCATTTCTTCCATTAGAGAATTTATTATCACAGAGCTTCACGCTGGTGGACTTGGCGGACACTTTGGAAGAGACAAAACCATATTGTTGATTAAGGGAAAATATTTTTAGCCTACTCTTTATCGAGATGTTGCGAGATTTGTGAAGAGATGTCGTGTGTGTCAAACTTGTAAAGGTTAAAGTCAAAATTCTGGTGCTTATACTCCTTTACCTATCCCAGAAGCATCTTGGGAAGGTGTTAGTATGGATTTCGTTGTTGGGTTGCCAAGAACACAAAGAGGTTTGATTCCATTTTCGTCGTTGTTGATCGATTTTCGAAAATGGCCCATTTTATCCCATGCAAGAAGATGATGGATGCTTCATACATTGCTGATCTCTACTTTAGAGATGTTGTCAAGCTTCATGGATTTCCAAAGACGATTACATCTGATCGTGATACCAAGTTTCTCAGTCATTTTTGGAGAAGTTTGTGGAGGAAATTGGGCACTAAACTGCTGTATAGTAGTGCCTATCACCCTGAGACAGATGGGCAAACTGAAGTGGTGAATCGTACGTTGGGTAATATGCTCCGTAGTCTTTCTTCCAAGAGGCCAAAGCAATGGGATACTATTCTACCAAGAGCAGAGTTTGCTTATAACTCAATGGTTAATCGTTCAACTGGGAAAAGTCCATTTGAGGTTGTTTATGGGAAGATTCCCAATCACTATCTTGATCTTGTTGAGGTGCCATCAAACAACAAGAAAGTTGAAGATTTTACAGCATCATTAATAAAAATTCAGAATGAGGTGAAGAAAAAGCTCCAAGAAAGCAATAAGTTGTATAAAGCTGCGGCGGATACTCGTCGACGTATCCAAGTTTTTAGAGAAGGTGATCTTGTTTGGGTTTACTTGAAGAAAGAGATATTTTCTGCTGGTACATATAATAAGCTCAAAGAGAAGAAGATTGGTCCTTGTCGGGTGTTAAAATTGATAAATGATAATACCTACAAGATTGAGTTGTTGACACATATACATACTCATTCTACATTCAATGTTCGAGATTTAACTCTGTATCATGGCGAGAATGAACTGAACTCAGAGACGAGTTCTTTCCCATCTGGGGAGGATGATGTAGTGCAGATTTTCTAAATTCTCCTTTTTTCTGAAACTGTCAGCCTTTAATGTTTCTATCATAACTATCTCTAGAAACGTCCAAATAATGAACGGTTGGTTGCATTGGAAACCCAGTTCAATTACCTTTCTATCAGTATATTACTCGTGTTCAGACTCTTAGTATTCAGGGAGTTATGAAGGTTTGAAATAACGGTCAGATCAAGAGGGCTACTTTTATAGTTGTTAGTTCTCAAGAGTCCTTGATAGCTTATAAGTAGTTGGCTATTTTGTAGTTGATGGGGACTGGAATATTATGAGTATTTTGATATTATAAAGTGAGGATAATCATTATTTATCCCTTGTTTCCAATTGGAAGTCGAATTCGGCATTGTTATTTGTTATTTCCTTTTTTTCGTGTAAATCTACCCTCATCACTCATACAAGGAGTGGCTTTGCCGTCAAATGAATCTTGAACCACTAGACAGTTTAGCATGAACTCCAATTTTGTATATTATTAT
Source organism: Perilla frutescens (assembly GCA_026008535.1). NCBI lineage: Eukaryota > Viridiplantae > Streptophyta > Magnoliopsida > Lamiales > Lamiaceae > Perilla > Perilla frutescens. The sequence continues at coordinate 44,144,982 of BRKX01000001.1, forward strand.
TATGATGAGGTTGGTTACATGCTAGGTATATATATAATTAAGGGCAAATTGTATTTAATACCTTAACGTATCATTTTTTTTAGTCATCAAAATTTTTGCTATCCCAAACTTTATTATTGAAAAATTTGACGGAGGGTAGAAATGTAAAAAAAAATGTTACGGGTCGAATTGTTATTATGTATAAATTGAAAATGTGTCAATGCTGTGATATTACACGTAATTTACCACCCTATTTATAATGTTGCGAAGTGATGTGAGAAAACATATTTTAAATTTGGCAACAAAACACTAAAGTATCTTTTTTTTTGTTATTCCCCATTAATGTTTTTTGGGAGCCCAAAGGAAACATATATATTAAAAGATAGATAACTCGTTCTGCAGCCACCGGAACTATTCCCCATTAACTTTTGATTGAATATAAGTATATAACTAATGCAAAGGTTATTTTTAGCATCTATATAAATTTATTTGTCTCTAAAAAAATGATAGTATAAAGGTAGCCATTGACATATTGTATATAAGTATATAGATTAAAAAAAGTGCAGACAAAATAAAAGCAATGGAAAGAGAGAGAAAGAGAGAATATATGGTTACCAAGAGAACGACAAGAGTGGCGACGGAAATGACGAGAAATCGACCAAAATAGGAATCAGAGAGAAAAGCTCCCAAAATGGGCAAGAAATTGGAAATGGCTGACCAAATGAACAAAGCGTTGGTTCCACCGGCAACACTAAAATGATAAGATCCAACCAAATACAATATCATATTTGGCATCAGCCCATATGCTGCAATCTTCTCAAATGCCTCATTTGCTGCATCACCATTCACCAATCACCATATATAAAACAATTCATTCATATTCATATTTCATAAAATTACTAAATAATTACTATCGTAGCAAATTTTCAAAATGAAGGTTCCTTGATATGTTCCCCGGCAGATTTTTGGGCATCTAAAATCCTTACTGGACTCACTAGATATTAAAAAAAGAATAGATTGACAAGTGGTTGAAATGGCATCGGATGTGTCTTCGAGTGAGTCCACTAGAATTTTAAGATATGACATATTTGTTAGAGATCGAGTGGATACGTACAGTATGCTTTTTATTTTATTTTTATGAATATCACTACGTAAACAATGAATCAATTATTATCTTGATGTATTCATATATCCTAAAAAATTCTGGCATGTAAGTATATATACCTAATAACTATTTTATAGAATTATTAAAAATTGAAACATGAGGAAAAAAAGGTGAAGATATAACCATGAGATAGTTTTTTTGCCAACCTTATCAAGAACAGTTTTTGTAATAACTCCGAAAAGAAGAAGCTAGAGCGTAAACCAATTAAGTTGAAAAGAAGAATAATTAGAAGTGACTATCGTATATAGTTTACTTAGAGCACACCCTCGATTTCAAGAAGACGTTACTGTTTGTATATAGATATATATCGATGTAAGAGAATATTTGATATTTATATACCTATGATAAAAGGCATGGTGATGAGGCCCCCTTTAGGCCTCCCTTCAGCCTTCTTCTGATTAGTCTTAGCTGAATCTGAACTCTCCATGTTCGAAGACGACGACGTCGAAGAAGAAGAAGAAGAAGAAGAAGAAGAAGAAGAAGAAGATATATAATTTGGAAAATTAATTGTATGTATATCTGTATATAATTGTATGTAATAAATAGGTGAATTGTCGCTACAGCTGCAGAGGACTGAGAGAATCAAGTATATTTTGGTTGGTTTTTATGGATTATCATCACCTATGGGGCGGCTTTAATTTGTCTTTTTTAATCTTTCTTTTTCACTAGATATAATTAATTATATATCTAAGTTCCATTTGAGTTTCTGCTAATTATTTTCCCTAAAGTAATTGACCAGCCCAGGTCAACAAAAATATTCTCGTAGGAAACTAAGCTGCGTATGTATGCAAATTGAAGCTTCAAAATTTAAGAATTTTTTTAGATAGCTTCCCCTCTATCTCTTATTTTCTATATACATGCATAATATATATATATATATATATATAATGGATATAATAAATAATGATAACTGCTAGAATTAGACCGAATAGATCAAATGAAATCATCTATCCCACTTTTCTCTAACCCATTTGGTGTCCCATTTTGATTTGTATTCGATTTTCACCAATTTTTCTCTTCAATTTCAATTTGTTATGGCTTAATTTAATTTTATAATTATTATTTAGGGTTCATTCCACCTAATTAGGGTTTATATTTATTTTTTAATATTTATTTCTTATTTTTTAGGTAGTATAATTGATTAATATGATTGATTATTCCAAAAGTAGGGTATATAATTTTTAAAATTTTTAATTTTTAGCAATAAATGTTGATTATGATTTGTAATACTATAATAAAATATATTTTTGTAATTAATATTTTTAAAATATTAAATTTTATAATGAGACACAATAGCGGAACATGAAAAGTGAACTAAGCTGCGTATGTATGCAAATTGAAGCTTCAAAATTTAAGAATATTTTTAGTTAGCTTTCCCTCTATCTCTTATTTTCTATATACATGCATAATATATAATGGATGTAATAAATAATGATAACTGCTAGAATTAGACCGAATAGATAGGATCAATTTGTTGTTTAATAGACGATCAACCCAACTATTGGTCCATTGACACATGAAATCCTTTAATTCAAGGTACGTATAATAGCCGAGTCTCAACATTGAAATTATTAATTTTTATTTCATTTTTTGTTCAATTTTAATTAATTTTGATTTAGTTTAATTTTAAATTGTTATTTAGGATTTATTTTCCACACTAAAATTTCAATTCTTAGCAATAAAAATTAATTATAAATTATTATATTATATATATTTTTTATTTTCATTATAAACATTATTAAAACCACGTAATTCTTAATGTTGGGACATGGTTGCTATACAAATTTCGGACTAGAGGACCTCATCGTTTGTTTAGTGTGCTTGCAATGTTTAAAATATATGAGAATGTAATAAATTAAATTTAGGTAAAATAGTTCATATAGGGTGATTAATTTTTTTAAGGATATCAGGTAATTAATTAATATCAAAGAATAACGATAAAAATTCTAAAGACTATAACTATATACCAGGAATTAATTTTTAGTTTTACCATTTAATTAATTTGAAAGGAAGACGGCAAGAAAGTTTGAAGATCCACGTGATGATGATTGATATCATGATTTAGGCAGCAACCAACAATGTCCTTCTTATAAAATTTATTATATATCTCAATGTTTGTCACACATATTTAATTGTATTGAAACTTCCAACATTCATAACTCACAGATGCCGTATAGTATGAATTTATCGCGTGTAATATTTATTCCCTGTAATTCATGTAATAATTAAACTTTCGATATTTTAATTAATTTCCATGATTTTATCAAAACATTTGATTTATCTGTTGATATTTTATTAATATATATCAATTAGGATTTAGGCACGTACTTCATTTTCTAAAAACTCCCCTTAAAAATATTAATTCTAAAACACTTAATTATATGGGAAAGGATTTTTTTATCATTTATGCATCGGAGATTTTGTCCTTTACCTTATTGCACAATTTGCTTTTGAACCTCAATCATATCTTTTGCATAAAAAAGGCCATTTTACCCGGCTAGTGCTAAAATGGGCCCCATGCCAAGCAATAATTTGGAATAACTTTTAATCTACATGGTAGTTAAATGCTATTTAAAAAAAAAAAAAAACATTGGCGCATCATAATTATAAATACGAAAAAATCTATCTTTAATTCGTGGTGCGCATGTAATGTTCCAATAAATGTGGAATTTTCCAATAAAATACAACGGGCGAAGGATCTAACTGTCATCAAAATTAATAATTTGTGTTACCAAATTTTTTGTTAGCATTTAAAAACAATTTGATATATGAACAAATTAGATTTGTAAGAATTATAAATTGTTATTTGATTAAATCACCTTTGTAAATGGATAGAAAAGGAATGCATGCTGTAGACTTCAGATATTATATACAGAACTATTGTGATTAAATAATTTCGTAAGATAAAAGGATAAACGATATACAATGATTACTAATCAACAACATATATAAGAAAAAAAATGATACGCAGTATAATAAAATGATTAAAAACAGAAGAGGATATGAATATGAAAAAAATCACACACACACACACACACATATATGTATAGGCAGTGGCGGATCCAGAAAGAAATATTTGGAGGGCGACATTATAGTTTATGATAAAAAAAAAAAATCCACGCAATTAAATAAACACACAATAACAACATAGTATGAAAAAAATCACAAAATAATGGAAGCCCATTTTTTCAAAAGCACGCTGAATTTTAATTACATTCAAGTTTGAAGGCCCACTAGTAAATAAATAAAATTTGGGGGAGGGGGGCAAACTTAATTTTAATCTTAGAAACAAAATTAAAATATATACATACTAAAAAAAAGTTGTTGGGGGAGGGCAACCGCCCCCCAGCCCCTGCGTACATCCACCACTGCGTATAGAGAATTATATATAATGGGTACTAGTATTTCATGTAAAAAATAGGAACAGTATTTATCTAGTACGATTTCATAACTTATATCTTAATACTTTTAATAATATTAACACTAAATTAAATATAATAAAATAAATTATAAAATCATAATAAATAAGAAGTGTTCCAAATTCTAATACTAATATCCATTTGAGTCATATATTAGGGCATCAATAGCGCATGTCCGAAAATTATTCATATTTAATAGCAAATGCAATCCACTTGATTAACGGATCATTTTAAGGGTGATGTGATTAATAGAATATATTATATATGTTTGTTATATTATTATATTTTAGATTATATCTATAGTGATATATAGATATAAATTATTATATTATATTCTATTATATATACACGTAGATGCTTCATTTGATGTATTATATTATTGGGCAAAGGACCAAAATAATCCCACCTAGTACGGATTATTTTTAGTCAAAATATATATTTAAACTATTTAAAAATTACAATCGCCCTCCAAACTACTCAAAAAAGAACAAATCGATATTTGACGTTACAACTATTAGGTTTTTCGTTAATTAAAATATGTCAAGCTCAATTTTATCACCTATAAATGTCAATTGGATAAATTTAAATCACAACTAAAGAGCCCACACTATGGAGTTTCAAAGCCCTCTTTTGATTTCAAAATCCAATATTGAATCTATATCGAGATTTAAAATATAATTCGTAATACAAACCATTGTATTGATATTTCTCAATATAATTACATATTCTATCGTTAGACATACCATGAAGAAAGCTTTCTAACCATATATGATATTACATGGTATCATTGTCTGAATCAATCAAAATTAGGTCCAATAATTTATGTGTATTTTATTTAACGGAAAAAATTAATGGTGTTAAACGAAAAATGTGAATTTGATATGTTTTGAATTGTAACGACCCAACTAACAGATTGATGGCTATCCGCACAAATCAATACGAATCTTTCCAGCGTACTTTGTCCTCACTCGCATGCTCTCTGAGAAAACTTCCTAGGGGTTAAACATGTGTTGTTTATAAGAAGTTTTGAAATTGTTATTGAAAATTCTAAACATAGAGAAAACGACTACCAAAATTGACTCAATTCTACTTTTGAAATCATGTTGTCCTTTAAATATTTCTCGATCATATATCTTGTTCCTCACGATGAGGCATTTTGTGTGTGTTCTAATTATTGAAAGACAGTCTTTTCATCCTTAAAATTTCTACCTCTTTATGTTTAACTCTGAAATTGGTTTAGTCTTTGACTAGGAGTCAAAAAACTTTTCATAATTGTGTGATCGTTGATTTCATTAAAAACGAAATCGATTTGACCTTCTAATAAACATGGCTTTTGTATGCATTTAGCTATTTATTTGAATGATATTTAATGATTAATGCATGCATAAGTTGGTGTTTGATTGTTGTTTTGGCTTTTCTCGTGCATTCTCATGTATTGCTCTTTTAGTTGAAGTTTGAGCTAAAAAAAGGGAAATTTTCAAGATCCAATTCAGTGGGGAGATAAGCTGGAAAGATAGAGGATCAAGTTAGGGTCAGTCTCCAACTTGAATCCGGTCAATCGGATGAGAAACGAGTAAAAATGAAGCAAAACAGTGGAGGTTGCCAGATCTGCCGAGCAACTCACCAACCGGGGGATTCTTCACAGTCAGTCGGCGGATACACGAGAATCATCCAGAGATTTTCGCTGACCCATCGGCCGGTCGGCGGATTCTCACTTCGGTCGGTGGATTCTTCGTTACGGGTCGCCGGTTGTTTCGAAAATTTATCTTTTGTCTATTTTTGGCCCGTGAACTTTTGGGCCGGGTTTTTAGTACCTATTATATATAAGGTTGTTTGGAATGAAAATAGGAGATCCCCTTTGTTGCATTCCCATGTCTCCCGTGTGGGGGATGGGGAATCGAATCTATTGAATTTTTGTTCAGATTAAAACAAAATACACTTTGTTTGAATTCAGTCAAAGTAAACAGAAGATTTCCATCTCCTATTGACACGAAGCTGGAACTGCTAACTATGATAAATGCGCTAACCAGTTGATTCGTTCTAATTCTTTGATATAATTGACTCTTATTCATTATTTTTCAGTTTTACTTTATATTTCATAGTGGCAAGACATGAAGATTCAAGATTGAAGTTTTATGCAATGAATTTCTCTAAGGTTTTTCTAAACTTTGTTATTTAATTATGTTTCTTTATTCTTTCTTTCTTTTAGATTTCATTATGTGTGAGTAGTTCGTTGTTTCGCAGTCCACAAATTTTCTACTTATAATTCCGGTTTATGCTCAACAAGAGAACTAATTTGGACCACACCCGCAATTGAACGGGTCAAATATAGACTTGATGAGCTAACCCGACTCAATCTCTCAAGAAAGACGTAGTATGAGCTATTACCTTAAGGGCTATGCATGCAACGTGCTAAAACGACACAAATAAACCTAAACATTCTAAACATGTGATTGATGGTGATTTAAACTAAGAATTGAAATTAGCAAGGAAACAAGATAATGCAAGTGACAACAAATGAAAACAAGATTGAGGAAAATAGGATGATAAAGGTATTAGGGTGTAGATTCTCTCAATGGTTTATCACTATGCTTTGTTCAAGTCGGTAATGTTAATATCACACATACAATAGACCCTCTCAATTGGTTAACTTCAATTACCGTCACCGTCTATCCATTAAACCTCTTTTAGCTATATCATACGAACAAGATTAACATATTAGGCTTAGGAACCCCATCCACCTAACGTCGAAGGAACCAGTTTCGGGATTTAGAATCACAATCAAGACTCCTCTAAATCCTAACAATGCTCAAGTAGTGATCAAGTACTCTCACATAATAGGTACGATTCCAACAACAACAACCAACAGGAATAAGCATAGATCAAAAACCAAATCGATCATCTACCCCCTAATAGAGAGATTAGCCACTAAACATGCTCAAAACAACACAAGTATCATAGAAGAAAGTCATCTCATAATCAAATGTCAATAGCTCAAACTTCTACAATATTAGATATCCTTCAAGATTTTTGGGACAAATCCCCACAAACCGTCCAAGAAATATAAAGAAAATGCAAAAGGGAACCTCCTTCGAGCGTAGCTTCCGCGGATGGCTCGACGTCGGTTCCTTCTCGTCTTCTCTTCTTCTTACTTGGCTTGGTTCCCTTCTTCTTCCTTTTCTCCTCTTCTCGTCGGTGAAGGTGATGATGGTGGAAATGGTGAGAAAGTGGTGTAGAGAATGAGTGTGTGTAGTGTGTGTGTAAAAAGAAAATGGAGAGTGAGAGAATGGAGAAGATGAAGTGAGTGAAGTGTGTGTAGAATGAATGATGATGAGAGTGATCCAAGTCAAGTGAATCCCCAAAAATCTATATGAGATCAAATGGGAGAGGGGGAGAGATATGTAGGAGAGAGAGAGAGAAGTCATAGATAGATAGATAGGGTGAAAGGTATGGTGGTAGGAGAGAGGAAAGGTGGTGGTAAGGTGATGGTGATGGAGCATTAATTGTGAGAGGAAGTGTGGAAGATTTTTGTGGACAAAAATCCAAAGCTAGGGATTAGGTTGAATTAATCCCTACTTCCCTAGCACTTAGATTAGATTGACCCAAAAGTCTAAAATCCACATGCAAAATGGAGGAAAGATAAAGGATATGCAACTTGGTCCAAGATGCCACAAGAGGAGGTGAGAAACGAGTGCATTGTTGACGTCGATCAGGAGGAACAGCGCAACCCGCACGCCCACGGAGTTCCTGGAGTGCGCGCGCCCGCAAGGTGCCTCCGCCGAGAGCACCCTCGCGCGGTCGCAGGACTCTGTGCGGCTTCGGGGTTTTGGCTTCTCCTTCCGGGTTCATCTCTTCCAGCATATCTTCGCTCCACGCCACCTTAGTACCTAAAAATCAAGATTTTGCGTACAAAAGCTCAAGTTTTTCATAACTTGGCATATTCCACCATGAGAGCAACAAGTGAAGAAAATCACACGAATTCTAGAAATAAACTAGATAAAAGGTACTAGGAGATACTAATAAAACATGCAAAATCATGCAATTAAAACAACACAAATAAACACTAAACAACTCCCCCACACTTAGCTCTTTGCTTGTCCTCAAGCAAATAAGAAATTAAAAATATGAACCAAGAAGGAAATACTCACAAGGCGATCATGTATTTGACAATTTGCATAGTTCCCACAAAAACATTCATTATCAAAAAATGTGAACACAATATCTAATCAAGTGAATTGCTTGTCCTCTCAAGTCTAGGAAAAACACGTTAGCCCAAATTCAATTAAATTACATGCCCACAAATCACATCCACATTTATTAAGATATAACATACAACAATATAAGGGATTGCAGCATAGGACAAGGGTCATTAGGTCTAATCATCGAGCTTAACCGAGCTTCCTAATGTGGTTTCCCATACTCATCATGCAACATGTGAACGGATTGACACACACATGAGAGGAGTAGAATTCGGAGTGCAATCCCCTTTATTTAAACAAAATTAATAGGGGTATGGATCAAAATTCATAAGGTGAAATCCGTAGGGAGGAAATCCCTAGTTTCCTTGTGTGGTTTCTCATACTCATAGTCGAATGAATCAACTAGAGGAGTAGAGATCCTTATTATCCCTTTTTTTTATCATAGAATATATTATAGAAACAAGGATAATTGATTAAGGGGCGTAGTTTTCAAGAACAAGGCTAAGTGTGCTTCCCATTCTTTCAAGGGCAAGACCCTTCAACGTCAATCATCAGATTGTGATCACATTCAAGAATAATTCATGTTTAAGAGTGAAACCACGAAACAATTCATTCATTCATGATCGACTTGAAAATAATTCCTTGAAGCTTTATATCAAAAATTGTTCAAATTTGAACAATCGGGCAAAGCAAGATACTAAGTGGGAGAATCACAATATACCTATATAACTAAAACAACTAACATTAATATCAAAATCAACATAATCAATATCAACATAATCAACACCAAAATATTAAAGCAAAAACTTCACATGAACAACAAAATCCACAACATAACATAACAAGCTCTCCCCCACACTTAAAACATACATTGTCCTCAATGTATGAAAACAAGATGCAATAAGAGAAAGGGAAAGAGGAACACATTACAATGCGTAGAAGACCAACAACAGGTGCTAGTTCCTACAAAACACACGACAAATACAACCAACGAATAACAAAAAGAGTGAACTGAAAATAATAAAAACATGCACACGAACACAAAAATACACAGAAAAACATGAAATAACTTCACTATTGCGGTGGATCATTAGGTGGTGAAGGAGGCTACGGGTAGGGATAGGAGATCGTCCAGTTGTTCCACCTGTCTTCGAGGGCCGTCATCCTCTCGTCATGCCTATCATGGCGACCATAGATGTCTTGCCTTATGTCGCCAACATCCTGACGGAGAGATCCCAACTCTTGGCGAAACTTGCCCATAGAAGCATCGAATCGGTCCTGGAATTGCCTTATGGTGTTACTGTAGGACTGCTGGAACTGGCCCACGGAGGTATCAAAGTGCTACTGAAATTGGCCCATGGAGTTTGCATAATTCTGCTGGAAGCTCTGCTGGAACTGCCCCATGTTGGTGTCGAAATGGTCCTAGAAAGACCGTCAATCGGCCTGCGGCATCTGATACCCATGCTGGGGCATCGTGGAGGGATAAGTCGGCTGCTGGAAGTGGGCTTGACCTTTCTGTTCATTTTCCTCCTTGCCTTGGTCTTCTTCTTTTCTTTCCTCATTCTCTTCCTCATTTTCTGCCTCGTTTTCTTCCTCGTCATCATCATTAGCATCAGGTGGGGCTGAAGAGGAGCCGACTTCTCTGTAGCGTCTGAGAGCCGCACGCTGAGCATTCATTAGCTTGGAGACATAGGGCCGATCAGTGTGAGAGACCAATCTCCTCTCATCAAGGATTAGTTGAGCTCACTTGAGCTCGTCTACAGTGATCATATACTCCTTAACCTTGCTTTGGCCTTCAGGGAGAGGGCCTCTGTCTGGAATCAAACCAAGCTTAACAACAAGAGCGGTGATGAAAGCATAAAAGGATGGATATTTCTTTGTGCGCCGAGTCATCTGCTGGATGGCGGTCCAGATGAAGTAGGACGGACAGACCTTGGTGTTGTGAAGAGCACACCAAAGAAGATACACCTCTGTAGCATTGACCTTGTTGGCTTGTTCTTTCCCAGAAATAGAATGAGTGAGAAACTTATGCATGATGGCGAGGGCATGATCCCTGATAAAGCCAGTAGGGGTCCCCTGAGGATCCTAATTGTTGAAGCAAGTGAACTCTTGCCAGACGGCAGCTGTGTTGAAGTCGGATGGCCTATCACGTGGCCCATTTGTTGAAAACCCGAAACAGGATTTCATTCTATTCAAAGTCACTTCAAATTTGTCTCCAAGCATACGAAAAGTAATCTTCGAATTCACAGAATCAAGCTTGAAGGTGACCAAAAACTCAAGGCACAACGGATTGAATCTAACATACTTCAATTTGGCAAATTTATCCAAAGTCAATATTTTCAAGTATTTTTCAACTTTCCATCAATTTTCAACGATTTCAACAAGTTCTAATCAAGATATCATGGGGAAGTAATCTCATAATCAGTGAAAGCTTGGTATCGGTTACCTTCTGCGTGGGTACGCACTCGGAATGGGCAACCATAGAGCTCTTAAAGATTCTCATCGCCATCTTTGTGGGAAGAAGAAGGATTCTTCGTCCTTGGCGGCATTGTGGATGTTGAGCAAGAGAGAACGGACCATAGTCGAAGAAGATGTGAGTATGAGCAAGGGCGCGCGGGCAGATGGTGCGCGGCTGCGGGGCGTTGCGCGGTCACGGAAGCGTGCTAGAGAACAGGGACGCACGGCCGCGGGGCGTTGCGCGATCGTGGGGCTGGTGGCGGTAGAGAAAGCAGCTGCTGCGCCGGTGGTATGCGACGGCGGTTTAAGAGCATGATGACGAGTGGCGTGGAGTTGGGGAGTGACTACGCGCGGGCGCGAAAGATTGACACGGTCGCGGTGATGAGGATTGTGACGTGTATGCGTGACGTGGAGAGGGAGTCTTCTTGAGCTACAATTTGTTGGATTTTGAGTGATGGAAGATGAGGAAGGGCTGTGGAGCTTGGTGAAGGGGAAGAAAAATCTCAAAAGCGGCGCAAGAGTAGAGTGGACATTAGGGTTCCACGAGGGGTCCCCTTTTATAGAGTGAAGGGTGCGCGGCCATGGGGCCTTGCGCGACCGCAGGACTCGGTGTGTTGCGCGCTCACGGGGTCACTTTTTGTGCCCAATAGGTCGCGTGCTCGCAGGGGTTGCGCGCTCGCGGGGTCTGTTTGCCGAGATGGAGGTTTCACGGTCGCGCGGGATGCGCGGCCGCGGGCCAATACTTAGCCGATTTTTTTACTTTTTCGCCCCAGCATCACTCCGATTTACACCTGCAAAACAAACACCAAAAATACGAAAAACGCAAACACACAAACACTAAAAGAGATTAAATAACATAAGTAAAAAGAGGAAAATCATGGGTTGCCTCCCATGCAGCACTCATTTTAATGTCTCGAGCTAGACGAAGTCCGTGGCGAATCAGGTAGGGTTGACGAGTTCAAAATCCTCGACATCGACTTCTTGGGAAAATCCTTCAAAATATGGCTTGACCCGGTGGCCATTCACTTGGAATGTATTGTTGGTTCCCGGATTTTTCAAGGTGACAACTCCGTATGGGAACACTTCTTTGATGATGAATGGGCCACTCCATCGTGACTTGAGTTTTCCGGGAAAAAGCCACAACCGGGTGTTGAAAAGGAGAACCTTCATGCCCGGAATGAGCTCCTTTTTGACAATGCGTCTATCATGAAGCTTCTTCACCTTGTCTTTGTAAATCTTCGCATTGTCATAGGCTTCATTCCTCAATTCATCGAGCTCGGACAATTGCAAGGCTCGTTCTTTTCCTGCACATGCTAAATCAAAATTCATCGCTTTAATGGCCCAACAGGCCTTGTGCTCGATCTCCACGGGGAGATGGCATGATTTTCCATAAATGAGGCGGTATGGGCTCATTCCTAGAACAGTCTTAAAAGCCGTCCGGTATGCCCAAAGTGCATTCATTAGCTTTGTAGACCAATCTTTCCTCGTGACATTCACGGTCTTCTTCAAGATGTTTTGAATTTGTTTATTGCTCGTCTCCACTTGACCGGAAGTTTGAGGGTGATATGGAGTCGCTACCTTGTGAGTCACTCCATTTTTCTTCATCAATCTTTCGAAGAGCTTGTTGGTGAAATGCGTTCCACCGTCACTTATGATTGCTCGAGGGAATCCAAACCTACTCAAAATATGCTCCTGCACAAACTTGATAACCACATTAGCGTCACAAGACCTAGTGGGAATTGCTTCAACCTACTTTGACACATAATCGACTGCTAATAGGATATACTCGAAGCCAAATGAGTTAGGAAATGGTCCCATAAAATCAATACCCCAAACATCAAAAATTTCAAATATTTAGAGGCATTTCATTTCTCCTCCCAATATTACCAAGTCTTTGGCATTTATCACATGAAATGGAATAGGCATGAGCATCTTTAAAAATGGAAGGCCAATACAAACCGGATTACAAGATCTTTCTAGTCGTCTTTTGCCCTCCAAAGTGGCCACCACAATGAGAAGAATGACAAAAGGCTAGAACATCGGTTTGTTCCTCCTCTGGGACACATCTTTGAATCACCTCGTCTTTTTCCAAATAGAAAAGGTATGGATCGTCCCAAAAGTAGTACCTACACATTGCCAAAAATCTTTTCCTTTCTTGAAAGGAGAGGTTAGGTCTCATTTTGTCACAAGCAAGATAATTGACAATATCGGCATACCAAGGAGAGGAATTTAGCTCAAAAGCATCCTCATATGGAAATGTATCACAATCAACTCCTTTTTCATGTAATAATTCAACGTTTTCATCAACAGGGAGGCGAGATAGATGATCCGCTACCACATTTTCACAACCCTTTCTATCCTTGATTTCCACATCAAATTCTTGCACAAGCAAAATCCACCTAATGAGTCTAGGTTTGGCTTGGGGTTTGGTCAACAAATGCCTTAGAGCCGCATGATCACTATGCACAATCACTTTAGAACCTAAGATGTAGGATCTAAATTTATCTAATGAAAACACAACGACAAGAAACTCTTTTTCGGTAGTGGTGTAATTTACTTGAGCACTATTCAATGTGAGGCTAGCATAGTAAATTACATGAAGAATTTTATCAATGCATTGTCCTAAAACGGCACCCACAGCGGAATTTGATGCATCACACATGATCTCAAATGGCAAAGACCAATCAGGGGGAACAACAATGGGGGCGGTGATCAATTTCTCCTTGAGAGTATTAAAAGCATGCAAACACTTTTCATCAAACTCAAAAGGAACATCTTGAGCAAGCAAATGGCATAGAGGTTGGCTAATTTTTGAGAAGTCTTTAATAAACCGACGGTAAAAACCGGCATGGCCTAGAAAACTTCTAATTCATTTCACATTAACAGGTGGAGGCAATTTTTCAATCACATCCACCTTAGCCTTATCTACGCTCATTCCTTCTTTAGAAACAACATGCCCAAGAACTATGCCACTAGTAACCATAAAATGACTCTTTTCCCAACTAAGAGTAAGGCTACTTTCTATGCATCTTTTTAAAACAAGTTCTAACTTCTCTAAACAATCGGAAAATGAAGATCCAAAGACCGAAAAATCATCCATGAATACCTCAATGAAGTCTCCAATCATTTCGGAGAAGATAGAGAACATATACCTTTGAAACGTGTTCGGTGCATTACATAGTCCAAACGACATCCTCCGACACGCAAACGTGCCAAACGGGCACGTAAATGCGGTCTTGGCTTGGTCCTCTGGTGCTATGGACACCTGAAAATAACCCGATAAACCGTCAAGAAAATAATAAAAGCTATGACCGGCAAGTTTATCAAGTATTTGATCAATGAAAGGAAGGGGAAAATGGTCTTTTCTAGTGGCGATATTGAGCTTTCGGTAGTCAATGCACATTCTCGACCCGGTAGTGGTTCGAGTAGCCACATGATCTCCTTTGTCATTTTCTACAACCATTATCCCTCCTTTCTTTGGCACCACATGGACTAGGCTCACCCATTCGCTATCGGCTATGGGATAGATGATTCCTTCCGCTAGGAGCTTAAGAATCTCCTTCTTTACGACTTCCATCAACACGGGGTTGAGCCTTCTTTGACCTTCCCGAACTGACTTAGCCCCTTCCTCAAGAATGATGCGATGCATACACATTGAGGGGCTAATGCCTTTGATGTCGAAAAGATTCCACCCAATGGCTTGCTTGTTCCTCTTTAGTACGGCTACTAAGAGGTCTTCCTCATCTTTATCTAGCCCGGAAAAAATGATCATGGGCTTCTTCTCTTCTTCATCGAGATAGACGTATTTGAGATGAGATGGGAGCTCCTTGAGCTCATGCTCGGGAGTAGGCTTCACTTCCTCTTCAGTTGAGGCCATGATTTCCATTAGGCTCATGCCTTCTCCTAGTAAAATCTCCATCTCTTCGGTATTCAACTCGTCTTCCCCACACTTAAGGTAAGCTTTTTCCATAGCAAGCTCCTCGGACAAGGCTTCACTCCTCCAATGGGAGTCTATTTCCTGCAAGAAAACCTCCTCGGCCAAGGCATCAATAGCATCAATGTAAGAATAATTTTTCTCAAATGAGGAGATGGGAATAGCTTTGTTTTCATGTACGGAAAATGACACGGTTTCTCCTAACACTGACCTTTTTAAAGTTCCATTTTTAACATCAATCAAGGTGTTTGTGGTATCCATGAAAGGTCTACCTCAGAGAAGTGTTTGCTTTTTACCCGTTTCTTTAACATCACCCACATCCAAAACAACAAAATCCATCGGAATTATCAAACCACCAACCTTAACTAGAATGTCCTCTATGATTCTGCTCGGATATCTCATGGACCTATTCGCCAATTGTAGACACATTCTAGTTGGTTTCAATTCTCCTAACTTTAATTGTTTATAAATAGAGTAAGGCATCAAATTAATTCCGTCTCCCAAATCTAGCATACCACATGCTTCTTTACCATTTCCCAAAGCAATTTTAAGAGTAAAACTACCTGGATCACGGAGCTTAGGTGGTAGTTGATGTTGTAGGATTGCACTTGCCACTTCGGATACCTCTATCTTCTCATCCTTCCCAAACTTCCTCTTTTTGGAAGCTAGTTCTTTGAAGAACTTGACATAGGCCGGCACATTGCGAATGACATCAAGGAGTGAAAGATTGACGTTTACTTTGGATAGGAGTTTGTAGAACTCTTGAAATTGGGTGTCTTTCTTCTCATTCTTCAACCGGCTTGGAAATGGAATTGGAGAATTGTAGGGATTGGTGGCCTTGTGGAGTGTGGGCTTCTTTACTTCTTCACTTTTCGTTTCAGGCTCCCTTTGTTGTGGTTGAGGAGCCTCTTCTCTCTCAACCTCTTCGGATGAGCTTGGTTCGCCAATCTTATTATCAATCACTCTGCCTCCTCTAAGCACTGTAATGGCTTGAGCTTGCTCCGGTTGGCTTGGCAACTTGCCCGGCTTGGGTTACTTGGCCAACTCTCCAACGGTCCCGGCTATTTGCCCAACTTGGGTTTCAATCATCTTCACGGAGGCCTCAACGGATTCAAACCTTTATTGGATGGCTTGAATGAAAGACTGCAAGGTGTCTTGCAATGTCGGCCTCGGCGGTTGGTTTGGTTGGGCCGGATACTGTTGCGGCCTCGGATAAGGTGGAGCTTGGCCACCTCCGGCTTGTTGAGGTGGAGGTGGTTGTTGTGGCGGTTGAGGTGGTTGTTGAGGTTGTCTCCAAGAGAAATTTGGATGATTTCTCCACTCCGGATTGTATGATTGAGAGTATGGGTTGTAAGGTTGGCGTGGTTGGAATCCTTGAAGGGCATGTACTTGCTCTTGAAGAGCATGGAAATGAGCCTCTTCACTTAGTTCCGGCTCGATTGACTTTTGGCACAAGTTGGCCCCATGGCCATACTCTCCACAAATCCCACAAGTCTCAACGGTCATCACTTGTTGGGGTGGTCTCTCGGAGGTTCGAAGTATCTCTACTTATCTTGTCAACTCGGCAAGTTGTTTAGTCACATCATAACTAGGGTTGGCTTCATTGACGGAAGCTCTCTTTCCCCTAGCACTCTTTTGTTGGGAAGTCGTGGCCATCGTCTCATAGATGTTTGAAACCTCTTCGGCGGTCCGGCCTCCAATGTCTCTTCCAGACGCATTATCCACCATGTATTAAAAATTTTGAGAAAGCCCATCGTAGAAGAATTGGTTGAGCAACTCGGGTGCGAGATGGTGGTGCGGGCATTGTTGTTGAAGACCTCGAAATTGATCCCAAGCTTCATGAAATGCTTCACCCGGAGATTGGGTAAAGGTAACAATTTGAGCTCTCAAGTCTTGGGTCTTTTGATTGGAATAGTACTTGGCCATGAACTTCTCATAGACGGCATTCCAATTGGCCAATGAGTTGGCCGGTAGTGACATGAACCACATCTTGGCTCGATCTTTCAAGGTGTAAGGGAAACACCTCATCTTTAATTGATCTTCGTTCAAACCTTGTAAAGGAAAGGTTTGAACAACGGCATAGAACTCCCGGATGAAGTTCAAAGCATCTTTGGTCGGCATCTTATAGAATGAGGGAAGTTGGCTAAAATGAATGTTCTTCAACTCGTAGTTCTTTGAGGCTTCTCCAAGAACTATGCAAGAAGTTGACACCCCAATCACGGGACGAGCAAAGTCTCTCATATTCCTAGCCGCATTGGTATTTTCAGGATTGTTGAGGGGGTTAGCTTTCATCTCTCTTTCCCATTCGAACACGTTGATTCTCCTTGATCGATGGATGTTATAAACACGGGGACTAATCTCCAATTGAGGCTTCGCCTCCCTAGCATACACTATCACAAAAAAAATGGAGATCACACGTACCTTGCGAAAAAAGAGATATGAAAACCAAATAAAAGAAAATACACACAAAAGCAAATTTATACAAACGACACGAACACAACACTAATACAAGAAAGATTCACGATCACAAAATTCATGAAGGCAATTATAGCACTATAAAGATAACAACTTTACGCCTTCCCCGACAACGGCGCCAAAATTTGTTTCGCGGTCCACAAATTTTCTACTTATAATTCTGGTTTATGCTCAATAAGAGAACTAATTTGGACCACACCCGCAATTGAACGGGGTCAAATATAGACGTGATGAGCTAACCCGAGTCGATCTCTCAAGGAAGACGTAGTATGAGCTATTACCTTAAGGGCTATGCATGCAACGTACTAAAACGATGCAAATAAACCTAAACATTCTAAACATGTGATTGATGGTGATTTAAACTAAGAATTGAAATTAGCAAGGAAACAAGATAATGCAAGTGACAACAAATGAAAACAAGATTGAGGAAAATAGGATGATAAATGTATTAGGGTGTAGATTCTCTTAATGGTTTATCACTATGCTTTGTTCAAGTCGGTAATGTTAATCTCACACATACAATAGACCCTCTCAATTGGTTAACTTCAATTACTGTCACTGTCTATCCATTAAACCTCTTTTAGCTATATCATACGAACAAGATTAAAATATTAGGCTTAGGAACCCCATCCACCTAACGTCGAAGGAACCAGTTTCGGGATTTAGAATCACAATCAAGACTCCTCTAAATCCTAACAATGCTCAAGTAGTGATCAAGTACTCTCACATAATAGGTACGATTCCAACAACAACAACCAACAGGAATAAGCATAGATCAAAAATCAAATCGATCCTCTACCCCCTAATAGAGCGATTAGCCACTAAACATGCTCAAAACAACACAAGTATCATAGAAGAAAGTCATCTCATAATCAAATGTCAATAACTCAAACTTCTATAATATTAGATATCCTTCAAGAGTTTTGGGACAAATCCCCACAAACCGTCCAAGAAATATAAAGAAAATGCAAAGGGGAACCTCTTTCGAGCGTAGCTTCCGCGGATGGCTCGACGTCGGTTCCTTCTCGTCTTCTCTTCTTCTTACTTGGCTTGGTTCCCTTCTTCTTCCTTTTCTCCTCTTCTCGTCGGTGAAGGTGATGATGGTGGAAATGGTGAGAAAGTGGTGTAGAGAATGAGTGTGTGTAGTGTGTGTGTAAAAAGAAAATGGAGAGGGAGAGAATGGAGAAGATGAAGTGAGTGAAGTGTGTATAGAATGAATGATGATGAGAGTGATCCAAGTCAAGTGAATCCCCAAAAATCTATATGAGATCAAATGGGAGAGGGGGAGAGATACGTAGGAGAGAGAGAGAGAGAAGTCATAGATAGATAGATAGGGTGAAAGGTATGGTGGTAGGAGAGAGGAAAGGTGGTGGTAAGGTGATGGTGATGGAGCATTAATTGTGAGAGGAAGTGTGGAAGATTTTTGTGGACAAAAATCCAAAGCTAGGGGTTAGGTTGAATTAATCCCTACTCCCCTAGCACTTAGATTAGATTGACCCAAAAGTCTAAAATCCACATGCAAAATGGAGAAAAGATAAAGGATATGCAATTTGGTCCAAGATGCCACAAGAGGAGGTGAGAAACGAGTGCAATGTTGACGTCGATCGGGAAGAACATTGCGACCCGCGCGCCCGCGGAGTTCCTAGAGTGCGCGCGCCCGCGGGGTGCCTCTGCCAAGAGCACCCTCACGCGGTCAGGGGACTCTGCGCAGCCGCGGGGTTCTGGCTTCTCTTTTCGGGTTCATCTCTTCCGGCCTATCTTCACTCCACGCCACTTTAGTATCTAAAAATCAAGATTTTGCATACAAAAGCTCAAGTTTTTCATCACATGGCATATTCCACCATGAGAGCAACAAGTGAAGAAAATCACACGAATTCTAGAAATAAACTAGATAAAAGGTGCTATGAGATACTAATAAAATATGCAAAATCATGCAATTAAAACAACACAAATAAACACCAAACATTCGTATAATTAATTCTAGAGTTTATAGCATGTATGAAATTATGTATTGAATTAATTCTTCAGCAATTTTCCTTCCAATTATATGATTCAAACATTCAAGTTTAGATTCTCATGCATGATTAAGGCCATAGTCATTTGAGTCCTAACGGAGATAATTAATTAGTGGGATTAAATTGAATCATTTGATACATGTACTTGTGATATGTAGGAGGTTTTAAATATGTTGATCTATCGGGAGTTAACAATTAATCTAGAGATGAAAGTAAATGAATTGTTAATCTATTTTTACCTTGAGACCTGGCGGAGATAGGTAATTAGAATTCTGATCCTCCACCGATAATGTGATTAAATTGGAAGTTGACAGAATTAGATTAATATATAATGGATTCATGTGTATACATTCTCTAGGATTAATTATTTTATTTATTTGATAGTTTACATTTTTAATTTTGTTCGATTTGCATTCGATCTGATAATTGAATTTAGGAGTTTAATTTTTATCATTTGGCTAGGATTAATTCAATCCGAAAATAGATAGCTTGAATAATAGAAAACTGTTAGCTTAGTACTTAGTGTTGATCTTTATTTCAGTCCATGTGGATATGATACTCGACTCACTAGTTTCAGTGCATTGACCTGTGTAGCAGTTAATTGCATAAAAAAATAGTGCATCACCTTCTAATGAAATTTTATTCTTTCTCTATTTCAACTCAACACCACATGTTAAGTTACATTACAAATTGGTTGTCATCACAACTTTATCTTACTCCATGTGTCACCATGCATGTAAACGATGCTCCATATGTCACCATGCATATGAAAGGTGGGGGCAGCTGGACATTCTTAACCATGAAAATAATTAATCTCTCATTTTTCTCTCTCACTATCTCGGCCATTTCTGCCCTAGCAGTAGCAACCATTCCTTTAAGCTTTTGGGTATGTTTGATTCTAGTTTGTCCTACGCAACTACTTCGATCCGGACCCACAAGAGGACGGGATCGATTGTAAGGCGGTGAGCTAACCCGAGTCGTGCCTCTCGAGAAAAGCTTCGTCTGGGAGATTACCTTTCTATGCTACAATTGTTAACATACACGGAAATTTAAATACAACCTAAACACTCTAAACAAGGGCTTGATGATTTTAACTAAACTTATGAAATAAAGCAAGTAAAATTAATTAAAGACACCACCGATCACAAAGATAGAGGATAGGATTATGAGAAGAGCATTAGGGTGTAGATTCTCTCATTGATTTCTCTCTTAGCTTGAGTCATGTTGATTATGTTAATCCCAGTCATACGATAGTCCCTTCAATTGGTTTAACTTCAATTACTGTCACCGTCTATCCGTTAAACCTCTATCGGCTATATAATACGAACCAATAGGCTTATGTACCCAGTCCACCTAATGATTAACAATTAGGCTTATGAAACCCAGTCCACCTAACGTTGAATGAACCAAGTTCGGACTATAGAATCTCTTCTCGGTCTCATCTAAAGCCTATCAATGTTAAGTAGTGGCCAATTGCCCAACATAATCAAGCACAATTTCAATCAACAAGAAACCAACCATCACAAGCATAAAATTGAACCCAAATCGATTATCTACCCCCTAATGTAGGAATTAGCCCAACACCATGCTCAAGATCACACAATAATCATAAAAACCATTCATTTTATAAATCCAAAGATAAATAAATTAGAAACTTTTACAATGTTTGTTGTCTCGAGAGTTTTGGGACAAATCCCTACAATGGGCTAAAGCTAAAAGAAAGAATTACCAAAGTGGAGCTCCTCGTTCAAGCTTAGCTACTGCGGTCCACTTGAAGTTGGATTCCTCTTCTCGGGCCATCATTAAAGTGGAGCTTCTTCCGCAAGCCTAGCTTCCGCGGACGGCTTGGAGTTGGACTCCTCTTCTCGGGCCTTCCTCCTTAAGCTCTTACCCTCTTGCCTCTTTTCCTTCTCCTTTCTCTCTTTGGAACGGTGGTGAGGGTGAAGTGGTGGATGGAAGCGTAAGTTGGTGAATGGGGTGTGAGAATATGAATTGAATGATGAATGATATCCCCTGCCGTATGTGGAGTGGGGATTTATTTGTTAAGGAGAGAGAGTTGGGCAAATGGTAGTAATGAGGGGAATTAAATCCCAAACTCCCCCTATTATTTTAGGCTCCAAAAGTCCACCCCTACTCTCTTTGTCCAGCTGGCCAAGTGGTGGAAGCATTGAAGAAAAGATCTCCCGAAGATATAGCTTAAAACTGATCGAAGAGAGCAAACTGATCACGGCTAAGAACTGATCGAGGGGCTGGACTGATCACCCCCGCGCTGGCAGTGTACCCGTGCTCGCGGGACCAGTGTGTCGCGTGCTCACGGGGTGCGTTCATCATGAGCACCCTGCCGCGGCCGCGGTGCCTCCGCACCGCAGGGCGTTTCAGCTCCAGCTTCCGGCTTTGATTTTCATCAGTTTTGGCGCTTCTCATCAGTTGGGCTCCTTCAGTTTTGGCTTTAACTCAGCTTTACAATCTTGGCTTCAATTTTGGAGTCAAAGCTCTTCAGTAGTTGCAGCTCTAGTTCAGCTCACCAGCGGGGGCTTAACTCATTAGTTGTGCCTCTAGCTCAGCTTTGGCTCCTGGGAGCTTTAGCTCATCAGTTCAGCTCCAAGTCCTTAGCTGTCTTGCTCTAGCTATAGCTCTAGCTCTACTTCAGCTGAGCTTGTGACCCGTTCAGCTCAGCTTGTGCTTAGTTCAGCTCAGCTTGTGATCAACTCAGCTTGTGACCAGTTCAGCTCAGCTGGTGATCAGTTCAGCTTGTGATCAGCTCAGCTTGTTACCGGTTCAACTTAACTTGTGATTAGCTCAGCTTGTGGTTAGTTAAGCTCAACTTGTGCTTCAGTTGGGAGCTTTAGTTCAAAGCTTCAGTTCGGAGCTTCAGTTGGGAGCTTCAGTTAGGAGCTTCGGTTGGAAGCTTTAGTTGAAAGCTTCAGTTGAAAGCTTAAGTTGGAAGCTTCAGTCGGAAGCTTAAGCTCTTTGCCACCTTTGTGTCATAAAATCTTGCCTTTTGACACAAAAGCTCAAGTTTCGCACAAACCTGACCCAACTCACTAAAAGAGCAAAAGTGAAGGAAATGACATAAAAATATCACGAAAATAAAGGAAAAACACATACTAAAGATACTAAATTCATATGATAAAATAGGACAAATAAACACCAAACAGGGTACTCATTCCGTTGCCAAAAATTCTGAAAATGTATATACTTCTTCGTCTTTTATATTAGAAGAAAAGTCATTAAAGAGTCATTTCCATTAGGTCCCCAAAATTAAAGAAATTAGGACAAGAACAGTAGTAGCGTCGCCGATCCTTTAGATATGTTGCAACCCATTTGCGATGTTTTTTTCCATTGATCCAGATGTTTTCTTTCTGTAGGGTTTGCGTCGATGTAAACTTCATTCTTCAAGGTTTCTACAATAGGTCTCAGATCGTCGATACATGATTGTTTGGTTTATCAAAGTTATGTCACAAGTCAACACGTCAAATCTGCCACATAAGTCGTTGTTCTGCGAGTGCAACTTCGAAGCATGCTTTTTATCGATTCCTCCATCATTTTGACTTGATTTTTGGACTGAAAAATCTTCTCACAGTAAGCTTCCCATACATATTTTTCCAATCCAAGATCTGATGTCATTTGGGTCCACCAAAATTGAGTTGTAAGTTTCCCGAAAACCACACTCTTTTTAGCAGATTTCAATTATGTTCATGATGTTATATTCGATGCTCAATTACAGTAGTTGTAGCCATTATATTCTTGAATCTTTTGCTTCATTAAATTCTTATTTTTCATACTATGAAAAATTATACTTTTGATTGAAAATCCGTTGAGTATCGAGCCCGATTCAGCCCTAAACTTCTTGTTGATAAATTTGTTTGGTGAATAGTAACAATTGTCTTTCCGGTCGATTTCAAACAGGATGGTCGGAATTTATATCCGACTCCTTCTAACTGATTGTAGTCCCCCTTATGATGGAGTATGGCCACTATCGAGTGTTGATCATATTTGCATAGAAATTTCTATGATTTTTTGAAGTTATTGCCCTGTTTTAAGTCGTTCAATTTTTCATCCGTTTTGTTTCAAATTAATTGAAGAGTATCCTAAGTAACTATTATCGAGTGATGTTGGGTTTAAAACTTAAGTTTTGTCAATTCATAGTCAAAGTAAAATGAATAAAGCTCTAATTAAATTAAATAAAATATTAGATTAATGCTGAAAGTTGTTATATTGATCCTGAAGCAAGGATTGATCATTGTAGGACTTGTGTGACTTATAAGAAAGGTGAAAGGTTGTAACGCCCCAAACTACTCCGTTTGGCCACGTCACTTAACATACAATTTACTTACTCATTTTGATGTGCTTATTTTAAATCGAGCGGAAGCTAAGGTCAAGTTTCATTATGAGGAATGAAATCATATTTCCCATTACAAATTTTTTCACAAATATAACATACAACCTAACGGATCTAATTTGTCACACAACATAGTATTTAATGGAAGCATTGCATAGGCCCATCCATATGAATCATACAATCAACTAACCTATCGGGCTCATAGGTTGTCATAACCCGCCCGTCTAGCACCCTAAATCAACATATATAATATGGGGTCAACAACATACTTCACACATAGAAGGCTCCAAGGTCGAACAACCCGCCTTTATAATGTTTTGCATAATGTCAAGTTATATACATCATGACTACAAAATAGGGCTAGTCTCATCCCCAATAATCATCCATTATAAACAAAAGAGAGTGATCAATGAAATAATAATAATATGAGTAATTTTCAAAAGAAGAGCATGCAAAAAGATAAACACAAGCTTATGGGGGTTCTCTTGAATTCACAACGCTCCTACCCAGGCCTCGACTCCTCAACCTGAAATTCATTGAATGAATGGGGTGAGTATTTAACAACATACTCAGTGGGAAACACTGTAAACAGTTATAGCTAATTGCACAAATGAAAATATAACGTATATACTTTTCTTTACTTTGTGGAGACTAGTCTCAACCTCGCAGGGTCCAAACATCATGATGCCCCTGTTAATGAACATCTTACCCCTGTAGGGATGCCCGCAGACATACTACCCTCCAGGGAGGATATTAACAAGTCTATATCAATCCCGAAGGACCTCTGTATGCCCCGAAGGGTCTCATTCTTTTCACTTGGTCCGAAGACCCTTCATACTCATACAATCAAAGCAAAACAATAACTATAACTTTACACGTGTTCAAAGTTTAGAGTTACCCCACCTTACGAGACGCTTTCACAATTTCTCAACCTTTGAAATACTCCTTTGCCGTGCACAAGTTGTCCGCCTCGAACTTCAATACGTCGCCTAGCACCTTTAAATCCCTTTTTTCATTTTAGATGTCGAGTCATACAATTAAATCATAATTTAGACCAAACTCATGCTATACTTTGCTTTAAGGTCTTCAAACATATCCACATACACAACCATGGATATACAAGCTCATACTGTGATTTTGGACTCAAAATACACATTAAAACTCTTTGAAACATTTAATCGAACACATTACGTGCACACATTCAAACCATATGATCATGACTCAATTTAAATCCCTTAAACCTAATATTTCAAATACAAACACCTTCATCTGAGAGCTCTAGCATACATGAAAATCATCTCCACACAACCATCACAACACCCCCAACCAAACACCAACAACTTAAGGGGAAAATAGGGTAAAAATCATATCTTTAGCAACAATGAACCATAGAAATTCAATATAACTTCACATATAGCTTCAATGGAGTAAATAAACCATATGTTTAAGATATCAAAGCATGAGGATCAATAGAATTGAAAAGCCCTAAATTTTGGATATAAACCCTAAGTTCAAAACAACAAGAAATGGAGCTTAATCATCAAGAGAGAAATAATATGAGATTACCTTATATGATGGATGATGATGATAGAATCCACTCCCAAAAGTTGAAAAATTTCTTGAGAGTGCTTTGGGAGAAAATCGCCCAAGTGGATGTAGAAAATGAAGAGGAATGAGTGAAGTGTGGTATTTATAGGGTGGAATTTCCGAAACAGGGCGCGACCTAGGGGTGTCACGTTTGAGCCGAAAAAAAATGGCTCTCTGAAGCTGGTGACACGCGACCAAGATGTCGCATTTCTCACTCGCACTGCAGACCTCTCAGAACGCGACTGGAAGGGGGTCGTGCTGAAACTGTAGATTTTTGAAAGAGCTTCGATTTGAGTACTCATGGGCCTCGTGGTTCCAACCGAGTCAAAAGTTATGACCTCCGGACGAAACCCTACCGAAACTCAGTGAGACCCTCGATTTATGCTATTTTCGAAAACACATACAATACACAACCTGAATTTTTAAAACATATTTACTACTCATTTAATGCACACACCGCAATTACATAAAATTAAGGTATGGCAAATCATAAAATTAAACGCAATTACAATCATTCCTTAACACATAACTCGACATTTTAGTATTAAAAATTCAAACTGTATTATACACTCAGTATAATACCATTGTGTGCTAAGACGTATCGGCTCGAGTGGAACAACCTGCAATAAAACAACGGCATAATAAAAACATACTCACATGACTAATATTCAAACAATATTAATTCAAATTCATTTTCCAAAATTATAATTCATAATTTAGAAAAAGGGACGGGGTATCACAATCTCCCAAACTTTTAAAATTTCGTCCTCGAAATTAGCCTAACATTTCTGTTACATTTGGATATCGAGCTAAGATATCAACTTCTTTCTCCCAAGTGGCCTCTTCGGAACCATGCCTACTCCATTGAACTTTTATTAAGTGAACCTCACGGGTTCGAAGAGTATGAACTCTTCTATCTAACACAGCAACTGGGACTTCTTCATACGTCAAGTCCTTGGAAACTTGCACCGTGTCATATGAAATGACATGACTAGGGTCAGACACATATCGTCTAAGCAACGACACATGGAAAACATCGTGCACACCTGCCAAATCCGGAGGTAGTTCTAGGCGATAGGCAACATCACCTATTTTCTCTAGAATCTCGAACGGTCCCACATAACATGGCTGCAACTTACCCTTCTTCCCAAATCTAACCACTCCTCTCATTGGTGCAATCTTCAAGAATACCTTGTCACCAATCTCAAAGCTCACATCTTTTCTCTTTACGTCGGCATAGGATTTCTGACGATCTTGGGCTACCTTGATTCTTTTACTTATCTTCTCAATTACTTCCACCGTCTTCTCAACAATCTTGGGACCTAAGAATCGATGCTCCCCCACTTCATCCCAATGAATAGGAGATCTACATTTTCTCCCGTACAATGCCTCATACGGGGCCATTCCAATCGATGCTTGGAAACTGTTATTGTAAGCAAACTCCACAAGTGGCAAGTGGCTCTCCCAACTTCCACCAAAATCGAGAACACATGCACGGAGCATGTCCTCCAACTTCTGAATGGTCCGCTCGGATTGACCATCGGATTGAGGATGGTACGCAGTGCTAAACCTCAACTGTGTTCCCATAGCTTCTTGTAGACTTCGCCAGAATTTAGATGTAAACCTTGTGTCACGATCTAACACTATCGACACAGGAATGCCGTGAAGACGTACTATCTTATTGATATATATCTGAGCTAATCGATCCATGTTAAACGTCATTTTCACCGGAAGAAAATGAGCGGATTTGGTCAACCTATCGACCTCTTCATATTTCTCCACCAGAAAACCATCTTCAAGTCCTTGAACATCTTCGTGCCTCCTGGGTGCACAGAGTATGGAGTATTATGTGCTTCTTCAAGAATCTCCCTTCTAAGCTCTTCATTTTTCGGCACACACAACCTTCCCTCGAAGAATAGTGTGCCATCTCTTGCAACGGCAAATCCTTGAATAGAACCCTCCAATGCTCTTTTCTTCATCTTGCATAAGAAAGGATCATCGACTTGTGCTTCACAAACTCGATCACGAATTAGTGGTCAAACCACTAAGGCTGCTAAAATACCTTGAGTGGTGTTGGAAGGATCCACCACCTCTAAATCCATCTTCTCAAACTCCTTGATCAACTGCTCTTGCGTGGTTGGAAGATATCTTTTTCGGCTTAAGGCATCAGCTACAACGTTCGCCTATCCAGGATGATATAAGATCGTACAATCGTAATCCTTCACCAACTCTAACCATCTTCTTTGACGCAAATTCAACTCCTTCTGGGTGAAGAAGTACTTCAAGCTTTTGTGGTCGGTGTAGATCTCACACTTGCTTCCATAGAGGTAATGCCTCCAAATCTTCAATGCATAAACCACGGCTGCTAATTCGAGATCATGCGTCGGATAGTTATGCTCGTGCACTTTCAGCTGTCTTGATGCGTACGCTACTACCTTTCCATGCTGTATCAAAACACAACCAAGTCCTTACTTTGAGGCGTCGCTGTAGATGAAAAAGCCTTCCGTCCCATCAGGAATAGTCAACACTGGGGTTGACACGAGACGTCGGTTCAATTCTTGAAAACTCTGCTCACACTTCTCACTCCATTGGAACTTCTCATCCTTCCTTGTTAGTCTCGCCAAAGGACTCAATATCTTGGAAAACCCCTCAATAAATCTTCTATAGTAACCCGCTAGTCCTAAGAAGCTTCGGACTTCATTAACATTCGATGGCGTCTTTCAATTGCTAACAGCTTCCACCTTCGACGGATCTACTTCGATTCCATTTGAAGTCACCACGTGGCCAAGGAATGCCACTCGTTCCAACCAAAACTCACATTTTGAAAAATTTGCATACAACTCTTCCTTCCTTAGCATCTCCAATACGATTCTGAGATGCTCAGCGTGTTGCTCCTTGCTTCTTGAATAAATCAAGATATCATCAATGAAAACTATTACGAACTGGTCGAGGTACGGATGCAACACTCGATTCATCAAGTCCATGAAGACTCCAGGCGCATTGGTCAATCCAAAAGGTACCATTGTGAACTCATAGTGACCATATCGCGTTCTAAATGCCGTCTTTGGGATGTCACTCTCCTTGATCTTCAATTGATGATAGCCGGACTTCAAGTCGATCTTTGAAAACACACCGGCTCCCTTCAGTGGATCGAACAGATCTTCAATTCTTGGCAGCGGATAGTTGTTCTTGATCGTTAACCGGTTCAATTCTCTATAATCGATGTACATTCTCATTGATCCATCCTTTTTCTTCACAAATAAAACAGGTGCTCCCCATGGTGAAACGCTTAGTTGGATTAGTTTGTTGTCAAGAAACTCCTAAAGTTGAACTTTGAGCTCTTGCAACTCCTTTGGCGCTATTCTATACGGAGCTTTAGATATCGGTGCCGCACCTGGCACTAGGTCGATGGTGAACTCGATCTGACGGTCAGGAGAAATCCCTGACAACTCGTCTGGAAACACATCGGGAAATTCATTGACCACTGATACGTCTGACACTTGCACTTCGGTAGACTTTGACTCCATGATGCTAACGAGAAATCCTGACACCCTTTCTTCTTCAACAACTTCATTGCCTTCATTGCTGTAATGATTCTCTGAGTTGATCTCGTTCTTGCACCATAGAAGATTAGCTTAGGCTCACTCGGAAAATTAAATTCGACCTCACGATCACGACATCGAATTGTGGCATGATTTCCACTCAACCAATCCATACCTAGGATTACGTCGAAATCACGCATCTCCAGGACATGGAGATCTGCTCTCAGCACTCTATTATTGATTTCTAGCTTCAGACCATACGCCATCTTGCTAGAAGAAACTTTCTTTCCCGAAGGAATACTGATTTCTAACAATTCACCACTATCTTTGGATATAACACTAAGCTTGGAATAGAAACTTGCAGATATAAATGAATGTGACGCACTAGAATCGAATAACACTAAAGCTGGAATGTCCGATACTCGAAGAATGCCTGACATAGTATCCTCATCTTCCTTAGGGTTCTTCTCCACGCCCTCCAAGGCAAACAGTCGGGGCTTCACCTTTCTTTCTTGTTCCTTCTTCCCCTTCGGGCAATAATAGGACATGTGGCTCGGGTCCCCACATGTAAAGCAAACCCTCTGTCCCGCATGACACTCTCCTATATGGAACCTTTGGCATTTAGGGCAAGGAGCCCTATCATTGCTTCCTCTCTGTGGGCCTGGCCTCTGCTGCCACGGCTTGTTTTGCATAGGAGCTTTCCCTTTTCCTTTGTCCTGTGGCTCCCATTTTCTCTTGCCAAAGGCCTCTCGCTGCCTTTGGTCCTTCTGGTCCAACTGGAGCCCATGAGAGATGGCTTGGGCCCTCTCAATCACTTCACCATTGGTCCTCAACCTTTGGCCTAACAGAATTCCCGCAATTTCGGGATGCAAACCACGCTCAAAATGTCGAGCCTTCTTTTCATCCGTATCCACGATGTACGGAGCATAGCGGGAGAGACGGTTGAACCGCCTTTCATATTCGATCACAGTCATTCCTCCTTACCTTAAGTTGAGGAATTCGGTCTCCATCTTATTCTTGAAAGACTCAGGGAAGTATCGAGTGAGGATCAACTCTTTCAAGTCGGTCCACACCAAAGCTTGGCGTTGCTCGGGTGTCATAGTTCGGGAATGGGTTTCCCACTAGAAGCTCGCCTCTTCTACAAACTGGAAGATAGCACATGAGGCTTTCTGCACCTCGGTGTATTGAATGTGCTCGAAGATCCGCTCCATTTCTCGGATCCACTCCTCTGTCGCTTCAGGACCTTCACTTCCTTTAAGCCTAGATGGCCCCATTCTTCAAAACTGTTTGACTACATCGAACGTCTCTTTTTGGAGCCTTTCTCCTTCAATCACTCCTCCTCGTCCCATCTGCTGGGTCATGAGACCTTGGAGCGTCTCGAGGAAACCTCGGGCAAAGTCGGGCCCGTTCTCTCGTGGTGGGGGATCATGGAGACCACCCCCTTCATTACTTGATTCCTCTGCTTCTTGCGAAGCAGGGGCACGTCGCGGAGGCATCCTAAAGCCTTTAGGCACACTTGCTTGTTAGGTTAATGTCATTCTTAAAGCTAATTCGAGGACTACAAAAGCACTTTTCATCATTTCATAATCAAGAAAGCACACAACTTCCAAGATTTCATTTCTTTAAAATGTGTATCAGGAGTTTAAAACATCATAGTTGATCGTGACAACAGATACATTTCATTCATCTATATTGTCCAACTTCGGACCATTCTTTTCTTCTTTATCATGCTATCACGATTATTCAACTCTTTAACTTCTTTAACTTCTTTCCCGACACACTCTATACACACACACCCATTTCATATTACTCATACTTGAAAATCTTTAAAAGTACATACCTTAGGATCGGAGTCAAGCCGAGTAGCCGTCGTGAACAACCACCCACATTTCTCACACATAAATCAAACACATACAGAACAAGTCTACAGGAGCGTAAACCTGGCTCTGATACCAATTTGTAACGCCCCAAACTACTCCGTTTAGCCACGTCACTTAACATACAATTTACTTACTCATTTTGGGGTGCTTATTTTAAATCGAGCGGAAGCTAAGGTCAAGTTTCATTATGAGGAATGAAATCATATTTCCCATTACAAATTTTTTCACAAATATAACATACAACCTAATGGATCTAATTTGTCACACAACATAGTATTTAATGGAAGCATTGCATAGGCCCATCCATATGAATCATACAATCATCTAACCTATCGGGCTCATAGGTTGTCATAACCCGCCCGTCTAGCACCCTAAATCAACATATATAATATGGGGTCAACAACATACTTCACACATAGAAGGCTCCAAGGTCGAACGACCCGCCTTTATAATGTTTTGCATAATGTCAAGTTATATACATCATAACTACAAAATAGGGCTAGTCCCATCCCCAATAATCATCGATTATAAACAAAAGAGAGTGATAAATGAAATAATAATAATAATAATAATATGAGTAATTTTCAAAAGAAGAGCATGCAAAAAGATAAACACAAGCTTGTGGGGGTTCTCTTGTGTTCACAACGCTCCTACCCAGGCCTCGACTCCTCAACCTGAAATTCATTGAATGAATGGGGTGAGTATTTAATAACATACTCAATGGGGAACACTGTAAACAGTTATAGCTAATTGCACAAATGAAAATATAACGTATATACTTTTCTTTACTTTGTGGAGACTAGTCTCAACCCCGCAGGGTCCAAACATCATGATGCCCCTGTTAATGAACATCTTACCCCTGTAGGGATGTCCGCAGACATACTACCCCCTAGGGAGGACATTAACAAGTCTATATCGATCCCGAAGGACCTCTGTATGCCCCAAAAGACCCTTCATACTCATACAATCAAAGCACAACAATAAGTATAATTTTACACGTGTTCACAGTTTAGAGTTACCCCATCTTATGAGACACTTTCACAATTTCTCAACCTTTGAAATACTCCTTTGCCGTGCACAAGTTGTCCGCCTCGAACCTCAATACGTCGCCTAGCACCTTTAAATCCCTTTTTTTATTTTAGATGTCGAGTCATACAATTAAATCATAATTTAGACCAAACTCATGCTATAGTTTGCTTTAAGGTCTTCAAACATATCCACATACACAACCATGGATATACAAGCTCATACTGTGATATTGGACTCAAAATACACATTAAAACTCTTTGAAACATTTAATCGAACACATTACGTGCACACATTCAAACCATATGATCATGACTCAATTTAAATCCTTTAAACCCAATATTTCAAATAAAAATACCTTCATCTAAGGGCTCTAGCATACATGAAAATCATCTCCACACAACCATCACAACACCCCCAACCAAACACCAACAACTTAAGGGGAAAATAGGGTAAAAATCATATCTTTAGCAACAATGAACCATAGGAATTCAATATAACTTCACATATAGCTTCAATGGAGTAAATAAACCATATGTTTAAGATATCAAAGCATCAGGATTAATAGAATCGAAAAGCCCTAAATTTTGGATATAAACCCTAAGTTCAAAACAACAAGAAATGGAGCTTAATCATCAAGAGGGAAATGATATGAGATTACCTTAGATGATGGATGATGATGACAGAATCCACTCCCAAAAGTTGAAGAATTTCTTGAGAGAGCTTTGGGAGAAAATCGCCCAAGTGGATGTAGAAAATGAAGAGGAATGAGTAAAGTGTGGTATTTATAGGGTGGAATTTCCGAAACAGGGTGCGACCTAGGGGGGTCGCGTTTACAGGTCGCGTTTGAGCCAAAGAAAAATGGCTCTCTGAAGCTGGTGCCACGAGACCAAGAGGTCGCGTTTCTCACTCGTGCTGCAGACCTCTCAGAACGCGACTGGAAGGGGGTCGCGCTCAAACTGTAGATTTTTGAAAGAGCTTCGATTTGAGTACTCATGGGCCCCGTGGTTCCAACCGAGTCAAAAGTTATGACCTCCGGATGAAACCCTACCGAAACTCAGCGAGACCCTCGATCTATGCTATTTTTGAAAATACATACTATACACAACCTGAATTTTTAAAACATATTTACTACTCATTTAATGCACACACCGCAATTACATAAAATTAAGGTATGGCAAATCATAAAATTAAACGCAATTACAATCATTCCTTAACACATAACTCGACATTTTAGTATTAAAAATTCAAACTATATTATACACTCAGTATAATACCACTGTGTGCTAAGACGTATCGGCTCGAGTGGAACAACCTACAATAAAACAACGGCATAATACAAACATACTCACATGACTAATATTCAAACAATATTAATTCAAATTCATTTTCTAAAATTATAATTCATAATTTAGAAAAAGGGACGGGGTATCACAAAGGTTGAATCTCAAGGTGGTTAGAGCTGCTTAGCCCTAGGGGAACTTGAGAAGGAACTCCGGACCGTTGCTCCGTCCCTAGGACCGTGATCGAGTATTGGATCATTGTTAGGAATTTTGCATCTATTAGGTGGGCTATTCTATCTTTGCAAATTGTATCTTTTGAGTTATTAAACTTTGCCTTGTTAAAATTTTATATGTGATTATTGTTAGTCTTGTATACTGGAAGACTTATCTTTGTATACATTCTATAATGTTTTATTTGACGATATAGATTGAATATTTATTGCAATCACTGTGTGCATTTATTTATAGTTATATTTATCTGTCAGTTCCATATACTTGCATTGTAGATGATATAGTGTGGGAGTACACATGGTAAAGATTATATCATCGGATTCCTTGCAATGTATTAAAAGGCTCACGGTTTAGATCCTCCTAGCTTGTTATCCTTGCTTGACCAATGGACAAGTACCACCTTTTAGCCTAGTCTCTTAAGGAAAAGGAGAACAGATTTAGTTTGATTGCATCCTGGGGGACTCCTATGATTTTGATGGTATCACAGAGTTCTAAAAATTACAGCAGATGATCATGTGGATCTTCTGATTACTTTCCTCCAAACTGATTCTGTTGAACCATGTGGATTATGCTAGGTTTAAGCTCAAATTGTGTATCAGTGACTTCAGGGCCTCCCACAGTACTTTGTTCCTCATGTTAGGATTGTATACTGAAAAGTTTGTCTTTGTATACACTATACAATGTTTTGACGATATAGATTGAATATTAATTGTAGTCACTATTTGTGCATTTATTTATTGTTATATATTTATATGCATGTTTCCATATACTTGCACTGTAAATGATATGGTATGGGTGAAAACACAGTAAAGATCATATCATTGGATTCCTTGCAAAGTATTAAAAGGCTCACAGTTTAGATGGTCCTGAACCAACCATTGTACGTCGTAGAATAATCTGATAGTTAGTTTATCTTGACTAACTAATTATTCTGGTACACTGACATGTGTATTAAGGAGGATCACGATAGATACTATTATTTGTTCTGGCCCTAAAGGGAGAGAATAAAGATCCACAAAGTTCGGGTTCTTAATCCATATATGGTGACGAACATATATATGTTATGTTTACTACTTTGATTTATCAATGAGTGAGATTCTTGATAGAATCAATAACCTCGATATTTTGGGCAGTAACATTTACATATATGATGGGTCGTGCATTATATATGGTCACCATGTCCTGGTGAATCAGGTTGATGATGTCCCCTTCAGTAAACACAAGTACATGTGAAACCCTGCGGGTGGAATTTATTCTGAACATGATAAAACTTGTGTGGTACCGCTTTAGGAATGGAGATATTAATTAATTATAGCTGTCAGAGCTTACATAATTAATTAATGGACATTATATCTTAAACATGGGGAATGACTAGACTAAAGGAAAAAGCATATAAGCAAATATGTATTAAACTGGTAGATCAGTGTTATTTCTTTAGTGGAATAAAAATAACACTTAATTTATTTAATTATATCCTAGTATTGGATATTGGAAATTAAATAAATTAATGGGCCAATTTAATATTCTTCTAGGTCCCTAATATAGCCCAATTAATGCCTAAGTGAACTGAGAGAATGGAACAAGTGGAGAGGCCCAACCCATTAGGGTTGGGAGCAAGGATTTTCGCCCCCCCCCCCCATTAATTAGGGAGGGGGGGAACGAAAATTTGTGGATCACAATCAGCCCCTCTCTTGCGCACTTGATTCCCTAGGTTATCCACATAATTTCGTAGTTTGTAGCACACTCTACATCTAAATAAGGTACGAGAATACAATAGAAGATCAAGGAGTATTATTGCCATCTCAAGAAGGTTTGAACTAAGTGGAAGAAGGCCAAGTTCGATCGGTTCTCCTACAACAATGAGATTAGACCTGTAATCTCATGAGCAACCATACTGTTCATGTAAGTTGGTTAATCGGATTTAATTTTTCCGCTATATTAAATTCGATGTTCTTACATAATCATTCAACATGTTAGCATGATTAAACTCATGCATAAAATATGATATACATGTCAATGGAATTAATGAATATCCGATTAGATCCTATGGGATATAATTCGAAAAAACCTCAACACCTCAGTGGTTTGGATCATGTCTTACACATTCTTCTATGGGTCTTGATTTAACTATCTTCATGTTGATGCATTATCAAATGCATCTCAGCTACTTGTCTCTCAGTGCTTACAATGCGACATTCTCTGCTGCTTCTTGGTTTTCCATAAGTACTCTGCCAAGAACAACACAACTTTTAAAACAACACAAAATAAAATAAAATAAAATTTCTAGCCTACTAATTTAATACCAAACTTAATAAATCAATTTAATCTTTCAGTCCCTAGCAACTGTGCCAAAAACTTGGCACACTATTTTTTAACAAATAATCAACCGCAAGTGCACATGCAATTGTAAATAGTAGTGAGCAAGAGTATCGTATTCACAAGGACTGAAACTCAGATAAATCACAAAACTAAAACACAAATACTTTATCAATATCTAGACTCTGAATTCAAAATATGAGAATAGTAAAAATAAATTGTAAAACAAAACAAAAACATTAAATGCAATTACTAAACCTAGCACTTAACGAATAATAGAAATGAGGGATTAGGGATAATGTGCATATAACAGACTTCTGATCAATTTATTGCTTATTTAACCTTCTTTAATTCATTAAAGGTGGAAAATCACCAATACGTTATCAGACTGTTCATAGAACACATGTCATAATCATTACATAGATATAATAATCATGTACTTCACTGCTGTCGGTTCATCGCACACATTATTACTTACAACCACGTTCCTTGGACTTAAATTTCTATGCAAAACTTGTTCACTTGGTCGATCCTTCCAAGCATCACATAAAATAATTCACCTATTTTATCTCACTAATTAATCAGTCACGACTAGAATCTTCCAATTAATTAGCTTGCATACACATGTTGTGGCCATCAACATACATATGAAAAATCCAAACTAAGTAACCAAATACCCAATAATGAATAGAAAATATAATTCAATAAATTAAATCATTCAATTCATAATAGTTGCAAACCCTAGAATCTCTAACGTAATTTAGCTAGACATAAATAAAATGAAATAAAACGGAGTTTGAAACATCATAAAATAAATATAGATAACACTGGTAATCCTATGTAGCATCCAATCGTCTTCTATGATTAACTCTCTTTCCCACACCGTTGGAATCCTCCTCTCCAATGGTCCGATGTTCTCCTCGAGTGTAGATGGTACTGATAGTCTCTTCTATCTTATCGGGGTGTGTAAAAGTGTATCAATGGTGCGAAACATGTATTGAGAGTGTTTGCAAGTGTGTGCGGCGTTCCCTTGAGTTGTATCTTTTAAATTAGGTTTGGAACTCTAATTATAGATGAAAAACTCATCAAACCGTGAAACCTCACACTTGGGTCGAGTGAAAAAGTTAGGTCGATCTAGAGGACTGATTTTACACAGGGTCGACCCAGGTGAAGTGGGTCAGGTCCACCGAGGCCTGTATAATTTGTTCATAGGTATGTCGACCGAGACTTTTTGGGTTGACCCACTCCCTTTTCGAGCTGAACTTCGGATTTCAACAGACTTTGATCATTTAATCCAATCCAATAAGCTTTAATTAAGTCATTAATTAAACCCAAAGCCTAATTAAATAATCTCTTAGCTCTCCACAACTTTAACTGATCATTTTGCACCGAATATTCAACCTATTCGTCACTTTAGCTGCAAAACTCATAAACATATCAAAAACACCAAATGATAGGAATTAAAGTATAAAAGTGAATAAATCACACAACTTCTCAAGATAAAAGATATCAAAACATGTCTAAAAGTTGTTTAAAATACACAACTGTCATTATCCATACAATTCTTTAATTCGATATATCAATTATTTATAATATATTTTTCCATGTATTTTTATGGGACATATTTTATATTTTCATCTCCAGTTCAATCTTATAACAAACTGATAATTTTCTTATTTTCACAACAATTTATATCTAATTATAAATGGTTTATATAGGTTACCCTCTTACTCATTTAATGATATATGTTTTGAATGAAATTTACAAAGTTAAATTGTTTGATGAATTTTTTAATCTCACTTTTTCATTTCATGAAAATCTAAAATCAAGCAATCATATATGATCAACCATTATGATAAAAAAAAAATACTACAACTAAATAAACATCATGTATTTTTTATAAATTAAAATAATAAATACTTAAAAAAAATTATTTGTGCATCGCACGCGGAAAATACTAGTAAAAATAAAAATACTATAAAACATGATAAATAACAACAAAGACGGAATAGATTTAACATATATAGATTACAGTTAATTTGACGGACAAGCTTAACTAGGTAGGCAGTAAATAATTTGATATATCCTCATCTTGCTCGAACAAACGCATATCAATAGCTTTCAAATGCAGCCACGCCTCAATCCCATCTCCCTCTCTATCGCTCATGAGCATGGTAGTGCTGATAAACGGCCGATCCGGTTGAATGCCGGTCCAAACCGGCTTCCCCCACCCGAAATCAGCTTCGTAGAATCCGAACTTACTCCAATCCGTAAAACAGACAGCATTGGTCTCAGGATTCCACACCTGTTTTGAAATGTTTCCCAAAGCATTCATGATGATTCTGCGTCCATCTCTATCCGGAGATAATATCTCACCATAATCAGCTATGTTCTTCTCAACAGATTCACCCATTACATGAACCAATTCCTCAATTCCAATCTCCTCCGTTTGTGTCTGCGTTTGCGAGGGGATTGCAAAATTCCCGCAAGCATGCTTCGGCTGAGGCAGGATCGTTCTCTCCCGCATGTTGATCGGTTGCAAAATGGCGAGACTTCTGTTCCTGCCGTGCTTCGCGCGGTCGACGCGGATCAAGGCCTTGGCTATGACGGCACACACAACACGCACTCGTGAGATCCTTTTTTCATTCATATTTAACTTTATTTTGGATCTCAACCTCGTTATGGCCTCCTTGTTGAACACAAGCCTTTTCACGGTGATCTCGTCGTTAGCCTTGGCGGCGATGAGTTCCTCCTCCTTGGAAGCAACGTTGCGGCCGAGATCCATGTAGGGAAGCAGTGAGGGAATGGGGAAAGACGGTGGGGTGATTAATGTTTTATTACTATCTGGATTGGTGGCGTTCGACCACGCGGCGATGAACGTCCAGAGCGACGACGCGTCGAAGATTGTGTGGGAAACTCTGATGGAGATCGTTAGCCCGCCACACGGGAAATGTGTGGCTTGGATCGAGAGGAGGGGATTTTCATCATCGGCATCTGCAGCTGATCGAACTCAGTTTTTGTGGCGAGATCCATCAGCTCGATGTCTAGAGCTTCTGCTTCCACGAACTCGGCGCCCTCATCACTGCAATCAACTAAGTGATCCTTCTTCATGTATCTTCCTGCCAGTGGGTAGAATTGGACTAGGATTTTTGCCAGTGATTCTTCCAACTGCTGTTTCTGGTTTTCGGGTTTCGATTCATAAAACAGAACGACACCAAATTTCATGCGCTCCATGAACTGATCTAGGAAGGAAATGTTGTACTTCTTCAGGTTTTCAGGAGTTGGTGTTTGTGGCTTTATCAACTTTGTGTTTATTTTGTGGACCTTCATGTTTGCAAGAGCTGGGATCGTTCGATCGATCGATACCTTTTTAGCTAGCTAATCTCCTTATTAATATATATATATATATATAACCGGAAAAATTTTAAAATAGCCATTATTACTTAATAATTAATGTAAATAGTCACTTTTTAAAAAAATAATATTTCTAGCATTTATCATAAAAAATTTACTACAATACTTTTAGTTCCATATTTATTATTAAGAATATATATATATATATATATATATATATATTTTGGTTCAGGTGAGAAATATTTGTTGGTGTGAGAAATGAAAAAATGTTTATCTTATTGTAATTTACTGCTTAATATGTATACTTTTATTGCGTAATTATTTTGTCCCACGTGTGCAATAAAATTATAGCAATTAAGCAATAAAGTATTTAAGCAATAAAATACAATACGATAAGCATTTTTCTTATTTCTCACACCAAGATCTTTTCTCGCCTGAACCCAAACCTATATATATATATATATATATATATATATATATATATTAGGAAAAAGATCATATTTTTTCTCTCGCCACTATGCAAACACCGTTCTCTGGCCTCTCTTATTTAATTTTTCAATATCTATTTTATCAATTGAAACAAAACTACAAGTGATGAAGATCGTCAAGCTATACTTTTGAAAATTGCCATGATTCTTTCTCTCTCTAATCCCCGTTTCAACAATAAATTATCTGATGCAATATCGAAAATTAGAGATTCATTGTGAATTTGGGATTTTTTTGAAGTTTTGTTGATGTCACGTGTGTTGTTTTTTGCAGCAATAAGGCATATGATACGGATCTGTACTATTTTTATCGATCTAAATATTTAAATTTTTTTAATCTTTCAGTGGAATGGGTGGAAAAAAATGAATGTTCTTTGGTGCATGAATCAATTTCTTTCATTACACGAGTATTAGAGTTGATTCGTGTATCTATGCAGTTTTTAACTAGTGCACGAGTACACAAATATGTATATTGATGCAGTCGTGTATTCGTTTAATGATTAACTATTGCACTGTACGCGATTCATGACCTTAATTATGTTTTCATGTATGAGTTATTTTTGAACTGCCATATTGAACCAATCGTGTACTCGACTCGTGTATTAAATAATTATTAAACTAATGAACAAGAACACGACTTGGACTACTCGTGTTGTTTGACTCGTATTCATGTATTCATTATAAAGATAAAGTTATTCGAAATAATCATTTATGATTGTTCAACAATGAGGGCGTTTGAACCTTAAGCAGCGACAACGGTTAAATTTTGTAGTTTTCATCTCGGGCAACAATAATGACACAACACGACAACAAAAACTTGACAATTGTGACTTTTGAGACTTTGACGTGGAATGACGGCCAAATATATATATATTTTTTAGGGTGCGAAAGATAGATTATAAAATCATCATTCATGATTTTTTTGTTAATATATTAGGGTGTTTTTATTTTAGGAAATAAGTAATGTTAAAATTTATTTATATTATTACTAAGGATATTGATGCATATCCATTGCTAGAAACATTATTTTTTTAAAAAATAACTATTTACATTATTTACTAAATAATAATGAATATTTTCTCATATAAACACTATCTATAATCTAAGAATTGAACGTACTAAAAAATTATATTAAAAAAACATATCAATTAAAAAAATAATCCATTTGCGCATATATATTTCCATTTTATTAGCAATAGTTTGTCAATGGACTCTAAGGGGGGTGTATTGGATTGAGATTTCGTTGGATTTCGTTGGACTTTTAAAATCCGGGTGTATTCAATCCAGACTTTTAAAAGTCCAATGAAATCTTGGTGTATTCAATCCAGACTTTTAAAAGTCCAACGAAATCTTGGTATATTCAATTCAGACTTTTAAAAGTCCTTTAAAATTCTGCGGTATTCAACAATCCACGGACTTTAAAAAGTCATTGACTTCGTTGGATTTCAACTGGATTTCACGTGAAAATTACAAAGGATGAATTCCGACCTCCAGACGCGAGATTTCGATGGATTTGAAAAACCCAGCGAGCGCGGTGTCCCAGCGGCCAGTGAGGAGTTAAAATCGGGCACCCCAGCCGTCACCCGACCCCAGCGGCCGCTGGCCTTGCCGATGATGGCACTCCAGCGGCCGCTGGGTGCCAGCGGCCGCTGGGATCAAGCCGCTCGATTCCAGCGGCCGCTCGATTCAATTTTTCTTACCAGATACACCGATTGTTGTGTTCCAACGAGCGCTGGCGAGATGGATTTAAAATCCATTGAAATCGTTCAAAATCGATCCGAAATCCATACGAAATCCCCCAGACTCTGCGTGGAGTTGGAAGACTCCATGTTGAGTTTTGGGAGACTCCATGTGGAGTCTATGGATTTATAAAATCCATAGAAATCCATGGACATTTTAAAGTCCAACAAAATCCATTAAAATCTCAATCCAATACACCCCCCTAAGAATCGATAACATGGTCTGTCGTGGCAAGGCTGGTGGTTGGTAAAATCATGACTTGTTCTTGATTTTGCATGTAATTAAGTTAAGATAAAAATTTGTATGAGACTGTATAACAAGTCTTTTATGTTAGACGGGTCAAATAATACCCAAACCTGCTCCAAAACCCGTCCAAAACGCACCTCCACGCGCAGGTGTGTGAGATACACACGT
This sequence comes from Perilla frutescens, assembly GCA_026008535.1. Taxonomy (NCBI): domain Eukaryota; kingdom Viridiplantae; phylum Streptophyta; class Magnoliopsida; order Lamiales; family Lamiaceae; genus Perilla; species Perilla frutescens. The sequence continues at coordinate 44,186,825 of BRKX01000001.1, forward strand.
CCCACGCGCGGCGCGTGTATCTCACGCGCCTGTTGCATTTTTTTTCTTCCTTCCTGCTTCCTGCCTTTTCGGCGTGTATCTCACGGCCCATTTTTTCTTATTCTTCTTTCTTCTTATTTTTTTTTGTTTATTTTCACTTTCTTTCTTCTTTTATTTTCAAAAATAATTATTTTGTATTTAAGCGCAGTGAACGAGCCCACGCGTTAGCGTCGGGTGAGTGCACTGCGCGAGACACTGGATAAAAAAAATAAATTGATTCAAAAAATTAAATTAATTCAATTCAATTTTAGGGTTCACTAATTCCATTTTAGGGTATATTATTTATTTCAAAAAAGTTAATTATCGAGCGTAGTGTACGAGCCCACACATTAGCGTGGGCTCGTGCACTGCGTGAGACGCCGAATAAAAAAATAAATTGATTCAAAAAATTAAATTAATTCAATTCAATTTTAGGGTTCACTAATTCCATTTTAGGATATATTATTTATTTCAAAATAAATTAATTATCCAGCGCAGTGCACGAGCCCACGCGTTAGCGTGGGGCGAGTGCACTGCACGAGACGCCGAGTAAAAAAAATAAATTGATTCAAAAAATTAAATTAATTCATTTCAATTTTAGGGTATATTATTTATTTTAAAAAATTAATTATCAAGTGCAGTGCATGATCCCACTCGTTAGCGTCGAGCGAGTGCACTATGTGAGACGCCAGATAAAAAATTTAATTTAAAAAAGTTAAATATATAGTTTTCTAAAAAAAGAATAAATTAAAAATTGAAAAGAAAAGAGTGGAAGGGGAGAGAGACAACTAAAAAGAAAAATAAAAAGAAATAAAAGAAAAAAGAAGGGGAATTACTTTATTGGGTCAAATAATATCCGCCTAACGCAAGCGATCCGTTAGACCGTCTAGTACAAGTGTGCCTCTTACGTTAATTAATAACAATGAAGTCATAGTGGGATTAAGTCCCACATGGGCTCTAGTTCCAACTTCCAAGTTGCCTGCCACCCATCTATCAAATAATAAAATGATTACTTTATTTTTTCTTGAATTTTAATTTCATTTGATTTAATATAATTTTACATTATCATTTAGGATTTATTCCACATAATTAGAGTTTAATTATAATTATTTTTTAGGATATAATTTTTATTTTTTAGTTACTATGATTAATTTTTGGGGTCGATTATTTCAAAGGGTATATAATTTTTAAAATTTCAACTTTTAGCAATAAATATTAATTGCGATTAGTTATCATATAATAAATTTTATTTTTATGAAAAATATTATTAACACTATACAATTTCGATGTTGGCACACACAATTTGGGACTAGATGATCTCAATTAAATCCGGATCAGATCTCACGTGCCCTCCCGTATTCCATTCAGTGTGTCGTAATTAGTTTTTTTTATTTTTTTTTAATGTACCGTAATTACTGCATGCCACAACTAGGGATGGGAAGATATGACATACCTTATTTTTTTGTCATACCTTATACTTTACCTAAATTTACGGCATGATTACAAAAATCATATTATTGTCGTACATTACCTTTCGGTATACCTTAAATTTGGTATGACACATATTGCATACTTTTATAATATCTACTTATGGTATACCTTATATCGTACTGACATTTCACGGTATACCGAAATTATCGTTATACTAAATTTTTCAGTTCAAGTGATACATGTTAGTGGTGGAGAGATAGACAATTTGCAAGCTTATGGTGGATTGATGTATTGTCTGATTTTGAGAATTATACATTATACACTTGAGTGTGGAGGGAATTTTTACATTTACCTTTCGATAGGTCTATAATTTCAATAAATTTGATTGATGGGCTATTAGTTTTATCTATCTAATATTTCCATGTTCAGTTTGACCCATGAAATCCGAGGCAAGTACCTTCATCATCATTTCATATCTTTTCTTTTTCGTTGTTCAGGAGGAGCAATAGTTTATGTTTGGGGGGTTTGACAACTTTATATTTTACATAACTTTTAAATATGAATTGATGATGTTTAGAATGCTAAGTTGTGTGTTTTATATAGCTTAATTTGTTATCATTTGGAGTTTTTGGTGCATTTACTAATTTTGCAGTAATATAATAGTGCTGAATTTATTGAATATTTGAAGCAAGACAGTCGAATATGTACTTGGAGAGTTGAACGAGGATATATCCAATTAGGTTTTGGGCTTAATTGATTGAATACTTAAGTAAGATTTAATGAACTGAATTAAATGATCAAAGCCCGTGAAAATCTAAAATCTAGCAAGAAAGAGAGGTGGGTCGACACGGAAAACTTTGGTTGAGCCATCCACGTACAATTTGTGAAGGCTTGTGTCAATATATTTTGGAAGGGAGTTTCTATTTGCACCGCCATTTTTACTCTTTGCATCACAAATTATTTTTTATTTTTTTATTAGTTATAAATTTATCTAAAAACTTTTACGAATAAAAAAAATAAATAAATTCGTGTTCCGTTTGAAGTCATGTGTTCGAACATTCTGAATATGTTCGAAGTCTTGTGTTTGAACAAGATGGATATGTTCGAAGTTGTGCGTTCGAACGGTACTTAAAATAAACTCATGGAGGTGTGTTCGAAAATCCATTTTCGAACGAACTTATTTTAAAAATCATGCATGTTCGAAAATGGAATTTCGAACAAACATGGTGAGTTCGAAATTTCATTTTCGAGCCACACTTGATTTTTTTCTTTTTAAGTAAAGGACATTTAAGTAACTTCAATTTTATTTTTTATTTTTTTATGGTGCAAAAGGTAATTTTAATGGTACAAATAGAAACTCCCATTTTGGAATTTAAGAAGCACGCATGTGTCAATATATTTTACAATTTAATTAGTATTATTATATATTTTCTTCTAATTCTTTTTGTCCACCATGTCTCCACCTCTATTTTTGATATAATTGTTTAATAGAATCAGTTGAAAACCTGAAATTTAAATTGATAAAATTAAATCTAAATTCTACACAAAAACCAACAATAATTTAATTAGTGTTATTATATATGTCCTTCTAATTATTTTTATTTGAAACGTGTTGTCCACCATGCCTCCACCTCCATTTTGATATAATTGTTTGATAGAATCAGTTGAAAACTTGAAATTTAAATTGGTAAAACTAAATCTAAATTCTGCACAAAAATCTAAATTTAAATTTGAAACGTGTTGTCGACCATGCCTCCACCTCGATTATTATATATCTACATCATGATCTTGTTATATTCAATGTGCTGTGTGTATTATTTTTATTTTTATTTTTTTCTAGAATACGATCCAAAAAATTATTTTATTTGCATTTTTAGGCCAAATTAAGTACTTAACAGAATATGTGTCCCCAGACAAAATTTTGAAGAGGTTTAGAGATTAAAAAGTATTTTAAATTTATATATAGAAATTTAATCTAATCCTTTTCGCTTTCCCAACGACAAAAAATTAAAAAAAGAAAAAGAGAAAAAAATGTTATAATCAAATATTATAACATATTACTCTTAATATAAAGTGTACTTATTTGATTCGACATATGTTGCAAAATAGTTGAACATAAATTAACAAATAGTTGAACGGAAATATATTTCATATTCCAATTTTGAAAAGCCAACCTGAGGAAACACTATTATTGTAGGCAAATTAAAACTCGCTGAGTTTATTAATAAGTGTCATTCTACAAATTCAAGATAAAAAATTCACATTTTTTTCACATTTATCCTCATTTAATACATTCAACACATGAGGCACACTTGTGTGATATCCTTTAACATATCTCTTACTTTAAACGGATATTATTTGACTCTGAAAGGTGTCCCCATGTCCCCATCCTTTTTTCTTTTTCCTTTTTTTCAGTGGCCCCCGCTCCTTCTCTTTTTCCTTTTCTTTTCGTTTTTTTTTTCAATTTTCAATTTCTTCTTCTTTATTTTATTATTGAAAAATATATATTTAATTTTTTTTTAAAAAAAAGCGGGATCTCGTACAGCGCACTCATCCGACGCTGATGCTAGGTTCCTGCGTTGCACTCAATAATTATTTTTTGACATAAATATATACCCTAAAATGTAATTAGTGAACCCTAAAATTAAATTGAATTAATTTAATTTTTTAAATTATATTTTTTTTTCCGGCATCTCGCGTAATGCATTCATTCAACGCTAACGCGTGGGCTCATGTACTACGCTCGATAATTATTATTTTTAAATGAATATATACCTTAAAATTAAATTGAATTAATTTAATTGTTTAAATTAATTTTTTTTATTCGCTATCTCGCACAATGTGCTCGCTGGACCTAACACGTGGGGTCGTGCACTGCGCTCAATAATTAATTGTTTTGAAATAAATGTATACACTAAAATGTAGTTAGTGAGCCCTAAAATTAAATTGAATTAATTTAATTTTTATCTGATGTCTCGCTCAATGGACACGCCCACAGCGTCGGATTCGTGAATTGCGCTCGATACAAAATAATGATTTTGAAAAAATAAATAAAAAAAGAAAAGGAAAAACGAAAAGAAGAAAAAAGAAGCAAAAAGAAATGAAAAAAAAGGAAAGAAACGAAAGGGAACAGTTCCACCCAACCCAATTTGCTTTTTCTTGAAAAAAATTAACTCCAGGCCCAGCACAATTTTTCAGGCCCATCAAATTTTTATTTTTTTTTTCAAATCAAACCAGAAAAATGGGTTTTGAGGGCGGGTGGATGGGTTTTTTTAGTTGGTTTAGATTTTATTTGATATGTCTATTGTAAGAGACTCGTTAGACGGCATAACATAAGTTTTTATTTTCAAACATATATATTTAACTCATTTAGGGTGTATTTGATACTTTAATTAATTTATTAATTTGTATCCATTCATCAAAAATCTTAATCTTAATATATATAAAGATAAATAAATATACTTTAAATAGGAACCCTCATTTTTCCGCCATTCACAGTTGCCACAAATGGAAATAACAATTATCCCACATCGAATTTTTAAAAAAATTATTTTATTTTAACATGCTATAAATTCTAACGGTCAACAAAATTCTCAAATATTTCATGGTTTTGTATTTGGGAATGAGTATATTGTTTGATTTTATTTAAGAAACACGTCTGTGTCAATATATTAATTTAGAATTTAATTCGTATTATTATATTCGTGTTGTCCTCCACTCCACCTCTATTATGATATAATTGGTTGATAGAATCAGTTGAAAACTTGAAATTTAAATTGATAACACCAAATCTAAATTCTGCACAAGAAACAACAATAGCCCAATAACTGCAGTTGAGATTCTCTATTCCTAATTTTTGTGTCAATTGTGTGTTAAATTTCAAAATCCCTCCGTTTGAGACCTCATTTTTAAAAAATAATGATATCAAAATTTTCAAATAATTTTGTAAAAAAAGAAAAAAATTACTCCCTCCGTTCCGATTATATAGTCTCTACTATAAGTAGTATTAATTTTGGGATGTCCCGATTATATAGTCTCACTATTATGAGTAGTATTAATTTTCATAGTAATATTACTAATATATGTATAAATACACCCTTCTTGAATCTTGAAAATTAAAAAACTAACTACTTAAATTTGAAAAAATCATAAATATTAAATAAGGGTATTATTATAAGTTTATCTTTAATGTCTAGTTTTCATAAATATTTGTAATTTACATGCAAATGTCTTGGCCTCCTCTAGAGTACCAGAGAGGGTTTGGTTTTCTATTCTTCCTTATATTTCTTCTTTAGTTGAACAGGACGCTTGTTGTCCTGATTATTTTCATTTTTCTTAGAGTACTCTTTTTCTTATATGGTTTTTCCCTATATGGGTTTTCCATGTAGGCTTTAATGAGACTCCGAGTTATTATCCTGTAATATCCGGGATTTTAGAATTTGGACCTTTTTCCCTTTTCTTTATATACCAATTCATTTGATAAAATGAACTTTATAATCGGGATGGGGGTACAAAACACCAACGACATAAATCTCAATCCCTTTATTTTACCTGAATTTAAAAAATATAATTAATGAACTAGAAAGTCTTTTAACTAGAAATCAGTAAAATCACTCCACAAAAATAATAATAATAATAATAATAATAATAATAATAATAATAATAATAAAATACATGCCAACCTTAAATTTATTTATTTTTTTAATCTCAAACAAATATTGATTTAATGTGCCAAAAAAGTAAGTGTTTTAACGATTTAGGATACCTAGGAATTGCAAAAATGAAAAGCATAAATTTATTAGGGCCCGAATAATTGAAATTATCAATATAAAAGATTATGTATATCCAATATTTTTATTTTTGAATTATTTTTATATTTATTTTCAATAAAACTTTATTCATTAATTATTTATTAAATTTATATAAAAAAATTAGAAAAAAATAAAATCCAAATACATGAGTGTGAGAATCTTAGATTGAAAGTTTCAATCATTATACACTTGTACCCTTAAATCGATAGTTTTCATATTTTAAATTTTGAATTAACAGTAAATATTTTTTTGGTCTCAAATCGATAAAATTCTAAAAAAATTAATCTCTTGGATTACTTCAGAGACATAATATCATAACATAAATAAACACATAAAAACATAAAACTTACAGCCTTGTTCGTTTTCATTTACAAATGGAATATTTTCATCTTTTACTATTCAAAACACCGAAAATAAATTTATTTTACTCATTTTAAATTTTAATTTTCACTTTTTCCAATCATCATCATTTAGTCCTACTACTATACCCAAAATCTTAGTTTGGTCCCGAAATAAAATTTCGGTCAAAATCGGTCCCCTAAACTTTTTAAGAGGTAGAGCATTCCTTCCCTCATTAGTCCCTGAACTATTTTCCGTTAACAGACGTCAGTAACAACGTTAGAAGCGTTATTTTAGGCGAAAAACCCCAACTTCGATTTCTTAGGGTAATTAGGTTAAAAAAAAAAAGCGATCAAGTTTGATTTCTCAATTAGATTTCTCAATTCCACTTCACCTCACCAGAAATTCATAAGGATTCCACAAGAGCAAAATATGTACTATTCGATTTCTTTTGCATGTTCTTCAATTCAACACTTGTTCTTTTTTAACTCATTCACATCTTAGTCAAAGTATCAAACTCAATGATTGAAATCTCTCTACTCATCAATTCATTCTTCTCTTTGAACAAGATCTTTGTTTTATGTCTTCAATTCATTTATTACCTCTTTAGATCTATCTCTCATTTCTCCATCATACCAGAAGAAATGATTACATCCTTGTTTCTGGACTCCATCTTTCGGCAGCTGATATCATATATCACATGGATTTAAACACAAATGAAGTATTTCAGCTTAAAATATGAAATAAGTGGACGATTACTTACTCTAAAAAATCGACAACCATAAAATCTTCTTCCGGAATTTTCTTGAGTCCATGAAGTCCGAAAAACCTCTTGAAACCACACTTGCATTTTCTTCCTCCTTCTTCAAATTCACGAACTCGTCTTCGATTTGATGATGACGAAGTAGTGGATGATTTCATGAATTTTTTATCTGGGTGAAAATATATATGAAAGGCATCGAGATTTGCGAAAGGAAATGAAAATCTCCAAATTCGCAAAATGAAATCAAATCCCCAAATTCGCTCTTCAATTTGGGGATTTTTGACTTAAAATAACGCTCATAACATCATTACTGACATCCGGTAATGGGAAATAGTCCAAAGATTAATGAAATTAAGGATGAACGTGCTACCTTTTAAAAAGTTTAGGGATTGATTTGGGCCAAAATTTTATTTCGGGATGAAACTGAGATTTGGGTATAGTAATAGCACCAAATTGGACCTTATACCATCATATAAATATAATTACAGTGGGACTCATCACTTAAATATTCATCAATCAATCATTATCATACAAATATTTATCTTTTCTTTGCATCTCAACTACAAATTCAACTTGAAAAAAAATAATCAAACAAACATATTTTCATTTGTCAAACCTAATAACTCTAAATATTAATTGATTCATCATAACAAATCATTATATTTTTTTTCTAAAAATCAATACACATCGTAAACTGAACTAGAAATACTGAAAACTGAAAATTTATGTTGAAAATAAAATCAAACATCCTCTAAGTGGTTAACGCAGAGGATCAAGAGTTAAAGTAGTTGAATGTGATTTTCTGAAGTTTTGCAACATATATTGATTGAAAATGATATCGTACCATATTCTTCTATATGACGCGTGTCATCGGATCGTGGTGAGCTTATGATCATGTCTGTGCATCTTCTATTGATAATCTTGGTTGATTATGATCCTGATGATATATGTTGATTGTGTTTTTATAATTATTTAGTGATGCCTGATTTTATATTTTAAAACAACTTTAAATCACTTAAACTTGTGTCTTCAGAATTGTGAAGTTGCCCGTGGTTAACATGGAGACATTACAAACTATGCTTTTATTGAATACTTTAATGTTAAATATCTACATCACGATCTTGTTATATTTTAATGTGTTGTACGTGTTATTTTAAATTTTTTTTTCTAGAATATGATCCAAAAAGATTATTTTATTTGCATTTAGGGCCAATTTAAGTAACTAACAGAATGTGTGTCCCAGAGACAAAATATTGAAGAGGTTTAGAGATTAAAAAATATTTTAAATTTATATATATAAATTTAATTTAATCCTTTTCGCTTTCCCAATGACAAAAAGTTAAATTGAAAAAGGAAAAAAAAAGGAATTATAATCAAATATTAAAACATATTACTCTTAGGACTCATTTGATTGGCAGGAAAGTAAAATTGTCTGGAAATATGATTTATAGGAATGTGATTCTGAGAAAATGAATGCTACAAATTATTTGTCTTGTGTTCGAAATATAATAAGAAAATTGTCAGAATTTTCACTTTAGTATTTTTTATTCAAATTAATCAAGTAGATTTATTAAGATAAATTAATAATATTCTAGATACTCATCCATTTTATGGTGAGAGATTGAAATTCGATCATCATTCTCATCCTCTAATTAAAAATAAATAAATTAACAATTAAAAAAAGATAAATTAATAATTATATATATATATAGATATACATATACATATATTGTCGATATCATTCGAAGATAAATTATTATTTATATTGAATTTTGTTATTAATTCTAAAAAAGAGTAGCTCGTTGTTTTGAGTTTGTCCTTTCTCTATAACCAATTACAATATATATATATATATATATAGGGGTGGGTTCAAATACGAACCAATCCCTCGTGAGAACCTAGGAACCAATCAAATTTAAGGATTTTGATGACATGGCGGATAAAAAGGCTGTGGCATAGTTGTATATATGTAAAATTCGAAATATAAGGGGTAATTCCAGATTTTTTTTTTATAAAGTGATGACATCATCCTTTAAAAAATTCCTAAAAACTTTAAATAATCATAACTTATTCATTTTTTATCCAATTTATGCAAAAAATATATCAAATTAAAGATTTTTTCATGCTCTTTCATTTAAGATCCATAATGCATATGTTTATTTGAGCAAAAATTGATGAAAAATACAAAAAGCTTTTTTTCACATATATTCAACTCGTAACTGTCAGATATTTGCTAATATGATATCACAATATTGCTCATATCTTGTGTTTATGTTGCTAACATGAAATTTTTTATGCACGACTTTGAATTTTAAGTTGCTTTCATGAGAAAATAGTTAAAGTATGAGCTATATATAGTTAAGTTCATAAACAATTATAACTTTATCAATGCTTAATATTATTTTGAAAACTTGTAATATTTGAGAATTTAAATCATACTAGCATATCATTATTCATATATTAGCAAATGTTATTAACATATTAGCAAATTATTAGTCACATATTAGCAGTGTGTATAATCTCTAACATATTAGCAATATGTTGTATGTATGAATGATCACTTTACACAGTATTATTTTAAATGTGGTCCAATGTTATATGTGTGGTGTTTAATACATGTCAATTTAATATTATGATCTCGTCAAATTAGCAATATGAGTCTACCTCATTTAGCAACATAATTTCTTGATGTTAGCAATATAAATCTCTCATGTTAGCATATTTATACAACGCCATAAAAGACAACGGTTTTAATGTGTTGTCTATTTAATTCCGGAAATTGGGCCTAAAATCCGAAAAAACATAACCTAATTTCTAAATTACGAAAATAACCCCGCCTTCATTAAGTTCTCAAATATTACAAGTTTGCCACCTTACTTTGACTAAAACTTTGACTAAATTATGGTCATTAGATCTAATCAAATCTAAGGCTATGATTGGTTCTTAAATTCTCACGGGGGGATTTGGTTTATATATATATATACACACACACACACACGATAATCGAAGTTTAGTATTTTTTTTGTTAAAAGTCAAAACTTCATTATAAAAAACTAACAATAATAAAAAAAATAAGATTAAAATATATTTTCAAAAACAATAACAATATATTTTCAAAAACTTTTTTTTTGTATTGAAAAATTCTAAATGCAACAACAACAACAACAACAACAACAACAACAACAACAACAACAATAATGGATGAAAATTAAATAATAAAAATGATGTAATACAAGATTCCTAGACGCAAGTAATCTGAATACCAACTCCAAGTAGGTATTCAGAATCTAGTAAAGTTGTATTAGTTTTCTTGTTTTTAGGATTCTGATTACTTTGCGAAATTTCAAAAAATTGAACCAAATACAAAGATTTAAAAATAAAGAATTAGAGTAATTTTCAATGTCATATTTTCACAACCAAACGATGCCTTAATATAAAGAAGTGCAAATGTACAAAAATGCACTTAAGCTATTGATTGAGTCTCGATTAGACACTTAAAGTATGACTCGGTCCGTTCGAGCCCTTAAACTATTTAAAAACATACATCGAGACACTTCCGTCATAGAAATAGTAATGGTGTTTATTTTTTTACTAACGACATCCACTCTGTTTATATTTCACATAAAAATAAAATCAAAATAAAAAGAAATGAAGTAAAACAAAATAAAAAATGCATAAATCGGCGCTTAGCAATTGCAATTGCACCCCTTATTAGCTTTCGAATTCCATTGAGGACCCAAATTCCAATTCAAGAAACGATGTTATTGTAACAAATTACAGTGCCAATGGAAAAAAAAAGGATTGAATTCATATGAGTTGTTCAGATTCTGCAAATATGAAAATGGAACTCATTTCTACCTTTTCCTTATTCAATCAACTAAATGAAAAGGGGCTTCAGCATGAATGCATGATATTGGACTTGAAGTTACTTGGCTATGATTAATGTACTCTGCTATTCGGGCATTGATCCTAAACTGCAGTCTTTATTTAAATCATGCATCGATTTAAAGAAAAATTCTCACAGATGTATAACACAAACCAGAGACTAAAAATTACAGCACCAAATCATGCTAGCTAGGCCGCTATTCGAAATCTTATTCGTGATATCTCTGACGGGAGCATCCGAAGGAAGAGACGATTTCGCATCTGGAGAAAAAGACGATCTGCGCCTTTTTTTCAGTTTTTTCATTTGATTTCCTTTATAACTTTTTTTGTGTGTGAAATATAAATAGAGTAAACCGCGTTACTAAAAAAAGGTCTAAGGTATAAAAAAACACTTGAAGTATTTGTGAATTCCCGGTTAGACACTTAAAGTATGACTCGACCCGGTTAGACACCTAAAGTTTTAAACTCAGAACATCCATGCCCCTCCGTCCACTGAGTTACACTGAGTTAAAATCGAACGTTAATGAGTTAAAACATGGTTTATTTATGAAGCAACAGTGGATGAATCCTCTTCTGTTTCTTTTCCATCATCTGTTTCTTCCTCCCTTTCTTGTTGTGGTGCTTTGGCTGTGGGGAAAAGGAGATAAGTGTGGTGGGTTTTTGATGCTTGTGGGGGCTGGGATGGTGTATGAGAGCCGCGGGATGTTGCAGGGGGTATGAGTGGGGTTGCTGGGGTTGAAACTTGCAGTGAGGGGGGAGTGGGGTGATCTGACGAAAGAAGGAGGGCCTTGTTGAGGTATCCAGGGGCTGAGGTATTTTTTGGGTTAAGGTCAGAAACATAAGCAGAGTGTGGTGGAATGTTTGGGTTTTCTGGTTCATGGACGGGTTTTGGAATTGAAAAGTTCTTAGGAATTTTTGCAGAATTTTTGAATGGAATGTGAGGGATCTGTGCCAGTTCTGTTTCTGGGCTAGGATTAGATTCAGGGCTGGTGTTAGGTGGATGGATGTTTGTGTTCTGTGTTTGAGGTTTTTGTGGAGAATTTGCAAGAAGGTTTTTGGTTGGATTTTTTAAGTTTTCTACATAACTCAGACAAGAGGAACTGACTGAGTTAACTCAGTGTAACTCAGTGGACGGAGGGGCATGGATGTTCTGAGTTTAAAACTTTAGGTGTCTAACTGGGCCGAGTTATACTTTAAGTGTTTAACCGAGAATTCACAAATACTTCAAGTGTTTTTTTGTACCTTTGCCCCTAAAAAAAACAGTGGTTCCATTTTCGTGTCCGAAGTGTCTCAATGTGCTTTTTTAAATAGTTTAAGGGGTCGAATGTACCGAGTCATACTTTAAGTGTTTAATCGAGACTCGATCAATAGCTTAAGTGTGTTTTTGTATCCTGGGCCGTCTCCGGGATATATGAGGCCCTAGTAACTATACGTCTATCTAACACAAATATTTTACTATATACTTATAGTTGGTATTAAATGAAAAATATTAAACATTAATGAACAATGAAAAAAATAAAATATAATCAAAACCACGTACACCAATTCATCGACAAATAATGTTTTTGGAAAATAAACACTAACTAAGTTCACACTCTTCGCGCTTTTTATTGTGCAAAAGTATCAATCAAAGCACTATATTCAAGCTCAGCTACCATTTTTTTCTCAATAGATAACATGGCCAAACCATTCAATTTATCTTGTGACATAGTTGATCGAAGATAATTCTTTATCAACTTTAGCTTGGAGAAACTTCTTTCAGCAGATGCTACAGTTACTGGTATAGTCAATAATATTCTATAAGATACCCAAGCATTAGGAAATCCATGAAGCAAATTTTTTATGTACTCCAAAACTTCAATTGGCCGAGTTAATCCGCTTGGAAATGTTTTTCTCAACAACTGTAGTTCTGAAAATAAGTCATGCGCACAAATATCATAATTATCCTCATATTTCAAAACATTCTCCAATGTAGCATATGAACTTTTCAAACTCTCGTCATCTGCATCTTTCAACTGTTCCAAATTGAATAGAAATAAAAAAATCTCTTCATACTTTTTAAACTGCTCAAATCTTGCTTTGAGTGAACAGAGAGCATTATCAACTAACAACAGAAAATAATTGACTCGAAAATACTCTTCGGCCCCTTTGTATTGGTTGATCATGTGCATTTTCATCAAAAAAACTTTAATTTTTTTATGACGAACACGAGTTTCACGGAATGCAACTTCAATATCCTTTTCTGAAGCAATCTTTTTTGCTTCTCTTTTTGCAGCTTCAAACCCAGTACTTCTATATTCTTCAAAGAATACAATCAAACCTTGCAGGAGATTTATAGCCTGAGCAATTACCATATCCTTTCTTTGGAGAAGTTTGCTCACTGAATTCACTTTCTGTAAGATTTCAAACTAGATAACCATACCAACAAGGAAATCAAATCTTTGAAGTTCATAATTTACTAAAGATCCAGCCTCACTTGATGTGGTTGCATCACCACTATGCTCCACTAGTTGTAGTAAAGCATCTCTTATTTGAGGAGCTTGAAATATGGTAGCTTTAACGCTTTCAACACGACTTTTCCAATATGTGCCTGACTATTATTTCGATGTAAATCGTTTTCCATCACGCCTTTTTACAAAAGATTTAAGGATCTCCCACCGCTTTGTTGAACTATAGAATAATTTATAAATCCGTTGTATCACTCCAAAAAACGATGTAGCTTGAACAGAGCTCATAGCCATATCACAAAGTGCAAGGTTAAGAGAATGACATCCACATAGAGTGTAAAACACTCTAGGATTCTCTTTAAGTACTCTACTACTTACTCCTTTGTATTGTCCTTTCATATTTGAACCATTGTCGTAACCTTATCTTCTCATATCATTAAAATACAACTTTAATATTCCCAAAAGAGATATAAAATTATTGAAAAGAGCTTCTCCTGATGTTTCATTAACTTTCAAAAACTGAATAAAAAACTCTTCCACTGATATGGGAATCTTGGAAACATCAACACATCTCAATATAAAAGATCACATTTATTCTTCATGGCTAAAATCTGCAATGTTAATTCATAAATCAAAAAATGAGTTTTGAAACAAGATCTGGAATAATCAACTGGTTAATCATTATCATTTGACAGAATTACAGTTAATTTAGAGAACAATAAACATTGAGAACTGTTAGGAGTTACGCAATAGGTATTGAACGGACACATTAATATTTATTGTGTGATCTACAATCTAGGTACTTCGAGAGAAGGTTTTGAATGAAAAAGTGGTTAAAGTAGCATGATTTAAATCCCAACATAGATGCTTAATGAGATGAATAGAAGAATAGATTAAATAATGAATTTCCAATCCTATGACGCATTTCTTCTTAATTGTTTATTTCATATGTGGTTATTTATGTGAGGGTAATTTATTCTATTTATTATTTTCAGTTTTAGATAATTGAGTATCCCCAATTATGTTAGGTGGTCTAGATAAATGTATGAAGTTAATTTAGATAAATAGTAGTTTAATTATTAAGTCCCTGTGGATACGACCCTGTTCACCGCTTTATTATAAATATCACTCACATGCAGTTAGGTTATATAATTACCGACCAGTAAATATAAAAAAAGCATAATAAAAAAAATTCTAATTTTATTTAGATCAATACCAACATTTAAAAGTGATAAAAAAAACACAAAATTAAGGACAACACCATGACATAGGTAAAAAAACCAATATAAAAGGCGTAAATATCATAACTTTAAAATATTTTGTATTGAGTTAACTATAAATATCAAGGATTATGCTTGTTTTTAATACGGGAAAATGGATTGCAGCACTACAGGAGAGAAAAAAGAGGCAAAAACTATTTTAGCCATTTAAACTTTTAAAAAAATTATTTTAGCCAGTAAGTTTTAAACATATTTTTCTAGCCACTTTGGACCAAAATGCCCTTTGATATAAAAAAAATAAAAGATATCAAATCTGCTTTTATCTTCATCTTCATCTTTAGATCTGTTTTTTATCTTCAGAAAGAGAATTAAAATATCGTCGATCTTCATCTTCATTTTCAGATTTGCTTTTCATCTTCATCGTCGATCTTTATCTTCAGATCTGCTTTTCATCTTCATCTTCATTGTCAATCTTTATCTTCATCGTTGATCTTCATTTCTTGGACCATAGTTCTCGTCATACTGTGATGATCTCGGCTGCTTCTCTAGACGCCTTAGCTTTTCTTCTCCCTATTGTATTGATTTCGGTGGATATTTATGTATATGTGAGGATTTTGTATTAAAGTTGCAATCTTGATGTATTTTACGTATCAGAAATAGAGTAAAAAGTGAGGAGAAATGGGAAGAAAATTAGAGAAGGAATGTAGGGAGAAATTAGAGTACTTTTCATTCCTTCTCAACTAGGGCAACATAATATTTATACCTTTTACAATAGTTAGGACCACACTCTAGGGCACAAGAATACCCTAACGAAATTAGACTAAGGTCCTTGATTAAATTAAATACAACTCAAACTTAATAGAAGGCTTAATAAAAGAACAGCCTAACTAAATAGTATTTCCTCCTGGCCCAACTGCCCGATCCGGACGCCCCTCAACAAATTAGGGAAATTAATTGAATTGCAATCCCTAATTTCTTTAGCCCTCTTTCTCAACCCTAAAGGTCGAGTCTTTCTCTTCAGGCTCTACCTCCGCCATCAATACCACCTCCTGCACCGGTGACGCCTTTCCTTCCTCAACACCTTTCTCGCCATCTCCGATCTGGGCCTAAACGGGGTTCACAACATTACCCCCGCTAGATTTTGACCCTTGGGGACAAGGGTCAGAATTTGGGAATTTTCTCTGTATAAATTTCCGGTCTTCCCAAGAAACCATACCCTTCTCTCCTTCTTCCCACTTCACTAAGATCTGTTCAACCACCTCTCGGTCGCGAATTATAGTTCTGGAACCTTCATAGGCGACTGGAATCAGCTGGAACAAGCCCTCCGATGTGACTACAGGCAATCGAGGTAAGGCCACAACTCCTTCGTTAATCTTTTTCTTTAGAAGGGAAACGTGGAACACGGGATGGACCCGTGACCCTTCCGGTAGCTCTAGCTTGTAGGCTACCGGCCCAATTCGCTCCAAAATTTTGTAGGGTCCGTAGAACTTAGAGGACAATTTGAGGTTTTTCCTTAATTGGACAGAGTTCTGACGGTAGGGTTGGAGCTTAAGATAGACAAGGTCTCCCACCTCGTACTGTTTTTCTTCCATTGATCTGTCTGCATAATTTTTCATTCTGCTTTGGGCTGTTTGTAGATTTTCCTTTAGGTGTTGCATCCCGAGCTTCCTTTCTTGTATGGTGTAGCGCCCCGATCCCGAAAGACCGTGGAAATGGACGCCACGGGGGTGGGAATTAAGAAGCGGGAAAGAAATAGGGTAATTTCATTAACGACGGGATGATAATCCAAAAAGAATTAATGTTTAGAATAAAATTTAACAACCGAGTATGCCAAAGATAGGTTATGCCTTCCGGAAAATTAGACAACATAACCTCTGTAACTAGAGCGAATCCCCATTATAAACGGCTGTAATAATTCAATAAGCCCTTTCATAGGCCAAACGGAAATATATAACCAGATACCAACAATCAATAGACCAATTCATAGGTCGATAAAAGAAACAGACACCAATATGCTGAACAAATGAAGCCCTTCCATAGGCCAAAATGAATGATCAAATAGACATAACGAAAGACGGGCTTCCTCCCCTTGGAATAATTATGTAGCTAAGCATATGATACATGTTAACCAGGAAGTCAACAAATGTTCAGAATCAGAGAAGCAGAAGCATATCAACAAAATACCAAGATCAGAGTTCTTAGCATTTAGCAAAAGAATATCATATGTGCGGAAGCTCAATTCTTAACAGAATACTAACAAAAAGAGACAACGGAAAAATATGTAAATCATAATAGCCCATATCTCAGCCTCGTCACCTCCACGATCCAGCCTACTGACCTGAAAATATTTGAAAAGATTTGGGCTGAGTACTAATGCACTCAGTGGGCAAGTTCTCACAATTCAAGTTATGCAAATTATTTTGTTAAAGTAATCTATCTGTGTTCATGCAGGTAGTGAAGCTTAGGAGGTTTAAAAGTTGGAAGCAACCTAAGCTCACCAAAATATTTTTTCGTGAAGCGCTTAAGAGTATAACCCGTCACTGCCCGCAACCCAAACTACATCACCAGCGCATAACGTTGAGTATGGCCATAGTATACTCAAAGAGTATAATCAATAAGTGTTTCATTTTAGTCTCACCGACAAGGAGTAGGGCAGGACAAATAATGCATGCATACTGTAGCTACTCACATTGACCAGCGCTGGTTTATGAGACTCCGACAACATACAGTAGCATGTAAATATTTAACACAGATAGTCACATATGCAATTTTAGCAAAACAGAGCTTAATAACTCGAAAGATACAATTTGCAAAGATAGTATAGTATAACCCACCTGGTTAGCTAATAGATAAACTTTCAAACTCTTGATTAATCCTGCTCAGGTTTTATTATATCTTCTGAGCCTGTAACAACCATCATTGGCTTAGTTTAGCTTGAAGGATCCAATATCTAAAACTTAACATCTAAATTCCCTTATAATTTTCAATTAAACTTTATTATCAATTAATTTTATATTTTCCTATTGATTTTACATAATTTTTAAATAATAAAATAGAACAAATTATATACGGTGTACTCGAAATTTTAGTATATCATACAAGTGGTCTAACTTAATTAAGCAGAACACTATCATCTAGCTGGTAATTGATTATATCATTTATTCACTAATTATTTAGCTGCTAGTTATTCGGATAATTACTAGAGAAAATCATACAATCTAAATATTATAAAATAACTCATAGCCATCCTATAATCTATAAAATGAATAGTACTAGCAGTCAATCATCTATCGAGAGCTATTAAAGTTTTAATTCAATAATTTTTGAAATTAGCTTAAGCTTATGATGTGTTGCCAAATTAATGATTCTCGTTTAATAATTCATAATAAAAATAACTATTATCTACAACAATTAAAATTTTTAGAACATAAATCAATTTGTTATTATTTCTAAGTAATCAATAAGAGCACAATCAAATTTTAATTATGAAAAAAAATATATATAAATTTTAAAGCCTACACTTTCTTGATGCGTCTATCATCTAAAAATAATAATTAATATACACAATGACTAAATATTTTAATAGCCAAACATTTTATGTTAATCAAATGAATCAAATACGGAATTAATTAGAAAAGAAAGAAGAAATCTTACCTTCCTAATTTTGTCAATTAATTTACATAAGTGCAGTTTCGAGTAGTTTGTTTATATATATATATATATATATATATATACATACATATATATATATATATATAAGCTTCTTGCCTTGGTAACAATAGGCATCACAATCATCATTTTAATTCACACGTGTAACTATATGGATAGATATATGTGAATGTTTGCCAAGTGGCTTCCCTCACTCTTATCTCTCTTTATAATTCTTTATTATAAAATTATTATTAATACTAATTATAATTATTTCAATTATACGTCTATATATATTACCTTTATGTGTATTTGGATAACTTTAAATTAAAATAATATATTTAGATAGAATGGAAGTATAATAATATAGATAATAGGATAACCATTAAGTAAATAATATTTACTTAGATAATCATTAAATAAAAACATATTTATTTAGATAATTAATAGAGCTTGGATATATATTCTAAACACATGATCTTTTAATACCCAAAGTGATAATAAAGCATAATAATTTCTTTTTGTTAGGTTTTAAACTACACTGGAGTCTCAAATTAAAAATATAAGAATTTTCCGGGTGTCGCTAACCATCCAACGACACACTTTACCTAACATAAATTTTTTTAAAGGGTCTATTTTTTTTTTCATAGCTTACCCTTAAGCTGATCTTAGGAAATTATTTTAATACTAAAAAGTTTGGGATATTACAAGTGCCGTAAAGGGAATGGGCTTTAAAAGCCACATAAACAAAAACGTTCATAGCGGTAACTCAACCATACCAATTGGAGATCCCAAGAAGATGGTTCAATGAGACAACTAAGTTATGAAAGTTTACACTACGATACTTGGAATATTTACACTAAGAAACTCATTCTAGGCACTACACCAAGTATGACTGCTAGGATGTGGTCAGGATAAACCTTAAAGATTTTTAATGATTCCTATACCGAGTAAAAGGTGGGGTAATGGCAGTTTACTCTTAAATAGGAGATCACCTATATTAGTGAGAAGTGGGGCCGCTTCAAAAAGAATCACTTATGAAACAAGATACGGTCCAAGGCCAAAATGGACAAAACGCGAGAACAAAACATTAATAGAATTGTTATTGTGTTAGTATTATTGTTTGGTTTACATTTAAAGTTGGCCAGTTCAAGACATCGCGTTCACTGAGCAACGAGTAAATCCGATAATACTATACTAAAGGAAGGTTCACAGCCGAAAGCTACCTATCCCTAAGCAATAATAATTTATCGAGATTCTTATACTCTGCATTTTCAAATATCTCTTTTGTGGGGGATTGTTAGTATAGTTAATTAATTAATTAATTAATTAATTAAATATCTAATTAAAAGAGATATTAATTATATTAGTTAATTAAATGGAAGAGTGAAAGGGTGAGTGAGGATTGGGCGAATGGTTGCAACCGTTCGGACGTAACCGCTCAAATCGAATTGGTGCGAAAGCTCTAGGCCGATCGGACACAATGATTCACTAGTTGCAACTCTTTGATTCACCAATTGCAACTCTTGACTCGAATCGACACAACCATTCAGCCTTGGAAGCGAACCGTTGCACTGTTTGGAGCCAATTGATGCACCACTTCACCACAACTCTTCACCTACTATAAATAAGATGACAAGTCCTTCATTTTGATTAACCAATTCACAATCCGAAATCTTCTCTTCTACCCTAGTAATCGATTGAGAATCTCGATTATTGTTTTGTTCGTTGTAACATATTTTTGTAAAAGTGCAACAAAACTTTGTTGAAAGTCGTTTTATCTTGGAGACGATTGCTATAGTCCGTTTGCATTTAATATACGGTGCAATTTCGTCTTGCGGAGAAAGAGTATAACTCTTAACTCGACTTTAATATCCTACCCGTTACTGTACTCAAATTACTTCAAAGTTTAATCCAGCTATATTCCAATAGTAACTCAGTTCTACTATATATAAGAACACTTCCTCACTTATAAATCTATATAACTCGAGAGTCAACACTATGATTTGCTTATTATATTTCGGCTGATCACATCACCCATTAATACACATTTCCATGTAATTTAGTAATACAGTACTAAGATTGACATGCATAAAATAAGCATATCATAAAACTAATACCAAAACGACCCTTTTAATTAAATCATTGTATACAAATGATCAATTAATTAATTAATTATTATCGAACACCTAACTAACTAGTGATCTTTAAGTCAGTTAGAAAACCGACCAAATTAGTGAATAAACCTAGATAGCTGAATATATATTATTGTAAAACCTCAGCATATCGACCACATGAATTTCATACATACATATATGTGTGTGTAAATAGAAAATATGATTAGAATGTGGGGAATATAGGGAGAGAAAAATGACAAGCAAGATAACGTTAGATCCTTGGAATTAATGGGATTAAATAAGGACGAGAGAAGTGTAATTATTATTATTTGTTTATTAAAAAAAAAGTTGAGAAGGGAATAAAAAGGAAGTGTGTAGTAAAAAGACAAGAAGCCCCCCGACAAAGATTTTGGCAGTACGGACTAGACATATTCCATCTCCTTTCCTTAATATTCTCCGAATGATCATCTCCACAAATTATTTTCGTATTTTTTTAACACTGGCTCTCTCTCTCTCTCTCTCTCTCTCTCTCTCTCTCGTTTTAAGGGCTGTTTCGTTTGCTTGCTGTTTTAAAATATTAAAAAAATGGCTGTCAGAGAATGTTGGAATAATCAATTGAATTTTTTAAAATAAAATTTGTAAATAATCTCCTAATATTTTTATTATATGGAGTCTTGTAATAGTTATGGACTTCTCCAAAATCATAGCGTTAGCCCTGGTCATTTTTTATTTTAAGTCAGTAAAACGTTTCAACAATAAATAATAATCGCGTGTAGGGCTATCGATAACCGAATCGAGCTGACATCTTGATGCTCGAGCTCGGAAAATTCGAGTTTGATTTGAGCTTTTTTTTTCTCTTATTCAAGTTCGACTCGACAAATATTTATCATGTTCGAATTAAGTTCGAGCTCGACTCGTGATATGCTCGAAAATTTACTAAACGAGTCTGAACTCGAATACTAGAAAAAAAAAAGCACGTTTAATTTATATATTTGAGTTCGGAAAGCTTATTTAATTTACCCGTTTAAAATATATATTTATAATATTCATGAACATGTTCGACTAATCTCAAGCTCGAACAATTTCGTGAGTTGGCCGAGCTGAATACTACTCTGTTTGAGATCGACTCGATAATTTTATCGAGCTCGACTCGTTTAGAAAACGAACGAACTTCGAACGAATTTTTTTCAAGCCGAACTCCGAATAGCTCACGAGTGGCTCTATTCATTTACCGCCCTAATCGCAATAATGAAAAATTACGTTTAATTACTAATGTAAAATCAAATTAATTAGAAATGTGACCCTTATATTAAAATTTGATATACATATATATCTATGTATATATATCTTCATAAAAAGGTCAGTCGATAAATTATCCTCACGCACATGAGCTCCTTGTGAATCAAACTTATCTTCGTTGTAATTAACTCAAGTTGAGTTACAACGTTTAAAGTATACATATCCAAATTACATATATATATATATATATATATATATATATAAGATGAAATTAAATAGAAAAGTTGGGAGGAGAAGAGAAAGTCCATATCTTCTGTTATTTACGACAAGTAAAAATATTTAAAATGAGCTAGCTAGGGTAACAAAATTTTCGTTCGTTAAAGTTGAGTTTGATTAGTTTTAGATATACCGACTAAATATTAAATTAAGGGCGCGTAGATAAAATATTAATAATGAAAACATTCTTGTCATATTGAAGTTATGAAATATTCTTGGCACGTGAATATAGAAAGGCCAAATTTATTGTCACTACGTGAAGGCAGATGATAAGACTGAGGTTAATTTTAAGTGAAGAATTAAATAGATCATAATAATTAAATTCATAACCAAACAAAAATCCTTGATGCTTGTGATCATTTCATTCTCTTGGATATCTGGGTTTTGGGATTCCCAATTTAGCCCCTATTTTTGACCACTCCGTTGTCCTAATTTGTCCATCACCACCTTTTTTTTTCAAGTTGAATGGCGAAATTGGTATTTTCACTCGCAATTGTCTCCATTTTTAAGATCATACACACACATATATAGAGATAGATGCACACACACATATTGCCACGTTACCTAACCTTGTAGGAGAACATAACATTTTCCTCGGTGAAAAATCTAAGCATGTGATTTGCAGGGCGGATCCTGACCTTTTGGGTCACAAAAAAAAAAGAGCCTTTATAATATATATTTTTTACTAGAATTTTGAAAAAAAATAAAAATTCAGTGTTATTTTCATCCTAAATTTTAAGATAAAAGGATATTATGTAAATAGATTTTATTATTTTAAATATGATACAAAATATTTTGTTGTTATCGGTCTATAATTTACTGATAATATTCAAAGAATGAAAATTATTAGATAAAATTTAATGATAATATCCGAAGAATTAAAATTGTTAGACAATGGCAATTTTATAAATTTTACAAGTTTTTCAGGTTGTGCGGTATTTCCATCAAATTTTTGAAAAAAAGAATGATGACATGCTATCTCAGCATCTTAAAAAATCCTAAAAACTTTAAACGATCATAAGTCGTTCGTTTTTTATCGAATTAATGCAAATAATATATTAAATTAAAGGTCTTTTAATCCTCTTTCATTTAAGATCAGTGAAGCATATGTTCATCTGAAAAATTATGGATGAAAAATACAAAAAATTCATTTTTCACGCGTATTCAAGCTCAAAATATTTCGTTAGCATATGTCAAATGTGTTATTAGCATCAATTATATTGTTGGAAGTTTGTGCAATCACAATTAGATATATGCTTCTTTAGTACACGATAAATATTTCGTTAGCATCAATGATATTGCTATAAAGATTTATTTCATCCCAATTAGGATGTGCTTTGTTAGCATATGATAAACGTTTCATTGGTATCAGTTATATTGACATCGAAAATACATTAATCATTAAGAAATTTGTTGTATGGGAATGTTGATGCATTGCTAATGTTAACATTACCATATGCTAACGAGAACATTATAATAATGCTAATGTAGTGTAGTTATCTCTGCTAATTAACAAAATCATATGTGTTTAATATTACATGTGTATAATCATTGTTTAGCTTCTATCCCAATTAGATACGATTCATTAGCATATGCTAAATATTTTATTAGCATTGTTTATATTGTTGTAATTGTTTATTGCATCTTAATTAAGATATGCTTTATTGATATCACTTATATTTCTATAAATATTTATTTAATCCCAATTAGGATGTGTTTTATTAGTATCAATTATATTGACAATGAACAATACATTAATACATTAAGATATTTTCTATATGAGAATGTTAATGCATTGCTAACGTTAGCATTGACATATGCTAACGAAAATATTATAATGATGATAATGTAGTATAATTATATCTGGTAACAGAATCATATATGCATAATATTACATGTGTATAATCAATGTATACCTTCCATCTCAATTAAGCATGATTCGTTATCATATGACAGATGATTCGCTAGCATCATGATCAGTTATATTGCTATCACATCAGTTTTAGAATTCAACAATTTAATTTTATTGAGTTTTATCATTTGTTGCGGTTAACATTATCGTATGCTAACATAAGTATTATGTAATGCTAACAAAAGCAATAATGTTTTGGATTGAAGTTAAATAATGCAACTAACAACCTTCAATCAAACAACCATAACTTTGTCCACGATTACTATTTTTTGAAATTATTTTTTGTTGAAAAGTAGGCTTGACTAGCTTTCCAACTATATAAAACTCGTCATTTAATAATTTTCTAATAAAATCAGTTTTGCATATAAAGTTATGTGTTGTGAATGAAGTGATATTGCTTCGTTAGCATATGATTATGTGTTCGTCAGCAAATGAATGTGTCTCCCTTAAGCCTGATCCTAGAAGTCTGCTATTTTTCATTGTTTTTTCAATTTTGACCTAGATGCGAAAATTACCAAAATGACACCGCTTTTGTTGAAGTTCCTTTTATTTACATTCATGCCACCACCTCTTTGACCAAATCTTGACCATTGAAGTTTGAAAGATATGTGGGGAGAGGGATTCAGACAATCACTTCCTTCCCCATTCAACCAAAAAAATATAGAAATGAAATATAATGAAGTGTGGGCCCACTAGTTCGACTGTTTGAACTACTATATTAATTATGGGAAAATGCAGTGTTTTCTCGAAGAAAAAAAAAAGATCATGAGATCCTCCTCTCTATTGCATTTTTTGTATTGCATTTTTATTGCATACTTGATTTTCTTAGTTTTATTCATTTCTTCTTCGATTTCAATTGTTATGTTTTAGTTTAATTTTACACTTATTATTTATGGTTCATTCTACCTAATTAAGGTGTATTATAATTTTTTAGTATTTACTTTTTAGTTTTTAGTTGTTAATTGATTATTTAAAAAATTAAATACTAATTAATTATAATAAATCCTAATTGGATAGGATGAAAATTATACTAAAACACAATAAATTAAAATTAAAGAAAAAATGAAAATAAAAACTAAAAATAATACAGTGCACAATATCTAATGCAACATAAAATGTGCAACAAATAATTTCGTGTAGAAAAAAATTACAGCTAGCTAGTTAATAAATAGTATAAAAACTCACCGTTACTGTAAATTATATATATATATATCCTAATTGGGTAGGATAAAAATTATATTAAAATATAATAAATTGAAATAAAAAAAAAAAGTGTGCAGGATGATTTCATGCAAAAAAATTTACTCCTAACTAGTTAATAAGTAGTTCTCCCTCCGTTTCTGAATAAGTGTCAATCTATCACTTTAATTTTGTTTTAAATTTTATAAATTCGAGATATAAAAATTACATTTTTCTTACATTTGCCCTCATTTAATACATTCAAACATATATATTTAACTCATTTAATATATTTATGTGCATTCATCCAAAATGACACTTAATTGGACGGGGAGTAAAAGAACTCCTCAGTTATTATAAAAATAGCCAAAAGTACTATTTTCATTAAATATAAACTATATATGTGGGAATCATACCTACTGCAAAAGTGACTAGGGATATTTGTTGATTATTTTTACTATACAAAAACATAATTTTATTCTTTCATTAAATATAAAGATATTTTATAGTATTATTTTACAAAAGATAGTGTATGTTCAAGCTACTAGATTTTTCTATTGTGATGAGGATTCTCTAAGTTTTTATTATATTTTTTAAATATTTTTTCTTTAAATTTAAAAAGGCGCGCCGAGAACGTTTTGTTAAAATTAATGAAGTTAGATTATTAGGTTGTTGGGGAGATGATATTTATTAAACATAGGAGGATATGTATGTATATATATACACACATAATATATATATATATATAATACATACATACATACATATATACATAATTTTTTCTATAACTTTTTAAGTTGGGTCCCTCGTGCATATTTATTTAATATTCTCTTAGTTTCAGAAAGATTGGTATTTTAGCTTCTTAATTTTTTTGTAAATTATTTAATATTTTACATTTTTTTACAATATTCTTCCCAAGTTTACCCTTATAAAACCTCTTCCGTAAATACAATGAGAAATAAATTAGATATATTAGAAAAATATAATTAATAGAGAGAGATGATATATCTGTCACATTTTTTAATTTTTATTTTTTTGTTGTAAAACTTAAAATATTTTTTAACTAATTAATAGCATCTAATTGAAAACGATTTTCTTCTCAAACTTTATGATCTCATGCCTCTCTTCTAACTAAATTCAAAAACATTCAAGTTGGAATACTTAATAGCAGCAAAATTTAATTTTCCCCCACGTTCTTTTTTACATATTTGTTTATGACAAAAATTTGTATGAGACCGTCTAACGGATCTCTTACGTTAGATGAATCTCCCCCGACCCGATCCGGTTGAGACCCGACCCGACATATATATATTAAAAAAAAATCTGAATCACTCTCTCCTCTCTCTGATGTGATTCAATCTCATCTCTCTACGCGATTCTCTACTCTCCTCTCTCACCATCTCCTCTGTCTTCAACCGGCGATTCTCTTCCTCCGTCTTCAATCGGCGATTCTCCTCCTCCGTTTTCAACCAGCGATTCTCCCCCGTACAACCGATGCGTCTCCCCAACACAGGACCCTCCACGATCTTCATCCACAACCGCACCAATTATCGTGAATTATTGCGACCACCACCGAAGGAAGTTGTGCCACCACCATCACCAACTATCGCGACCACCGGCACCGCAGTCCTATCCCTAATCGGCACTCTATCATCAACATCTCCGACGCATGGTTCAATTTCTTATTGTAAGTTTATCTAGTGTTTTTAATTTAGGGCATTCTAATTTTGAATAACAGAGAATCCTACATTGAGTTCATTGTGTTGGTTCTATTGGTCCTTGTTTATTGTATTTGGTTTAGAAAATCTACTGCGTGCTAGTTCGAACTCAAGAAATTCAGGAGGCAGTCTTGGAAATTTTAAACAACACTGAAAATGTGATACTGTCTTTCAATTTTCGTAAGTTTTCATGATTTGTGAGGAAAAAGATGTGGTAATTAGAAAAGACATTTCATTGGTGGAAGTTTACATTATGCAACTCTTTCAATTTAATTACTTATATTGTGCTGGTAAGATGAGCATTTACTTGTGTCGATATGCTTGAATTTAGAATTTTGATTTTTCAATTTTTATTTTCTGTAATTCAGGAGAATAATCATGAACTTCAATTTTCTATGGTTGATGGTGATTTCAAGAAATTCGAAGGCGAATCTGTGAAGTCACAGAAAGGGTATGATACATTTCTTTTCTTCTTTTTGACCTTATCATAAGAATGATGAATTAATCTAATTATCTTTTGTATCAAGTGACTAATTGTGATTGTGAGAGATTTATCATGCGATACCGATTCCTTCATCTTTGAAAGAAGTGTTCCATCGTACCTGTCATTTTGTATAGTAATGAACATTTGAGCCGATATCTGATCCTCTTTCCCTGCTGGCTAGTCCTACATTCACAATACTGATACACAACTTGTCACAATGCTTCTGATGACAAATAATATGCTTCTATGTACTAGTCTTGTGAGTTATAGTAATGAGTAATGAACATGAAATGATTCTTTGATAGATAATTATTAACCATAATTTAATATGGAAGTCTTGTGTGTTTGTTTGGAAATTTAGATTCCCAATTCTAGAAACCTATTTGTGTTGAGATTTTGAAATTTAATCATTTAATTTATATAATATTTTGGAGTGATTGTTGTATATCTACCTCTATTTCTAGCATGTTAGCAAGTGAATATAGTTGTTTTTTAAGTTTCTTGAAAACTTTTGCTGCGGATCAAATTCTCATGTCTCTGATGGTAATTCAGATCCATTTTCTCAACTATGTATCGATGGATTTAAATTTAGAGGAAGTTAGTCTCTGAAAATTTCTTATGAAGAAAACTGTCAAACATGACTTGATTGTTTTTGTACCACATGGTTTATGAATCATGAGCTTTTTCTACAGTTGCATTTCCAGAAAATTATAAGGTTTGTTAACATAGTTGCCGTAATTAAAATTTGTTTTTTTATCTTGAGATTTTCATTTAGTATACTTTCTGAATTTGTGTTTAGTTGTTGACACTGATGCTTTTATTGTATGCTTTGTAGTTGGATTTTTGAACAAATATTTTACTGATGGAAAGAATTAAAAAGAGGTTACAGCGACCTAGTAAGTCATTACCTGAGGAGAAGAAAGATGATGCTACCAGATATGAATTTTGGTGTTTCAAATTATCATGTTATTAGTTTTTTAATGAGTCTGTTGTATTTTTTGTGTTACAAATTATTTATGTTAGTTGTGTTAATTTTTCTAAATCATGTCATTTTTTATTGCAGTGAGCACACAGAAACAGATGTTGACGTTGGACGGATATATAAGAGGCGTAAACCATCTGTTAAGGAACAGAAGGATAAAAATGTTGTAGTCAGGTAGTATATATATGCAGATACTGTATTTTTTAAATAGTGATACTTGACAGGTTTTTAGTGATACTTTTATGTTAGTTAGTGATTCTTACATCAGTTTTTTATACTTATTTTTACCTAGTGATACT
This sequence comes from Perilla frutescens, assembly GCA_026008535.1. NCBI lineage: Eukaryota > Viridiplantae > Streptophyta > Magnoliopsida > Lamiales > Lamiaceae > Perilla > Perilla frutescens. The sequence goes on from BRKX01000001.1 coordinate 44,215,593, forward strand.
TTATGTTTATTTGGTGATACTTTTACATTCTTCAGGTTTATCTTTACTTATTACTTAGTGATTCCTGACTTTTATAAGTAGGGATGCTTATTTTTTAAATAATGATACTTTTATGTTAATTAGTAATACTTTTCTGTTACTTAGTCATACTATTTTACTTATTGTTACTTATTTTTACATTCATTGGATAGTGATACTTATTTTTACATACATAGGATAGGGATACTGTATTTTTAAATAGTGATACTTGACATGTTTTTAGTGATACTTTTATATTATTTAGTAATACTTACATCAGTTTATTATACTTATTTTTACCTAGTAATATTTTATGTTTATTTAGTGATACTTTTACATTCTTTAGGTTTGTGATCTTTACTTATGACTTAGTGATTCTTAACTTTTATAAGTAGGGATGCTTATTTTTTAAATAGTGATACTTTTATGTTAATTAGTAATACTTTTCTGTTACTTAGTCATACTATTTTACTTATTGTTACTTATTTTTACATTCATTGGATAATGATACTTATTCTTACTTAGTGATATTTTTACATTTACTTGGTCATCCTTTAATTTTGACTTAGTGATTCTTGAGTTTAATAAGTAGTGATACATTATTTTTTAAATAGTGATACTGTTTTGTTTACTTAGTGATGCTTAAATGTATAATTCAGTGAGTTTTTTTAATTATGTTATACTTTATCTTTTCTTAATGGTTGTTTTACTTAGTGATTCCTTGTTCATCATTAGTGATACTTACTAGATAGATAATGATGCTCATATGGATTATTAGTAATACTTCAATGTTTTAATTTACTTTTCATATTGCAGTGAATATGATGATGGGGAATCTAATGATAGTGATGATAAGAATGCTGAAGATTCTTGCTCTGAACATGAAGTCAAAGCATTTACTATTATATCCTTCATATTAATTTAATGCAAAGCATTTTGTTACAAAAATATATTAAGTATTTTTTTTTCATATTTTGATATCAATAATAATGTAACGAGTATCAAAAATAAGAAATTGATAAATTATATGTAATGTATCATTAGTGACGAAGAAAGTATCAGTATGAATACCATTAAGTGACACTATTTACTGCATGATTTTTGAGTGACACTGTTTCATTTTTTTAAGCAACATGTTACAATAATAATGCAACATGTTACACGATTTTAACAATAATATAATAAGAAAATCACAAGTTATATGAGGAAGAAAATCACAGTATCAATATTGATGAATAAAGTACAACTGTGGATGCTGTGGAGTAACAATATTTACTACATGAATAATTTAATGCAAAACATTTTGTTAAAATAATTTATCACGAAATAATATAACATGTTTTATGATTTAATAATAATATAATAAGAAAATCACAAGTTATATAATGAAGAAAATTACAGTATCAATACTGATGAATAAAGTATCACTAAGCATCCGTAAAGTAACACTATTTGATAATCACGATTTCAATAATATAATATGGGATACATTTCTCAAAACAATCTGAATGCATTCCCCAGACGATCTGGGATTAGGGATTTTAGACCCAAACTCCTTTGAAATTGAAGTGCCACCTGTATTCTTTTTTTTTTTTTTTGAAGGTGCCCTCTGATTCTTTTTCTCCTACCCTTTGTGGTTGACGTGCATGACTCAATATTGGAATAGAAGAGCTTGAAGCATCCGTATCCACCACGGAAGGCACTGTACTCAACAACTCTTCAACATTTGCTACGACCTTGTTATGTACTCAACAACTCTTCACAAAATACTACTGAAGTATTACTAAATATCATAGAAGTATCACTACTGTATATAAATATAATATAACGTGTGATATGCACTTTTGTTGATTTACCGAGATATATAGAAAAAAAATATTGTCAATAAATGTGTGAAATGTATCATTAAATATCATAGAAGTATCACTAGTGTACACAATTCAATATATTCATGCGATTTACAGTTTTGTTGATCTATTCAGGCAGAATCGTAATTAAAATGAAGGATTACTATCACAATAGAAAGTATCACTAAATATTATTGAAGTATCACTAATTTACGAAATACATTTTGTAGTTGATTTGTTACAAAATCAAAGAATAGAACTAAAGTACTACTTACTGTCAATTTGCAACATAACATATTCATCCTCGTTGATAGATGTTTTTCTACATCTTCAACACTGTCTTCATTATCAAGTATAACAATATCTGAAATTTAGAAAATTTAAATCACTTTTAGAATTACTATAACACTAATAGATTACTAAATCAAAAGTTTAATGAATCAGTTCATAGTAGCATTTTATCGAACAGTTTGAATTCAAAATTTGATATACCTAATAATTGGTTAAAAATTGATACAAAATTTCAAATCTTCCAAAATAAGAACACATACCGGTCAGTGCTATTGTTTCTTCGCCGGAATTCCAACGGGAGGAAGATTACATACTTTTCTCAAATTATCCATTGAATCGTTCATGATTTGCCGGATGGAGAAAATCTACGCGCCGCCGCGAGTTCGACGGGAAAACCTAGGCGTCGCGGCGATCTGGATGGGGAAACGTGGTCGGGGCGGCGAGCTGGACGGGAAAATCTAGCGGCGTGGCGATCTGAGGAAGAAAACCTAGGCGAGATGGCAGCGAGAGATGAGGGAGAAAAAAATCTGATTTTTTTTAATATATATATATATATATATATATATATATATATATGGCGGGTCGGGTCAGAACCGGGTCGGGTCAGGGGAGATCCGTCTAACATAAGCAACCCGTTAGACGGTCTCACACAAGTCTACCCCATTATTTATTGTTTGATTAGCTGTTGGAAATAATATTGAATATATATATATATATATATATATATATAGATATAATAGTAACTATAATTTGTCGAAGATATGTTGGTGTGGGCGTGATTAAATTTTGCGCAAATGGATGTACGGTTCTTAGATATTCTTTCCAACATAAAATTAAACTTTAAGATTAATAGAGAATATAATGGTATATTTATTTTTCAAGTGAATTAAATTACGAACATAAGAGTTTTTAAATTATGAGCAAATTTATTTAACGCAGCCAAATTCTTAAGGTGCGTAGTTAAAAAGGCCTTATAAAAAAAAAAAAAATGTTTTCAATCTGAATCGCTGAAACAAACAATGAAGCATCAAATTTGCACTAGTTGACGATAGACAAAATATTAGGTAAGGGAAACAGTTTAAGCTGCTGTTTAATCCCAACGCCAAACAATTTATATTCTTCTCGACAAGAACATCATCATTGTACATATATATGTCTGGTTGCATACTGTATTAGATTGGGCATTAATTAAATTAATAGAGATATATACTAGCTTAGTCTTCTTGAAGTATTATTATTATTATTATTATTATTATTATTATTATTATTATTATTATTATTATTATTATTATTATTATTATTATTTGTTGGAATTTATTGCCACAAACACTGAAATTAGACACAGATTCGTAATGCCAAACTCACTGTTAAAGACAGTTAAACTATCTTAACACAAATATGCAGGAAATAGAATGCACAATGAAATAAGATATAACTTTTAAATCACACACAAGATGTGTGTGATTGCCACAGGGCGAAAGTATACTACTATGAGTACAAAATTTTCAAGCTGTCGATATTGGACGCTAAGACTCTCAACACTTTAGCGACATTCACAAGTTCTAATCTAGACTATTACTAAAGAGAAGTAAAACATATAAATTGACATCCCGTCAATTCGTATACAAACTAAAACATACAAATTGACATCCCGTCAACTTGTATACAAACTAGTAAAGGTTTCACAACCTTGCTATCTATCTTAATTTGTACAATCTATTCCGTGAAAGGATTGAACAATAACAAACGTTAAGATAGAAGAAGGAACGAAGAACAAAACCAATACTAAGTTTGTGACTCAAGCTTTCTTCAATCTTCACACATCGGAAAATGGATTGAGCTTGAATAAGTCTTCAAGTGTCGACCATGCTTCTTAAATATGCTCTTCACTTGAATCCAACAAGGTCCACGATTTCTCTTTCTTGAACATGGATTGACGATAACCGCTCCACTCCATGACTTCACCGTATATGGAAGAAACCGCCTCCAAGGCGTGGTTGAAAGCTTCCCCACGTTCATGCTCTTTTTCTAAATATCCAGAAAATATAATTTTCTGAAAAAGAAAAAGAAATAAATAGAAAAACCGCTAGACCTAAAAAAAATGAGATAGAGTTTTGACTTTGTCAAACTCTATTTTAAATAATATATCTAATATGTATATATCCATTTATTTAAAATATCAATTTCGTGGATATACACATATATTTTAAGATATATAAAATTATTTTATTTATTAAAATAATAAATAAAACTAGGAAAGGATAAGATTAGTTACGACTATATCATAGACAATGTCGCAAGGAGTCTGTCTGACATCGAGTGCAACATTGAACCTCAATGTCATACAGTACTCAACATTATTATTATTATTATTATTATTATTATTATTATTATTATTATTATTATTATTATTATTATTATTATTATTATTATTATTAAAATAACTTCGTCGCTGAAAATATTAAATCAAATTAAATGATATTTCTCCTTAAAAACTTACTAGTATTTCTCCTATGCAATGCACACGTAATAATTGTTTTTTTATTTTTTTATATTTGTAATATTATGATTATTTTTGAATTTTATATGTTGTGTTCAATTTTTAAAAATTAATAAAACGATATGCACGTGCATTAATTAATTAGATAATAAGATCAATTTTGTGTTGTTAAGACAAAAAAACATTAAATTTTAGGAACTAAATGAAAAATCCATATTATAAAGATCGAATTGGAATATTTTAAATGACACGATTTTATAAATAGCAATGTATAATTGTCCACGATTAAAGAATATTTGATTTCTTTGAATATATGATAGGTATAAAAAATATAATTATTTAATTACTTTACATGATGAAATTGAAATAGAAAAAAATAAATTATTGTAAATTATTATTATTATTATTATTATTATTATTATAATGCAATACAAATAAAAATAATTTTTATGCATAAAAAATATAAAATAAAATATGTTACAATTCTCAAATAATCAAGTAAAAAAAAGAATATATAAGATTGCAAAAAAATATATTGAAAGACGCAATACAAATGAAAACTATTTTTATGCATAAAAAAACAAAATAAAAATTGTTACAATTCTCAAAAACCCAAGTATAAAAAGAATAAATAAGACTGTAAAAAATTATTGAAAGACAACACTTTTAATCTAATCTGTCCTGAAAAATGTAAAAAAAATTACAACAATAAATCTCACTACTGTTGTCTATTAACTCAAAACTGTTGTCTATTAGATAAAATTATTGTCTAAAATATAATTGTTGAAGCGTGTTATAGACAACGGTGCATATCAGAACTGTCGTGTATTACATAATTTTACCTTAATATATGTATAGGTAGATGTTTTCAATTCGATTAAGCGATCATATATACACACCCACACAGCCACACTATATATGCACACACATATGAAAAATATTAATTAATTAATTATATTTGAGTATCGAACATCAAATATATATTATATATGCAGTATTTGATAGATGAAGATGGATGGATGAGCTATGTAACGGTATTTGTTGTTAGGTAACTTTGGTTGTGACTAAATTTTGTTTGATATCTTAGACCTAGAATTCAATTATTCTTTGTATGGACCCAAGGTACAGGAACCATGACTTTAGTTTGGGTGAGTTGCTCTAGTCCAAAATATACTATACCAACTATATTTCAATATTAAAAATTATGTAATTTTAATATTTTAAAATAAAACTAAAACTAAAATTTATTATATTATAATCAATCATAATTAACATTTATTATTAACTATTTAAATTTTAAAAAATTATATAACCTAACTAATTTGGAATAATCAATGTTTGATGCGATCTTCGCCGGCAGTTGGTTAGCGATGTGAATCAATCCCACGACGCATTATAAGGTTACGAGGGATAAAGCAGAATTCTTCTACCTGAACTTCACAATGCAGACAAACTATAGGTATTTGAAATCTATAACCCTACCGTGATTGGAAACAAGAACTTCAGAATATTGATGAAGACGCCACAAACAAATGTGATATTCTCCTTGATAAGTTGGGATGAACACGCAGTTTAATAAAATTCTCATGCAGAGAAATCTTAAATCAATAATATCAAAAAGTTGTCTAATAAATTCCATTGCAAGCCCTTATATAGGTGGGCAAAAAATAAGTCAAACACTAACATAAAACCTAGATTGAAAGGGAATAAAATAACTAAAAATCGGATAATTCTGTAAACGCGTGTACGGTATGCGAGACAGAGTCGATCGCGCCTCCAGTCATGCCGATCGGCGCGGGTGAGCAGCTCGCGTCTGCGGGTCACGCCTCGACCACAACAAAACCCTCTTTGAAACTGGAGCATGGGTCACACTGTGCACTCGCGCCTCTGGATCGCGCCATGTGGCGTGGGTGTGTAGCTCGCGCCTGCCTTCCGGGTGACCTCTCAAACCCTCGAACTCGAACCTTGAACTTGACTATCGACACCCCATCTAAGCTCGTATCAACGCTAATAATCAATTATATTAACTAAAAATAAAAATTAATTACTAAAAAATAATTATAAACACTAATCGGGTGAAATAAATCCTAAATTATAATGTAAAATTAAACTAAACAAAAATAATTAAAACTAATGAAAAATGAAAGAAAGAATAATAATTTTAAAGTTAGGACATGAATGTGACATACAACTTTGGACTACAGAATCTCATGGAACTTTTATCTTGTCAATTTACCCCAAAACTTAACTGGATGCTAACACACACCCATGTATATTAAAAAGATATATACAGTAGTTATATGAGTCGTTTTTAGTTAATTTTCCAGACAGTTGATATTCAAATGCCTTTTTAATTTGTAATTAAGGCAAAGTAAAAATATGTTTGATGGTAAAAAGTTTTTTATATCAATTGGAACATCTAAACCCAGTTTCGACTACTTGATACATAGCATGTTTGGTCCAATTGACCTTGTGCAAACATCTAAGACACAAATGGATAAGTTACACTTTGATATTTTACTTTTGAATTTTTTAATAAAAATGTTCCGATATTTGAATATTTACAGTTTGATACTTGACTTTGTAAATTTTTATTAAATCTATCTTATGGTTATCTATTCGGTACACTATATTCTACGTGGTCCTCCAAAAATTTTATATGGATTTTTGTAATGCCACATCAGATAAAAAAATAAAAAACTTCAATTTCCATACGCATTTTTAATCAACGATTGTCAAGGCAAATATATCCTACTGATGCCAATTTATAAGAAAACTAACAAAAAATATGATCAATTGAAAATTAAACAAAAAATATTTCCTGCTTATTTTTTTTTTTAATTTGTGATTTGATACCATCTTCTTCATGTAACATTGATAATCAATCACATTTGAAAATATAATAAGAACGTACAAATATTCACTAAAAGATGAAAATATACAATGAATTTGATAGCCCTAAATTAATTAAAATCATAAATAAATAAATATCTTGAAATATTAGATGTTATAATACACCATAATGATTTCTGTTCAATTAAAATAAAAATTTGCTCGCAACTTCAATCCTAATCCTAGTTTAAAATATCTAGTGATCGCAACTTAAAAAATATAAGTTTAAAATATAATGATAACTGCTTCAAAAATATAAGTTTATTTCTTTTTATTATTTTTGGGTCTAGCGTGGAATTAAAAAATAATCCATCAGATTTTCGGTTGTCCACATAAGCTATATGGTACCGGACACTTAATTAACCATGAAATAAATTTGATAAAAGTTTACAAAATCAGGTATCACAATGTAATTATTCAAAGATCCGTATATTTTTATTAAAAAATTAAAATATCTGGTACGACAAAAGTGTAATTTATCCTATATAGCTATATATAAAGATGTTGCCTATACTTATAGGCCACCCCCTTCATTTTTTTCAAAGAAAAAAAGCTGTACAAGGAAACTTTGTATGTAGCGATGCCGAGATAATATGCATGACACGGAATTTAATTGGCGGAATTGATCTTGTGCAAATTAAACTTGACATTTCATGAAGTTAATTTATATTAATTTGTTTTTTTAGAAATTATTGTATACCAGTTTTTAATTTTAGTTGGATTACATTATAATTAATTAAATATTGGTTGGACTCAAATTTATATATATATATATATATATAATATTAATATTCCAAAATAATAATCCATCAAAGTAAAAGTGAATCAAGCTAGCTAGTTACGGTACGCATTAATATATTCACAATTGAGTAAATAATCGTGACCCTTGATCCAATAAATGCAATAAAGTCATGCATATGTGTGTGTTTGTGTGTATATATTAAGATTAATTTTTATTATTATTATTATTATTATTATTATTATTATTATTATTATTATCAAAATAGGTATCACAAATTTCCAACTTTAAATTGGTGTTGAAAAGGCAAAAGTAAAGAGAAAAAGACATTAAAGGAAGAAAGAACAGAAAAGGATACCTATAATAAAGGAGGGGTGGAAAAGCTAGCCAGGTTACAAAGATAAAGTTTTTCAAAGCATTTCACATCTTACAATTTATTATTTTTCTATCTATCATATATATTATGCATATTTATATTTATATATATGCTATCATAATATATAAATATTATTTTGTTTAAAAAATTAAATATAAATTATAATAACTTCTTCAGTATAGAAGATCGAAATTTCCCAGAAGCTAGTTCTCTCTCTCTCTCTCTCTCTCTGATTTGGCCTACTTAATCAAGTAGAGAGTGGAACTTAGAAAAGTCTGTACAAAGCCATCCTCAAGAGCTCCAAAGAAGAAAAAAAGGTAAAGCGAAAGTGAAAGACAAAACAAAAGTTCGAGAGAGAGAAAGTGAAAGAAACTAATTAAGAAGCGATATTGAATTAACTTAAAACATTCGGGAAGATTTTTTTTTCTGAAAAGCTATGAATGAGGGTATTTTGCAGAGCTCACCGGTGCAGCAAATGGTTGCCGCCGGCAGCAACAACTGGTTTAGCGCCACCGGCAGCTTACAACACCACTCTTTGTTAGCTGGGCTGCCGCAAAATCCCATCCCTCACCACTTAACGCCGCCGGTAACTGCTCCTCTCTCCTGGCCTACCTCTCAGGACCTTCCACACTCATGGAGCCAACTCGTCTTGTATTACTCTCTCTCTCTCTCTCTCTCTCTCTCTCTCTCTCTCTCTACAAACCATTTTCCTTGATGCATGGGATTATATGGGCTTCCTTAATTAGTTTCATGCAGGATCAAATATTTCATATATATTGATTTCTTGTTGATACACATCTCAAATATTGCGAAACATCATTCAAGAAAGTATTAATATAATATTTTTAGTAATCTTTAAAAAGATGACTATAATCAATCTAATTACAAAGCATGTGCAATATAATTATAGATTTAGGTCATATATACATGTATGAAATGCTGAATTATTTTTATTGATTATATATATATGCAGAGGGTTTTCTGGTGAAGAAGATAATAAAGGTGGAATTAGCCATGTGCAGCACAAAAATATGGAGAATTGGGAACAACAGCTTCTGAATAATAGTTCATTAATCACCTCCGGCGACGGCGGCGCGAAGCAAGAAAACTCTGTGGCGAGCTACAAGTACGGCACCGGAAATCTTGAATTCACAGCGGCGAAATCAACTAGCTGCTTGTCTGAGTTGTCTCCTCCCAAATCTTGTGTCACTACCTCGAGCATGCGCAACGACATATTTGGTTTCTCTAACAAATCATCCGAGGTAATTAATCATAATTCATACATACATGAATAGAATAATTCTTTGTTATTCGTTTAAGTTGGATTAGTTAAAGCTTTGGAATCACTATTATATATATTATTTGTTAAAAATAATGATATATAGGGATCTAAAAGAAATTTTATTGTATTATGAAATCATTCAGAAGATTTTGATGAAGTGCAACAGCAGTAGTAGTGGGGCAGCCAAGAAACCCAAGATTAATCCAACAACTTCAGCCCAATCTGGCATGAAGGTAACTCAAATTAAGCCAATTGATCTCGACCCCTTTAATTTTTTGTTGGTAGCTTTTGTTTTGTGATCAACTTTTTCATTTTATGGAATATTAAAGTTGTCTTTTTTGATTGTCGTTTCTTCATACATGCATATTCCTTTGCTTGTAATAAGCATATAGTCCCACACAAGAAAGAGAAATGTTTTTTTTTTTTTTTTTCATGTGATAGTGAATAATATTTTCATACTTAATTTCATTTATATATGTTTATATATTAAGATCAATCGATATGATGTTTAACTTTCAAAACAGGTGAGGAAAGAAAAATTGGGGGACAGGATTACTGCCCTTCACCAGCTTGTGTCCCCATTCGGCAAGGTAAGTAACTCAAGAAACTAAATAATTCATGGTCCCACTTTTGAGTTTAATTTCATATTGTCACATAATGAAATTCTTGACTATCGTAATTAATAAAACAAATTTCTTTCTAGTGCATAATTGAAACCTATGCCAAGATCATTCCGTCAAATTCATAAGGCAGATGAAATCCTATGTTCCATAAGTGTCGGTAAATTATCTTGATTTTGTAGTATAGGACTTTTGTACGATACATGCATTTTGTTTTTTATTTTATTTTTTGGGATGGGACCAATAGTTTATATCCAAGAAAAAATTTCACCACGGTGAGGGCGGGGGGATATATAATAGGATGAAATTAGTTTCTAATTTGAATGTTACTAAATCTTCTTGCAGACTGACACAGCTTCTGTCTTGCTCGAAGCAATTGGATACATTAGATTCCTTCAACGTCAAATTGAGGTGACGTTTCTATGCACTTAATTTCATGTTTTTTTTTTTTCAACATTTAAAAAAAAAGGAGTAAAAATAATTGAATGTCGATCTATCCCCCGTGAATAATGCAGGCCTTAAGCCTACCTTACTTGGGCAGTGGATCAGGGAACATCAGCAACCAACAACCTGTAAGAAAGTAACATAAAGCTTACCTAGCTTCACTCTCTCTCTCTCTCTCTCTCTCTCTCTCTATATATATATATATATATATATATATATATATGTGTGCATGTTTATGTTTGTGTGTGTTGCACGTGGGATTCTGAGGGAGAAGTAAAAGTTTGCATGTGCAAGTGCATATAATTGGAAAATTATTAAGCAATGGCTAATAAATCTTTCAGGTTAAAAGAGAGAGGAGTTGTCTATTCCCTGAGGACCCTGGCCAGGTGCATACTTTTATTACATCCATTAATTTCTTGATAAATTCTATAATGTAGGTAGATGATCACGACATATCAGTAGAGTATTTTTTTTTTTATTTAAAAAAAAATTGTTGATACATCATGATTTTTACGGTGGGATGTAGTACGAGTGTACTACCCCCTACATGAAAACTACTGACGATTTTGATAATATTTGTAGCTTCTGAATGAGAACAACAAGAAAAGGAAAGCTATTGCAGACGAGGTAACGATAGAATTGAAGTTTGTTGATTTGGTACAATTAATTAATATGATCTCAATTTTTTCATTTAAGTTGTATTTTATATTTTATATGGTGTTAATTAGGAATGTGATGATGAGGCAAAGAAGGATTTAAAGAGCAGAGGGCTGTGCTTAGTTCCATTATCATGCACAGTGGATTTTGGGAGTGAAAATGGAGCTGATTATTGGGCTCCATCCTTTGCTGGGAATTTTCAATAATTCATTAGTTGGTAAATTAAAATATTGTTAATTAATGTAATTTGTTTCAGAACTAATTAATGAACTTCATAAAATGACATGGCATCATAAGCAGTCAGTCTTTAAATTTCACAAGATTGACTGCTTATGATGATATATGCATTTTCTTAGTTCAGATTAGGTGGGATGTGAGATGTTAATTGCACATGCTTGTGAGCTTCAATTAATTAGTATCTTTAACTATAATTTAGCAAATTCGTGGTGATGGGAATATCTTATTAATGAATAATGTAAAATCCTCTTGGAATATTACTTTGTAATTGACTATGTTGTAGGTGGATACCATGCGTCTTTATTTTTTTAATTATAAAGGAATTCGTAATCGTTACTCGATGATTCATCTTTCGCACGTGATCACTACAAAAAAATCATTGTTTAGCGAAGGACGTATCCGACGGTAAATCCCATTTTTCCGCCGCTAGTTACGACTAGCGATGGACTGTGTCCGTCGGTAAAACTTTAGTCGGAAAACACAAATAACAACGGATATTGACAGTCGGAAGTCGTAACGACGGACATAACGATGACCATGTCCGTCGTTAACATTTGGTGTTGTTGGTAGTCGTCTTCAGACCTAACAACGGCCTTACCGATGGACGTGACCGTCATTAATGTTGCTGACGTCATTAGTTGCCTGAAGAATAGCGGCAGACTTAACGACGGATGCCATCCGTCGTTAGTAACGTCAAAGTTGACTATTCAGCATTGTCCGTCGTTAATGTTTTTTTTTTTTGCATTTTTGCATTTTTTTTTGTAATATTTGATTTTTGTTTGTAAATTATTGAAGAACATAAATAAACACGTAAAATAATAATAATAATAATAATAATAATAATAATAATATATACATAAATCTCCAATAAAATAGATAAAATCTCCTAAAATATAAGTACGGAGTATATGAAATACAAGTCATGATGATGAAGATGGAGGAGGGCCTCCAAATTGCGCCCTCATCAGCTCAATAATCTCCTGCTGCTGACGTATCTGCTACTGCTGGGCCTAGAGAAACGCTGCCTGTGCGCTGTTGACGTATCTCCTACACCCTGAAAGAATCATAATTTACAAAAATAATTGGAAGTTATTTTCCCAATTTATTTGTTTTTCACATATAGAATTTTAATAAGAATAATAATAACTCATCTATATTTCAACAAAACATATAAAATAACTTAAAACAAAAAAAAAAACGAAAGAAATGTTCAATTAGCACAACATCCATCAAAAAACACAACTATATTACTATGATTCAATCTGCCTCTCTGTCTTTATGCTCTCTGTCTTTCAATGCCTATCTGCTCTCTACCTTTCTTTTTTTTTTTTTCAGTCAACTCTCGATCTGCCTTTCAATTAACACAACTATATACATTTTTCAATTAACCTGTTATATTACTATATGATTCAAAAGCACTGAATCTCTAACCTCATGATCATCAAAACAATACTAAATTTTGAAGAAGAAAAAATCGAATCGAAAGAGAGAGAGACGATAATTCACAGCCTGAATTCCAACTATCACTACTACAAATTTTGATATAGACAACGGGTATACACCGTTGTTTAAGAGATCTGTGAACCGTTGTTAATAGTGCCGTTGTCTATTGGTGTGACAGTAGACAACGGCTTAAAACCGTTGTCCTTTTTCCAATAAACAACGGTGCATAACCGTTGTTTAATTTTTAGACAGTGTTGTATATTCCAATTATAGACAACAGGTTTGAATGAATGTCTGTTGTCTATTCAATATATGGACAACGGTTTCCATAGGAACTGTTGTCTCTTACCTTTAAAAATGTTGTTGTGACAACGGTTCTTATCTATTTATGTTGTTTATTTACTCTCATAAGACAACAGATTCATTCAACTGTATTGTCTACTCACTTAAAAATACAACGATTCTGTACGAAAATGTTGTCTAATAACTTTAATAGACAATGGTTTGTATCAAAACTATTGTCAGCAGTCACTAAATCGTTGAAAAAAAAAATTCGTATGAAAAAGCATTGACGTATAACTGTTGAAATGTTCCACATATAAATACACTAAATTGTAATTGCTAATAAACACTATAATCAATATTTTCTCACAAATCCAAAAACAAACCAAAATATTTCTCCAATAAAATACATTCAATTCCACGAACAACAATATACTTCAATATAAAATAGTAAAAGAAATGGTCATGATCTCGATGCATGTAGTAACCACCAAGGAAGGTGCTTCCAATAAAGTTCAACCACAGTTGATCGAGATTCGGCACCGTCCTAATCTCTGCCTTCACATTTGCAATGCATCTCAAATGTTTTCCACAGGGATTAATATCTCTAGCTACAATCAAATGAGACAACACAAGTAAATGATGGAAACATCATTTAAATAACTACAAAATCATTAATCAAAGCAAAACTAATTGTTTAAAACTACAAACATCCATTTTCTTTGTTTACAAATCAAGGATATTAGTTATTCTTAAATAGATAGTATTTTGAAATTAATTATTTTTATAGTATATTTTATCCATGCCAAATGAAGATCTAATAATATATCATTAATTCTAGTATAAGTTGTTTACAACAATTTTTTTGTTTAATAATTAATTATTGGCATGCTTTCTTCAATTCTTAACACTTATTTTTATCGAGCAACCAATACCATCATTAAAACTACTAAGCTAGGCATGTTTAAGAAAACTTCTTATATCCTTGTCTTCTAAAAGCTTCAAAGATAAACAAGTTATATTTGGAAACACAGAGAATAAATCATATGATGTAAACATGCACCTGGATATTGGGTGACCAACTTGGTCGATCAGTAAAGAAGAGGACCGTGCATCCTTCCAATTTCCTGCTTCAACATTATTTTTGCATCACAAGAGAATAGTGTTCACTGCCACAGTAAAAAAACCACATCATGGTGATTTGAGTATAGAGCTATAAATCACAAATTTACTAAGACTAAATAATTAAGCTTTATGCAGGGAAAGCTGATCTTTATATCCAAACATGAAAAATGTTCATGCGAAAAATGAAATGACATTTAACTGTAGGACTAACTAAATTAAATCCCAAGAGTTTTTTTCCCTAATTCTTAGCAAAAAAGTCTCATTATCAACATAGCATAGGAACTTGTCACCCTAATGATAATGAAAAGAAGAGTTGGTTAGCCTAATGAAATCTATAAGAGTCGAGACAAACAATATCGAAGTGTAGAACATTTTGAGTTCACTAAAAATTACTAATGGAGAGAACTTACATTTTAATTTTTCTAAAATCAGATATTTATAACATATAAAATGAAACAATGAATGTTATAGGACATTGGTGGTATATATATCAGAAAAAGAGTATGAAGTTTAGCAAGGTAGGACTTGACTACCATAAGAGAAACATGGCAGGTTCGAAAAACCAACAATGCTCCCAAACATATATAAGTATTTCATCTCCTAGCAAGTTGTAAAAAATACAAAGATAAAAAAAAAATGTGTGCAACAGACAAGACTTACTTCATCTATGTATAATGTAAGAACTAGGTTTTTCCTTCAAACACACCCTGAAATTAGGGTGAGAAACAAACATGAAGGACTGTGAGCTATAATTGGAGGACTATATCCTGCAAATAAAAGATTCTATGTTAGGTATTTTTAATGCAAGAGTATTCGTGCATGTCAGAGATAAAACAACTAATGGGAAAAAGGAACTTATTTTCCTATTCCCTCCATTAATATAAAAGTAAAAAAACAAAAGCCTTTATCGACAACAGAAAGCTATATATATATATATATATCATTGAATCAACTACCAAAATAAACATTAATGTAGCCATAAAAAAACTTTTGCAAGTCCTAGTGGAGCATTTAACTATTATGTGTAAATAAACAATAATGAAGATTAAATAAAAGTACTAATCTTAAATTCAATCCAAGAATAAGAGATGTGAAACTTTAACCACGATGGATTTATAAGCTACATCTACATATAAGTAAAAGCTAACTTATAAAGCACTAACCTGGCCGGGAGAGGCAAAAACAGTAGAAGGATTCAAGAAGAATGGTTAATTAAAAGGTGATTAGAATAACATGTATAACTTATACATGTAAGAAAACCATTGAAGCTTTGTATAAACATTGCCTCTGGAGTCTGGACTTAAATTACTTATAATTATGTTTTGGAATAATTTTATCCACAGTCATGGATGATTAGTCCAGATATATTAAATATATATTTCAGGACAAATTCCAAATAACTAGAATCAAGAGAAAACATGATAATTGTTATAGAAGTATAATTGAGGGAAAACCTAGAATTGCGTCAATTATAAGAAATACAAGAAAATAAAACAAAATTTGAATTACTCACTCATATATGGAGTTGGGGCATCTATTTCGTCCAAACTATAAAATCTGACGCAAAACTCGGTATTTGAATCGTTGGCCGCCGATCAGATGCAAATCGAAACAGAGAAATCAATTACTTGGTAATCTTGCTCGAAGAAATCGCAGCAAAGTTGGGCTTTTCAAATCGCCTGACAGAGGCAAGTTGGAGAAAGAAGACAAGGCGATTCTCAAGCGAAAGAAAGGGTTTTCGGCGGCCATCGATTGCTCGGCGAGAGAAGGCAAGACAATTTGAGGTTAATTTTTGTTGACTTGGTCTCAGTAGACGTGAACCATGTATAAATATTTGAAGTGAATTTTTGTGAAAAGTTAAAATAAATTATAAAATAATTATAATTAAACTATATTGGAATTAGTATATGATAAAATATAATTAGCTAATATTTAACCTGTTGGAATTTCATTAGTATCCTTTAAAAAATTAACCATTTATTGGTGTAAGGTACCACAAACTATACACGAAAATCTTATTTTAATATGGTCCTTAAAATTTTACCTAAAAATACAAACATACATTTTTTTTCTATTATTATATCCACTTGAAATTAAATATTATAAATATTTAATATATTAATCCAAATAATAAAAAATACATCCTAGTTACGTAAATCAGACATGTTCACCAACAACAAAGTTTTTTCCTATCATTAATAACATGCTCCTTACAATAATTTCAGATTGTTATTGTAATTGAAAAAAAAAAAAATATATGCTAAGTTTATATTGTAGAGATAATGTTTTAAAATTAATGTAAAGTTCATGATATTTAAGTTAATAACCACAAAATTAATGTTGGTGTAAATTAAAATTTACATTTTTATAACTCCAACTATATAATCATTTTTTAAATTGATGCTATCCCAAATGATTTATATTTATATTAATTGTCATAATAATAAAAAAAAAAAACTTTTCTTCAAAAGAAAATGTAGAATAAAAATGGTGTATTAACATTTTCGCAATTGGCTAAATCTTTAATCTTTAATTACTCTTAAAATCCAATCTTTAATTATAATTAATAACAAAAAATACAATATTTTGAAACTATTGTAAAATTAAGAACACCTGAATACAAATGGTTCTAAGAAATGACCGTTTCCTTAAAATATAAATACACAACGGTTTGAAAAACCGATGTATATTTCGAAAAATATATAATACAACGGTATAACCAACCGTTGTTTATTAACCATTGTCTAATATAAATAATACAACGCTTAATAACAACGGTTTGTGTAAAGACGTTGTCAAATGCATAAAAGGCAGACATAAACACAACGCTTTTTTCATAAACCGTTGTAAAACTCTAAAATACAATGGTTTTGAAATAAAACTGTTGTCTTTTTAGTGTTGTTTATTTATAAAATTGTAGTAGTGTATATAGGGTAATTCACAGCATGAATTAATTAATTTGTAAGAACAAATCACTACAAGAAAAATGTATATAGACAACGGATAAAAATCGTTGTCTATGTAATATAAAAACCGTTGTGCTTGATGGTGTTGTCTTTAGGGGCACCCATTGACAATAGTGAAAACCCGTTGTCTTAAAACCTTAAGACAACGGTTTTAGTTGTATAGACAACGGTGAAAATCCCTTGTCTTGAGACCTTAAAAGAGAAAAATTCATTTTTGGTCCCACTGGACACGGTCGAATCCGAAAATGGCCCCAATTTTTTCGAAAATGGTCCTTATAAAAATTTTCACATCAAACATGGTCCCAGTCGATTAAAATTTTTATTTGTGGTCCCAAATATTTAACGGGTCCGTCAAATATAGACGGGAGCCCTCCCACGTGAGTTGCACGTGATTCTTAAGGCGCGAAAATTCATCCCTAATCTGTATTTTGCCCTAATTTCATTCTTTCCCCAAATCAACTCACTCAAATCCCTAATCTCTCAAGATTTCATCCCCAAAATTCACGCACAAATTTCGTTGATTTTTCACGCATTCACAAAAACCCACTGCCCAGTAGAGAGAACATCAAGAATCTATAGTCGGAATCTTCAAATTTCGTGATGATAAGGCGAAAATCATCCATTGCCGCGGCACACCCAAGTTACGGGGATTGCGAGTTTTGGTACACACTGAGGTTGCAGCATGGAGGTATGACGCTACACTATGAAGATAAATTCGAGTACATAGGTGGGAGAACCAGTGTATTTGATTTCATCAATGGGAAAAAATGGAATATGAAATATCTAAAGGGTTTATGCGAGGGTTTGGGTTATATGGGTAGGAAAGATTTTTTTCGGTTATGGAAGAACATATGCTGCCTTTAGAAAATGATGAACATGCTATGCTGATTAAAGAGGCAGCCGTGAATTCTAGAGAATTCACCATATATTTAGATAGTGTGAAGAATGCAGATGGTGTTCTATCCACGTTGGAAGGGGAAGGTGTTGATGCTGTGAATGAACAGGTGGAAGGGCTTTTGTGTTGATGCTTTGAATAAGTAGGTAGAAGGGGTTTGTGTTGATACTTTGAATGAGCAGGTGGAAGGGGTTCGTGTTGATGCATTGAATGAAAATAAGGAAGATGTTTCTGTTGATGCTTTGAATGAGCAGGAGGGAGGGGTTTGGGTTGATGTTGCGAATGAGCAGGAGGAAGGGGAAGGTTCTAGAGTTGTGAATGAACAGAGAGCTGTGAATGAGCAGATAGAAGGGGAAGGCTTTCGAGTTGTTGATGAGCAGAGAGAAGGGGAAGGTTTTAAAGCTGTGAATGAGCAGATAGAAGATAGTTGTGAGGCATTTATTGATAATTACATTGGTGAAGATGAGAGCTCAGATGAAGATGAGGACTTCATATTCAAGGAAGATAGTTGTGAGTCAATCATAGATGACATTATCTATGATGAGAATGTTGACAAAGAGGTTGAGTGGGCAGGACCAGAACAGGTGAGTGGTGAGGACTCTGATTCAGGTGGCATGTTAGATGGGAGCAGATCTGATAGTGATTTCCAAAGCATAGATACTGGCAATGATGAAACAACCACAGAAGATGTGATGAGTGGAAGCTGTAATGGAAGGGGATTCTTCTTAGGCCAGAAGTTCAATACTAAAGCTCAATTCAAAGAAGATGTTCATAGCTATGCAGTGAAGGTTGGAAGACCCTGCAACTTTGTTAAAAATGACAGTAGGAGGATATATGCCAAGTGCAAAAGGAGAGATGATGGGTGTGGTTGGCATATAAATGTACTCAAGGTCAAAGACGAGACATCATTTCAGATTAGAGAAATGGACCTTACACACACTTGTGGAAGACAGTTCCATGTTTCCAATGCCAAGTCAACCTGGTTAGCTAAGAGATTTGAGACAACTTTCAGATGTAAACCTAATAGGAGTGCTAGTGGCTTTAGAAAAGCTGTAATTGCTGAACTTGGTATTTTTATTTCACCTCAGCAAGCCTTTAGAACAAGGGAGAAGGCACTAAAGATGATTGAAGGAGACACCAGTGATCAATACACTAGGTTGTGGGATTATGCAGACATGCTTCATAAGAAGAATCTAGGCTCTACATTTCTTGTCCAACTAGATACCACAACTGAAGAAAGAACTTTCAAGAGCTTCTATGTGTGCCAGCTGCCATGAAATTGGGATTTAAATAAGGGTGTAGGCCTTGGATAGGAGTAAATGGGTGTCATTTGACTGGTCCACGTTCAGGGGTGTTATTATCTGCTGTGGGAATGGATCCTAACAATGATCATTTCCCCCTTGCCTATGCAGTGGTTGCAGTTGAGAATAAAGAGGCATAGGAATGGTTTCTGGCATTGTTGATGCAGGATTTGATGGGTGATAGAGAAGATGTATATTGTTTCATGTCTGACAAGCAAAAAGGGTTAATTGGTGCCTTTGAGAGGATTCTACCAGGTGTAGAGAACCGGTTCTGTGTGAGGCATTTGCATGGCAACATGAAGAGGGCAGGTTTTAGAGGAAATGACTTCAAGAAATTGCTGTTGAGGGCTGCAAATGCCACCACTGTTGGTGCTTTCAAATGTGTGATGGAAGAGCTAGAGAAGAAGGATGCAAATTGCTATGCATGGCTGCAAGCAAAGCCAGCAAGAGAGTGGTCTAAGTCACACTTTACAACATTTGGCAAGAGTGACACTTTAGTTAACAATATGTGTGAGCAATTTAACAACTGTATAATCATTATGTTGGAGTGGATCAGACAATGGATCATGAAGAGGCTTCAAAAAAATAGAGACCAAGCTGAGTGCAAGTGGGAAGGCAGGTTACTATGTGCTAGGATTGCTAAGATTCTCAACAAGACAGTGAAAGCTTCTTCTGATTGCATTCCAATGAAGGCTGCCTCAAATAGATATGAAATCTCAAGCTTGGATGGATCAAGATATGCAGTGGACTTAGGTGCTAGGACTTGTGATTGTAGGAGATGGGAATTATCTGGTATTCCTTGCAAGCATGCTACTAGTGCTATTTGTGCAGAGGGTGGTGCACCAGAAGACTATGTAGACACTTGCTACCATGTTGAGACCTATTGTGCAGTTTATGCACATGCTATAGCCCCTATGGGTGGACAAGACATGTGGGAGAAAATAGGCTATATACCTCCACTGCCACCTAACAATCGCAAGAAGAGAAAAGGCAGACCTCAAAGAGAACGAAGAGTTGGTGCTACTGATAGTCCTAACAAGAAGCAAAAAAAGCCCACTGATAAGATACAAAGCTTAGGAAAACAAAAATTCACTGTGAAGTGCAAGTATTGTGGAGAGTCTGGGCATAACAGAGTTAGATGTGCAAAGAGAAAGGTATGATTAGTGTTAATTCATAATGTTATAGCTTAACTATCTATGATGTAAATTCAGATTGTCCTAACATTAAATAAATTTAAATTTTGATAGGAGGCTGAAGGTGAATGTTCAGTGAGTAAAGCCAAGAAGGTTGTTGTGGTTTGCAAGTTTTGCTTGGATATTGGACACTATGACCAGGATTGTCCATTGAGGCAGTTGTTTGAAGCTGAAGCACAAGAGAATCAGGAGGCTGAAGCACAAGAGAATCAGGAAGATGAAGCAGTTGATAATCAGGCAGGTGCTAACTTGCAAGAATCTGAAGTGCAACAATTCACACAACCTGATTTCCCTGTGACTCAAGAGGATGAGCCTGATTTTCCTGATTTCCCTCCTAAGCTTGATAACTTGCCAGCCACTGAAGTGCAACAATCCAAGAAGCCAACAACAAGAAAATGAAGAAAACTCCTTGTAAGTTACAATTCAATTACTTGGACCTCAATGTGTATTTTTGCTTATTAATAAATTAATTTACTCTTTTTAGGAAATCAAAAAGAAGGGCAGACAGGGCAGATGAAGAAAGAATAAGCCAGATGAAGACATTCAATTCATGGAACTTTTGAATATTTGAAAGTGTTGAACTTGGATATTTATGTCTTTTTGATGTGTTGAACTTGTATGGTATTCTGTTATGGCTTTTGAAATAGTAGCAGTATAGCTTTTGAAATAGTAGTTATGGACAATAAGTTTTTGAGCCAAGGAAATAGCAGTAATTTACCCCTTTTGATATGTTGAACTTGAATAGTATCTATTTATGCTTATTGGAACTTGAATATTATCTGTTTATGCCTTTTGGAGCTTGAATGGTTTTTGTTTTGTTTTGCCCTATTTGTGCATTTCTGTTAGCAAATAGATATTCATTTCATTGATTGGAATAGTGGCATTCCATTTCATTACAACTGCATTATAGCTTCTGATCATTACAGTAGCATTTCATTACATTACAGCTCCATTACATCTTCAATTACAGCTGCATTACATCTTCAAGAAAATTGCCACCAACAAAAATAATTGTAGAACACATAGAATCTTCATTATCTTCTTCATCTTACCAACCTCTTGGCCCAGATTCTTCACTTCTTTCACCATCTTTCTCACTTCTTCAGGTAACCTCAATTTTTCTAGATGGCTATCAAAGCTACTGTCCTCTGAAATGTAATCTTCATCCTCCCACATGAAAAAACCACACCCTTTACCATATTGAGAATCTGGGCAGTTGTAGAATGCCTTGCCTCGGCTGTGAGGTTGTTTGGATACCCACCTCAGGGCTGCTCTACCACAGTGACAAGTTAGAAAACCTCTACCAAAATGCTTATTGCTTGATGCAGCAGACATGATTTTGTGTGTAGATTTTTTGGGAGGGTGGTGTGTTTTGATTGTTTGTGGAGAGTGTGTATATATACAAATGTATTCCCTCAGTTTCTGCACTCAATTTTCCCTCCAAAATGCTAACTTTCCCTCCAAAGTTGATTGACCAGTCAATCCAACTGTTTAAATGGGAGTAAAAGTTAACGGTAAACGTGACAGAAGGACCAATTTTGATATCCAATGACCATTTTCGAAAAAATTGGGGCTATTTTCGAATTCGATCGTGTCCAGTGGGACCAAAAATGAATTTTTCTCGACCTTAAAACAACGGAGTTTACCTGTAGTAATGGAATTACAACCGTTGTCTTAAAGATTTAAGACAACGGTTTTGGTAATATAAACTACGGATAAAAACCCTTGTCTTAGCGTTTTATGACAATGGATTTAATCTGTTGTCGTAGAATAAAAACCGTTGTCCTAAGGCTTTATAACAATGATTTTAATCTGTTGTAATGGTATTGAAGTCGTTGTCTTAAGAAGTTTTTACAACACTTTTTGGATAATGAACAGACAACGGTTCACTTGTAAACAGGTGTTTAGTCTAATATTAAAATCTATCATAATATCTAATGATAATAATTTATACCAATAAATCAACCATTCATCCAAAATACAAATAATAATCCATCCTAAAAAATAATCAACAACTAACAATCCATTCATAATACAACTACTTTACAACAATCTATCCAACATATTCATTGTTTGCTTACATTAACAAGAAAAAAAACACTCTTCCGCTACACAGATCTCTAACATGAATCCTTGATCACAAATAATCGAATCTCCAAAATCTGCAGCAAATCAAACTTTACTACTCAAGTCATTCAACACAATGTCACTTCAAAATCAAGAATACAAATATGACCATATATATCCATAATACCAAAATCATCACATGAAGTTAAAAAAATATACAGTGCATTATTCCTACATATGATAAAATAAATAAACAAACAACTAGCAATTAAAGCTCTTTAACAAATCCTCAGAGGATGATAAAATATATAAACATTTTTTTTCTCGACTCTTTGCATGCTCAAGCAACATCAATTTTAAATAAGACAATCATTTCGATTGACTAACCTGCCTCACAGTCAAATTTCTCAATATGCAAGCTTTCTTCAACTGATCTTACATTCTTACCACAACAAGATATTCTTCAACTGATCCTATCAAAAAAATTATAGATTATTAATCCAATCAATCGCTAAGCAGGACCATTCATTGAGAAAAAAATTATAGTTTATTCTTAATTAAATAAATTCTGAAAATTGAACTAAAACATAATTTAAAACATTCTGGGGCTAAGCTATTATGGATTTGAGATATCTAACTTTGTTTAATATTTTATGCACCTGTGAATATATAGAATTCAAGTAAAAAAAATTACTATCTCAATTTAAGTTATAAATTAATAATATGTTATATCATATTCTAATTAATGATACAAAAAAACTTACTATAATTATACCTGCCAAGCTATTATGATTGAGATACAAATCCTCAAGGCTCAAGTTACTGCAGATTGTGAAAATATTGAGTAATAACAAATTTACACTGAACTTAAGATACAAACTCGGGAACCAATCAAAAAACACATGAAATGAGGGCTCTATATACTGACATGAATTTGGTTCTTTAATCAATACAACCATATTATATTAATGGAAAACGATCAGAAAGCACAGAAATTAAATAACTAATTAAAGAAGATAAAAGACTGAAAACTATAATATATGGAAATTGTTACTCTTTCTAGTGGCTATGCAACTTACCAATGAATAAGCTAATAGAGCTGTCTTATTATATGTGCATGTGGTACTTAGATTGGCATAGAGTTGTCTTATTATATGTGCAGGAAATTATACCGAAGGAGTTCCACAGCAACGGGTACAGAGGAATGTAAGCTGCAACATGAAAGAATCAGTGATTTCAGAAAAGGACTTTGCCTTTAATTTGTAGGATTCATTAGATTTTTGATTCTTTGCAAACCCCAATTGTTTGACTGTTTCTGAAACAAATTTGGTGAAACCCGTGAAACTTAACTACGCTCGTCACCCACATAGTAATATACATATTACTGGAAAAAAGAAAGTACTGTCATTATTCAAAACAATTTTCAATTAGATGATGTTCATGTAAATCCACTTAAATATATCAAACAGCAAGCAGTTACAGTCACGTAACTACCAGCACGCCCTGCAAAACAACAAAAGCAGAGAAAATTGGCAGTTGTTAGAAACACACATGTAGAAAAGCATCAATTTACTGAAGGAGTTCCACAACAACAGGGCCAAATCTTGAAACAGTTCCCTCTTCTACTACAATAGTTGCAAGCAAATTAACAAGACATAAAATGAATTAAACGCCGAAATATACAATTTTTTGATTCTGGGAAAATTAAGGAAACTTATCACTCGAAAAGTGAGCACATTTCCTATTCCTCCAAAACCAGATGTTGATTATAATTTCTGAAACAAACGCCAAGTGCTTAGTCCAGCAAACAAAGTCATGGATGAAAAAGAAAAATAACTAACAATAAAAACCTATACATACAAAAAATGGAAAAGAAACTTATTTTTACTACGAAAAACCTAAATTGAAAGAACGCTAAGAAAAAAACAGAGGCCTTTCGTGAATGCAAAGATGAAATTAGAGGAAATCGCTTACGAGACCGCACTTTTTTGTGGTGGACGAGATCCACGACAATGGTGGTTTCCGATGAGAACGGTGGTTTCCGATGAAGGGGAGCCTAGCCATTGGGTTTTTGTGGAAGCGACAAAGGTTTTTAGCTAGACTTTCGATGGGGAGGAGCTGAGGACATCCGAGTTGAAGTCGGAATACCAGCACAATCTCCAGCAGGGCTCAAAGACGAAGTCGACGGCTGCCGAAGTTCCAAATAGTTACTCGCCTCTTTCACACCAAAATGAAGAAGAAGATGAAGCCGACGAAATTTATGGCGAAGAAAGAGCAGACGAAATCAATGGCGCTGACAACGAAGTTGAATTTTGGATTAAAAAGGTATGAACTTGGATCTCTCATGAAAATTTTGGAGGACAGTTGAAAGTATGGAATGAGGAGATTACTGATTAGGGCTTAGAATTAAAATTGATTCTACTCAGTTCGATTGACGTAAACCACATATTTTCTTTTTCATATTAATATTTTTTTTTAATCTTAAGAAATTGGAAATACGCTCATAGACAAGAGATAGAGGCCGACCGCTGTCTTAAGACAATAAAAAACGCCATAAGACAACGGGTTTTTATTACGGCCGTAGTCTTAAGAAAAGAAAAACGCATTAAGACATCGGTTTTTTAAAAAACCGTTGTGTTTTACCAATATACAACGGTTTTGCAAAAAAACTCTTGTCTAAGAGGTGTTGTCTATGTGCATTTTTCTTGTAGTGAATATATACACGACAGGAAAGATGAGCAATGAAATGCAGTGGCGGTGGCGTCGAGCAAAGAGAGGGAGAGAGGGGGACTTACCTCACCGGTGGCGTCGGTGGCGAAGGCGGTGGCTGCAGTGGCGGAGGCGGAGGCGGCGGCTGCAGTGGCGGCGGATGCTGCAGCGGGGGGAGATATGGTAGAGAGAAAGAGGGGGGAGAGAGAGGGGAAACGGCGGGGGACCGGCAGGGGGAGGGGGAATCGGCGGGGGGATCGGGTTAGGGCATAAATGAAATGAGAAAGAAAGGAGAAGAGCAGTCTGTATATCGGCTTTTACCGACGGAATTACCGACGGCCAATCCGTCGTTAATATTTAAAAAAACCACAGATTAATCACTAACGACAGCTCATATCCGTCGTTAGCATTTCGGATTACTTAAATAATTAAATGAAAAATTTAACGACGGAGCACATCCGTCGTTAGTTGTTAAAAATAAAATAAAAAAGAAAAAATAAAATACCTAGCGACGGATTCTGTCTGTCGTTAATATTCCAGATTACTTAATTAATTTAAATTAAAAACTTAACAACGGAGCAGTACATCGTTAAATTAATCTGATTGAATTAATTAAAAATATTTATGTTTAACGATGGACATGATCCATCATTAAGTATTTTTATTTTTAATTTTATATTATTTTCCAATTTTAATGACGGACACTGTCCGTCGGTAAGGTTAACGACAACAAATCAGTTGGTAAGCCGTCATTAACGTTAGGCGCGAATCGTTTCCGCCAATAAAAAAGGTTGAAAATATTAGCGACGGCATATACGTCGCTAGTCCGTTGCTAAGCACGACCCGAAAATGATCCGTTGATAAGTCCGTCGTTAATAAGCGGAATTCTTGCAGTGAATGTTCAACTTAGCACGACTAATTGATGTCATCATCAATCATCGAATGAATTGATATGACATTCTCAAGAAAAAAAAAACAGATTCAAGAACAAGAAACTCATAATGAATTTCGTAGGATAATTGGCCTGGTCCCTATAAAGCACTTCGTATCAACTAGTAAGACAAGAGATTTGTGTGACCATGAACAAAATAGATAAGGATGCGACAAGTCTAACTAATTATTCTATTATTATTATTATTATTATTATTATTATTATTATTATTAGCAAAGCCTAACATATTTTACTCAATTCTAATACAGTGAATTAATTATATCTCCTTTTCCTCACGTGGGTTGGTGGTTTTGCACCTTTTTCATTTTTTTATATTTGAATTCCAATTTTTTGTTTCTATTTCATAACCCACTGAGGGTTTTTTTTTTGTTTTTTTTTTTTTTCATTTTTGCTCTGTACTCTGTGTTACATAATTATCAACATTTATTAGAAAATTGCATGCATATCTTATTAATGATTTTATTATACTTTTTTGACTAGTTAATGATTTTATTGTTAGGAATAATATAATATGATGTTTTGGTTGGTCATAAATATGAATTTTCTCAAAATGACACTCAAAAAGAATTTCTATAATGGACAGCATTGTTATCATAAAGACGAGGGTTATTTTCCACGTGGATAGGGTCGAAATCCTCCACCCGAATTTGGGGAGTGTCAAACAAAATAAGCCCTGTCACGTCAATTTTCCGGTCACCCAAAAAAACCGAACATGTTTGTGTTTTGCTACCAATAAAAAATTAGATCATTTTTTCAACATTTCAAGTTCGCAAATTTAGTCAAAGTTCATAATTTATTTTGGCAATTATCTCTAAAATCATTGAACTTAAAAAGAATCTTATGAACACTTGAATAAATTATTGAAATAGTAAACTATAAACAGTTTCTGGCAAAGGTAAGACAGACTTGAAAAATCAGCAGGTCTATGTTAAATAATAACACAATTTGTATTTCAAAAATAAGATCTCTACAAAATTTGTTTATAATTTAGCAACAAAATTCGAGCTAAATCCTTTCTGCCTCTCAAATTTTAGACATGTAAAGTAACTCCCATAGAGATTAGCGGCATTTTGTTCGAACAAAAAAAGTATCAAGTAATACCTGCAGTGTAAAGATAGCTCTCTCTAGTGAAAGAACTTAGCCACTCTTTATCATCTCCATATCCAAATCTGACTCTGATCACTCTCTGTTGATTCGCCATGGTGCATCCGCTCCAGATGGCATCTGTCCACCGCATCTCAGGCTTGAACTTGGACTTTTGCATCACCCGTCTCCCCAAGAGTGAAACGGACAAACCGCCTGACTTTGATGTTCTCCCCGAGTGCAGCAACAGTTTGCTTCACCAAGTCTTTCACGAGCAAGGTGTCATTTTTTATGTAGGGCTGCTCCAGAAGAGCCAGCTCTCCAAGCCTCTTCGCAACTCTTCCATCAACAATCTTCTCTCTTATGTTCTCAGGCTTTGATTGAAGATCTTCCCTCTGCATCTCCAGCTCCTTCTCTTTGGTAACTACACTTTCTGGGACATCTTCAACTGACACGTACTGCACTTGAGGGCACGCCACAACTTGCATCGCCAGATCACTGGCCAATTCTTTGAAGTTTTCACTTCTGCCCACAAAGTCAGTTTCACAATTAACTTCAATTAGAACTCCAATGCGGGAATCATGGATGTAGGAACCAATTCTGCCTTCAGCAGCAAGTCGGCTAGATTTTTTGTCAGCGGTTGCAAGTCCCTTCTTCCTGAGGTATTCGTGGGCCTTTTCAAGGCTTCCTCCGGTTTCTGAAAGAGCTTTCTTGCAATCCATCATTCCAGCTCCAGTTTCCTCACGCAATTGTTTAACCAGCGCGGCTGAAACTGTAGCTTTTGGAGGCCTAAAATAGGCATTGAACATGTTAGTTGATTGCATGAGATAACATACATGCTTATGGAAAATGACAATAGGAGAAGTTGCAAGATTTGTTGTAGTCATGGATTTCAAACATGTAAAGAAAATCAAAACTCTAAACAGATATACAGGCCAAAGTAACATGATTTAGAACTAACTTGTGAAATTAGAGAAAGTCCCTACAACTTAAAACTTTTTTTTTATATCGTCTACGACTGCAGACAGAAAACGATAAACAAGATGTTAAGACATCTGCATATGCTAATGAAGCAGACTATTGAGAGATCCTTTCCATCCACAGAAAGTAGTTACCATGTCCAGTGATACTGCGATTTATTATGATCACTCACTAGTTACATATTTTAGTTACTATTAATAAATATGAGGAAAATGTGAACAAACACAACTGACGTTTATCTCGAGGAGCGCATTCCCCCCAAACCTTTGTTTAGAGCAAATACCACCCAAACGTTTATTAATAGGTTCAAATACACCCTTCACTCTCTAAAATTTGGATTTTGGCTGAAAAATACAATTTTATTAACATTTTTATTTTTTTCATTTTTTGATCCCTAAAAGATATTTATTTTTTATAAAAATTCCCTGAATTTAAAAAAAAAAACTTATAATTCCCCTTTAATTATAGACCCAAAATCATACATAAATTTATAAAATTAATATTATTTTATTATTATAGAGCTTATAGTTTTGTAAATGAAATTTATTGAAAAATATGTATGAAAAATAAATGTAAGATTTTTAATAAAATTACAATATATTATACAGTCATGCGACAACAATAATAAAACGCTAACTAAAATGATGCACCTATTAAAATTAAGTGACGCCTACCTAATTAGTCCACCAAATTTTATAATGATTCAAACGTTTTTAAATGCTTGAAAAATATTTATAAATCTCAATTGATCGAGCATCTAATTAAAGAGATCAAAATTGGAAACAAAAATAAAACAAATAAATAGTTTTTAGGTATAAAAAAATAAAAAATAAATAGAAAAACGTTAGTAAAAATCATTTTCCCGTCAAAAAAATAATTTTTGGGGCGGGAAGGGAGAATTTTCACCAACTAATAAATGTTAAGGTGGTGTTTACTCGAAAAAAACGTTAAGGGGGAATCCGCTCCTCAAGGTAAACGTTAAGAGTGTTTTTGCACCTTTTCCCATAAATATGCAATAGCAAGTTGCACAAATATACGGTATGCACGGCCATATACTTACTCTGTTATAGTTTCTTTGGTTTCAGCTGCAGCAGCAGCAGGCTCCTGGTTTACAGATGTTGAAACTGGTTTAGCTGCAGTCTGGGCAGCTACCTCTGCAGCAAAGTCTTGGCTTTTCTTTTCTAGACCTTCTCCGAGGTTGTAGCGGACAAACCTCTTGACTTTTATATTCTCTCCAATTGTTGCAATGGTTTGCTTCACCCAGTCCTTTACCACTACCTTATCATCCTTGATAAATGGCTGCTCCAGTAAAGCAAGCTCTTCCAACCTCTTCCTTATACGTCCGTCAACAATCTTGGATCTAATTTGCTCCGGCTTCAAGAGTAGATCTTCCTTCTGCATTTCGATTTCTTTCTCCTTATCAACAAACTCTTGTGGAACATCTTCGGGATTAAGATACTGTACTTGAGGGCACGCAGCCACTTGCATGGCCAAGTCCTCAACCAGTTCTTTGAAAATGTCACCTCGAGCAACAAAATCTGTCTCGCAGTTCACCTCTATTAGGACACCTATCCTGCTATCGTGAATATATGAACCAACTCTTCCTTCAGCAGTGGCCCTACTGGCTTTCTTATCAGCGCTAGCTAAACCTTTCGTGCGGAGGTATTCATAAGCTTTTTCAATGTCTCCTCCAGTCTCTGACAGAGCTCTTTTACAGTCCATCATTCCTGCTCCCGTTTCCTCCCGCAACTGCTTCACAAGAGCTGGTGATACAGAAGCTGCATTCCAGCATAACAAGATTTAGTAGGCATGATAAATTTATAGAAGGAACTAATAAAAAAAAATCGTTGAAAGGCAATAACAATATTTAAATGATTTGCACCTTTGAGAAGTTTAAAACAGAAAAGGATAGTTAGCAGTGTTTAAAATACATTGATCATCTATCAATCTGAAATATTTTACCAGTTTGCACATAATAGAATTAAATAGTTCAAATATCATAGTTTTATGGAAGAGTACAAGTAAATCGAAGCATAATGGACATGCACTTCTACAATTCTACAAATGCCACTTATTTAATCTGACCAAGACCCTGAGATCCAAATTAGTTCAGTTTCCTTACCTCAGAAAATTAGAAAAACTAGTAAGGCTGTTTGCTTCATGCATTGCTTTACCGTTAACATACACAAAAAAAAAAGGTGCAGTTGACATTGACAGGAAAAAAATAAGCAACATGTTTCTATATACAAGAACAAATTAGAAAAAGAAGAAACCAAGACCTTTTGCTACAGTTCCTTTAGGTGAAGCATTATTACTTTGTTCATTCGAATTTGAGGCATTTCCATTTGGATGAGGATCAGCAGAAGTTTGCTTTTCTACACCATTCACGGCTATATCGACTCCAAGATTGTCACTGGTATCTCCAATAGCAGGACTTTCTGCATGAAGAAAATAATATTTAAACTTATTATTGTGACCGAAAATGTTTCCGGTGTTTAACCTAAACTATACAGTGTTAGAGTCAAGAGAAGACAAGAAACAATATTGATTTGAAAGTGATAGAATGAAAAACAATTCTGATAATATAGGAATTCTTCCTGCCCAACAACTATTGCCGAAAACTGTAATTTTCCAGGATACGCCTAACAGGTCGAATTCATCCATACAAATACAGCCATCAAAGGCCTGACATATTGTCCCAAGACAATAACAGGAAATAACTGATTCTACAAATCATCAAACTAGTCCTATAAATTACCAAAACAACTACCATGAAGCAAGAAATACAACTACACAACAAACATTATGATCATCTACTCAAGTCGCTGCCATATCCTTCTTCTTCCGACGCTGATAAATACAAAAGTTTCAATCATATAGGGAGTTGACTACAAACCTGTAGAAATGGCTTCGAGAACCCCCGAGTCAGATTCTGCACTTGAGCCTTCACTATTGTCACTTTCCACAGGAGTGATAGCTGCAGTAACTTCTTCATCTTGTGTGACAGAAGAGCTGTCTGTTCCTTCACTTTTTTCTTCATCTTCTGCTATTATATCAACTGTTTTTGATGTTTCTTCATCAGAAACATCAGGTGAGGTCTGATTAGTTAATTCTCCAGATAACTGTTGTTCTGTATCCTTTTCAGTTGCATCAATAGATAAGGGATCTCCAGATAATTCATCTTGAATAATTGCATCATCAACCACATTGTCTTTAGAGTCTTCAACAATCTGGGAAGATATATGAGCTACTTCTCCAGGTACCTCATCATCATTGTTCTCTTTAGCTTCAATTAGAGAGTGTCCCTCAGTTACTTGGTCTTCAATAGGTGGGCTTGCATCATCGCCAACTACAACAGAGCTGGCCTCAACTTCTTCAACAACTTCAACCTCATCATCTTTAGTTTCGGAGTCCTCCGGAATTTTTTCTAGGTCATCTTCTTTATCCAAGGCTGTGGATGAAGTGTCGTCTGTTATGCTGACCACCGAATCCTCGGTATCCTTTGCAATTTCCTCTGCTTTCTCAACTTGTTGATTCTTGTTTTCCCTTTCATCTAAAAATGCAGCAATGGCTTGATTGGTACGGAAAGCTAGGACAAAAGGGTTAGTCGCTGTATGTACCACACCCTGGCTTAGCTTGGCATCCAATTCTCCACCAGCTTCTTCCTTTTTCATTGTTAATGTTACCTGTCCTCTAGAAATACGCAAAACTCGGACACTAACTTCTTGCCCTACTTCCAATGAAGAACCACCCATAATGTTCACTAAGCCCTCATCGATTTCCTCAGATTGAGGCAGAAATCCTTCCTCACCCTCAGGAAGAGAAATAAAAGCACCAGCTCTGGTTATATTTTTGACAGTTCCCTCCAGATCTTGGCCTTTGGCAAACTTTGAGAACTTCTTGGTTTCATCTCTCCTCTGATTGGAATTTTGACCCGTCCTTCTGGGAGGTCTAGATTTATCACTGCCACCTGGAGATTCTCTCTGTTGCTGAACCTTGTCATCACTTGCACGCATGGTTAAGGATATTCGGCCTGTTTCCATGTTTGCTTCTACTAATCTTACTGTCACCTCTTGTCCAACAGTTACTACAGAAGAAACATCCTTCACAAAGCTATCACTCAAATTAGAAACATGAACGAGCCCATCAGTAAAAGCGCCAAAATCAACAAAAGCACCAAATGGCTGGATTGATCTAACTTTTCCAGTAAAAGTAGCTCCGGCAATAAGTTCTTCCCTTGTCACAGGCGGCATATCACTCTTTCTACCAGGTCTTGAACGTTTGATAGGACTGGTGTCAGAAACAGCAGATGATTCTCCACTGATTTCTGGAGCATCTGCAGCACTCACTGAAGCTTCATTATCTGTTGAAGATAAATCTGCCTCCTCCACAGC
Source organism: Perilla frutescens (assembly GCA_026008535.1). Taxonomy (NCBI): domain Eukaryota; kingdom Viridiplantae; phylum Streptophyta; class Magnoliopsida; order Lamiales; family Lamiaceae; genus Perilla; species Perilla frutescens. Next base: position 44,248,887 of record BRKX01000001.1, read on the forward strand.
AACATCGGTACCAGAGGCACATGCTGTGAGAGCCCTTCGCTTGGGTGTTAGAACGCACCCATTATGAAATTGGGGAAACAATCTAATTGATGTTGAGAAAGGCAACGCATGTTTTTGCGCTGACAAACTTTGTTTATTGACATTGCGCAAGATGCTGCGTCTGGATAAGATGTTGCTCTTCTTTGAATTAAAGGCAACAGCTTGAGTAAGTGAAATGTTGGTGGAGCTCGGGATTAAAGATGCCATGTTGCAAAACAAGAGGGAACGATCACCAGTGAAAATACTCATTCATCAATTACATCACCTGGCACACAAGAAGTACAGTAAAAAAGAGTGACAGTGAATCTCCGGCATTGGTTAGAATCGGCAAACAAATGAATTTCTAGCACAAATAGTAAGCCCAATACAATCATACACACACACACACACACATTATACCGGTAGCAATTAACAGGAGGTCAAATTTTCATATTAAGACTGTTATCAGAACAAAAGCCTGTTTTTTTTAAACTAACTTGAGATACTTGCTACTCTAAATTTAACATTGAACCACACCCTCCAACTATCTATTCATTCCCACCTACAATCAATTTCCCTCTTCTCTTATCGAAAGATAAACCTTAAACACAATAAGGCCTTCCATCAAATTAAAATTATTCAACCAAAAACACAGAGTGTGAGCGCTTAAAAGTGCCATAAGTCTAAACAGCCTGGAGCAAAACTCACACACACACAGACAGTGAAACTCCAAATTAATGAAAACCAACAAGAGTAACTCATATCATATGCATAAGAAAATGGTGAAAATAATGCTTGAAAATTGATTAGTGTCTCCACACATAGATAATCACACAATTTGTCAATCAGGAACACATAATCAAGAAAAATGAAACGGGAATTGGCGGCATAGTAAGAAGAGTTACCCAAATGCAAAAGGGCGCTAAGGAATCGAACCCTTGAAAGTGAAGACTGTATATTATCAGTGGCTCCACACTATTTTTATGCGGTGGAATGTGGGTAACGAAAGAAGGGAATGAACGGTGAGGCTTTAAATCCTTATCTTTTATTTATTATTATCTTTTATCATACTTACCTTCTTCTTCTTGCCACACTCACAATTTTTATTTTTATTTTTATTTTTTATATTTGTCAATTCAGCCTTAAAAATGGTAATCTGTTAATTCACAATTCAGAAATGAAAATTGTCAATTTAAAATGTGAAAGATGAATATTGTACCTCAAAAATTATGTATTTTATTTATTTTTAATTATTTTTTATTAAATTTAATAGATAATTAATAAATGAATTTTTGTTGAAAAAATAATAAAAATACATGATTTTTAAAGTCCTGCCTTCGTAGTTTTCATATTTTGGGCCATAAATTGAGAATTTTTATTTTTTAAGTTCTGGATTAATAGATTATCTATCTTTTCACGTTTTAAATTAATAATTCTTTTTTTATTTCTTTTCTTTTTTACAACTTTACTTATATAAAAAGAAGGTAAAACACACACAATTACACAACTGTTCGACTGAAAGTCATTACTATAATAATCTTCCTAGTATAACTTTTTTTTTAAATGAAACAAATAAATGCAAGATACGGAGAATACCTGATCAAATCATCTGCTATATTTTAGTGCTACACAATTTAATTTATTAATTTTTCTTTGATTTTTTAACTCAATTTCAATTTATTGTGGTTTAATTTAATTTTACACTTATTATTAAGGGTTATCATACCCAATTATGGTATATAATTATTTTTTTATGAAATAATCGATTATTAATTAAAAAATGAAATATAATATTGAAAAAATAATTATATACTCTAATTGGTTAGGATGAACCCTAAATAATAAGTGCAAAATTAAACTAAATCATAATAAATTGAAATTGAATTAAAACAATTGAAGAAAAATTAATAAATTGAATATAAATGTATAATGTTATATTTTACTTAGGAATGTTTGAATCATAGTTTTATAATAAATGTATGTACTTAAAGGCGACGCGATTTAATTAAAAGTCGTGATGTAACAATTGTAAATGTAAATTATTGTGTTTTTTTTTTTTTGAAGAAACACAACTATTTAACTATGTTATTGCTTTAAATCTAAACAACATTAAATCAACACAAAAATTTTAACATTGGACTTGGATAATTAATTATTCGTTAGCCAGCTGTTTTATTCCGAATTAATTTTTTTTCAATTTTGTTTATGTTGTGATTGACTCGATTGGTGTTGATCATTATTCATTACATGCGTGTGTGTATTTCGAGGTAGGGAGATAGAAGCAGAGTTGGACGAAACACAGTAGTTGTTTCATGCCAAATTTCAATCATTCCCGGTGTCGATACTCAATAATATGAGTATGGTTAGAAAGCTCTTTCCACGAGCTTTGTAATGGTACCTTCAATTTTTCGAGTTTCAACATTAGATTTTAGTCAAGATTTCCATATTGTTTGAAGAAGGTTCATTGCTGCATGCATGCATGCACAACTGCCACAAATGTAAGTTACCATCTCAGCATGCCTCACCACTTATTTCTTTGTTCATGCAGGACCACAATCTCCCACGAGAGCTTCATCTCAGTCGTTCTTCTTCATGACAAGGATCGAGCACCATAGTCGTTGGATCTATTAGATATTTTGATTCCAAATTGTAAAATTATAAATACTGAGAAACACATTTTGTTAAGCAGATTTTGAGATCTGAAATTACAATTCTACTGAAATAAACTTTCCTTCAATTCATCATGATTGATTTCTATGAGTTCAACATGGTACCAGAGCCACCTACTCACAGCGAAATCAGTCAGTGGTGATGTTTTATTTATAATTTGCAGACGTTATGAGATGAATTAAGCTTGTTTTTCCCCACTCAAGTATGTACATGTGACGCAACAAATTTGGTAAAAAGAACGAAGAAAATGAACAATTAATGTAATTCCTTATGGGACTCAACGATTATTATAAGGCCATTTGAAACTAAATCTTAATACTAGATCCACTACCTAGTAGCCAAACATATTCTATGGTGTTGCGGGCTGAAGACCAAAAAGATGTGTCTTCTACTTATCCTGAGATGAGTGAGCAGACAACTATGTATTCAACCAACCAAGGATTTGGAAGAAGTGATACTTTCAGAAAAAGATTAAGTAAAGAAGAAAAACAAAAATTGAAGTGCAGCCACTGTGGAGGTTTGGGGCATGAAAAGAGAGATTATTTTGAGATAATAGGGTATCCTGATTAGTATAAGGATTTTAAACAGAGTAAAGGCAAGATTGTAGCTTATTTTACAGAAGAGTGTTAAGAGTGAGTCACAACAGCACGATGGGCTTCCCAGCTTAGATATGAATAAGTTGATACAGGCTGAAGTGGCGAAATGTATTAGTAGCTATGTCAAGAAACCTGATGCTCCTACTTTTGGAAACAATGCAACTCACATGGTGAATGCTAGGGCTATTTCTGAGAAAATTAATGATGATTTCATGGCACATTATGCTTTTGGCATATGATATCTATCGAGATGAGCGAATTATTGATTCTGGAGCAAGCACACATATGTGTTGCAATCCTGCTCTTATGTAGACCATGAGTTTGCTAGACAGAACTTCAAAGAATCTTTCTCCCAGATGGCTCTCATATACAAGTAAATCATGTAGGAGAAGTTAGACTAACTGATACCATCTTGTTGAAAAGGGTATTGTTTGCTCCTTGTTTCACATATTACCTAATAGAGTCAGTGGGACAGTTAACTAAAAATTTGCAAGGGAAAGTTCTCTTTCTCCCTACTTATTTTATTATACAACATCAGAGACATGATCAAGCCTATTTTCTTTATACCGAGGGCAGACCCCTCGAGCCTTTTGATGATTGCAGATACATCTAGGAAGCCACCAGTAGGGAGGGCACAGCAAGGGGAGCATCCAGTCATGGTGATTCTAAAGAAGCTGGAAATGTTGGAGAATGCCCAGTCCTAAACAGAGGAGAAACTAGACCGCATCGAGACAGCCCTGAAAGCCTATTTCAAATATGTTGGGTTCTTATACCCAACGCCCTCATCCGATTAAATCCTGGTTCTGTTCTTTTCTTAGATTAGGTTTTTTTTTTGTTTTTATTCTTTGTTGTCGTTTGTGTGTCGCCCCTGTTCACCCACTTTGCCTAGTGCAAAGTATGTGGGTAGGGGCATTCCAGTTTATATTTGTGTTTTTATGTTGAGTTTGTTTTAACACTTTGCTTAGTGAAAAGTGTGTAGGTGGCTAGTTAAGTCAAGCATACTTTCTGTGAAGTCTATGTGGCCATTGCATTTGATATTTTCAACATTAAACTGCTTTGTATCAAAAATCAGCATGTCTGCGTAAGATAGGGATGACGAACGAGTTTAGCATGCCCTGTGAGAATTGAGCCTAAATGTTGTATACCCATTTAACAGCTTTCTTTACTTCATGTGTGAACGATTATGTGCTTAGAAATTCTAGAACTTGCTACTGTTCTGTGTCTGAAGCGTGGAGATTGTTGATGTATAAGTAGATGATATAGACCATCTTTTGCTGAGCCACTAAAAAGAAAGCTTTGCCCACCAATGACACAGCCTTTGCAGCCCTTTTGAGCCTATGAAATACCCTGGCAGATTTCTTGTTTGGGATGGTAAAATATATAGCCAGGGCATTACAAAAACCTTGAAAAAGAAAAAAAGGGGGTTAAGGCAGAATGGTTAGGGGATATTTGTGAAAAGGCCAGAAAAGATAGGGGAATAAATAAAAAAATATATAAAAAAAAAGAAAAAATGATGATGAAAGAAAACGAAAGAAAAAAAAAGAGAGAAATAAATTCCCCTAGTTTTAAGTGTTCAGAGTGCCCAAGAGTAAAGAAATAAATTATTGTCTGAACGGGGCATAGCAGGATAGTAAGTTAGAAGAAAAAATAGGGGGGGTCTGTACAGAAATAAAACCCCACCTATATTAAATGCCCACTGTAGCCTAAAAAAGCCCTATTGATACTTATGCATCTATGGTTTCTGGAGATTGATAATAGAACTTTAGCAAGCCTATGGGACGACTAATTACATAATTGCATTGATTTGAGTGTATACACTGAGCCTAAACACTGAGTGAAGAGAGTTGTGAGGATTACCACGTTGAACTCATTTTTGACCTATTTTTAGTATGCTGATACTTTGCAGTTTTGTTGGAATATTAATTGTGATGTGCCCACGCTGATCAGTAGTTTGCATGCTTTGTTTTGAGTCTATTCTTTTTGCCTTTCTTTTCTTTTTTGTTTTTCTGGACGCATTGCATCCCATGCTTGAGGACAATCATGTCTAAAGTGTGTAGGTGTGATAAGTCCATTTATTTCGTGTTTTTAGGGGTATTTTGTTCGTTATAAATGTCCTTTTTAGTGTGTTTTGAGTCAAAAAGAACCAGGATGAGGTCATGGGGTATTGCGGAGGTCAAGTCTGGTGAAAGGGGAATTTTATGCCCGGTTATCCAAGCAAAATCCAAGCTAAAGATTCAGTCAGAGGCACAGAGGACTTCTTTCAGCACTCATCCTATATTCAGATGGCGGAATGGGCATATCAGAGATGGATGAGGCTGACTGTAAGATGTCGTGCCCACTTTGCTCGTGCAGAATTGACAACAATAGGGCTGGGCTAGGTCGATTGTGAGAAACCCGGGATCAGTTTGAGGAGAGAGACGAGAAGGATAGCTACATTATTCGAAGAAGAGTTGGAGGTGGACTGGACTCTTAGAGGCGTTGCAAAGAAGGGATAAGCCCAAATCCCTAAAAAATAGGGATTTGGTCAACTTATGCTTATCCAGACAGATCAGGATGGGGCACGCCAGATCCAGAATCCAGTGAAGACCCCAGTTTGTTGGGGAGTCTCTGATTCGAAAATGTAACTATTTAATCTTTTTTTAATTCTCGAAACACAAGCTTTGGCAGTCAGAAACATTGCTACATTTTACGTTCTTGCATTTCATTTCCGTACGTTGCTTTTCAGCAAGAAACCATCCATTGGCCTTAAGCCTTTGGGACTTAGGATTATGTTTCAAACTCAACGTTTATGTTGAGTGTTTTTGCGTATTAAATTCCGTAAGTTTTCTTTACAATTATGTCCTTCATTTCTGCAATTTTAATTATGTCTAGCATGCTTAGCTAGACTTTTAATTCTGGTGTTTGAACAATGAAAATACTTTGAATATAAATCTGGACTCGTGAGGCCAAAATGGGCATAGTAATGCATGATAGGTTTCTGTTGATTCTTGTGCCTTGTTCCATGTGAGTGTGTGTCTGAAATATCTAATGTGGCTGATCACTCTTTAGGTAAAGAGGGCACACCACTATTAATTGAATTGGTGAATCGTGACTGTGTGTTGGTTCATATAGTAATAAGGGAATCAATAGGTTGTTGTGGGCACACGAGGAATCGGTAAACACAACAAATCTAGGTTCGTCTAGGGTACACTGTTGTTTGTTCACTTACATCTCTTTGGGGAACCGGGGGTGGGTGATTGATTAGGGATTTAATTGACGAGGAATCGCTTTTAAGTCTACAATGAAAGAATGAATGAGGAGACACAGAGAGGAATCCGATCTCCATAACTAGGTAATTTATCATGTATGAAAATCAGTGTGCCCATGATCGAGTGGATATATATTTAGACCAAATTCAAGTTCAAACACCAGAACCTTTGTTATTTGATATTTCTTTTACTTTCTTTTGCAGATTTAATTTCCAGTAGTGACAACAAACCAAACCCATTTTTATGATTGGTTACTTACTTGAAGGTGGAATCACGATAGCTCTCTGTGGGATTGACCCGTACTCATTAGCTGGCTACACTCGTTGTGGGCACATGAGTTATAAATTATTTTTTGAGCGCGAAACAACCGTGCGTCAAGTTTTGTTTTATAAAGAGCGGATTGTGATACCCCAAAACTCGCCATGGACTTCCAAATTAATCGTGGAATTCCATGCCATGCCAGGGAGTGTTCATGCAGGGGCATTTCAAACTTACAGACGCTTGGCGGCAAATTTATATTGGCCGGGTATGACAAAAGCAGTTGCTAAGTTTGTAGCTGCGTGTGATGTGTGCCAACGCAACAAGTATGAACCGAAGAGGCCGAAGGGCCTCCTCCAACCACTTCCTATTCCGCAGCAAGTTTGAAAAGACATCAGTATGGATTTTATTATTGGGTTACCTCGTTCCGGTGGGTTGGATTGTATCTTGGTCGTTGTGGATCGTTTATAAAAGTACTGTCATTTTTTAGGGTTGAAGCATCCTTTTATGGCAAAGTCAGTGGCAGATTTGTTTGCCAAGGAAGTGGTATGTCTCCATGGTATGCCAGGTTCTTTCGTCTTGGATCGCGATCCCATTTTTTTGGGTTCATTTTGGCGGGAGTTGTTTAAGTCTTCTGGTACCACGTTACGCATGAGTTCTGCATATCATCCAGAAATGGATGGGTAATCGAAGGTGATGAATAGGTGCTTGAAAACATATTTGCGGTGTTTTGCTTCTGAGCAGCCTAAACGTTGGGAAAAATGGCTCTCGTGGGTGGAATATTGTTTCAATACAGGTTTCCTGTTGAGTACGGGCATGACGCGCATTTAAGGCAGTGTATGGGCGGGCTCCTCCACCGCTTGTGCAATTTCTACCTGAAGAAGTCAGGGTGTATATCCTAGCTGAAACTCTTCGTGAGAGAGATGATATTCTTACTTATCTCAAGGCTAACCTGGAACGAGCTCAATGAAAAATGACTAAGGAGGCTAATAAGCACCGTAGAGCATTGGAATTTACGGTGGGAGATAAGGTGTATCTCAAATTCAGGCCGTACCGGCAACACAGTCTATTTACCAGTCAGCATGCTAAATTGGCTCCTCATTTTTATGGACCATTTGAGGTTATTACGTGTATTGGCTCGGTGGCGTACAAATTAAAGTTGCCTGATAATTCAAAGATTCACCCGGTGTTTCATGTGTCACTGTTGAAAGCTGCGGTGTGATCTACATTGCCAGCGTCTGCGCTGCCAGAAGAGTTGTTGGGAGTTGATCCGTCAATTATTCTGTGTGCCGTGTTGCAGTGTCGTACGGTTTCTCGTGATGACCGCAATATGGAGCAAGTCTTGGTTCAATGACATGGGTTGTGTGTAGAAGAGAGTTCGTGGGTGGATATGGAGGATATGCGTGGCCAATTTCCAAATTTCCACCTTGAGGACAAGGCTGTTTCGCCGACGAGAGTAATTGATAGAGCAAGACCAAAGATGCTGCAACAGCAGCAGCAAATTAATTAAATTAGTTGGGAAGTTCTCATTTTTAATTATTAAAGGATATTTATTTTATTCCGGGCCTTATGTTTTATGGGCCTTAGTAGGAAGAAGTATTTATAGTTGCCTCTCTACGTAATTAGGTTTTATCTTTTGGATCATTGAACTTTTGCAGCGCACGTTGTGGCAGAAAACCTCCAGTTTTTGTGGCCTCGTTTGAGGAGCTATGTTTTAATTTCATTCGTAATCCAGTTTCTTAGTTTCCCACCGTCTTTACTCTATCAAAGTTCTGGCCTTATTATATTCTCTATGCCACTTAGCTCATTAATAAAACACATTTTGCTACACTAGATTGGATGACTCCTTATGAACTGCTATTCCATAAATCTCCCTCTTATTCACTTCTGCAACCATTTGGGCATTTATGTTATTTTGCTAATATTTCACCTCATAGATCAAAATTTGATTCTCGAAGTTTTCAAGGAATTCTTCTTAGCTATATAACAAATAATAAAGGATACATCCTTTATAACCTTGACACATCTAAAATCATGATATCAAGAGAAGTTAAGTTCTTTGGTGACACTTATCCTCATCAAGATCCTTCTCCTACCACTATTTTACCTTTTCCTACTTTTGTAGATGAGTTGCCTACTAGTGATGTACCCATTGATGCTCATATTTCTCCTATATCTAGTCAGACTTTTTATCCTTCTACTCAGAATTACTCATCTTCTCCTCCCTTTTGATCCATCTTCTCCAAATCCTCCACTCATCTCTCTTCACCGCAACACTAGAGTCTCTACTGCTCCTGCTTATTTGTAGGATTATGTTTACACCACTAACACTGTAATGCCTTCTAATCATATCAATTCATCCTCTCTTAGACCTCATACATTCCCCTATATTATCTCTCATACATTCACTGCCTTTTTAGTGAATGTTCAAGATTTGAAGGGGGCCACTTTATATGCTGACGCAAGCAAGTATATTGAATGGACTGTAGCCATGCACCAAGAGCTTGATGCCCTGGAGACTAACCAGACCTGGGAACTCACTCATTTACCACCAGATAAACACGCTATTAGTTCCAAATGGGTTTATAAAGTCAAACTAAAATCTGATGGAACTGTGGAGAGATTTAAGGCAGGTTTGGTTGCAAAAAGGTATAAACAAGAGGTTGGGATAGACAACCATGAGGTCTTTTCTCCGGTGGCGAAGCTTGTCATAATCCATTTATCTATTGTTCGTCTCTCATCATACATGGCTCCTTTATTAAATTAACGTTAATAATGCTTTGCTTCACGGTTACTTAACTAATGAGATATATATGCTACACCCGCAGGGTTATCTCCAAGCTCAATCACATTAAGTGTGTTGTCATGTGAAGAGTCTCTACGGCCTTAAGCAAGCTTAGTGTTGCAACCAAGGTTGTAGAATTTTCTAGACGCTAGTCGGGTGGTCAAGGGGCGCCTAGCGCCTAGACGGCGACTAGGCGTTTTTATTTTTTATAATATATTATTAAATAATATTATTTATAATATAAAAACCAATTATAAACATAAATTGACTAATGGTACAACGGTTTTTTACAAGCAGAATGCAAAAAAAAATATCCGCCTCCATCAGGTCTCGATCTAAAGACCTCCCAAGTTAAGAAAAATAGCTCTACCAACTGAGTTGAAGCAACCTAATACAAAACAAGCTCGACTAGTAATATATAACCGTATTATTGGTCGATTATGCCCTATTCGGCTCGGCTAAGCACCGCCTAGCACCTAGACGGACGTCTGGAGCGAATTCTGCAACATGGGCTGCAACTCCCGACCCTCCTTTTAAGCCGAATAAATATCACTGAATTACAAGAAAACTCTTATATCGTAATCTTACATGTCCCAACATTTCATATGTCGTACAAGAACTTTGTCAATTTGTTTCCAACACTGATCAATCCCATTGGTATATTGTCCTACACATCTTGAAGTATCTTGAAGGTTCACCTTTTCGAGGCTTATTTTTTCCTTCATCTTAGTCTTTTGATGTTTACGCCTATTATGACACAAATTGGGGTTCCTGCCTGAATTCACGATGTTCTCTTACCAGATTTTTTGTTTCCTGGGCCCTTGCCTTTATCTCATGGTGTTGCAAGAAATAAACTATCATTTCAGTGTCCTCTACTGAGGTGGAATACCGATGTTTGAGTATCACCGTGCAAGAATTGCTCTGGGTGTCATATTTGTTATGTGATTTTAATCTGCTATTCACCTCTTCCATTTCTTTGTATTACAATAATCAAGCGGCTGTTCAAATTACTAAGAATCAAGTCTTTCATAAGCGCACGAAACATATTAAACTTGACTGCCATCTTACGCGGACTCATTACCGTTCAGGATTGTTTGAACCTCTCTTTGTGTCTTTCTATCTTTAGCTCACTGATCTTTTCACCAAAGCCTTGTCAACTCCTCGTCTTCAGTTTCTTTTATCCAAGCTTAACCGTGGTGATCTTCACCGACTACAGCTTGAGGGGGTGAAGAAGGTTTACTGCTACATGTGGCTTTTATCATTGAATGAATGCACAACTGCCACAGATGTATATTGTCACCTCAATATGCCTCACCACTTATTTACTTGTTCATGCAAGACCACAATCTCCCATGAGGGCTTCATCTCAGCCGTTCTTCTTCATGACAAGGATCGAGCACCATAGTGTTAGATTTAGTTAGCTAGCTATTAGAAATTTTGATTCCAAGTTGTAAAAATATAAATACTGAGAAACACATTTTGTAAAGCAAATTTTGAGATCTGAAAATACAATTATATTGAAATAAACTTTTCCTTCAATTCATCATGATTGATTTTCTATGAGTTCAATAGTTTCAATGTCCAATTTTGAAATTGGTTAAGGGCTTTGAAGATCTTTTTTTTTTGCTGTATAATGGTGAGCGCAACAGAGTAATTGTGTCTAGGAAGTGGTGCCAACAATGATCCTCGCTTGAACCAGGGCCTCCTCATCCCCTATTTTTTGTCTTTTTTTTGTCATCGGTAGGTTCCGGGTCCTCATCGATGATTATGATGATGATTTTTTTTCTATATACATACAGTATAACGAAGCCCTCCAAATATTTCTGTCTGAATGTGCCACTGGCTCTAATGAATGATGACCGAAGTGGTCGAGATTATGTCAGTAGAGGTGAATGTGCATGTGTGATATCATTGTGTATGTTGTGTGGGACTCACATAAAACAACTCAGGGGAATGCATGTATTATCCATCAATGCCCCATGTATAATTGAACCATTTATAAGTCAAATTGGATGTATTTATACCAAAATAATCTTCTGTGGTGGATAACATTGTGATGGTAAACACGAAGCTCAATCCGAATCAAATTGTTTAGCTAAATAGAAAAGGAAAATTTTATTCACAACCCTCATTTTTTTCCATATAATCTCCATATTTAATTATAAAATAAATATTTTTATATAGACTATTTAGTTATCCTTATAATCTTCAAATATTTAAAACCCCTAAAAATTAAAGTCCCTGCAGCCCACCCTTCCCCATTATAAAAAATAAAAACAACATAGAAAAAATTGCAGACTTCACAATAAAAAAGGGCATGGTGACTTTACAAGAACCAAGACATAGCCACACTTCCGTATCAATAGTTCAAAGACATGGATTCACCTTTCTTTTTTTCTTAATTCCACATTTCCACTAGTGATTCTACACACCATCTTCATAAATAATTAGTATCTCTATTTATTATTTACTATTAAAGACATGAATTTACACTAGTTAATACCATCACACACAGTTGCTCCCTTATTGAGGACAACGAGGCGGGCGCCTCAGCCCCTAAAATATTGGAGTTTTTAGGGGTCCTACTTTTTTTAAAGTATTATATATGTATGTATGTATATATATATATATATAGGAATTGGTTCAAATAAAAACTTATCTTGGTGTGAAAACTGCGGACTGTGCTTCTTTAGTGTATTTTTAGTGCTTTTCTTTATGTATTTTGATGCTAATTTTTTTTATTTTTTTTTAATGCTTTTCTTATTGTGTTTTGGTGCTAGATGTTTTTAGCACCAAAATACAGTAAGAAAAGCACTAAAAGTACACTAAACAAGCACAATCCGCACGTTTTTACACCAACGTAAGTTTTTATTATAACCAACCCATATATATATATATATATACAAAGATATAAATAATTATAAATGCAAAGTTTGTTCTAATGATAATTAGAAGTTTTTTTTTACTCACACACCCGACCTGTGGTATTGAGGACATTCGAACCTGTGACCTTTGAGTTCTAGTCTTCTAAAACAATAAATTTATCTTTTTATTTTGTGTCATAGCTCATTGGTCATTGGTTTATTTTTTTCCGATTATTAATTATAGGCCCAAAATTTTTATAATCTAAATTCTAATGAAAACATAACAATTACTAAAATTCAAGAAACATAAAACAACTATTTTTTTTATTATTAATTTTATGATCTAAATCTATATATATAAGAAACCATAACAACTGTAAAATTTTAAGAAACATAATACAACTACAAGAATGAGGATGAGAAAAAAAAATGCCTCATTTTCACCTCGACTTAGGCCACGAAATAACTAGGATTGGTCCTGCCATTACCCCCATAGAAATTTGAAGAAGTATAATTGTTAGTTTATAGAACTGATATTATAAAAGGAAAAATATATTGGTGCAAGATATTATACGGTGCTAAATATATTCTTTAATTTACAGATTCAAATTCAAATATTCAACAATAGTCAATGAATAAACTCATTCATCGTTCTATATTTGTTTGCAAAAAAAAAAAACATTCTAACCCTATTTTCATATTTTATTTTCTATTTTATTAAGAGGAAGAAGTTTTTAATGAAGACTGTGAGCTTTTGTACATGTTTTTTTTTTTCATGTTGAGGGTAACTCGTAAATCACATTTGAAAAATTAGGTATGACAGACTCATATTTAGTGGTGTTGATAATGAGATTAAAGTTTAGGACATTTGACCTCAAGTTTAGACCACTCCACCATTAGTCCATCCCTGAAAGAATATATTTTGTTTTCTTTTTTATTAAGAGGAAGACGTGGGGGCTATAGCCTATAGATATGAGGGGATTTGATTTATTTTGTTAGAGGTTTAGTTAATTTTGGGCTATAAGGGTAGAAAGGTATTTTAAAATAATATTTTTATTTTTATTTAATATGGGGTTATGAAAAATAAAATGGGGACTGTTAATAAAATTCCCCACTGAAAAATTGCAAAGGAAAAGTGGGGCGAACTTATTGGACTCGTTGATCACTAAAAAATGATTGAAAAATTAGACCACAATGTTTGCTAGAATAAGCCCAATATTGGAATGGGGGCCCAATTATCATCTTGAATATATTCGATCAAGCTTCTCATCACCCTTTACATAGCTTCATTGTTTCTCAACCTATGCACTTATTTATAGAAAAAATAATAATAATTAATGTACTATTTTAGCCCATAGTTCCAAATTTAAAAATATAATATAAAAATAGAACTTCATCATATAACCCCCATTAAATTTATAAAACAACAACTTAAAAATATATAAAGTCGTAAATCTATCAACACAAAAACTACATAAATATGAAGAGAGTACTCAATTCCAATATCGTTAAATTCCAACTTCTTGTCTCCTTTTTTGTAACTTCAATTCCAATATAGTTCTTATATATTTTCGTGATAAAAATTCATTTCACATTGAAACATATCAGAAATCTTCAACAAGAAGGGGAGAAGGCCACTGGAGTAGCAAAGTGTTGGGCTTAGTTCTTCTCGCGCCATCAATTACAAGAGAAAACGCAAAATCTGTGTGTGTGAGTATTTTTTTTTAATAAAAGATTTATTTGAGGGGATATCATTTTTTCTTAAGGTTCTTCGCTGAAGGTGAGGGGACTTTACCATATCAGGATATTGTATTATTAGGGTTTTAAGTTTGGTGATATGAGGATAAATTAGTAAATTAATTAATCTTTTTTTCTTTTCTTTTATTAAGGTGACTACAATGAGAATAAAATGGGTTATGTATAGAATCACCCTTAATTAATAAGTCTTCTTAATCATTCTCTTTCAAGGTGTGGATCTCGGGTGAAATCCTCCTACGTCTGCTAAAACACGATTAAATTTATTAATTTTTTTAATAGATATATTTTTTTGTTTTAATTTAATTTTACAAATGTTAATTATCATGTTTCATTCTACCTAATTAAAGTTGATAAAATATTATAAAATAATTATAGGTCTAACTGGGTGGAACGAACCCTAATTTAAAAGTGTAAAAATTAAATTAAAACACAAGAAATTAAAATTGAAGAAATAATAATATAAAAAGTTAATAAATTTATTCATGTTGCAGAGAATGTAGCACAAATGTGTAATGGATTTCGTCTATGGATTGATCATCAAAATTCATCATTAATTACATCTATGTACATGCGCGTATTACTATATATTCATGTCAATAATATAATATATAGGGAAAACATATAAATATCATGAGAGGTTCCCCTAACGCTTATCCTGAGAGAGAAACTGCCCCTCAAGATCACATGAAATTTTCTAAACACTCTCTGTATTACACCCAGTGTTACATTTTCAAATTACGAGTTTTTCTTGTATTTTTTTTTCTTCAATTTTATTTTTATGTGATTTAGTTTAATTTTGTGATTATTTTTAGGGTTCACTCCACCCAATTAGGGTTTATAATTATTTTTTAATATTTAATTTTCGATTTTCAATTAATAATTCATTATTATGGTTGATTTTTTCAAAATTATGTTTTATAATTTTTTTTATTCATTTTTTTGTTGATAAATGTTGATTATGGTTATTTATGTTATAATTAATTTTTATTTTATAATAAATATTATTAAAATCATAAATTTAATGATGAAATACGGAGTGAAATACGAAATAGTGTAACATGAAATTTCAACCCCCATAAAATAAACATCAGAGGTGTTATTTGGGGGAGGAGATGAGGGAATTTACACTTTCTAATAAACGGTATGATGTTAATTATTTTCTCAAAAAAAAAAATATTAAGAGAAAATCTGCTCCTCAATATAAATATCATGGTTGTTTTCGCACATTTTCCCTAAAGTACATGAAACATGCACATTCTTCTTCTTATGGGGAGTTGGAGACATTATATTTTTTATATTTTTTCAAATACAAAACAATATCGTATCACGTTCAGCAATTTCCATTCACCAAAAAAAAATGTGGGGCATACTTATTATTTTGCAATAAATTACAAAATTGTGATACTATTGCAAAATTTAAAAGTTTGCGATAAATTGTATATTACATTAAAATTCGTGCATTTGTTTGTAATTTGGTGATTATACTGAAAAAAAAAATCTTTTGGAGCAAATCCAAACCTCCCTACAGAAATTGTACCTAACATTGGGAATCTCAAACGTGAAAATAAACGTGCAATTTGTTCAAGTTGAGCTCTCGATCCATGAATCTCGAATCTTGAGAATATTTGGTTTTAAATTGTGCGCGTTTCTTTCTTTCATTTGATAGCATTCCATGATGCATGTCATAAAATTGCATATATACATATGCTTAGACATCTTAATTATAATGGGGATGCTGTTATTACATGTCAAATTAAATAACAAGTGGCCTAGCTTTTGATCTAATAAGTACCTAGTGTGTGGTTTTTTATTTTATTTTAATTTTGTAAAGGAAGAACAAGTAGTGCTTAGTTAAGGAAAAGTTGTAAGCAACCCCAAAAGTAATCTATGTATAGCTTCACTACGAAACTTCCTCACCTCGATTTTACAACATAAGTACAACAACATGCCTCCTAAAAAACCTAAATATAGTACATGCTGATGCAATTAACCAACTTGTAGTGTTTCAATTTCTTTGTATAGATGGGAAGGATTTTTTTTTAAATATCGAGGGTAACTCGCAGCCGCTATCGAGATTAGTACATGTAATTAATCAACTTATAGTATTTCAATTTCTTTGTATAGATGGGAATATATATTTTTTTTATGTCGAGGGAAGCCCGTAACCGATATCGAGGTGCACACTGGGTAAATCTCGCTCATGTGTAATAACCTGAAAATTACACACGAGAGGTAAACCACACTGGTGCACACTGGATAGATCCCGTTCCTTCGTAATAACGTGCAAATTACACAGGAAAGGTAAACCATACTTGAACCGAGATTGGTACATGCAATTAATTAACTTGTAGTGTTTCAATTTCTTTGTATAGATGAGAAGCTTTTTTTTATGTCGAGGGTAATCCGCAACTGCTATCGAGGTGCACACTAGGTAAATCTCGCTCCTATATAATAGCATGCAAATCACACATGAGAGGTAAACTACAATGGTGCACATTAGGTAGATCCCGCTCCTTTATAATAACCTACAAACCACACAGAAGAGGTAAACCACCACACTTGGAGAACCGTGTGTGACAGACTCGCACTTAATGGTGTTGGTGGTGAGATTCGAACACACTCACACCTAATGATGTTGGTGATGAGATTCAAATTCGGAACTGTGGTATTGATGATGAGATTCGAACTTGAAACATTAGCTTCAAGCTTATATTACTTCTACCACTAAACCATCCCTAAAGAGACAAATGAGAACCTGTTAATTAAGTATCATACCGTCACTGTGGCAACCTATTCTCTACCTCACACACACATTGACACACATCTGGAAAAGTTGGATCATGCATCCTCATTTATTGAACACACATGAACTACGCAATATAATTTAGCATAAGAGTTTCCCAGTTCCTTAATTTTATTAGTACAATCATTAGGCGTATAGAAGCATTTATACACACACAAACACATGTATGTATGTATGTACGTCAGTACGTATGTCTTCTAAGGATATTTAAGATAGATCTTCTTCCATAAAAAAAATGAAAAGAAAAGAAAAAAAAAAAGATAGATGTTGAGAGATGATCATCTCTGGAGATGGTGGTTTGTTTTAGAGTATTTGCAGGCAGCAGGGAGACAGCGAAAAAGCATATATTATATTGCATATTCCGATAATGTCCTAATCCAAGTGGGAATGGATTATTTATTAATCTGCATATATACAATTTACTAAACTATGATTAATTAGTATCTTAACACGTGGATTTAGACTTTCATGGTAGTTTCTTTCATGGACCCATTTTGAAGTCGTGCGAGAGCTGCATTCTACAGGGACTAAAAATATAAGATATCATTTTTATATTTTTATAGTAGTAATAATTTTATTAATATATTTTAACTTTAAGTATTGATATTTAGCCAATTAAAAAACAATTAATATATATTCTAAACACCATCAATATATTTAGCCTAATATTTTATAACATGATTTTTTTAATAAATCAATATATGCAAGATGTAAATCTTCACCTTTGAGAAACATTCAAATATGATATTATGAATCTTTAATTTATCATCTTATTACCGTGCTCTACTAAAAATTGTGACCATACATGTGTGAAGCCTATCATCAAAATGTGTGTTGATTTAAACTAGTTCCACATTTATTTTATTCGACAAAAATATGTTAAAAATTGTGCAAATAAAAAAAAATCTCTAGGTGATTAATACTCTAGGACTACTCTATTTTGTTCAAGACACTTACAATTTTATTTTGCATTTTTCATTTTTCATAATACATAATTAATTATTTATTACAATTATTAATAAAAATATAATGACAACAACAACCAATACAATCAAATATCAATAAAATTATAAATATATCATTGATCGAATATGTACATTAATCCAGACATAGTCTTGTTTGATGAATTTTGAACACTAGATGTTCTAATACAATTTTTTTTTTGTATGAATTGATAATGTTTAGAATGTTAAGTGTGTGTTTTATATAGCTTTTGTGCTTAATTAGTTATCATTTCAAGTTTTTGATGTATTTGCTAGTTTTACATTAATAGTGGTGATTTTATTGATTATTTAAAGCAAAACAGTCAAATATATGCATGGGGAGTTGAAGGGTGGGGTCCAAATAGGCTTTTGAGCTTAATTAAATATTTAATTAAGTCCTAATGGACTGGATTAAATGATCAAAACCTTCAAAAAGTGGAAGCCCTATGAGAAGGATAGGTGGTCGATCCAAATAGCTTCGGTTGACCCACCCATGTACAATTTGTAAAGGCTTGGGTCGACCCGGTCAATTTCACCTGGGTTGTCCCTGTACAAAAATAGGATATTGATCATGTGTCCCCGGATGTGTGATTTTCTCTCTCCAATCAGGATTTTAAATTTACATATTTAAAGCCTCCATTTTGATACACGAATAATAACAGCACATGTGCAATAAAGAGCCACCAAATAGAGGAGAAAGATGAAAGCTTGCCATCTACCCACAATGAGGTATTAAAGTTGCTGAACAAATGCCACAACAGAGACAACAAAGATAGCCGAATCCCCTTGTGTGTATGGTTTTATCTATTGAATGTATCATGAACATCTATACTCTAGTTTTTGCTATTTCTTTTACTATGTCTAGCTAATTTTCTAGCCATGTTTTAGGGATTGAATGTTATGGATTTTATTTATATGATTTGATTTTTTTTTTCTTTTTTGCTATGATCTTATTTAATCTTGCATGAATGCCACATTTGTGCATGTTAGTTGATTAATTTGATGTATTCACTAGAGAAGAATTGATTGATAGAAAGATAGAAGTCGAGTTATGTGTGCTTGGACAAACCGACCTAGTGAACAAGTATTACATAGAGTTTAATAAATCTTCATGTGCTTGATTATGAGTAATGACATGTGTAAAAAACCGACCAAGTGAAGTTCATGCTCATTATGTCGAAGTTATGGTATATACCTTAAACAATAGTCTAATAATAAACTTGTGATTGTCCACCATGAATAAATTAAAGACTAAGCCGGGTGGCAAGAATTAATGAATATTAATAAATGAAATAATAATTCATTTTCCTAAAACATGCATTTTTATTAATTAAGAGTTTAGTCTAATTTACTTAATTTGCGTTTTTATTTGCTTTTATTTATTTTCCTCATACTTTTGACTATAGTGTCTAGATATTTAATTAAGTACTTGTGTTTGAGAAAATGAAAGTTACAGTCTCTGTGGAATATGATATTTTTGCTCATTACGTATTACAATAATACAGTGCACTTATGATCACTTATTCGTTAATAAATAGCGTGTCAGGGATAGATAAAGAGTAGTTTATAGAGAAAGTAACTTTCATAAATAGAGGTATTGTCTATGTCAATATATAAAACTGCTTTCTCAACCTTTGATAAAATTTAGCCATGCGTATCTATATCTATATTTAAAAATAAGAGGGTCACTATAAATAGTAAGGTTAAATTTTCTCTCCCAAATAATATTTCCAAAAATGAAATTCTATATTAATCAATTAAAAATAATTTAATTAATTGAAATTGATATAAATGCAATTTAAAAATGAATCTGCATGTAATATGTCTATTTGGTATGTATATCGATACTCAATTCATGTCGTAAATCGTAATTAATAATTTATACAATTTAGATACATTAAGTTTTTTTAAATAAAGAAACTTTTATCTAAATTTAATATATTACCATCCAATTGTATTGTTTATCAAACTAAACATGTACATTTTAGTTATGTATTGTCTCATTGTGTAATTATTATTACATACTAGTATATCTCTCGTGCGATGCACGGATAAGATGTGTATGCTTAACAACAGACCAAATATATACTTATGTCTTGAACTTTAACCATTTTTCTAAAAATGTCATAAACTTCAAATAATACTAAAATATGTCCTGAATTCTAACTTTTTTTTTTCTAAAAATGTCCCAAATATATTGTTTGAACTTCAGGACATTTAAAAAAAAAAAAAATCAAAGTTCAAGACATAAGTATATATTTGCCTCTTAACAATATATTAAAATGTGCATGATTAAACTTATTCCTCCAATTATCAAATTAAATAATATTATTAAGATCAAATATAAGAAAAAAAGTGAAACCAAACATGTTCGCTCATAAAATTTAAATCTCAATAATCTAAAAAAGTCACTCATGACTTTAAAATGATTTATATATCTCGAGATTTATGATTTAGTAGTATTAATGGTGATACATGCCAAGTTCAATCCCAAAATCTCTCATCCCCTAAAACCCTTAAACATGATTTTCATCAAAAAATTAAATTTTATAATTTTATCTCAGTGTATTTTTAATTCATAATAGATTATATTTTCAAATGGTTGACCAAATTAAAAGATTCATATTTTGTGAATATTAGAGTATTTCCATCAATTGACACAATATTTTAAATAGTGATCTCCTTTTTTATTATTTACTCTCTCTATTTTAATAGAAGGGGGACATTGCTATTGGGACGAAGGTAGTATATAAGATTATGTTGCTTATATTGAATATATTTTAAAGTAAATACACAAAATTTTACATATAATTTACCTACATATGTATGAATAAAATGATTTTATGCAAGCTGATAAAAAAATAACTAACGAGTTAATATTGAGTGCACATTTTCTACTAAGTTATTCATATAATTTTTTTGTTGATTTTTTTTTTTGAAATTTTTTTTGTTGATTATTTTAATTAGTTTTTAATATATTGTTTTACATTGGTTTATGTATATTATATTTCCGTGCAATATGATCTATTTTTATTTTTGTTGAAATGATTTCTGCATATTTAACTAGAATTAGAATATTATAGAATTGAAAATTTGAAAGAAAATACTAGAAATATGATAATGTGCATATGTAAAATTGTATGAAAAAAATTTAGATGATTCATAGTAGTCATACGATACAATACAACTCAATAAAATGAAAACACAATTCACTTGAATTTGTTAATATATATACAAGGTTGTAAGACTTTAATCTCCCAACTTTTTCGAGTATTAAAATTTAAATTTATTTAATATTACAAATTATTACGAAAAAATATTACAAATAATAAAATATTCTCCCACATTATATACGAGTAATGAACTAGTTTCATCTAAAACTTGATTTTTGCTCGAGAAACTCAACTAATTCAGCCGCATCATGAACACTAATGTGCACTTGCTCGAGATATTTGACTAACTCAGTTGCATCACTCATTTCCTTCCATTATGTTTATATTAGATAATAAAAATGTGATGCAACATTCAGACGATCTTCGAAGAAACTGTTATGACCCGCTTGGCCATATGAATTCTGACAAAGATGATAATCGTCTTAATATGTTTAAAGCCTGTTGAGATATTTATATGCATGCAGATTCCCTCTCACGTGTGCATGGGACTGGTTAGTTAGCAGAATTAGTTAGCTTAGCTCCACGTGTCAATTGTTCCTAAAAATGTGGAGTTAGTTAGGTAGTTAGTTAAGATCAAGGTAGTTATAGAGTAGTCTATATAAATGCTATATCATTTCTTTTGTAAATCAGTTTTTACAAAAATGAAATAAAAACCCTATTATCTCTAAATAGTTGATATGTTGCAAATTTTGCTCCAGTTCAACATTGTATCATCGAGGTCCAGGTTGATCTAATCACGCGTTTCTATTGCATTTTCTTTATTGTTTTCAATTTTTTCTGTTCAATTCCTCTTTTCCATGGCTTCCGCTTTGAATTCCTCTCCTTTGTTTCTCCCAGTCACAAATTTCAAGCTTGATCGGAAAATTATGCATTTTGGCAGTTTCAAGTGCTTGCCTTGATTTGTGCCCATGGTTTTGAAGATCTCATCTCTGAATACTCAGTTTCTTCTTCTCAATTTCCCTCCTCTACCTTGCGTGAAAGTATTCCCAATCCAGAGTTTCCGATTTGGATTTGCAGAGATCAATTTCTGCTCAGTTGGTTGATTGGATTGATTTCTGGGGTGATGATCGGCCACATCACTCGTTGTGTGACCTCTCGTGATCTCTGGCATACACTTTAGTCATTGTTCCAATCTCAGTTGAAAGCTAGAGTTATGCAGCTGAAACTTCAGTTGCAAACCATAAAGAAAGGAAATCTCACTATTGATGAGTATTTCCTGAAAATGCGAAGTTATGCTGATAGTCTAGCGGCAGTTGGTAAACCAGTTGATGATGAAGACCTAATAATGCACATTTTAGGTGGCTTTGGTGCTGAATTTGACGTTGTAGTGGTCAATCTCACAAATCAAGCTGAATCGCTCACATTGCCCAAAGTTCAGTACGCACTTCAAGCTCATGAAGTGCTCCTTCAGAGTCAGATGACTATTCTTCATCCTAGTGCTCACTTTGCTCAGTTTAATGGTGGTCGTGGTTCAGCTGATCTTGCTTATGGCAGAGGCCGTGGTGTGTTTGATCCTAATCAGGGTAGAGGTAGTCCTTTTAGGGGAAGAGGAGGTTGTGGCTTCTCCAGGGACACTAAAGTAGTTTGTCAATTGTGTCGCAAGAACAGTTATGCTACTATAAAGTGCTTTAAAAGATTTGATGTTTACTTTACTGGTGTTTCTGCTCCACAGGCTTACTATGTTGACTATTCTTATAACTCAGCTTAGGAAGAAGCATTCTATGCTCAACAAATTGATCCTCAGTGGTATGCTGACAGTGGTACAATAGCTCATATCATCCATGATCTGTCTAATCTATAGTTGCGCTCTCCCTATTATGGTTATGAGCTTCTTCAAGTTGGGAATGGTAATGTTCTCTCCATAGCTCATATTGGTGATTCTAGTTTCACTTTTTCTGATTCTACCAAGCCTCTTCTTCTAAATGATGTTCTACATGTGCCTGACATTACCAAAAATCTTATTGGTATCTCTAAGTTTACTCATAACAATAATGTGTTTGTTGAGCTACATCCTACCTTTTGTTGTGTCAAGGATCTCAACTCCCATCAGGTGCTGATGAAGGGGGCTCTGGTCAAGGGGCTATATCATCTGGATCTATCTGCCATGCCAACTCTAAGAAGACAACCCAGTAGTGCTTCTCATGCAGCTTATCAGACATCTTCATTCTCTATAGATTCTTCTGCTGTACTTATTTCCAATAAGTCTGATAGTTCTCCTAGTTGTTTGGTTTCTTGTACTACTGATGTTAATGAGTGGCATAGAAAATTGGGTCATCTCAATTCTTCTGTTTTGAAGCAAGTCTGTAATACTCTTCATATTAAATATACAGATTCTTTTCTTCTTTTCTGTGAAGCTTGCAAATTAGGCAAAATTCATCAAACTTCTCATGTATCTCAACCTCTCAAAACCATAGCTCCTTTCCAATTTATCCACTCTGATATTTGGGGTCCTACTGTAACTTCTGCAACTTCTAGCTCTGCAGGGTATAAGTTCTACATTCATTTCATTGATGATTACAGTAGGTTCACTAGGATCTTCCCTCCCACTACAAAATCTGAAGCAGCTGATATTGTTAAGAGGTTTATCACTATGGTTCAAGTTCAATTTTCTACTACTATTCAAAAGCTTCAAACTGACTGGGGTGGTGAATTCAGACCCTTAGAATCTCATCTTGCCTCTATGGGCATTCATTTTCAACACTCTTGTCCTCACATTCATTCTCAAAATGGTAAGGCAGAGGAAAAATATCAACACATCTTTCAAACTAGTCTTACTCTTCTTGCTTAGTCTCATCTTCCTTTTAAGTATAGTTGTGATGCCTTTTCTACTGCAGTTTATTTGATCATCTGATCAACCACCTTCCTTCTTCTACTACACAAGATCTCTCTTCTTTTCAGATACTTTATAATGTTACTCCAGACTACCATTTTTTGCATACTTTTAGGTGTGCTAGCTTTCCATTTCTTACTCCTTACAATACACATGAACTGTAGTTTAAATCCTTTAAGTGTGTCTTCTTAGGTTAAAGCTCCCCTCATAAAGGATGCAAGTGTCTAAGCTCTTCAGGTAAGCTATATAATTCTGATTCAGTTGCCTTTAATGAGAATGAGTTTCACTATACTTCTCTTTTTCTTTCTTCTACTCAGTCTATTCCTTTCCTTGTCCCTTTCTCTTCTTCTACTCCTATTCTTATATTTTCACAAACCTTGCCAACAGCTAAGTGACGCGCGGTCATTTCATGGTTAGAATAATTTTCAAGAGAGAGTTATCCTTATACCCATTACAAGGCGTAGCTAGCAACGAGAGTAAGGGTCGATCCCACGAGGAACTGCGAATTCTATCTTCCAATGCCACTTTTCCAAAAGTGTTGAGGTTGTTGTGGTCTCCGTACTTGTATTTAAAGACTGTAAACTAAAATAACAATAGCAAAACAAACAAGAAAGGAAAATATTAATAGTAATGTATTCCGGATTAGAACTTAGATTCGAACTTAACAAACACTTGATCGATCATGGGAATACTAATTACTTATGCGAATCTAATTATCTGGTTAAAGGTACCGGATCTCTCTCAACGTACCCAATCTATCATTTCTGTTTAGCTTAGAGGTGATCTCTCGTCCCCTAAACCCTAACATGTTGCCCAACCCCGATCTCTCATATGATTATAAACAACAAGGCAGTATTATGCCCTAGACAGACCCAGATTTACCTAGACACTGATCTCTCAGATGCCCTCAGTACCAGTGATATATTCCATCCCTTTATGACCAATATATAGCTACGATTCATTGACCATTATAGAGGTAGTTAACACAATTCTAATTAACGAGTGATCAACCGCAACTAACTAACTTAGCCCACTTTAATGCAAAAAAGAAAACAATTACACGACGGAACCAAATTCACACAGTTTATGCCCATAAACCTCACGATTCTTACGTGTTCATTAAGTTCTTATCTTTGTTCAATCCGGAATAATGAATCTAGCTGATCATGCTAGACTTAGAATAATAATAATAATCAAAAGAATTAAAAGAAGATATATTATAAATGGAAAACTTACTTATATTAAATTGCAAAAAGAATCCAACTCCAACGCTGGACTAAATAACAAAATAGTAAAATCATAAGTGCCTGTGGGCATAAGGACTAAGACAGAATGCAGAAAATAAAATGCAAATAAAACAATAAAGTGTGTTGCTTGTTTGAGTGTATTCGGCCTCTACCATGAAAACTACTTATATAGGAGTACAAAACACAAAGTAAACTCCCCCCCACAGGCCGGGGGATCTTCAGCCCAATTCGCAGCCGCCATGCCTAAGACTTTTCATATCTAACAGATTCTTCCCTTATTTAAAAGATCCTATATTGTAGATTCTGTACTCGCCGTGCCCTAGTAGCGCCGACAGTCAACTTTCCTTGTAGAGCCGATCCTCCTTCTGGAAGCGTCAACTTGCCTTCCGCGGCTCTTCTTTCCTTCAGCGGCTAGGGTGCATTGCTCCTGCTGTAGCTGGTATGAGTTTCCCTTGTGCTCTATCTCCTTTCCTTCTCCTCTTAATCACTCTAGGTTTGTTGTGGGCACGATCACGAACTTCTCCTTCAGCTTTTGCTGGAATGGTGGGTGATTTCTACCAGGCTCGAGAGAGAGCTTTTCACTGAGAAGTCATTGCCCATCTTGGTATCATTGGCATCCAAATGCCCTTCAGAAGTGATTCTCCTACCTCCTATTGCCCCTTGTGCCCCATTCTGGCTCTTTCCGACTAAAAAAAATACAAAATTAAAGGATAAAAGAATGAGAAAAAGACACAAAAATACGAGAGAATTTGGACTTGTCACCGAGTCTGACTCTCCTACTCCTTCCCCTCTTACTCCTCCTGACTCATCCACTGTACCTTCTTTTCCTTCTTCTCAAATTGTGCCTCATAGTATGATTACCAGATCAAAGAATAATATATTCAAACCAAAGGCTTGGTTGGCTGAAGTTCTTCTACTTACTGAACCATCTACTGTGAAGCAAGCCCTTGATGATCCAGGTAGGTTTGCTGCTATGTAAGCTGAGTTTTCTGCATTTAAAGATAAAGACACTTAGGTTTTGGTTCCTTCTTCTTCTGATCAGAAGTTAATCTCAAATAAATAGGTGTTTAAGGTGAAGACAAAGTCAGATGGTACACTTGACAAGTTAAAAGCAAGATTGGTTGCTAGGAGGTTTCAGCAATTTGCAGGTGTTGTTTTCTTGAAACATTTAGTCCAGTTATTAAGTTTTTCACAATAAGGCTGGTGTTTGCTATGGCAACCATAAAGGGATGGAATGTTAGACAAATCGACATAAATAATGTTTTCCTTAATGGAGAGCTTGAAGAGACCATCTACATGACTCTTTGAATACATTCATTTTCTTCAACATGTCTGCAAATTAACTAAAGCTATATATGGGCTTAAACAAGCTCCCAGAGCCTGGTATAATACTTTAAAGTCTTATCTAAGTAGTGCTGGGTTTATAGGATCTCAATCAAATTTTTCATTATTCTTCAGAGTTTCTGCTCAAAGTGTTGTTCTAATGCTTGTTTATGTTGATGATATTTTGGTTACTGGGAGTGATTCTGATGAGATATAAGATGTTATACAAGAGTTGAATGGTAAATTTGCCTTGAAAGATCTTGGAGTTGTCAATTACTCTCTGGGTATAGTGGTATCTCATTATCTTAGTATGTTTGAACTTACTCAAAGTAAATATATTGAGGAACTTCTTGACAGAACTAATTTGACTGATTGTAAGCCATGTACAATTCCTATGATTCTTGCTGCTAAGCTTTCTAAACAACATGGTTCTTTGTTTGATCATCCTATACTTTACAGAAGCACGGTAGGAGCTCTTCAATATCTGACCTTGACAAGGCCATATATTATTTTCTTTGTCAACAAGCTTAACTAGTACTTGCAGCAACCGTTGGATACCCATTGGGCAGCATGCAAGCATCTCCTCAGGTACTTAAAAGAGACTAAGCACTTTTCTCTGTGCTTCAGTCGTACTTTATCTAACAACTTTGAAGCTTTCTCTGATGCGGACTGGGTAAGTTGTATAGATGACAGACGTTCAACCGGAGGGCATTGTGTGTTCCTAGGCAATAATCTTCTCACCTGGAGTTCTAAGAAATAAGAGATGGTTTCTAGAAGCAGTGCTGAGTCGGAGTATAGGTCACTTGCCAATGCTACAGCTGATGTTGTCTGGCTACAAGCTGTTTGCAAAGAGTTAGGGTTCTTGGTTACAACTCCAGCTGAAATTTGGTGTGACAATTGCAGCGCCATTTCTGTTGATTCCAACCTAGTATTCCATGCTCGAACTAAACATATCGAAGTTGATGTGCATTTTGTGAGAGACAAAGTTGTAGAGGTTGGACATGTCCCTTCGGCAGATCAAATTGCAGATTTGTTTACCAAACCTCTGTCTGAAACAAGGTTTCAATGTCTACATGATCGGCTTAAACCAAGCAATAACACTTGGCTTCAACGGGGGAGTGTTGAGATATTTATATGCATGCAGATTCCCTCTCACATGTGCATGGGACTTGCTAGTTAGCAGAATTAGTTAGCTTAGCTCCACATGTCAACTGTTCCTGAAAATGTGGAGTTAGTTAGGTAGTTAGTTAAGATCAAGGTAGTTATAGAGTAGCCTATATAAATGTTGTATCATTTCTCTTGTAAATCAGTTTTTTACAGAAATGAAATACAAACCATATTCTCTCTAAAATAGTTGATATGCTGCAAATTATGCTCCAGTTTAACAAAGCCCCATAATCGTTATGGCATGGTATTAAGTAGAAAATACTAGTCCTATTTTCCCACCATATCATTTAACAGTTTAACAAACTCTTCCCAAATCGGCCCATCATATATTTTATACTAAGCATCTAAAAATTAAAACTCGTACATTGTTCTTCGTCAACTATGTTCATAGTTCATATGTCCAATCTATCAGTATTGTTTCAATAACAGTATGGTTCAATCTTGGTAGGAAGAACCTTTATTTTATGTAATTTGCAAACCCTCAAAAAACCTCAGTTATCTTAGATGCATGATTAGCAATATGTACATGTGTACACTTGCTCGAAAAACTCAATTATCTCGAAAACATAATCAATATTGTGCACTTGCTCAAGACGCTTAGCTAATTTAGCCACATCACTCGTTTCCTTCCTATATGTTTCTACTGGATAATAAAAAAACCAACAACTAGCACTCGGATGGGCTTTGAAATAATCGTTATGAACTCAATTCGGGCCATAGTAATCACCCTATTCTCCTCCATAGCCCACAATTGTTATGGCATGGAGTGGAGTAGCAAGAGTTTGTCTCAATCTTTACGATCTCTTACGTATTATGTAGTAGTTTAGCAAGCTCTTCCGTGAGCGGTCCTTCGTAAATTTTATCCTAAATATAATAGTATTATATTTCTATTTTTGGCAAGTGCAAATAGACAGAAAATGAAACTTTCTTTTTTAGGTATAGTTATCGCTTTTATATATATTAAGATTAAGAGTATGATATCATTAGAGATATTCATTGATGCGCAATAACAAAATACAATTAAATCTCAATCAATTCCAGTTATCCTATAAATTCATTTTTTTTTTGTAAAAAAAAAAGATCGAACTCATTCATGTTGATCTAGATATATATATATATGTGTGTGTGTGTGTGTGTGTGTGTGTGTTTTATGTTATGTATTTTTCAGCTATGATTTAGAAATTAAATGTATATATATTTTTTTCTTTTTTCCTTTTTGCCGTGGACTTTGGTTTAGGTTCAGGACAAAATAGTTGAAAGTAGTTGAAGGTTGGGATAAAATCTGGCATGTATGTACTCAAATCAATACCTCCTCCATTTTAAATATATGTAAGTTGTTTTAGAATTTTTAGTTTGTGTCAAAATAATTATGGTTTAACATATTTTCACAGTCTCTCTCAAAGATAGAAATATGTATTTATCAGTCCCGGTGGGGTCGTGAGGATGACCTAGTGGTGGAGTGAGATTGCTTGGAGATCAAAGGTCACAGGTTCGAATCTCCTCAATACCATAGGTCGGTTGTGTGAGTAAAATATATATATATATATATATATATATATATATTTATTAAAGAAATATATCTTAATATGATTTGATATGAGGTGGAAAGAAAGGAATATATTTATCAAAGTAGTAGATTTTAATTATATCAAAAATTCTAAAACCACATATATTGTGAAACGGGTCGGGGGAGTTTCATAATCGTATTGCAATTTTCTAAATAAATATCCCGGAATTAAAGGTTTATATTTTGCATGAAAAAAGTATTATATTCAATAAAACTTGAGCTTTTAGTGTTCAATAATATTCAATATATTAGTCCCTAAAAAAATTCATATATTACTAATATAATATTAGTACATTGCACTTAAATTAATGTCTGAATTCCATTCAATTATATGTCTGATCCATTGAGTTGCGGTTGAACCGATCCTAGCCCATCACTGTTGACCAATCTCACCAATACCTTCCTCTAATTACCACAATATAATTCCATTTTCTCCTTTCATTTTTTGTAATCTCTTTTATTTTTCGATTTAGTAGGATTGGTGGAGTTTGAATCTTCTTTTTTTTTTTTTTTTTTTTCTTCTCTTATAGGAGATATATCGCACCACTCAATTATATATCTCTATGCATGAGATTAATTCCATTCTATGAGGAATTTAATTCAAGATAAAAATATTAATCCTTGATAAAATGGAAATAAGTAATTTGTTATAGCTCTTAAGGGAATAAGAAAAAATTCTCGTTAACCATTGCATCAAATCTTTCAGTATATATGAGATCTTTTGTTCCTAACAAATAAATATTACACTTGACTATGAATTGAAGATTGTAAAGTTGGTACTCGACCTTTTTTTTCTAATAAAGATGTCTTCTCCTTCTATTTTAGTCTCCAAAACTTGAAACTTTAACATAAAAAAAAAAAAAAAAAACAATACGTACCAATATAATGGACATAAAATTACAAATTAGTAAATTGTGGATTTCCTCATTTACCCCTGTAAGAATTACATATTTACTATGTTACATGTTTGAATTTAGTGCTCTCCTCCCCCAAATACAAAAAAAAAAAAAAAAAAAAAAAACTCCACTAAAGCATATGCCGCGATTTATTTCATCTGCTAGCTAGCCTCTAGGGCAAGTAGTGAGGGTTAATATCATTTTTTAGTCTAATATTTCAGGTGATTCGGAAAAAATGTCATGATCATTCATAAATAATAATTTAATACTTGATATTTTGAACTTAATTAACCCAATGTTAGCATGCGATCAATTTTCATGCTTTGAATAGTTGATGTGAAATTAATTTCTTTTAATTTATTTCGACAAAACGGTGTTGTCCAAATATGATATGACATGAATGATTTTCATTTAAATTTTTGTACAAAAAAAAATAAAAGTTGCCCATTCAAAGTTAAAAAAAAAAAAAACTGATCGCACACTAGATTTACAGTGAATTCAAAAGACCAAATATTAGATTGTTATTATGAAATTTCAGGACTTTTTATGAATCACTTTAAATGGTTGGACTAAAAGCTGATATGAACCCATATTCGATTATAATAATTAGGATTTATGTTTTCATATTTCCCACGTTTCTCGTATATTATAAATGTGTATCTGTGTATGTATATATATTTAGATTGTTATTATAAGGAGTTAAAATTTAATATAAAAAAGTGTGATATTTTTAAGTGAGATTTGACATTTTTGCAAGAAAATAATATTGTTCTTGTTTTCTTTCGGATATTTATAGAATTAATGAATTATAAACATTTCTATCCGCATCAAGTAAGTATGCATATAGAAATTTGCAATCAAATTGTGGTTTGTGTTCTGGTGTGCAATCTTCGGTATATTCTTATGAGAAACAACGAGTTTGTTCTTTTGTTACATGTGTTCTTACATGCATGTATTCTCAAAGTCAAGGAAATATACAATTAACATGCAATGGAGAAACTCATTGAGATGGGAAAATTTAGGGGTTGTTTATTTTTATAATCTATTCGAGCATATATATATATATATATATAACATTAATATAGTGAATTCATTATTTAAATATTTATCAATTCATTCTAACCACACAAATATTTATCCTTTGATTCCAGACATAAATTCAAATTGAAAAAAATTTAAACAATTAAGCACATATATATACACATACATACATATGTATGTATATTTCTATTTTCCAAACCTATAACTCCAAACATTAAATTATGCATCATAACAAAATTATTATATTTTTTTTCCAAAAATCAATTGACCTCGTAAATTGAACTGAAAATACTAAAAATTGAAAATTAATATTGGAAATAAAATCAAACATATCTTTTATTAATTTCTACTGAACGGTTGAACCCAATCCGGTAGAATATGATATAAATTATTCTAGTTAAGATTACGTAAGTACTTCAATATCTTCCACAATCATCTAAATCATGAAAATAGAATAAGTAAATGAACAAACTAAAAAACACCACAATCATACTGCTAGGTCGAATATTGTGATATATCGATCAATCTTTTGGAAGAATCTTGGATGTATGATTGATTGTTTAATTAAAAGTTGGGAGACAATAATGTGATCCTAGGCCACAGTTTATCGACTTTTGTTGGGACCAATGTACTCATTAAAACAAGCATCTCCTATGTATATCGTATTTACAATATTTTATTAGATTAAGGTTGATTTTGTGTCACACACCCATGTGGGTGCATTTCTACACACACACACACATCATATATGTCTATATATATATATATATGTATGTAATTAGGCGAAGGATTGTTTTGCTTACATTTTAGGGTAATGCAAACTGTACACTGTAGCATGTGCCCACAATCTACAATAGATATTCTTCTCTTTAATTTTATACGATTCAAAAATACACACACACACGCGTGTGTGTGTGTGTGTGTGTGTGTAAGTGTGTTTGTCATATCGAATCTTTTATCTTAAAGAGATATTAATCCAATGTAGACCCAACAAAATCCCTTGTTTCCTTCTCTGCCTTTGGTCGTATTTCATAATATTATATTCTGTATTAAAGGGAGTTGGCCTTGGTTTTCGTATGTTATTGCGTTAATTCGATGTTTCATAGTCATTTAAGTCTTCATTTTTGCATATATGTAGTGCATACAATTCGGTTTTTTTAATTATCGAATATCCACACATTGGTAAAGTACACAGATGATCGAATTGATATATGGGACGGACGTCAAAGTTGAACTTCACCAATTTTATTCAAGTCGGCTTTCCGACTATTTCTCCAAAAAAAAAATGCATTAACTCAACTAATGTGAGGACATTAATAGTGAGTTAGTTATCTATTTTGTTAGTGGTTGAAGTCTTGTTGCCAATAATTTAATTGGGTTGAATTTCTTATGGCTGATATTGTGTATATATGCATGTTTTTCACATCTACTTAGTGAGACACATGTCACGATTTATCTCATTTACTGAATTTTAAGGATGGGAAATTGATTTCTTTTGGAAGGGGTTCATCCAAAATAAATAAATCCAAAGAAGAAGACGAAAAAAGTGGGCTCTCAGACTATAGGGAATTAGCTAGGTTTTTAATATTGTAGTAGAGATGACTTGGTTTAATTGATTTTAGCTCACTCGTACCTAGCATGCTCATTTTATTTTATATATATATATAGAAGAGAAATATTGACATATGAAACTTTCACCTAAACATCGATTCATGAGCTAAACATGCGCACTATTCATATTTATGATTCAAGATTCAATGTAGGCACCAAGTGCGCCCAAATTCCACTCAAAAAATTGCCAAAAAGTAGTGTTCCAATAGCTGCGCCAATTCTTGTTGTATTTTCCATCCCTCAACCGTATGATGCAGCATTTTTTAGTGTTGCTCTATAAGTTTTTTTTTAATATGTTAATTATATTTCCTCTTTTCCTTCTCATTTCTTTTTTTCATTTTTTGAATTTCTTTTACTAGTTGGATTTTTTTTAAATTTTGTAATGTTTTTCTTTGAAATGTTGAAATACAAAAGCGTACGTCAAATTAAAATGACATCAAACAAGAAAGTTCATATTTGTTATGCAATATTCTAATTTATAAAATTAGAAAAAAAAATATATTATGTAATTCTTGTTATTTTCTTTGCAATATTATTAAGTTTTTTCATGTTGCAATATTATTATGTTTTGAAAATTTTAATATTATTTTTGTAAAATTAAGATAAAATAAATGCATAAAAATGAATAATATAGAATATTTAATTTTAGCGTAGAATTTAGAGTAGACTATTAGAGATAAAATGTAAATTTTACTATATAATAGAGCTGAAACTGCCACAAAATAAAGTAAACTGTTGGACATGAACTAAGAAATGGAGGAGAAAATCATCTCTCTATATATATCACTTTTGGTAATATAATTCATGTGATTTACGTTTTGATAAAATTAATGTACCATGACGGAGGCAGCCAAACTACTATTTTTATATTTAGGCATGAAAACTGTAGGAGATGTCAATATCACGTTTAGTTAATTGCTTAAGATATTACACGTCACTTTACATCCATATACACATCAATATTTCATCATTTCAATGAAAATAATAATAAACAAGTAGCGAGATTCGTTCAACTTTTCTATTGTTTGTTAAAACATTCGTGTTTGAAATACTATTCCAATTATTAAATAATTAATTTTCGAAATAGTAAGTGACTCAATAGATTAGAGCAATTGAACAAACGAGTTAGACTATTAATCTAAGGAAAAGTAATTCCATATGCCCTCTATCATTAATATTTATTTCAGCCTCATATTAATTATTAATTTATATGTCAAAACACGACCTTGAGAATAGATTTTGTGTTTTTGTATTAAAGTAAATGACCTTTGATAGTCACATTACTATGACATTCTTAACATACCAATATTTTAACTTTAATTTAATGGGAATGCATAAATTTGTATATCCTTCATTTAGATGTTTACAATTGGATTGTGATTATATTTCTGTGCATACATATTCTAGCTTAGATACGACTATTGTGATTGAGATTCGTTGTGGTCCACACCCTCCCCCCCCCCCCCAATAATATATATATATATATATATATATATATATATATATATATATATATATATATAAAGCACATATAAAACTTTGTGATATCGCAGTACTCTTTGTAAAATTTTACTACCTCCTTCGTCTCATTATATATGTTAAGATAACATATTAAATATGTTCATAGGGTTGTAAACGAACCAAGTCAAGCCAAGCACCTTCAAACTCTACTCAAGCTCTAACTTCCAGTTCGAGTTTTTGGCTCGACTGAAAAGATTCATGGTCAAGTTCGATTTAAACTCGCCTCAACAGTACTGAGTTGAGCTAGATAAAGAGTTCGATCGATATATAGCTTGATAAAAAGCTCGATAACAAGTTCGATCACATCTCGATTAAAAGCTCATCTATCATGTTCAAATGCTAATTTTCTCTAGTCATTCGATAAGTTGATTTCAATGTATAAATATTTTACAATCATCTAATTTGAATCCAAATTTCAAAGTGTTTTTCTAATTAGATAATTTGTAAACAATGATTTATTTATATCTCATTAATTACCAAATCTTAATTCTTAGTTAGAGCTGTAAAATAGAGTTGTATATATACCTAATAATTAGATTTGTTTTTTTGTTAGCCTACTTCAAATATATTATTATATATTAATATACTTATAATAGTTTGTCTTTCAAATTTTGATTACATATATTACATTTTATTGTATATATTTAATCTTGGTTTAATATCATTAATTAATTCAATTCTATTTTTTTAAAATTTTATTTAATGCCATCTTAATTCTTATAATTAAAATCTCTAATTTTACTTATCTCATAGCCAGATTGTTTTTCTTCCTAGAATATATGTATTAGTCTATATTAATATACACTTGATAAATGTCTTACTTAGATATATATATATATATGTATGTATGTATGTATGTATGCATGCATTTTTGTTTTTCCATCTATATCGTATTGCTTTAAATTTTTATTGCTATGATATGAATGCTTTTCATCGAACCATGTAAATCATATATAGTTCTCTAACTAATTAAATATATTCTAAATATGTTATGTTTATATAAATTAACAGGCGTGAGTCTTATTGGCGGTAGAAATTCGAGATCTGCTTTTTTACATGAGCTTGATTCGGGCTCGCGAACATACTAGATTAGGGCTAATAGAGGTTCTCGAGCCTCATTTACATATACTCACTACTACTTGCGTACTTGTGAGTAGGCTCGTTTTATATTGCTCTCGTGCTTTGCGAGCCGAACACCACTAAGCTTGCACTTGACTTGAAAATTTTGTTGAGTTTGAAAAAAGTTTGAGTTTATCTCATTTGATAATATGATCGATATATTTTCAAATTTACACCTGTCTAGTTTCACGAGCAGTTTGATTCATTTAGAGGTAGGGTTGTAGATAAATAGAGCCTCTCGCGAGCTATTTGAAACTCGACTCGAAAAAAGTTTGTTCATTTTCTAAAGGAGTCGAGCTTGAGCTTCGAATCGAGCTCGAACAAAGTTATATTCAGCTCGGTCAGCTCGCGAACATGTTCAAGCTCAAGCTTAATCGAACATGGTTCACGAATAAAATTATAAATATTTTGAATGGGTAAATTAAATAACTTTTTTTCGAGATCGAGCTCGAATATATAAATCAAGCGACTTTTTTTTGAGCATTCGAGCTCAGACTCGATTAGTAAATTATTGAGAATTTCATGATAAGTCAAGCTCAAACATGATAAATAATATTTGTCGAGCTGAGCTTAGACAAAAGAAAAGCTCGAATTGAACTCAAGCTCAAATATTGCTTAATGAGCCGAACTCGAACATCAAAATACTCGAATACTGCTTAATGAAACTGAACTCAAATATTAAAGTAGTTGGCTCGATTCGGTTCATCCAGAACGCCTATTTATAGGCTTGGTTCATTTAAAGGCTTAAAGGCTACAACCTGATATAACTGGAACTGTAAGTTTTGTGTTTTGTTCCTATTTTACCCTTGTACAGGGCACACAACATATAATTTTCTTATTAATAAGTTAATTATAAAAAAAAAACAAAAAATGAAAGCGTTTATTTTTTAAAAATAAATAGACTATTCCAACCTCGATCGAGTTTTCATTTCAAAAAAAAATTATCATTAATAAAACAAGTATTTATTTCGAAGTGTGGTAATGTTATGTCAGTCCTTTTAGAAATAATGTCTATTCTCAATATTAAACTGCATTATAATTTGGGACGTACGAAATTAAAAGTTGAACCTCTATCTTAGTAAGACATAATGAAGTATATCATTCTTACTCTGTTATGCATATATGTTGGAGGGGCTAATTAGGAAAAAAATAGAGAGAAAGAAAGAAAGAATGAACATTCTCTTTCTGATCATATAAAATGTTAGGTGCCGATTAAGAATAAATTATTGAACTCTTTGGATGAAACATAAGATCATGAAGATTTTTAAATATTATCAATTACCAACAAGTTAATGATTCAAACTTCCAATTTAATAGTGTTATAATATACGAGATCTTGATTCAAATTAAAAATAACTAAAGATTCCCTTGCTTCTAGAAAATCGCTCATATCTCCTAGTTTCAAAGATATACATGTTCTTTATACATACATAAAGCATGAACCACCTCATTTCTAAACACCCTACTATCATATCTCTAAATTTAGTAGATGAGATAAATGGCGGAATATGTCTCGAGATATCAAGTGTTTGCATATTAATTTTGTCAACACACAGATATATAATTGGTCAACTCCAAAAATTGAACCCTAAAGCTTAGACAAGGGGCTTATACAAACTCTTACATGTTTTAGAAGAAGTAATTGAAAAAAGAAAATGTGAATTGGTCTTTTAATATCTTTTTCCCAAACTCGTCCGATTCGATTTATCTATTTAGAAAGTTAAAATATTTTAAAAATATAAATTTAAGATTTTATATATTTAACTTAATTAGTTATTCTAAATATATTTAAGATTCTATGTAATTTGGCTTAGTTATTAATGGGGTTATCAATATTGGTGCAAATTTGAAGTTCGGGTATAATTATGTTTTAGAGGGATTAATTGTTTACAACCTAATCGGCAAGGACGTGGAAAAGTCAATAAATAAATAATTAAATAAATTCATAAAAGGGTTGAAAAAAGTGTTGTAATCACTAATCACCTTATAATTTGTAAGGCTGAGAAACCCTTAAACCCGTAAATTTGTTTGTTGTGCACTTCTTCTTTTTCTTCGTTTTATTTTATTTTATTTTATTTTCCTTTTTTTTTTAAAGAGAACAAGGTTTGAAGTGGTCGAAAATTAAAATTTTTGATCGATCACTATGAAATTCAGCCAAACCAAGCTCAAAAATTGCATTGCCCATGCGGAAAGGTTGCCAAATATATGTCCAAAAAGTGGTCATTTAATTTGTTAATTATTGTCGTGTTAAATTAGTAAGTCCACACGAACATGACACCAAAAGAAAATATATGTGTGGTCTTTTTAATGAAAATTATTTTATCAATTATCTATGAACTTAAATAAAGAATTTATTAAAAAGAATTTAATTTTTTAAAAGAATTGAAATATATGAATTTAGGAGTCCTAAATTAATAGTTTTCATCTTTAAGCTCCTTGATTGATATATAGTTTGTATTTTTTAGGTCCTGAATCGACGATATATAGCCTACATTTTGGATTCTAAATCCATAAAACTTCTAATATTAAATTAATAACTTCAAAAAGAAATACATGAATTTCAGACTAATTTAGACTATGATCCCTAATTAAATTATAAATTAAAAAATGCAAACAATGCGCACATCAGTAGAAACACTATAAAAAAAAAGATCTTTAAAGACAAGATTATTAGCGACGACAAATGTCATCACTAATACTAGACTTTCAGTAACGACTTGTCATTTCTAATTATCACATGTCATCTCTAATAAAAATTTTGTGATGACATTGTTGTCACTTAAAAATATTTTTTACGACGACATCATGTCGTTACAAATAGAGCGTCCCTAATAGTTCGTCCCAAATAAATTAAAAAATATTTGAAGTAACAATATTGTCGTCAACAACAAATGTCATTAGAAATAACATGTAATTATTAGAGACGACATGTCGTTATTTAAGTTTATTATTAGTGGCGATATTTATCGTCGCTAATAATATTATCAGTAAAGACCATTTTTTTAATAGTGAAAGTTAAAAAGAATGCAAACAATGAATTATGAACCATCAATGCACCTTGGACTCTCATATTAGTCATATATCTATATAGACTCTCAAATTGCAATGTCACATCATCAATGGACTGATTATCAACCACTATTGATAATGAATTATAAAATTATTAAGTTGGGTTCAAAAAGTTCGTGTTAAATCACTACAACAAAAAATATTTTTTTAAGATAATAGTATT
This sequence comes from Perilla frutescens, assembly GCA_026008535.1. NCBI lineage: Eukaryota > Viridiplantae > Streptophyta > Magnoliopsida > Lamiales > Lamiaceae > Perilla > Perilla frutescens. The sequence continues at coordinate 44,287,597 of BRKX01000001.1, forward strand.
AGAGGGAGACAAATGTCGTTATTTATAATAGATTTAAATAATAGCATGCCATTTTTAATTACGATATGTCATTCCTAATGATATTTTAGTGACGTAATATATTATTGTCACTTAAAATGATGTTTAATTTATTTAAGATAAACTTTAAGCAACATTGAGATGACATAGATGTCGTCACATTTTTTTTTTATTGTAGTGTGAAAATATCATGAGTGATGACATATATTTATTAGAGATGATATGTTAATTTGTTACTTAAGTTTAATTATTATAACAGACAATATTTAATTTGTGGTGTCTAAAAATATTGTCTCTAAATACCATTTTTGTTGTAGGAGTTTAATACATACGTGTTCAAATTTTGTAAATTTGTATTATATTAAAGAGAAATATGAGTATTATATTTTTATTTATTAAATCAAACTAACTTAAATCAATTTCATCATATAGAATACGATCCAGTAAAAGTCCAATTTGAAAACTTGCTAAAAAAACAAATAGAACTATTAAAAAACTTTCGAAACTGTTTACGAAACATTTTGGCTGTACATATATATGTGAGTATATATACACACACACGTATGAGATAAATAAATTATTGCGCGAGCAAATCATATGATTCAAAAATGACATAATTGCAGGCAACTTACTCCTCTAGTGGCACAACAATAATTTTGATGAACAATAAATTCGGTTGCGAGCCACATAAAATTAAATAACTATATATAGTGGGCAAATAAAATAAATAAAATAATAAAACGACAGAGTTTGGAGGGAGATATGGATTGTATTTGATGATTTTTTGCTTTTGTAATTGCGTGGGAGTTCACATGTTTTAAGAAATATAAGGAGATGATTCTCTCTTACACTTTCCACCACACAAACAACTCATTAAATATGCCCCACAAATCATGCGTGGAACAGCTCGATTAGATTTGGTGCATGGCAACTAATTTTTTTAATTAATTATTTACTTTTTTTAAAAAAATTATTTAACTATTATTGTTTTTCATTTGACGTAAACTGTAAGACCCATAAGTTAATTCTTGGAGCTAACAAAGATATCATTCACAAATTGCAGATTACAGAATAATTAAATATAGGCAGATGTAAAATAATTTAATTTGACTGAGTTAATAGTATATTTGCAATCAAATCTTTCTATCTCTAATTGATATCTATGGTTATAAAGACGAGAATATCTCTTTTTTAACCTTGTGACAATCCCCAAACATTTGCTGCAGGATTTTCTGCAATCTAAATGTCTTAATTATGTTGGATCTAGTATCATATTTTTACATCTTCAAAAAAATACTTTTCCCAAATAAGAAAAAAAGGAAAAAGAAATGGGGGATCTGCTGATGGTAACGACATTTAATTTTGTGGTATTATTCGAATACTAGATATGCTCATTAATTGCTATAATCGAAATTTAATTCTATATATATCTCACCGTCCACAAAATTCAAAATATTAGTATAAGCTAATTAAAGTGCCTATAAAATCTCATTTATTACTAATTATAACAATATAACAAAAGATCTGAAAAATATCTAACTATTCATTCAAGTTCATATGTATATATTTGAGAATTGTGTAAGATCCAACAGCAACAGCCAACAGCCATATATATGATATATTGCTGCATATAAATGATTTGGGATTTGAAGCCTTGGAACTGTCCAAAAATAATATTTAAAAAAATGGCAGAATTGATTAAAAAAAAAGAAAAAAATTATGAAGAACGTGCCGCAGAAGCGCGTGGGTTAGGTTAGAAATCTTGGGAAAATATTATTTGCATATATATAATATGAGTTACAATCAGAGACAATCCCTTTCAAAGTCCATACCTTTTTTCTAAGTCATTAAATGAATATATAATTGGAGGGATTTCATGGGAAGTTGTCAAAACGAGCCTTGAGCAAAACCATATATTAAAAAATTTATAGCATACTATATAAACAGAATGAATCACACAAAATCTACACACAATCAGATCCAGCGATGCAATTATTACTGAGCGCAAAGTGTTAACAGCTTAAAAGGGATTCAACAAGATCTCTCTGATTCCATCCCACTTCATCAAATTTCATTTTCTTGCAAGAAAATATATCGATCAAGAAGGTTTTAATTTGTGGTGTCGAAAGCACAGTGTAGAGAGAGATGGGAAGCAACTATTTTGGTGAGCAGAATAATTACTTGGGCAACGAGAGAGGTGCAGGAGGTATGTCCTCGTCTTCGTCGTCGTCGTCGTCTCGAAAAGGGAAGAAAAACGGCTCCGATAAGCCTAAGCAGCCGCAGAGGGGGCTTGGGGTTGCACAGCTTGAGAAGATTAGGTTGCATAGTCAACTCGGCTGCACCTATCTCCCTAATGTTCATCACAGTCCTTATGCCTCTAATTTTAGCCAGGTTAATTAATTAATTATTACTATGTAGTGTTTATTTTATTTTTGTAGATTGTTAGTTTTATTTTTTGTGATATTGGAGATTTGATTATAGTTCTCTACATATATTTCATGGATGGAACTCATGTACTGCAGGATGATGTGAGGCTGCAAACAGCTCATTCGTCGTCGTTGTCATCGTCTTCCTTCTCTTATTCATCGTCATCCTCACCTCCTTATGGTTTTCAGGGTCACCATGGAGTCATGGTATGACTACTAGTTTTGATTTCATCAAATTAATTAAATTTAATATATATGTGAATATTTCTTCAAATTGAAGACTTTAATTTGGGTTGTGGATGAGATGACTGGCTAGCTAGGTGTATAATAATTGCAATTATTGATCTAAGATTATATATATGCTTTTTCTTGTTGTCATGAAATTATATGTTGCCCCCATTTCCTTCTCGATCACTTTAATTTTCCCCTTCAAAAGCTAGCTAGCTAGTGATCATCCATTATTGGCCTAACTAGATATTCATATTCTCTTTGAGTTTTGTAACCCTAGACATAAGTCTGCAACTGGGAACATAGATCGGATTGGATTAATTTCAATCAAAATTTTCAACAATTTAATTTATTCCTCCTACATATAAGTTAGATTTATGTTAAACATCTCTGAAAAATTTCCCTTTTTAATATTATGTTTAGATGAAGTGAGGGAGTCTTGAATCTTAACCATATAATTTTGTTTGATCAAGTATTTTTTAGTTACATGCTGAACTACTACTGCACATTAAAATGTTCATAGATAGTGCTAAAATTAATTTTTCTTAATTACATGACCATTTTTTTCTTGCAGATGGGCATTCCAGATTTAGATAGGGCAAATCTTGCATATGGAGATTCCCAACCCGCAAGCGTTGTAAGGTTTGTGTCAAGATTCTTGATTTTATTTGATAAATTGGATCTTATTCCGAATATGACTTATGTCAATGAACAATTTTATTTGGCTTACTTAATTTCTGATTAAATTATTTGGCTTAAAATTAAATCAGATGGCATCCAGGCAATGCAGGCTATGGATCCCAACATTTTGTTGAGCCAAGCATGAGTACCAGACCCTTCTTCGAACCACCAGTCGAGGTATGGATCAAAATCGAACACATAAATCTTGTTACGTGCGCAATTCAAGGTGCACCCATTGCTAAATGTGTGAGATTAAAGTGATCTGATTATATGTTCATGTTGGTTGATTGTTTTAGGTCTCCTTCAACAAGAAGAAGAAGAAAGACGGGTCGAGTAGCCAGAACTCGGACTCGAGTAGCTCGCAAGACATAGATTTGGAGCTCAGACTTTCACTGTGAACTGCAACTACTTGACAGTCATCCTAGCTGATCTGCAACTTATAGCGTATATGGATTTTCTCTGTAAGTCGAGGATGCACCGATACTTTATAAGTCGAAACTAGCATCTCTGCACAAGTTATAAGAAAAGAAAAACATTGTGTAATTTATTACAGTTTGATAGATTGCTACTGTGATTGGAAATTAATTAATTGACCTCTTATAATAAGATGAAGATTGTCAGTTTTCTCTAGCTACCTTACACTAATTGTTTGAGCTATGAGTGATCACTAAAAATACCACATTATATTTAATTTTTTGTACTTGCATATATAGATACATTTATGCACATGCATATATGTAAATAATATTGCCTGGAAATCAGGAAATTTTAATTATATGCAATTATATATCTGATATGGGAAGCAGATTCTGGTATTATTGGATCACAAAATCTTGGGAAATCCTTCATATATATTCTCTTTGTTTGTTGGAGGAAAAAACAAAGATTAGATACCTTTTTCACATTCTTCATGTCTGAGGAAAACATACAGAAACGAGGATAAACCCACATTTTATTTCTAGTTTTTTAATTCTATGATGTTCTATTCATTTTCCCTTTTTCTTTACCTTTTGTGAAATATGGAGGAGTTATATGTTATTATTATTTTTTTTTTTAAATGTCATGTAACATTGAAAAACTAATGATAATCAAAGATGGCAAAGAATTCCAAGTTTGTCCCACAATTAATTAAGGCCTACAATTTATGTTTATTTATGCAAAGATTAATAAAGATAATTAAAAATTCATGATCCGTGATAAAATGTCGATAATAATACTAAAATTTGATACTGACTATAAGTGGAACAAGAAAACGTACCTGAGCTGTCATTATCAGATTTTTTTTATATTATTTTTTAGGGTTGTCTCAATCAGAAATTAATGGCACGTTTCTCTCCCAAAAAAAAAAAAAAAAACTTGCAGAAATTTATGATAAGCATGTATCAAAATAACCCACGATTAAAAGTGTTATTTGCAATAAAAATCACAACATTTGAATCATTTTGCAATTATAACATTAGTTTATAATTATTGCAAATAAAACATAATTTTTAGTTATTGTTTCAATTACCATGTAGTTCAGTTGATATTCCTCACTTGTGTAAGGATGAAAGACCGGGTACAAATCACAATCCCTCATCACCCAACTAAAAAAAAATCATGCCCAATTTTTTTCAATAATTTTAGTCAAACTTCTTTAATCAAATTTACACGTATACACTTCACATGCGTAATCATGTTTAGAAAAAATCGCAAAGATGAACTTGGTATTGATAAGAAAGAAAATTGGGTATATTATAATTGGAAAGATCAATATGATGTTTTATTTGTAACAATTACAAAGTCATATTATAATTCATGTCGTAAAATTTTTTTAACATTAAATATTATCATTTGAACACTAATTTGGTGTTAATTTTGTATTAAAATGATGTCGTCTTGCCCCATGTGTTAATAATAATTTTCACATCAATTTTTTTTTCTTTTTGTTAAAATCTACTCATGAATTTGGCGCCAGCAGACACATTTCAGACAGAGAAGTGGTCGGAATCTATATTTTTTACAAAATAATATACGATATGATTATTTTTTAGTTATCGTTAGGTTGAGTTATTTTTAAGCAAGCGTGCAGGTGCTGAGTTTCATTTTGATATATTGTACCTTTTATAAATGTATAGTTCGTTATTGTATTTAGCTCTTAAAATCACACCAAACAATTAGATGCTCGATTCACGTTCATCGTTTGCGAGTTCCTTCGAGGTTAGTTCGATAAACATTACAAACAAGTTAGAAGATATATATTTTTTTATAGGATTTAAAATTGAGGTCGGCTCGATAATTACAAATGGAACAAACAAAGTATATCAAACATACACATGTTCAATTTAACTAAAGCTCGTTTGAGCTCGACTAGATAGATAATTAAATTAAATCATTTCAAATATAATTTTCAATGCTCGATATTTTCAAACAATTAAACTTGAAAAATTATGTTCGAATCTGTATAATTTTTCAAAACATTAATAATACTCTTGAGATGCAAAAATGAAAAGCCGTCTGTGTAGATCGATCTAGAGCTGAAATTTGATATGCTTTTAAAGGTAAAGTATAAAGAGGCTTTAAATAAAATCTATCTAATATGTCAAATGCATCCGACAATGAATAAATGATTGTCATTGGACAAGACGCACGATTGGATTTAGGGGTGAAATCGATTTATTTTTTACAAGTGTCTTTAGCTTTCCATATATTACACCACATAAGTACGAATATTAGCCCAACTCAAATGATTTTTTATTAATATAGGAGTATTTAGATAAATTTTAATAAAATATACACACATATATATATATATATACACACACGTGTAATCTTGTTAGTCTACACACCCTTGTGAGCACCATCTATGTAGCTGCCACATAACAACTTTTAATTTTATAAATAAAATTTATTATAACATAAGTAATCATAGTTAACATTTATTATTAAGAATTAATTTTTTTAAAATTATATACCTTAATTATGGAATAATTAACCCTAAAATTATTATTAGCTATAATATGAAAATTAAAATTCAAAAAAAAATCTTATAAGTCCGACTTAGGTGGAATGAATCATAATTAATAATTATATAATTAAATTAAATAAAAAATAATAATAAAAACTAATGACGTGACTTCCACATAGGCATTGTCCACACAGATGTGTAGGGTTAAGATGTTAAGGATAACTAAACTATATGTGTGGGGGGGGGGGGGGGTTTCCAAGTAGGAACCAATCCTTCATGGGAATCTAGCAACTGATCAAATTCATACATATTAATGACATGGAAGTTAAAAGAAGGTGGCATAATTGTAAATATGAGAAATTTAAAAAATAAGAGTATTTTCATATATATATATATATATATATATATATATATATATTAAATAGTGATGTTTATAAAAATTCTTAACAACTTTATACAATCATAACTCGTTCGTTTTAAACTCAATTGATGTGATAATATATTAAATTAAAACTTTTTTTTTTCATGATCTTTCATTTAAGATACATATTGCATAATACTCCATCCGTTTTTGAATATGTGTCATTCTGGATGAATGCACACATATTAATAAAGACATTAATTAGGTAAGAGACGGACACATGAATTCTAACTTGGGGGACGAAATGTAATAATCTTAATTTTTGTTTGGGGAGGGGGGTGAAAAATAATATTACAATACAAATAATATTAAATTTATATAATAAATTATATACATACATATATAAAAAAAATTGGACAAAATTTAATTTAGGGGGGTGGGTGCCCCCACCAGCCTCTCCTAGGTCCGTCCCTGAATTAGATAATCAAATTATCTTATACACCCTTATGTGAATACATTGATACGCGGTCGTCACGCGCCCAAAATAACTGCTCTTCCAAATGCCCAGTAAGGGTGTAGTAGGTGGAAAATACAGGTCGAATCCACAGGGAACGGTGTATTCTTTCTTTCAAATGTAACTTTGGTGGTTTTGAGAAAGTTTAATTAACTAATGAAACAAAACAGAAGAGAAAAGAATCAATATGATAAAAACCGGATGAAATTGTAAATAAAAGTGATATGATCATATCGTTCATCGATGCATTGATTTTAATTCATAATTCTTATAAATCAGTTATAGAATACCGGAACCCCTGACATATTCCTTATTCCTCCTTACGAATCATTGAACAAAAGAACCCTTATTATCCAAAATCTTATTAATTAACAACCCGCAAGAACTCTTAACAGATTTAATTAATTAATAGCATTAAGAATTAGAGGAACCCAATTATGTTATAAGCATTCGAACCCGTATGCCCTTAACATCCCCGTATGCCCACTGACAAAGATAGTCAGTTTTACCACATATAGAATTGAATTGACAATTACAGATCTTACAATTCTATTAGCTTCAGATATTAATTAACAAACTATATATTGGCCACTATATAATTAATTAATTAAGAACTAAACGTGTTATCGCATAACATAACAGAGTATAAGAATACGAATCATATAAAAACTAATTTGACCTCACGATATGGGCATATCAACAATTATCACAACCTCATTCCGGAAAATAAACTTAGCTACTCATATTAAGATTAAACCAAACGGTAATCATAACATAAGCAACCATTGAATTGAAATAAATTTATGAACAAGTTCTCCAAAGTATTCTTGCAATTCTTAACAAATAAATTAACTAAAAGTAAAACGTGAAATTAAAACTACTTGTGGAATCCAGAATGCTTCTTCCAAATGACCTCACAACTTTATATAGGCAAACAATAATTTAAGAGTCATCAAGGCGTATCGTGATTTTTGCTAAGCAATCGCCAATTTCTTCCTTCATAACCGATCGATCTCTCTTTCATCATCTTTTTATTAATTTATTTCCTTATTCTTCTGATTCTTTCATAAATATGAATGGTCCCTTCCTTTCTCATATTTTTCCTGCAATAACCATAAAAATAATATATTAAGTCTCAAATATATAAAAATATATATAATAAAGATTCAATATTTGTGACTTATCATCTCCCCACACTTAAACTCATGCTTGCCCCAAGTATGAAGAACGGAACGAAAAGAAAAGAAAGAAAATGAGAAACTAAAATAAAACAACGATAATCTAATTGCCTATCATAAACTTGTGAATCAATTAAATCAAAATAGAGTTGCCATCCATCAATCCTCAATCCAATAATTATTGCATTCTCCATCCAATTAATCAAAACAGTCAAATAGCAATAAGTGTCGCACATATCTCACAACTCTCATGTGTTTAATATCGGGACGTGTTTGCTCTCAAAATCATTCCTCAAGTTGTTATCAACCATAAGTTTGCAAACGTTCTCTTTTCATCACCACTGTAGACATATGACATGCAATCATCAAAAGGACTTTCTTTTGGTTGCAACGTGGCTGGTTTAATAGGTAGGAAACATTTCGGAATGAGGCTAGAATCATAGAAAATCAGTGGAGTTATTATACATTGAATAATCAATCAAATAAAAAACTCAACACAATTTTTAATATGCCCAAATGACTTTATACACCTTTTTTTCCCATATGCCCAAAATTGCTTCATATGCCCCATTTAATTCGGCATTTTTTTTTTCTTCACAACCACGACGAGAGCATTTTTTTTTTCTCTTACAAACAAGTACCCAGATAAATACCCCCTTTTTTTCTTCTAACACCTCGATATATATATATATATATATATATATTTTTACCACTTTCAAATAACCAAAGCTCCACCGTTTCTATGATTAGGACACGTTTTTTTTATGTGGAAGAGTGATCTTTTTTTTTAGGTATTTGAACAAATTGGCTCATATAAAGCTCAAAGGGGCTCACAAAATGATAATCAATAATTGGGTAGGCTTTGTAGGCTTCATGTGGCTATTAAATAAGAAAAATGTGCCTTTATCATATGAATACATGCATAATGTCAATGTGGTCTTGAATAAGAACGAAAGCAAATTCTAGAGAAAAACAAACTCGGGAAGAAAATCACACTTGAAAAGAATTGAGATTTTAAAGTGAATCAATCTCTTGAAGCTCAAATCTCACCAGTTTTTAGCTATTCGAAAGTTCATCATACTGACCCTAATCAATCCATAACCAACCCTAATCTTGATTCAACTAAAATCACAAATTCATAATTTGTCATGTGGAGAAAAACAAAAATTTCCAACCAGTCAATCCATAACCAACCCTAATCTTGATTCAACTAAAATCACAAATTCATAATTTGGCAATTAAATTGACTCAAAACAAATAAAAATCACAAAAAACAAACGAAGTTCTCCCTCCCCACACTTAAAATTTACATGGTCCTCCATGTTCAAATAAAATAGAGAAAGGAAGAAAATCAAACAACTTGACAAGAAATTAAAATAAAATAAAATAAAGATAAAATAAAGGAAAGAACCGTCCTTAAATGGGGTGGAAATTGGAGAAATATTTGAAGCTGTTTCCATCCGGTCCTTACGCCGATGATCAGATTCAACCTACAAAAACTTGTGAAAAGTTGGAAGAAACGTTTATTGAAAATAAAACAACCAAAATAAAAATAAAAATCGACTAAAAAAAATAAAAATTGGGTTGCCTCCCATTAGCGCCTTCATTTATAGTCTTTGGCTAGACATGAAATAGGATCAAAATAATTCTCAAATACGAGGTGGAGTGTCACCACCGTGCCATTTGTTGCGCCATTTAAATGATCCATATGGGCATACTGAAAATATGTTCATGACTTGATCTTGATTGTGGCTCATGTCCATATGATCTATAACTCTCCATCTCATGGCCAACTCATCTTCATATGCCCATTTTTTATTTTCGCTCATCATCACAAAGAATGTCGAATCTTGCGAAACGTTCACCTGTCTACATTCATCAAAAATTCCCAAAAAATTAACATGCTCATAATCAGAAGAAAATTTCATATTATCAAAAATATTAAATGTCGCAATTTCCCCATCAAATTCACATGTTAATTTTCCTTTGTCCACGTCAATCTTTGTTTTTGCCGTTTTCATGAACGGTCTCCCTAACAAAACAATAGACGAGTTAGAATTCACAACTCCCATGTCCAATATATAAAAATCAACTGGAAAAATCAGTTCATCTACTCTTACCAAAACATCTTCAACAATTCCAATAGGATACACATTAGATCGGTCCGCCAATTGAATTATAACTTGAGTTTTCTTTAAAGGACCTAGATCTAATTTCTCATAAATTGATAAAGGCATAACATTAATTGCTGCACCCAAATCAAGCATAGCTCTTTCGACTTTTTTATCTCCTATCACACATGGAATTGAGAACATACCCGGATCTTTGCATTTCTGGGGCAATTTACGTTGTATTACCGCTGAAACATTTTCTCCAACCAAGAGTCTTGCATTATTTTCATACTTGATCTTCTTCATGCATACCTCTTTAAGAAACTTGGCATACTTAGGCACTTGGCGGATTGCATCAAGAAGAGGAATGTTGATTTCCACCTTTCTAAATACCTTGAGCATGTCTTGATTTTCATCATCTTTCTTCTCCCTTGCAAATCTGCCAGGAAAAGGCGGTTTCAGTACAACTTTAGGTTTAACGGGTTTAGATTTTACCTCAGTTTCTGCACTCTCTTTTTCTGGATTTTCTGATGTTGTGGGCATATCCTCCTGCTTGGGCATATCGACTTGTTTGGGCACGTTGTCAATCTTCTTGATTGTATCGGGCAATTCTTTTCCACTCCTTAATGTGATGGAACTCACATTCTCCCGTGGGTTTATGTCGACTTGTGAAGGAAATTTACCTTTGGAAATAGTTGCCTCCAATTGGGAAATCGCTTGACCCATTTGAGTTATTTGCGTTCCCATATGATTAAATCCTGCTCGAGTTTCTTGTTGAAACTTCAAACTATTTTCTGCCAATTCTGCAACAATTTCTTCCAAAGGTCTTCTTGGTTTCTCTTGCGGTGCTTGTGCATGTTGTTGCACCCAATATTGCCCACATTGTTGAAAACCTTGTTGCGGTATGCCCTGCTGATGTGGTATGCCCTGTTGTGTTGACTGCTTGAAACTCAGATTTGGATGATCCTGCCAACGAGAATTATAAGTGTTAGAAAAACGATCATAATATCCTTGCTGTGAATTGTAACCTCCAACGGCATTGACTTGTTCAAGATTATCTTCTTGCAAAGTTGGGCACATGTCTGTGGAATGCCCATGAACACTGCATATGCCACATGCCTTGACTTGTTGTGTTGTGCCCATTCCACTAAGTAATTTGTCCAATTTTTCACATAATGCGTCAAATCTTGTATCTTTGGTGGTCTGGACATTAGCCACTTTTCTCGATCCGTCTGCTCCAAATTGCTGTTTGTTGTCTGCAATATTTCCTATCAACGTTATTGCTTCATCTGGAGTCTTATTCATCAACGCTCCACCACTTGCTGCATCCATCATACTCGTATCACCCGGCTGCAAACCTTCATAAAAATATTGAATCAGTAATAAACTAGGAATTTGGTGTTGTGGGCATTTAGAACACAATTTTTTAAATCGATCCCAATATCTATCAAAAGACTCTCCAAACTCTTGTTTAATTCCACAGATGGCTTTTCTAATGGAAGCTACTCTAGACGTCGGAAAATATTTTTCAAGGAATTTTTGTTTCATAATTCTCCAAGTTGTTATAGATCCCGGTGCTAAACTAAATAACCATTCACGTGCATCATCTTGTAAGGAAAATGGAAATGCTACAAGCCTAACATATTCAGAATTATCAACATTTCCCTGATTTTGCACAGTAGAACAAGCAAGTTGGAAATCTTGTAAATGCTTATGTGGATCATCTCCAGGATAATCATGGAATTTAGGAAGTATATGCATAAAACCAGATTTTAATTGAAAATTTCCATGAGCTTGGGGAAGTGTTATGCATAATGGTCCAAAATCCATTTCTGGCGGATTAGCCAATTCACGCAAAGTAGCGTTGTTTTCATTATTTCCTCCATTGTTGGCTGCATTATTCCCTTGATTATTAGCCATATTGGATTCTGCAGATGATGTTGTATCTTCAAACTCGTGTTCCTCGGTAGATTCAGATATGGGAGTGAAATTGGATGTTGAAGAAGTTGCTTGTTTTGCCTTTTCTGTTTCTTTCCTTCTTTTCCGTGCAGATTTCTCAACTTCAAGATCAAAGATGAGTTCACCTGTACTAGAAGACCGGGGCATAAATAAAAAATAGACAAATTAAACAATGAAATGAAAGAAAGATTACTATTGTCGTTCCCCGGCAACGGCGCCAATTTGATACGCGGTCGTCACGCGCCCAAAATAACTGCTCTTCCAAATGCCCAGTAAGGGTGTAGTAGGTGGAAAATACAGGTCGAATCCATAGGGAACGGTGTATTCTTTCTTTCAAATGTAACTTTGGTGGTTTTGAGAGAGTTTAATTAACTAATGAAACAAAACAGAAGAGAAAAGAATCAATATGATAAAAACCGGATGAGATTGTAAATAAAAGTGATATGATCATATCGTTCATCGATACATTGATTTTAATTCATAATTCTTATAAATCAGTTATAGAATACCGGAACCCCTGACATATTCCTTATTCCTCCTTACGAATCATTGAACAAAAGAACCCTTATTATTCAAAATCTTATTAATTAACAACCCGCAAGAACCCTTAACAGATTTAATTAATTAATAGCATTAAGAATTAGAGGAACCCAATTATGTTATAAGCATTCGAACCCGTATGCCCTTAACATCCCCGTATGCCCACTGACAAAGATAGTCAGTTTTACCACATATAGAATTGAATTGACAATTACAGATCTTACAATTCTATTGGCTTCAGATATTAATTAACAAACTATATATTGGCCACTATATAATTAATTAATTAAGAACTAAACGTGTTATCGCATAACATAACAGAGTATAAGAATACGAATCATATAAAAACTAATTTGACCTCACGATATGGGCATATCAACAATTATCACAACCTCATTCCGGAAAATAAACTTAGCTACTCATATTAAGATTAAACCAAACGGTAATCATAACATAAGCAATCATTGAATTGAAATAAATTTACGAACAAGTTCTCCAAAGTATTCTTGCAATTCTTAACAAATAAATTAACTAAAAGTAAAACGTGAAATTAAAACTACTTGTGGAATCCAGAATGTCTCTTCCAAATGACCTCACAACTTTATATAGGCAAACAATAATTTAAGAGTCATCAAGGCGTATCGTGATTTTTGCTAAGCAATCGCCAATTTCTTCCTTCATAACCGATCGATCTCTCTTTCATCATCTTTTTATTAATTTATTTCCTTATTCTTCTGATTCTTTCATAAATATGAATGGTCCCTTCCTTTCTCATATTTTTCCTGCAATAACCATAAAAATAATATATTAAGTCTCAAATATATAAAAATATATATAATAAAGATTCAATATTTGTGACTTATCATACATCAAATGGATTAAATATGGTTGTTTGAATATATTAAATGAGGGGCAAATATGAGAAAAATATGAAATTTTTACCTCGATTGTGTAGAACGACACTTTTTATGAAATAAAATTTAAGTGCTAGAATGACACTTATTGTGAAACGGAGGGAGTATATGTTTATTCAAATGAAAATTTATGAAAAATACAAAAACCCATTTTTCATGCATATACAAGTCGTACGTAGCTGTCAGATATTGCTAACACTGTACCACATCATTGCTTATACCGTGTAATTATATTGCTAATATGAAACATGTTAATTTATGCACGATATCCAACTTTAAATATACAACTGCTATCATATGAAAATAGTTAAAGCATGAACATAGTTGAAAAATTAGTTTAGTTTATTTTTCAACAAAAAAGAATTTCAAAAATATATTAACCATTGAAAAAGTCATGATCATTTGATTGAAGTATGTTAATTCATTGTAAAAACTCTAAAAAACTAACAACACTTACAAATCATATTAGCTATAGCTAACCGTTATTCACGTATTAGCAAATAATTATTTACATATTTGCAAATCATTGTTCACATATTAGCAATATATGTTAGTTACATATTAACAATATGATGGATGTATAATATTACAATATATTATACAATGTTATTTTAATTGTGGTCCAATGCTATATGAGCATTCTTTAACACTTATCACTTTATCAATATAATCTCGTCATGTTATTAATATGAGTTTCTCATGTTGGCAACACACACACACACACACACACACATATATATATATATCATGTTAGCTTATCAATACATATGTCTGAAAAGATAATAGTTTTAAAGCGTTGTCTATTAAACTCCGAAAATTGAACAAAAAATCCGAAAAAATATAATATAATTTCTAAATTATGAAAATAACACCTTCATTAAGATTCTCTAATATGGCAAGTCTCCACTTTACTTTAACTAAACATTAACTAAATTATGATCCTTAGATCTAATTAAATCTAGGGTTTGAATTGATTCCTAAATTCTGATGTGAGGACTTCGTTCTCATTTGATCATTTTCCTCTCTCTGTGTGTGTGTGTGTGTGTGTAAACTACCATAACGTAATATTGAATTATCATAATTTAATGTATATTTTTATATCTGTATAATAATCCACGCTGAACGATATTTTAAGCCGAGTCAACAACCTGTGACTAACTGATCCAATATAATTTATTTGATTCAGTCACCAATATGATTTTTAAAAAACATATGGTTCAATTATTTTTTTATCCGATCAAATTTATCCCAATAAAACATCATGCATAAAGTAAATAGAAAATACATTTATACAAACTGCGTCGACAAAAAAAATTACAATTTTGGTCCATAAGATGCCTTTTGTTGCAAACATATATACTGGCCCCAATATTTTTCCTTTTAATCTGAAATGTTGTCACTTTTTTTTTGTTAAACTTTTGCGCACTTACAGTCATATGAGATTCTCTAATTTAAAATTATATGTGTCAACCGTGTATTAAATATTAAAATTATTATTTTTTCTTTCATTCTTTCCTTCAATTTTTTTTTTTAAATTTTAGATCATTATTTAGGGTTTATTTCACCCAATTAGAATTTATAATTATTTTTTAATATTTTATTTTCATTTTTTAATTAATGTTATTAATTTTTAGGATTGTTTATTCCAAAGTTAAGGTATATAATTTTTTTTAAAAAATTCAATTTTTAGCGATAAATATGAATTATGATTAGTTATAATATAATAAATTTTATTTTTATGAAGAATATTATTAAAATTATGAAATTTTAATGTTGGCACTCAGATGAAATACACAATTTAGATTAGAGGATCTCATCCGACCTACGGTTCCACAAGTTTTGCACCTTTTAGTTAGGATGCATAGAAATTATAATTCTCAATGTATTCATTAATTAATCATTGATTTTATTAACATGTATTCTAAAATTTATAATTACAAACTACTTTGTTTTCAAGTAAGGTATGAATACCGTAAATATAAAATTTATTCTCATTTCAATAAATGTAGTCGGGGGCATGAGAGACGGTGGTTGATCTGCGATGAATGTCATCGGTTCGAGCAGCTTATCTCCAACTCACGAATTTAGCCGATACAATTCCAATAATAGTTGGCCTTTTTTATTTTTTGGAAGAACTCGATAGTTATTATTTTATGAAGTCTATATGTATACTGGATAATAATTATTTCATTGTGAAAATTTATAATAGAATTTTAATATTGTATTATATCATTAACTATTGTTATACCTGTGTGCTAGCACAAACATTATATTTAAAATTTATAATATATATTATAAATATTTAAAATTGATGTAAATCATATTAAAGAGCATTTTATGTAAACACATATATAAGATATTAACAAATAAAATTTTATATTAAATATAAACTTGTGTGTATTATACATTGTAAATTTTATTTTAAATATAAACTTGTGTGTAATATACATTGGTACGAAAGAATAGAATTATGTATGAATGGAATGAACTTATGAATGGAATGAAATGAAGGTCTGAATGCAACGACAATTCATATGGTTGGTATGTTACCGGAATGAAGAAGGGAATATAATACTATTTTATTTTTTATATTATAAAATGAATATTTTATATATTTTCAAATTTCTTTATAATTGAATAAAGTGCATTAACTAATATTATCAATATGTGTTATAATTTTTTTTTTCTTATATTTCTAAGTAAAAGGGGAGGTCTTCTGTGAGACCGTTCGACGGATTGAGATCTATTATATGGATCTTGTTTGACCCAAGATGGTGGTCTCCCCTTTTTCTTCTTTTTGATTTTTTTTTTCAGTGGTCCCGCTTTATCTTTTCCTTCTCTTTTTAGTTTTTTTTTTCAATTTTTAATTTCTTCTCGTTTTGATTTTTTTACATAGATATATTTATTTTTTTGAATTATTTTTTTATCTGATGTTTCACGCAGTGCACTTACCCGTTTCATAATTAATTTTTTTAAATAAATATATACCATAAAATGATATTAGTAAATCATAAAATTAAATTAAATTAATTTAATTTTTTTATCCGGCCTCTCGTGTAGTGCACTTGTCCGACGCTAATGCGTTGGCTCATTTACTGTACTCGAAAATTAATTTTTTAAAATAATTATATACCCTAAAATGGAATTAGTAAACTCTAAAATTAAATTGAATTAATTTAATTATTTAAATTAACTTTTTTAAAAAAAAGAAGAAAAAATAAAGGTTAAAAAAGAAGAAGAAGAAGAACCTGATGAAACTGTTAGGCACGTGTGATTCACGACTCACGCGTGGGCGCATAAATCACATGCGCATAGCGGTTAAATGGGTTGATGAGGCGGGTCGGGTGAGTTTTTTGCACATGTTTGGACATATTTGGTTTGTCTAACGGATTGTGACTCGTTAGACTGTCTAATACAATCTAAGTAAAATATTTAACATACTTAAGTAGTGGAGCCATTTTACACAAGAAACATGTCATCTGAGATCAAAATAGTATTTTTTTTTCTCAAGATGATGATGACAGTAAATGGATATGTGCGGCCCACATAACTCCTCACATTAACATTGATAGACTACTTAAAAATTGAGACTAAAAGTACATGGATTAAGTCATAGAGGTCACTCCTACTTGTATTTTTCATTTGAGGTCAAAAATGAAAAATGAAGCAATTTAATATGTAGGACTAAAAATGCAATTTTCTCAAATATCGATCATACGTCGAAAACACGAGCTACAAGGTGCTATAAATTAAATTGCTGTTGAGTAAATATAAAACGTAAGGTTGACACCAACAGACCTTCTACATTTACCATCTAATTACACTTATTAAATTCCTTAATTTTTCACCTATCTAATTTTAAATGTCAAATATATGTCAAGTTATTTCTAGTTTAGGTAGTCTTTGTCGCCTTGAAGTACGTTTTTCGACAGTGTGTGGGTATTCAGACCAAGAATAATCACCGTCCATATTTTTTTTATTTGATTATTTTCACATGTTATATTTTTACTTTATACTTTACATTTTTTTATATATGTTATATGCACGTAAAAGTTGGAACTTTTGGTCCCAAGTTTTAAGGAGTAGTGTTTTGAAACCAATGTTACACACTCGATTGAAAAAGCTATATGTGCCAAAAACAATGTTATAATTATAATTTGGAGGAAAAATTGGAGGTGCCTCCAAACAAGGTAGACGTGCCTAATTCTTCCTCCAACATGACCTTTTTGTCTCCCAAAACTTGATGTCGGGACCAAATTAATATATATATGTGTGTGTGTGTGTTGAGTGTTGTACGACATTGATGTTCAATGTTGCACTCGATATTAGACAGACTCCCTGCGACATCGTCTGTGACATAGTCGTAACTAATCTTATCCTTTCCTAGTTTTATTTATTATTTTAATAAATAAAATAACTTTATATATCTTAAAATATATGTGTATATCTACGAAATTAATATTTCAAATAAATGGATATATACATATTAGATATATTATTTAAAATAGAGTTTGACAAAGTCAAAACTCTATCTCCTATTTTTTAGGTCTAGCGGTTTCTCTATTTAATTCTTTTTCTTTTTCAGAAAATTATATTTGATGGATATTTAGAAAAAGAGTATGAACGTGGGGAAGCTATCAACCACGCCTTGGAGGCGGTTTCTTCCATCTACGGTGAAGTCATGGAGTGAAGCGGTTATCGTCAATCCATGTTCAAGAAAGAGAAATCGTGGACCGTGCTGGATTCAAGTGAAGAAGCATATAAGGGATGTGTTCGACACTTGAAGACTTATTCAAGCTCAATCTATTTTCCGCTGTGTGAAGATTGAAGAAAGCTTGAGTCACAAACTTAGTATAGGTTTCGTTCTTCGTTCCTTCTTCTATCTTAATGTTTATTTGTGTAGGTTTGAACATAATTTTTAATGAACTGGCACCGCTTATTGTATTTTGTTTATTGTTGATATTGTAAAAAGTGAAAATTAAAAATAACAAATATGAAAGGACGTTCAATTTTTATTTTGTTTAGGAAAATGAGAATTGATATGAAATGACTGCGTTTAGAAGCACATCATATGGTGTTGTGCTAATGGCACAACAGAGGATCCGGGTCCATCGATTCTAGCTTCGAATCTTCGTCTCCCTTTCAAATTTTCACCCCATTCTTCGTCCATTTCTGGGTTAATCTATTTATTAATGTATCGAATCATAAATTTTCATCCCATTCTCATTCTTCGTTCATTTACGAGTTTATCAATTTGCTTATGTATTTTGTGAGTTTCTTGGCAAATCTTCGGCACGACATTGTTATTCATGCTTCGTGTCGTCGGGCTTTGTTGTCTGATGCTAGGAAGTGAATTTGGTTTTTTTGTTGGGAGATGTCCTATGCACTAGAGGTATGGGTGTAAGTCCATCGGATCAGCTCAAGCCCATTACGGAGAAAAAAATGAGCCAAAAAAATGACCCTATTGGGGGCTTATACCCAATGCGTGAGCACACGCGGTGTATGGACTTCACATAAGTGACATATCAGACCATATACTTTTTTAATTTTTTAAATTTTTTTAATTTTGCAATTTTTTGTTTTTTTGTTTAGTTTTTTTTTTCCAAATTATATATTCTAAAATAAAATTAGTGAACCTTAAATTAAAGTGAATTGATTTAATTTGTTTGAAATAAATATAAATGTATACCAAAAATGGAATTAAACCTAAATATATACCGTAAAAATGAATTAGTGAACTATAAAATAAAAGTGAATTAATTTATTTTTTTAAAATCCAGTAACTTGCGTCTTGCACTATTCACTCGCCCGATACTAACGCATGGGCTTGTACATTACACTCGATAATTATTTTTTAATTTAAATATAATTCCCAATTGAGATTAATAATTCTTATTTCCAATTAGGGGTTTATTATTTCAATTTAGATTTTCTTATTCCTGATTATGGTTTAAATTAATTCACTTTAATTTTAGGGTTCACTAATTCTATTTTAGGGTATATATTTATTTCAAAATTATGATTTATTATTTCTAATTATGATTTATATTTGCTACAGAAATCAATTATCGAGCGCAATGCACAAGCCCGTGCGCGTTAGCTTTGAGCGAGTGCAATGTGTGAGTCGTCGAATTTAAAAAAAAGTTCATTATATGGTTTCTTAATTCCATTTTAGGGTATATATTCAAAACTAAGGTTTTTTTTTTTATTTTCAATTTGGGTTTAAATTTGTTTTGAAAAAATTAATTGTCAAGGACAATGCACTCACCTGACACTCGAGCCCACTCGTTACTATCAGGCAAGTACATTACGCGAGTCACCAGATTTCATAAAAATTTAATTAATTAACTTTTAGGGTGATTCTATTTACACCACTGATTTTTCTTTTCACACCACAAAAATAAATAAATGTACAAGTAATTGTTTTTTAGATTACTCTCAAATACACCTTTTTTTAATTTTCATCATTTAATATAATATAATATAAATATAAAAATATCATCTTCAACCCGCCGCTGCCACCTGAAGTTTGCTCTGCATTACTATCAATATAATATAATTTGCATCTTCTCTGGTTGTACAATAGCCGCCGCCTCCCGTCAGTCCCTTCCCTCAAAAAAATATCACATTGCCACCCCCTTCTTCCCCAAATCAATTATTTAGAAATACTTCTTCCCCAAATTCCCGTCAGCCCCTCCCTACAAAGGATGACTTGAATCGATGCCTTGACTTTGTATATCCTTCGAAACCACATTGCCGGAAACTAAGTTCGAAAAAATTCAGTTTGAACTCCTTCACATAGATTTGAAAATGATTTTTTGAATGGACAATACATGGGTCAAAGATTTATTTTTGAAAAGTGGTTCGAAAATTTATTTTCGGACGTCCATCGAGAGGATCAAAAATCATATTTCGATTCCTCAATGTGCCATTCGAGAAATGATTTTTCGAACTCCTAATTTGCAGTCGAATAAGGGAAAGGAACGTGGCATGG
Source organism: Perilla frutescens (assembly GCA_026008535.1). Classification (NCBI taxonomy): domain Eukaryota; kingdom Viridiplantae; phylum Streptophyta; class Magnoliopsida; order Lamiales; family Lamiaceae; genus Perilla; species Perilla frutescens. Next base: position 44,308,468 of record BRKX01000001.1, read on the forward strand.
AGGAGGGAAGAAGATGATTGGCCGTTGGCGGTGATGGAGGAGGAACGAAGGGGTGGAGAGAAGAGGGTGGTTCAGGTGGAGGAGGGGTGGTTTTCTGCAATTTTTTCTGAAGGAAGGTGGTGGCGGCGGCTGGCGCCGGTGATGGAGGGAAGAAGACAATGCCATTCTGCCTTGCATCTCTCACGCTCTTTTTTTTACTTATTATTTTTTTTAATTAATTTTATTGTGAAGGTTAAACTAGTCTTTTAACATGGTGTGTAAAGGAAAAATGAAAAAAAAAATCAGAATTTTCGTGGTGTGTAAAATAGTTGTGGTGTGAAAAGAAAAATTGGTGGTGTAAATAGAATCACCCTAACTTTTATTTTAGGGTTCATTAATTCCATTTTAGAGTATAAATTTATATTTATTTAAAACAAATTAATGAATTCACTTTAACTTTAGCGTTCACTAATTTCATTTCAGAATATATAATTTTTGGTAAAAAAACAAAAAAAAAACATAAAATCGTAAAAACAAATAAAAAATAATTATAAAATAAAAATAATATTTATGTGTGTGTGTGTGTATGTATATATATATATATATATATATATATATATATATTCTGGTGTGTATATTCCACGTGCCACGTGTGGGCGTGTGTGGCCCATGCGTTAGATCTAGATAGAAAATGGACCGTTCTTAATGGTTTGGGCCGCTCTGATGGGCTCAGGCCCATACATTTTATGGATAAGAGACCACCTCTAAGTTCTATATTTTTAATTTTATTATACGTATTTTTTTATATTTAATAATTATTCTAAATTTATTTTCATTTGAATGTAAACACAGTCTATATAATTAAAATGTCTGTGTTATGCATGACAAGCATATAAAGAAATATTCCAAAATTTATAATGTAATGAAATAGTATATACTTTTTGGTAATTCCTTTATATAATTTTGATGCATACACAATTTTGGTTTTTATTTAATCAAAACAATTAATTAAATTAAAAAAGATACATAAAGTAGTCTCAACATTGCATGCGGTAAAAACTAGTTAATGTTTTAGGTAATCATGAAAATATATAAAATGTAATTATTATAATATATGCAAGATTGAAAAAAAAAAAAAACCCTCTTAAATTTCGAATTGTTTGTAGTAGTTAGTTTTTATTGCGCCAACATGAAAACTTCTCGTATATATGAGATCATGAGATATTTGTCATTCATCTAGATTGGGGAAGGGGAAATTTCTATGGAAATTTTCCTGACTCCTGTGGGATCTCAACGACGCGGCATAAAATTACTTTAATTACTTTATCGATTACTTTTTATCTCTGTTTTTTTTTCCCTAACCTGACCTCAAACACGGAGGTTTTGGAATATATAGACGCGTAAAAGTTCCCTTATATACACATGGGAGAGCTAGCTCCCCCTCACTCACTGCAACTTCAAGTCTGGAACTTGCTATGAAGGTTTTAATAAACAAGTTGCGTGAAACAGTTGTCTTCTCCAAGTCCATCCTCTTCATCTTAGGTACAATTTGATTCACACATATATGTAAATGTGTATAAATATATACAGTGTTATAATCAGCTTGAATGAAACACATATATGATATATGATATATATATATATATATATATATGAGATACAGGTCTTGTATTCAGCTACAGTTTGTTGGAAAACGCGTTGTTGAAAATTCTGATGACAAATCTCACTGATGAATGGAAGCACGAAGGTCTGCGAAAAGCTGCTGTAGTTGTGAGTTTACAGGATGGAACTAGTGAATTTCTACAGATTTTCTTTGCTTTCTTGGCTGATGCCTATACGGGGCGTTTCACGATGTTGGCTTGCTCAACCACTCTTTGTGTTGCTGTGAGACCTGGAGTTTTTTTTTTTTTTTAATCAAGTATATATTTCGATCTTATTACATAAAATGCATGCATGTTGAGATACAAATTAAAAAAATCTGCAACAACTGTTGAAATCAAGTGTTTTAATTTAAATAGTTTTGTGCAGGGACTGTTGCTATCTCTTGTTTCAGCCTGGAAAGCTGGGCATCTTGACGTTAAACTTTTTTACCCTGCATTGTTGGTGATGGCTTTGTCGGAAGCATCGAAAGAGGTGACGTTGAAAGCCTTCCTCTGTGATCAACTGGTCCCGAGGGATAGTGAAGCTTCGGAAGATGTGGAAGAAAGAGCCAAGAAAAGCTGCAACTTCTGGTGGAACTCGGCCTGCTTCTTGGCCACCATCGTTGCTCTCTTTGGAGCTTCACGAATAGATTCTCTAAGGGATCTGTTGATTTTATTAGCAGGATTGATGGGAGCTTCCTTGTTATGGTTCTTGTTGGGCATCAGATTCTACAGCTGCACCAAACCAACTGGCAGCTCCCTCAGTGACGTTGTGTCCGTCATTCACAGCGCGGTGGTGAAGAGAAAGGTCGTTGGAGATATTCGAATTCCCCCTGATGTTTCTTGTCTGAGGTGGTTGGATAAAGCAGCTGCAGTGGAGATTGAAAATCCGAAGCAGACTGAGCAGTTTGCCTGCAGTGTTGAACAGGTGAAGGGAGTGAAGTTTCTGATAAAGATGGTTCCAATGTGGACAACTTTCCTCATTTTCTGTCTCGTATCTGCCTCCGGCAGGACCTTCTTTCTTCAAGAAGCCAGGAGCATCACCGGTCATGATTTCCCAATACTAGTCTTCATCATTTTTCCCAAAGTCGTGGAATCCGTAGTCTCAGGAATATGCATCTTTCTACTTAAAAAGCTCGGTTATAAGGCGGAGGAAAACACTACGCAGAGGATGAAGCTCGTGAGAATTGGGCTTGGAATGCTGTGCTGTGTGCCCTGCTGCATTGTTGCTTGGATAAATGCAGTTCACAGATTGCAGTTTCCGGAAAAACACCACAGAAAATTGCATAATTACACGAGTCTTGTTAGGCTATTTCCGCAGTTCTTTCTATTGGAACTCATGAAAAGACTTTCTACAGAGGGACTCGAACAATTCTTTGATTCCCAGGTTTCTAAATCTATATCCAGATATGGGCCGCAGTTTGGTGAGTGTGTGATTGGAGTTGGTAAATTTTGGGGTGTGATGTTCATCCTTTCCTTGAGCAAATGGTTCGGATGGTTCGAAGATACTGTGAGCCTTAGTCATCTAGAAAACTACTACATGTTGTTGGCAGGTTTAAGCTTTATAAACTTCATAGCCTACTACTATGTCGCATGTTGGTATGGAGAAGACACATTTCTCTGCGAAGAAGAAGATGGTACGGATGATGTAGAAATGGCCATTTCTGAAGGTGCTGTAGTAGCAGTACCCTTGGAATCTCGATCCCTCTCTGGTAAGGGAAAGTTGTCAGCCCGCCGAAGAGCTCCCAGGCAAGAAGAGGGCAGTTCTGGAGATTACCTAAAAGAAAAGAGCAACACTCAATCACATGAGAGAAGCATGGCTTTGGAAACAGCTCAAGAAAATGTTACTGTACAAAACGGTGATGATGTCGAACTCGAAACAGAAACGTCTGAGCTTGATGTTATTGATCAAACATACCAAGATTCATCACCTTCAGCTTTGGAAGACGCTGCGAATGCTCCGCTGTTGGTAGAGAGGGAGAGATCAATTTCGCGTGTGTCCTCCATGGGGATCCATAAGCACCTCAACTCTATGCGCTTAATTAAAAGAGTGACGTACGGATCATCGATATGATCTGTGTTTCATTTTCCTCCATTTTCCTTCTCTCACGTCTACTTATTAGATTGGCTTATCTGCGTCTCAAAATGCGCACACTAATGTTTGAAAATGCCTAGAAAGAAAAAGAAAATACGAAAATACACATGAGAGCACCTCCAATCATATTCCACACCACGAGGAATTTACCATTATATTGTGAGTGGGAAAGGAATGGTTGGAATATTGGAGGAGGAAGCTGCAGGATTTCCGGGAAATTTTAATAAAAGTGGTACCTACCCGCTGCCACTTTACACTTTTGTAGTTTTCTTCTCAATTAGTAAGTGATGTTCCATTTGTATTTTTCTTTGTAGTCTTCACTTTAATTTAATTATTTTTCAATATGTTTTATCTTTAATTAATGTGATAGTTTTGTAATATATATAATATAAGTTTTTTTAGGGCTTGATTTTAATTATCTAAATGAATGAATCAGAAAAATGTACAATAAGCGTACAAAGTAAGCTCAACAACAGTTAAATTGATTTTGTGAACAGTATTTAATGTGACGTATGCATATATATGTATATAATGTAGTATGCATCTATATATACATACATCGAAAAAAAATATATCAAGATGTTTTGTGTGTTTTAATTTTTTTTATTAACTATTGTTCTCTAATTTTGTGTTTAAATATTTTTTTATCTATTAGCATTGTATGAAATTATTATTTTATAAAATTATATTATAAATTAAATTATCTATATATATATATATATTAATTAAAATATTATGAATAATAATTAGTACTATATAAATAAATTTTATAAATGAGTATATATAAAATATGGAATGATTGAATAGTGGAACTCGTGAAAAGTTACTTTTAAGATAGTATTGTTGGGGAAGAATATGTTTAAAGGAAGTAGGTATTTAACTTTTGAGGTGACGCTGCAATGAAATTCCTGAAAATAGGGAACAAAATGGTCAGTTCTGAAATGAGAAATAAATAGTCATTATTAAATCAACCATATTTATACTTCTTATTTATTGTTTGAATTTCACTCGACTTTTTGTCTTGAATTCAGACTTTGATGCACATGCCAAGCTAAACTTCCAAGTTGATGGAAATATGACAAAGTGGACCCCTTTTCAATTCTAATTCATCCCAAATATAATTAAACACAAAATTGAAGCTCAAGAGCCACACCCCTTTTTCAATTTTTTATTCATCCCAGAGTTGAAGTTTAAAAGTTAATTTCACAAATTTTTGAGGGCAAATTACAATTCAATTCCTAACGTTTGAAAGTTTTGATAAAAATAACTCTATTATTATTATTATTATTATTATTATTATTATTATTATTATTATTATTATTATGCACACAATTACTTATTTAGGTGAGCTTCATAATTCAATCGGTCGGTATATAACCAAGTGAAAAACTTGGTTAAAGAAAATAAATTAAAATATATTCCATTAACCTCTCTTATAGCATACTACAAAAATTATCTTTACAAAGACTTCATATTTGCTTCACTATCGTGCAAAAACTTTGGAAGCAAAAATTACCCATCACATAATTTTGAAGCCTAATACAAAAGTTGTGGGAACAAAATTACACTTCACGGAAACTTTCAGGCCTAATACAAAAATTTCGAGAAAAAAAAAGCTAACTTTCACAAAATCTTCCGGTCCTAATATAAAAGGATGTCTTCACAAAACCATATACAAAAAATGCCTCCCGATCCCAAATTACATGCCTTCAAATATGCTTGTTTATGCACTCGATCATTCTCATTGAGTGCAATCACACGACAAACACACACACACACACACACACACACACACACACAGAGAGAGAGAGGGAGATTACATACTTGTGATGGATAAGGATACCCAAATGGATGTGTTGATAGTCCAACATGAATGTTTCCACTACCTTGCATCGAATATTCACTACAAAAAAATGGATATAGACAATGGATTTTATCCGTTGTCTATAGAAAAATCGGGTGTTGTTAATAGAGGTGTTGTCTATTAGTGCACGCTGATAAACAATGGTCAAAACCCATTGTCTATTTATATATAGACAACGGTTAAGTTGACTGTTGTAAATCCAAACTGTTGCCATAAATATAGACAACAGCTGTTAATAAACCGTTGTCTAATTACAAAATAGATAACTGGTTTCTACAATAATCGTTGTCTTTTAGTAAATAGACAACGGGTGTATTGACGTTCGTTGTCTATTTATAGTAATACACAACGGCTAATTTGACCGTTGTCTTTTAAATATAATATTTTAATAAATATTTTGCAATTTTTTTTTAACAATTTCAGGCTTAGTTACAAATTTTCCCAAAATAATTGAAAGTTAACAATAATTCATTCCATACAACAAAATATATATAATGTGTGTTGTACATTAAATAACTTGTCCAAAATAACATGAACTGGTATATCTCCCGCGCGATGTACGGATATCAATTATTTAAATTATAATGACAATTTATGTATAATTGTGTGTGTGTGTGTGTGTGTGTTAATTGAAGGATACATGCATCATCAATTAAATAACAACACATCATTGTGCGTTCAATATAATAGGTATAAAATTAATGTTTATATATTAATTGATGATATTGTTTTAAAATATATTATTTTAATATTCAAAAAATAAATTACCAAAAAACAAAATTTAACATCATATAATTCTAATGTAACATATTATTGAATATGAATAGTATGGAAAGCTAATATAAATTTCATCTATATTTTCATTATTCGTTGTTAAATATGAATTGAATATAATAATTTCTATCACTCAGGAGAAATAATAGTAGTATATTATAGTATAATATGACTTGCCCAAAATATCAATATTTGCCGTGCAAGACAAATTAGAAATTAACATAAAAACTAATTATCCAATATAAAGATAATGAAAATAATTTTTTAATATTTATAACATTATATAAAAATTTTGATCTATTTTATTTAAGTATATTATTGGTAATGGAAATTACATGCAATAATTATTAAGTGAAAGTCTAACATCAAATATTTAATCATGAAAATGTGTGTAGTTATAAATATTTCTGTTTCTATTTTAATTTTATGGAACATGCACAATTTTAATTATAAAATCTTATAATTTTCAGTTATTTGTTTTTTCTTTGCTTTTCTAACGTGTCAAACACGTCTAAAATTTTAAATTCTTACAATTTTCGGTTTCAATTAGCATTAACTACACACATAATTATGCATGTATAAGTTTTTTTTCCTTTTGGAATGAGTTAACACGGTTATATATTAACATTATTATAATAAATTTTAGTTTCAAATTAGCATTATCCACACACATTATTAGGCCTAATAAATGTAAACAAAATGTAAAACAAAGAGCAACTTAAACGTTATAAATAACAAAAGGAGAGAATAGAATATGTAGCATAGGGAGTACATAACCATTTTACAATGATTACAATGCACTTAAATAATTTATAATCACTAATTAAACAAAAAAGGATTACAAAGTTGATAAACAAAAAAAAATACACACAATAAATATAGTGTACTTAATACTTTAAGAACATTAAATTAAAACAATAATTGCGATTGAAAAGGATTAAAAATAGGGCACGAACCAAACAGAAAAGCATTAATATATTAGAATGATAATTACAATTGAAAAGGATTAGAAACAAATTAACAGACAGAAAAAATGCATACGATAATTACAATGCACTTAAATAACTGAAAATCATTAATAAATAAATACAATCAATACAATAACTACAATTGAAAATGATTAATAAAATATGATAAACAAAAAAAGTAATGAGAAAAGGTTTAGAAATCATTTGATAAATAGAAACATGCATATAATAATTACATTAATGCACTTAAATAATTGAAAATTATTAATTAATAAACATAATAAATACAATTGTAAATGATTAAAAAACATGATAAGAAACAAAATGGAACAGGAGAGGATAAGAAATATATTGATAAATAAAAAAATGTATACAATAATTAAAATGCGCTTAAATAATTGAAAATCATTAGTAAATAAAGATAATAATTACAACTGAAAAAGATTTTAAAAACTATGGTAAATAGAAAAATGAAAAAAATATGATAGAAAAAAATGCAAAAACTATGATAAATAAAGAAAATGAAAAAAATATGATAGAAAAAAAAATGCAAAAAGAAAGGATTGAAAGGAATTGAACCTTCGCGCCACGAGATATTAGGCAAGCCCATCAACCAACATAGCCAACATATATTTCAATATGATTATATCAGAAAATAACTTTTTAACAAACTTTTGCTATTTATTTTTTAAAACACTTTTGTCCCTACGATTTTATCTTAATATATGTATCACTACAAGAATTCATCGATTTAGCGACGGAAATTTCCGTCGGTAAACCAAGATTTTCCGTCGTTATATCCAGATAACGACGAATTAACGACGGAAATGCACCGTCATTATTTCGTTAGTCAGCAATCCAATTTAACGACGGATAACTGCCGTCATTAGCCATAACGACGGACCGTATTCGTCGTTAACTCTGGTGTCGTCTACAGTCGTTACTTTTTACGACGGCCATAACGACGGACTATGTCCGTCGTTAATATTTAAAAATAAATAAAAAATAATATTTAATGACGGACGCGGTCCGTCGTTAATAATTAACAATAAATAAAAATTAAAAAACGGATTAATTTAACGACGGACACTGTCCGTCGTTAATAATTAAAAATAAATAAAAATTAAAAAACGGATTAATGTAACGACGGACACTGCCCGTCGTTAATAATTAAAAATAAATAAAAAATAAAAATCAAAACATATAACGACGGACGTCCGTCGTTAATTTTTTTTATTTCTGTTTACGTTTATTTAATTTATTTTTTGTAATTTAGATTATTGTTTGTAAATAAATTATGGAAAAACTGTAATAAAACGTTGAATAATATATATAAAATATCCAATAAAATACATAAAATGTAATATAATATAATAAAGAGTGTATAAAATACAAATAATAATAGCGTCAAGATGAAGATGGAGGAGGGCCCCTAAACTGCGTCCGCAACAGCTCGAACATCTCGGCCTGCTGGTGCAGCATCTCCTGCTGGGCTTGGAGAAGCGCTGCCTGTGCGTCCATCTTCTCCTAGAGAGCCGTCTGCTGGGCATCCATCTTCTCCTGGAGAGCTCTGATGGCAGCCTGAGTGTCGGGCTGTGGAGGAGCTGCAGATGAGACGCTAGGAGCTGAATAACTCCTAGATTGACTGCCGAGCCCAAACACTCGATTCTTCTTCGAGTGTCAGAGGGCAGCGTCCACGTATACGGCGCTCATGTCCACGGGTGGTGGCGCCTCATCTGTGCCAGGAGTTGGCTGGCTCAATTCCTCAACCCGAGCCAATACATCAGCCTATTCACAAAATCGAAAAAGAATGATTAAATATTTAATTTCTATGCTATTAATAAATTTATAAATATCGATAAATTAACTTACAGCTATACGGGCAGACTTCCCATCTGTGTGGGATCCATCGGCATTGTCGTGCAGCCTCCTGAATGTCTCCCACGCCACGTCATTGGGCTGCACGCCCTTCTCCTTAGCCTATTGGATAGAGATGTTAGCACAAACATATTAAAAAATAAATAAATAAATATTAATTTAATTGCATACCAAAGCTACAACATGCGCAACTGCACTCCGAGAGCCTCCTCGATGCTTCACAATGCTTGTGCCAGGACCATCGGGCTCAGTCAGACGATTCTTTGATGCGATCGCTGACTTCTTCTTGAAGGCATCACTGTCCCAGTGCGCCTTGAAGCCCTCCCACATCTCAACTGGCATGAATGGAGGGCAGCCCTTGGTCCTATCCTTCTTGAAGGTATGGACCATGTCCCTGTATCTTTGAGAAGCCCTGAGCTCCCATGCTGCCCAAATGGCATCCTCCAAAGTGGGATCCCAAAACCACTCCTTCTGCAAGATATTGAGAACATATGAAAATACTAAACTTATATAACATTTTAAAATATATGTATATAATAATAAGATACCCGGAACTCCTCTCTATATGTCTGCCTCCTCTCAAGGGGCACCATCTTCCAGGTGTAGGCACCCGGGTGCAAAAACCTCTTGAAGCTCGATGTGATGGTGGCTGAGACGGGATAACTCGGCATCAATTGGCTTCCAAATGTAAAAAACAATAAATATATTAGAATATTACGGTTATTAAAATAATAATCTGTAAAAAAATATTCAAAACTATCTAATTCAACATACCCATCCTGAAGCCAACAACGACGCCGACCCTGCGCATCAACATCGGGCAATGACGATCCATGTAGTGAGATATCGCCAACTGGGCCGCTCAGGCCCACAAATGACGATGATGAACCTCCAGCTGAGGTAGTATCACCTCCCTGCATCTGCAAAATCATATTAAGTTTAGTTTATGAAGTTAGCAAATTGCAACGGTACTAAGTACTTGAATAAGAAAACATCTATATATATCAAATAAGACCAACCACACTAATCATCTATTTCATCATCATCACTTATACTGTCATCTGATAAATCGATCTCTGGTTCTATATCTTCTTCATCATCTTCTTCTTCTTCTTGAATGTCTATTACCCCACCATCTGGATGATTTGGTATAGGATCGTCATCTATTGTGAGGGTATGCAAACCATCAACTTCATCCTCTTGAAAGGCTGAGGTTATGATTGTATTATCATCCTCTGATGGTACTTCAACATGAGATCGAGCCTTTATTTTGCAGACCGCCCACCAATCACTTCGAGAGCGATTTAAAGTTGGGTATTCACAGTAACACACTTGGATTGCTTGTTTAGCAAGCACAAATGGATCAGATCTTGAATACTTACGCTTATGATTTATAGAAACCATTTTGTAGTCAGGATGCACATTTGTTCCTTGTGTTGATGTATCAAACCACTCACATTTAAACAACACCGTCTTCTTAATAGGCAGACCAGCGTATTCCAACTCAATCACCTCCATCAATCGCCCGTAATATTCAGTGTGAGTCCATTTAATGCAGACTCCATTATTTATTGTAGCTCGCTGTGAGCCGTGGGCAATTGTGTGAAATTTGTACCTATTAATAAAGTACACAGGGTAGACATTAACAGAACGAGAAGGCCCACTTGAAAGATCACGCATGATCTTGTTGACATTATTAGTTGGATCTTGTGCTTGTTACAATAGAAAACTTTATACAATGTCACAGTTGCTCATGTATACTTACATTAAGGTTTTCGGATATCATATACTTACATATTTTGCGAATCAGCTCGTAAATTCTTTATCCATTCGTTTTTCAATATCTTCCATTGAGATATTCGAGCACGATACTTTCAATTGGTCAACAAACACACTTCAAAAAATTAAGCATGGATTAGAATTTGGTGAAATAACAATAACACATTTTAAACAGTTCACATGCTTACGTTGTGTATGGTTCAACTTCTGGACAATTAAGCAACACGTAAATCTGTGCTGCAGCATACTCGTTCTCTGTCAAATATCTTTTTGAGATTCTTCCAGATGGTCGACCGTGCTGCTTGAAAATCGACAGATTTGTTGCACTGTCATCTTGTGTGTCTCCAAGACCTTCATAATTACGAGGCATGTTTCTATGTCTCATTTTTACAAAATCTTCAAAATAATATGAACAGAAGATCGAAGCTTCTTCCACCAAGTAAGCATTGCAGATTGAGCCCTCAACTCTTGCTTTGTTTCGGACGTTGTTTTTCAACTTCCTCAAGTAACGTTCAAATGGATACATCCATCGATACTGTACAGGCCCAGCAAGTCTGGCTTCATTAGCCAAGTGGACAGGTAGATACTCCATTGAGTCAAAGAAACTTGGTGGAAAAATGCGTTCAAATTTACACAATATGATTGGAATACTTTCATCCAACCGACACACATCATCAACAGTGATACTTCTGGCTGTCAAATCATTGAAGAATAAACTCAATTCCGTGATTGTCTTCCAAACATTGGAAGGAAGAAGTTCAACAAATGCAATCGGGATAAGACGTTGCATGAACACGTGGCAGTCATGGCTTTTCATGCCAAACATTTTCAATTTTCTCATATCCACGCATCTGCTTATGTTGGACACGTACCCATCTGGAAATTTCAACTCTCGAACTCATTCAAATAGGATGTTCTTCTCTTTCTTGTCCAACGTATAACAAGCCTTTGGATACTTGCCTGTGGACTCGTTCCGTTTTAACTCTGGTCTTGAACAATACATATTCAACTCTTCTCTAGATTTGGAGGTATTTTTTGTCTTTCCCTGCACATTCAACACAGTATTGAATAGATTATCAAACACATTCTTTTCAATGTGCATGATATCCAGATTATGACGAATCAACAGTGAGCTCCAGTATGGAAGATCCCAAAAGACACTTTTCTTTTTCCACCCGCAACCTTTGGAAATTGTCACATTATCATTATTATCTGTGACTTTTTGAAGACCCAATGCTTCAATGCGAGCCAGAATTTCGTGTCCCAATCTCATCTCTGGAGGTCCTCCATTCACCACTTTGTTTTTTAAGAATGCTTTTTTATTTTTTCGGAAAGGGTGGTTTGCAGGCAAGAATTTACGATGGTTATCAAACCATGATTATTTACCACTGCATGATAAGGTAAAGGCGTCAGTGGACTCCATACAGTGTGGACATGCCAATCTCCCAGCAGTGCTCCAACCAGATAACATGGAGTAAGCGGGAAAATCACTAATTGTCCATATCAATGTTGCTCGCATCTGAAAATTCTGTTTCAATGAAACATCATATGTAGGCACACCAACCTCCCACAATTGAATCAATTCAGATATCAAAGGTTGTAAAAATACATCCAACTTCACTTTCGGATTACGTGGCCCTGGCACTAATACAGTTAGGAACATGTACTGCTCTTTCATACACATCCATGGGAGTAAATTATACGGTGTAATGATGACAGGCCACGAAGAATACTGTTGTCCTGATTGCCCAAATGGTTGGAATTCATCAGTAGATAGACCCAACCTAACGTTACGTGCTTCAGAAGCAAATTGAGGAAAAATTGTGTTCAGATGTTTCTATGCAGGAGAGTCTGCTGGATCTCGCATTACTCCGTCATCAACAGATGATGCATGCCACCGCATATCCTTTCCTGTTGCATTAGATGCATACATCCTCTGTAACCTCGGAGTGAGTGGAAAATAATACATCTTCTTGTGTGCAACTGTGGTCTTCTGTCTTTTTTGCGAACGGCGACTCATTTCCTTGAAACGGGGATGACCACAGAATTTGCATTCAGTCAATTCACTATCAGCAGCCCAATAGATCATACAGTTGTTGAAACAACAATCGATCTTCTCAACAGGTAGCCCCATACCCCGCAGTAATTTCTTTGTGGTGTAGAAATTATCAGTTACCAAATTGTTCTCAGGAACTATCTCTTTCATTAATTGAGTTAGCTGATCAAAACATCTTTCTTACATGTTATTCTCATATTTCAAGTTCAGCAGACGAGCAACGAGTGACAATTGAGAATGGTTCTGACAACCCGGCCACAATTCTTTGTCTGCGGCCCTCAACATGTCATAAAATCACTGCGCTTCTGGATTTGGGGCCTCCTCGGTATGATCATCGACATTGATGTTGATATACGGACCAACAACATCCATTACCATGTTCTAGTATGTATTCATTCCATTCTGACCACCCAAATTCTGATCGGTGTCCGGATGCACCTGTTGTTCGCCTTGATAAATCCATACACGATAATTGTGCACAAATCCTTTCTTTGCCACGTGTAGTCTAACGGTAGACGGCGTTTGGAATGGAATATTCTTACACTTACGACATGGACACTTAATCTTGTCTACACTCTTGAAGGACGGTTGATTGCAGGAAAACTCGATGAAAGCATTTAGTCCATTAAGGAAGTCCGGATTCAAAGCACCATTCTGAAGGTATCGCCGGTACATCCATTCACGATCTAGACTCATTGTAGAAGGCCAATTTCTAAAAATTTTGATCATAAAATACGCACTGATTATCGTTCAATGAAATATAAAAATAATTCATTAAAAAATAGCGCTAATTTTTTAAAAAAATTCGGCAGCACCTATGTGAATTTCCTAATCCCAAATTCTCGACATCTACGCTAATTGATCTATGCTCTTCTAATCGATTCAAAACAACAATACCAACATAAACCAACAATTCAATAAAGAGGGATCCAGGGGCCCTCATCCCAAACAGAAACCAACAATTCAATAAAGAGGGATCCAGAGGCCCTCATCCCATTTAACATAATTGGCATACTTAGCATAATAAATGCATATAACATACTTAAAATAATAATTGCCTAAATAACAAGCTTAATTAGCCTAAATTGCCCAAATAAATTTAACATCATTAATTGACATATAAATGCATAAATAACATACTTAGCATGCTAATTGCCTAAATAACAAACTTAATTAGTCTAAATTTGCCAGCAAAATTTAACATAATTAAATGACATATAATTGCATAAAAAACATACTTAGCATGATAATTGCGTAAATAACATACGTAGCCTACGTTGGAAAAGTGTGCATGCATGAGGAAGGGTTGCATGCAAGCGTAGTCATGCAGCTGCTGATGCGGCGGATCTCCAACTTCAACACCCCTCGCAAGATGAGCCCGATGAAGATCTGCAACACTCATCTTGGATAGAAGAAAATGAAACCAAGAGCTAGGGAGAGATTTGGTGAACAAATCCGCCAAAAGAAACAAAAGTGGGAAAGAGAAAACCCTTTTTAAATTGTTCCCGGGAGAAATGACAGTCCGAGTCTAAATGCTTGGTCCGTTCATGAAAGACAGGGTTCTAGCTTGGTGATATGCACGACAACTTGATTATCACAGAAAAGGGAAATAGGCAAAGCAACAGGAATGCGGAAAGCTTGTAAGAGATAATTGATCCACATCAACTCACGAACGGTAGCACTCATGCTCTGATATTCTACCTCGACGGTGGACATGGAAACCGTAATCTGCTTCTTACACCGCCAAGATATAAGGGAGGAACCAAAAAACACACAATACCCAGTGAGGGAGCGATGTGTATCCAGGTAGGAGCCCCAATCCATAGTAGGGACTATAAAGATAAATTAATTTAACAAAATATTATTTATATTTTAATTGAAGTAGGGGCTATGAATATAATTACCCTACTTTTTTTTTACTCACACACCCGACTTGTGGTATTGAGGAGATTCGAACTCGTGACTTTTGGTCTTCAAATAATCTCACTCTACCACTAGACCATCCCCATTGGGACAATTACCCTACTTTTATTAGTTATAAAAAATTGGTGGAGTTATAGTGTGGGGGGCTATAATAACGTTTATGTGTAGTTGGGTGTTAAGGGATTTTAACATATTTATATTTATATTTTATAAAATAGCGGGGTTAAAAAGAGTAAAATTGAGGTTTTATTTAGAATTTCTAATAAATTTATATATATATATATATATATATATATATATATATTAATCTTTTTTAATATACCCTAAATCCTTAATTGGGGAAATGATGAAATTAGATAAGAAAATTTCATTAAATTAAATCATAAAAAATTAAAAATAAAAATGAAAGTTTGACCGGAAACTAAAGAATGTTGTGTAGAGGTGGGTGGAGTAAATTTCTCATTTAGCACAGTAATAGCATCTCCAATGATGTACTAAAACATCAATTTGTAGCATAAATCCACTCCAATATTATCCCAAATCCTGTCCTAAATTGGTACAACACCAAATTCTATCCCAAATTTGGAATAGAATTTGTTGCTGCACTAAATTGGTGCTGATGGGTTCCAGAATATTTAATGAATTATTTTATTATTTAAAATCATTATTAAATAGATTATTCAATATATTTAATTTAATTTATAAATTATATATTCACTTAATTTAAATTTTAAATCATCTAAATAAATAAATAATTTTCAATAAAAAACACAATTAACATAATGGATCGAATGAAGTCGCACATATTACAAATTAATACAAATTAATTTAAAAACACACTACAAATACCTAAAACTACTTGAAACAATACATTGATTACAAATCATTTCTAGATCATCTAAGATAAGTATAATATTGACCGAAATCATTTGAAGAATGCTCAAACCCATGTCATTCACCTCCGAATTGATTGAATTGTGAAAATTCTTCTTGATGAGGAGACGATTGAGATTCACGAGCTTGATTTCTTTTTTGTATGATTCTAATTTGTTCACTACGAATGTATTTTTATAAGTGTTGTAGTCTTATAATATTTTCACTAATCGCAAGCGTTTGCTGATCATTTAAAGTACTTTTATTATTCCAAGTATATTATATGTTATAATTTGTTAATAATACATAATTTTTAATAATATATATATATATTTTAAGTATATAATTAAAATTTATTAGTTTTGAATAATTATCATTTTTAGAAAAATACTAAATCATTAAGTATATTCATATTTCAATTACAAAATGAAATAAAATCCTTAAGAGAATATTTCTATTTGGTGTAAAATTAAAATTTGATGGAAGATATTGGAGTCGCAAAAAAGTGCTCCATAGGTGCTTCGAAATAATTAAAAGTTATTAATTTTTGGATATTTATCATTTTTAAGAAAATACCGGTGCACAGACTACTTCCGATCGGCATCCTTTTTTTTTTTTCTATATTAATTGAAACCACAAATATATTTTCCTCCATCACATCACCTCATTCCATTTGAATATAAAATTCGTTTTGACCGGAAAATTCTATTTTGATCGATGGTGGGAGGAGATGTGGACAAGATGTTGGCGGTAGGCCTTGTCTGGGGCGCCACTAACGCCCTCATGCGCAGAGGCGCAATCATGTGGGATAAAGCGCTCAATTCAACGCCTCACACAAACACGCCGCTGCTCAAGAAGTGGCTCAAGCTTCTGTTGATTTGGCAGTACACTCTGCCGTTCCTTATAAATCTATCAGCCTCCGCCACTTTCTTCGCAATCTTGAGCGACTCTCCAATTTCTTTAGCTGTGCCCGTCACCAATGCAACTACTTTTGCTGCCACTGCAGTGTTTGGGATCATTCTTGGTGAAGAGACCCGTGTTGGGCTCGCTCTGTTTGGTACTTGCCTTATTGTTTTAGGTGTCTGTACCTGTATCATGTGATTGTGTTACGGATTTTTGTATTGGTTGTTGTTTTGATCACCTTGTTTGGAGTTGTCGTGTGGATTTTGGAGTGGTGAACGCAATGTGTTTGTTGAAATGGTTGTGTGAGTATTGGGAAGTGTGGATTATAGTGTAGAAGCAGAGGATCACATTTAGTATAACTATTGATTATTACAAATCAACCTTGACTGTAGCTGCTCGTATTTCCAAATTTTGCAGTTGTTGAACAACGTTATAATAATCTTCTTGCTGATCGACTTCGTGTATTTAGTTTGCTGGTATCTATAGATTAGGTTCTCAAGAGAGTGTGGATGAACTTATGTAATTAAAGAATAGAATGGTGTGAAAAAAGAAGATACTTTCTAGATTTGGCCCTCTTTTTGGGGGGTTTTTGGTTCAGAAAAACTAGATGAACAGGACATTAGTGAGGGATGAAAAGATCAACCTTAGCTTTTCCTTATAGGTCTCTTCGAATATGAAGGTACAAAAAGAAGTTTAATTGAAGACTATGTAGAGATTATAGTACCTAATCCATAGTGCAGGCCAATCTAGTTATAAACATAACATCCTTCTACTTTGTTGCAGTTTTTTGGTCTGGTTGCTAGCTTCTATGTCTGCATATGGTTTTCTTTTTCCTCTTCTTGATATGCTTCAGTTTCCAAGTTTTTTTGTGAGACTGCCATCTATTATACAGCGGTGGGAAATTGTCACGTGAGGGAAGCAAAAATATGCCTCACTTATGAGAATGTTCTCTAGATCACATGAAACCCTACGAACACCCTTGAATTGCTTAATTGAATCCAGCTTTCTATTTATTTAATCAATAGATGTTTATTGATCTATGTGAACCCAGTCAGTAAATTTTTTCAATTGATGAACGTATGGATTCATTCACAACTATGGAGAAAAGGTTTATTTACATCTCCAGAGGAAACTCCCTAGAAAATTCCCTAAGCTGTACCCAGTAAGGCATCTTTAATATCTTTTTAGTTTAGAAGTTTGAATGTTGGTTCCTCCAATAACTGGCATTGGATGATCATTCTGGTATTTTAATTGGAGTTTAAGATCCAAATCACATCGCGCTCTTCTCTTTTCCCTGATGAATTTGCTTTCTTAGCTATTTACGTACCATATTATTCCAGTGTGCTTCTTGTAAAGTTTACTGCATTCCTTTGTATCCAATGAAACCTAGAAAAGGATCTATGAACACAATTAGACATGCCTTACCTCTTGGTTAAGAACTGCATTAGAATTTTCACTTCCGCAAGAAAACCAGGCAGTGGCGGAACTGGGGGGAGCCAGGGGGTGCCTTGGCCGCCCCCAACCCCCAAAAAAATAAAAAAAAATACATGTAAATTTTTTTAAAAAAAAAAAAATTATATAGAAATATTAGTGGAGAATAATTCGGCCCCCCCGATAAAAATTTTCTGGTTCCGCACCTGAAACCAGGTGTACCATGTACCCGGTGACTGTTGATATATCCGGGCTTAACTTTGCTGTGGCTTTTCTCTACACTTTCACTTAATCATGCTGTGTGGTAACCATGCCAAGCTTGCAGCAGCATGAAAGGCATTATAGTTGGTTATAAGGGTAAGTTTCTCTAGTTTTTCATTATTCATCTAATCCAAGGGTTATGCATTTCAATATTTTATTTGCTGCTAGCCTGCTGCGTTTAGTTAGTCTTTATGCATTGATTGCTTAGCTATTTGTTTATCAAGCTACTACGAGCATTCTCGAATGCTGGACTAAGCTGCCATTTCCTGCTGGTTTCACAACGAAGTCAGTCTCGATCAGATATTTGCAGGAGGCTCTCACGTGGAAACGATAGGTGCGTATGGATTGTTTGAATATTGCTTATGAACATTGTATCCATGTATCATAAGAATTGAGAATTTGAATCCATGATTTCAGAAACCTATTTGTGGCACCTGAAACTGCTTGAATTGAAATTATCTTAGGCCAAATCTGGTAGGTGTTGATAGTGACGGACGCAGGAATTTTATTCAGGGGGCCATTTAATAATACTATAAAAAAATATTATATATATGCATAATTATAAATTCTAAAAATAAAACAAACTGATTGAAAAATCTACGGATATAGTGGATTGAAAAATCTACGGATTAGATTTTGGATAAAGATCTTTATTAATCAACTAACAACCTCAACCAGTAAGGAAAATCCTTATTCTAAGTCCAGAAAGACTCACATCCCGTTCTAAACTGAGCAAGTTGGGGTATGAGCCACGGTATTTGTTTCTCGATACATATGACAAAAGACAATAGTTACTTTAATGAAAAAATACAAAATTTTTGTATAAAAATATCTAAATAAATATACAACTTGTTTCAAATAAATAAAAATACAACAATTATTTAATAGTGAGAATAAAACTGCACAAATTGAAATAATTCTCAATTTTTTAAAAATAAAGTAAAAAATAAATCCACCCAAGAGAAAAAAGTAAAGACACCTTAGAAAAAAAGTAAAATAAATATGCTTTTATAGGATTTGAACCCATGACCTCAATTACAAATATATTTCTACCATTGGGCTAAACTTTCAAGACATTAATATTTTCATGTAATTTTTTAAAAAACTTGCTAAAAACATATATTATTATTATATTAATAATAAAAAAAATTAAAATTTCAGAGGGGCCCAGTGACCCCCTTGGCCTAGTGTAGGTCCGTCCCTGGGTGTTGATATCTATGTCCTACAAATACTAATATTTTTACTGAAGGGGAAACTTAAAATACGCTTTACAGTTATTTATAATGATTCGTATATGGGTATTGAAATAATTGAATAATTTGATTCATAGATGTCATTTTGCAGGACCTATGATTTTCCCTAAATTTGGGTATTGAAATAATTGAATAATTTGAAGAGCAACTAAGGATTTGATCCTTTAGTTGCACGTGAGATTTCTTGGTTCTTTTGTTTTTTACCCTGAGCTACACTTTCAAATTATGAGTTTTTTTTTATTTTTTTTTTTTTTTCAATTTTAAGTTTTTGTACTTTTGTTTGATTTTATAGTTAGTTATGGTTCATCCATCCAATTTACAAAAAATTATATGAGACGGTCTAACGGACCGCAAATCGTCTGGTCAAATCGGTCTAAACCCATTCAGACTATGCAACTTTTTTTCTTGCATTTTTTTGATTTTTCAGTTTTATTTATTTATTTCCAAAAATATTTTATTTCATCCCAATTAGGCATTATTAATTCCAATTATGGTTTATATTTAATTCAAAAAAATGAATTCTCAAGCGTAACGCATGGTCCCACACGTTACTTAAATAAGATAATAAATAAATTAATTCATTTTAATTTTAGGGTTTACTAATTTCATATTACGTTATATATTTATTTCTAAAAATTAATTATTGACCGGAGTGCAGGAGTTGTTGGATTAAAAAAAATAAATTAATTCATTATTATGACGGAATTTTTCATAATTAGAATTTATATTTTCTAATTCATTTTTTGCTCATAAATATTGACTATGATTATTAATATTATAATTAAATTTATTTTATAATAAATATTATTAAAATAATAAATTTGATATGAAAATTTTGAACGGCTAGATGTGGGGATATCCATGTCCCATGAGGTGTTTGTTTAATCGGTATACATGGCCGAAATTAATTATTCGAAAAACAAAACACGTTAACTATTTTAAATTATATATACAATTAATCAAATTAAAAAAATTGTTGGCCCCAGCACATTATTGTCCCTGCCAAAAATTTGAACATATCTTGTAATTACATTGGCCCCTATCATCGATCATTAACTTTTTTTCTCACCAAAACCAACAAACGCAACAAATCAAAGACATTTACCTCCAAGAAACTGTGGAAATGGTCACTTTCAAAATCCTTTACCCTATTACTTCTCTTTCCTTTACCAAACTGAACAAGAAATGTCCCAAAAACTGATTAACAAGCAAGCTAAGATTTATATATATATATATATATATATATATATATATATATATAAAGAATAGACTGCCAAGTGTCCAAACATCGCTCGACTAAATCGAGATGGCCTCATTTCCAAACAAGGTGATAGCTCAGGTGGCGTTCAAGGCCGGCGGCAACATTTTTCATCACTTACTTGCTGATAATCCCAAGCACCTAGCCAAAGCCACCCCTGTAACCATTCAGGCTTGTGATTTGTATCAAGGCAACTACGGAGTCAATGGCTCCGTCGTCCAATGGAAATACACACTAGGTAAATTCCGCTCCTTTTTCTTATCGATCTGCTTAATTAATTAAACGGATACTTGTGCAGTTATGTATATGTGCACTTGTTTTTCATTAAGTTGCTTTAATTAATTAACTTGCTAATTGATCACTCAAGATAAAAGTTTTATTTTGAAGAAAATTATATATAATGACCAAAATGCATGAAACGAGCACAAAGTTGAAATTAAGTATCTAGGTACGTAAATGATCATTTTGAATCTTTTTTTTTTTTTTTGTACAACTAACAACGTTTTTTGGAAAGTGGCCAATTTTAAAGTTACTTAACAAAAAAGATGCAACGATAAATGATTATATATCTACATAAATATATATATATCTATGCGAATGCATGGACATATTTATAGATGGGAAACCACAAATTGCAAAGCAAGTGCTTGAAAACATCGACAAGGAGAAGAAGCAAATCTCGTGGAAGACGGTGGAAGGGGACATGCTCGAGCTGTACAAGAGGATAACCACAACCGTCCACGTGGAGACGAAAAGTGGTGTCGACTTTGTTACGTGGACCCTTGACTACGAGCTCATCGATGCTGATAAACCTCACCCGCTTCCGGTCTTGAACTTGCTAATCGAGCTCACTAGAGAACTTGAGGCTCACATTTTCGGGTGAGGGTTGAGACTTTGATCGATCTATCCAAGCCATCCACATATATATAATCTTGATGTTGATCGATTTGAATATGGGAACTATATGTATTGCTAATGAAATCGTCTATTGCATTTCCTATTACACAATCAGATTTTTAATAGTTTTTCTTCATTTTTTTTTTATTTCCAGTTTTTGTACTTTAATTTAATTTTACATTTATTATTTATGGTTCATCCTACCCAACCGGGGATTATTACAATTTTTTAGTATATAATTTTTAAATAATTAATTAATAACTAAAAATTGATAATTAAATACTAAAAAAATATAATAAACCCTTATTGGATAGGAAAACCCTAAATAACAAGTGTAAAATTAAAATAAATCACAAAAAATTGAAATTGAAAGAAAAATTAAAAGAAGAAATTGATTGTGCAATAGGAAATGCAATAGATGATTTCATGACATATACTAATTGCAATGAGTGCGGATGAGATCCTCTATTCCAGATTTGGTATTCCAATCCGTGTTCCTCGATCAAATTTATGAAGTTTTCTTCCTTTTTTTTTGTCAATTTTAATTTATTATGTTTTAGTTTAATTTTATGATTGTTTTTAGGGTTCACTCCACCCAATTAGGATTTATAATTATTTTTTAGTATTTAATTTTCAAAGAAATGATTATTATGGTTGATTATTTTAAAAATATGATTTATAATTTTTAAAATTTCAATCTTTTGTTGAGGGGTGTGACTAGATCGATTATTTTATAATTAATTTTTATTTGTAATATCTATTATTAAACTTGTGAATTTGATCATGGAATACGAGTTGGAACACCAGATCTAGAATAAAGGATCTCATCCCGTTTGTCGAATGACAGAGATAAAAGTGGATTCATATTCTAACTGTGAATGTTGAAATTAATGAGTGGAAAAGTGAATTTGCTATTGTATTGCAAGAAGGCTCTCTCTGCGTGCACGCTGGGGTGCAAATCTCGGTTCGATTCAAGCTCCGGACCACTGGCTCGTGTGTGGGCACGAATGTCAGATCACACTCTGGTGGCCTGCATGCATGGCTAGCAACGGCACTTCTTCAAAACCCCACTAACAACACATTCTCCTCTC
Organism: Perilla frutescens; assembly: GCA_026008535.1. Classification (NCBI taxonomy): domain Eukaryota; kingdom Viridiplantae; phylum Streptophyta; class Magnoliopsida; order Lamiales; family Lamiaceae; genus Perilla; species Perilla frutescens. The sequence continues at coordinate 44,331,391 of BRKX01000001.1, forward strand.
TTCAGTTCACCGGAAGAAGCTCCAGTTCATACAACAAGTTCTCGTCTCTTGATCAGTTTGCCGGAAGAAGCTCCGGTGCATCAGTTGTATGATCAAGTTCTTCAAGTTCCGACTCATGCAGTTCGTCAGAAGAAGCTCCGGTCCATCTGTTGTATTATCAAGTTCTTCAAGTTCCAACTCGTCTTACAGATCCAGTTCCAACTTTGATCGAGTTCAAACATAGCTCAACTCATCCGAAATCTCCATTCTCCTCTCTTCAGTTTGGTGGAAAAATCTCAATTCCATCCGTTGTATGATATATCAAGTTCTTCAAGTTCCAACTTATCCAGTTCATTGTCGGTCGACCATGATGCTCAAATTCCATCCGTCCATCCGTCGTACGCTCAAATTCTTCAAGTTCCAACCCGTCTTAAAGATGCAGCTCCAAAGTTTCGGTTCATTTGTTGTATCCTGAAAATCGATCGCTCATATACAACGTGGATTTATTTTAAGAAAATTTTGACCTCCATAGGCCTCGGTTATCCCTATTCTTGTTATTTTTTTCTTTAGCTATTTTGTCGACGAGTTTATGATTTTAATATTCCTTTCATTTCGTTTTGATTGTTGTTCTAGTTTTTTTTTTTTTGTCAAAATATTTATTATTTTATATATTTTCACAAGGGGCAGACTTGGGTGAGACCGTCTCATACATGAGACGGGTCAATACTCACATGCGGGGATCATTATTTATGGGTGAAGTATCATTAACTCACATGTGAGTATCATTATTTATACCCGCATGTGAGTATCATTATTTATGGGTGAAGTATCATTAACTTACATGTATCATTATTTATGGGTGAAGTATCATTATTTATGGGTGAAGTATCATTAACTCACATGTATTGATCCGTCGCATGTATGAGACCGTCTCATACAAGTTTTTGTCTTTTCACAATCTCTCCTCTAATTTTAACAGTATCTCAAATCTTAAAAATATATGGAGAGAGAAAATGTAGTCTTATTTTTAGAAAAATATAAGTTAATAATATTTATATTATATAAAGGATGAGTATATTAGTCCATAAAATAAATTTTTAATTCTAAATAAAAAAATCTAAACACAACAATCAAAATGAAAAGGAGGGAGTAATATTATTATAAAATAAAAATTAATTCTAACATAAATAATCATAGTCAACATTTATCAACAAAAAATAAATTTTAAAAGTTATAAAATATAATTTTGAATAAATCAACCATGATAATGAATTATTAATTGAAAATTATAAACTAAATATTAAAAAATAATTATAAATTCTAATTGGGTGGGGTGATCCCTAAAAAATAATCTTAAAATTAAACTAAATCACAAAACTCATAATTTGAAAATGTAATACGGAGTGTAACACAACGAGTGTAATAGCTAGGGAATCTCAAGTATGTATTAATAGCATTACTCTTCTATTTAAATATCATTATATACTTTTTCTGCCTAACCTGCATTAATAGAATTGCTTAAATATCATTATATTTTTCAATAGTTTTTTTATTGTTTTCTTATTTTTATGCAGTTATGCTAAAACGAAAACAATGATGTTAATATGAACATATATACATTCTATTATGATGTATGCTATAAATGAATGAACAAATACATGCTATTGCGAGTAAACTTATATGTTTCTTTCAATTTCACCATGCTAATATGAACACACACACACACACACACACACACATATATATATATGCGGTATTATAAACATATAAGTATGTTAAAACGAACGAACAATACAGATGCTATTATGAGTAAATATACATGTTTTATGAATTTTTTTTTTGTGTTAATGTGGCATTTTAGCCGGTCAAAAATTTAAATAACTTTTTTCGCCACTAATTTTAAATATATTTATTTGTCCACATTTACTATATTACCCTCACTTTATGTTTAAATTTAAGTGAAAATGAATATATTTAATCTTTTAAAAAATGGGGGGAATGGTATTTTAGTCTAAAGTGGCTAAAATAAATATTTTAAAAATAAGTGGCTAAAATTATTTTTTTTAAATTTTTAAATGGCTAAAAAAAGCGGGCCCTATTTTTTCATGTCAGTATAAGTATGTTTCCATGTTATTGTGATTATATTTTCATGTTATAATGAATATTTTGATATAATATTTTTGAGTATTTTTCATTATATTATGAACAAAATAATTTTTGTAGATAAATCTGATTAAAAACAAGCAAATTATTATTGTTTAAAGTTTCTATAATATTTGTTTAAATATGCTGACATCATCTTCTTAATTTAGGAGTACCATACTAAAGCGTCATAAACGCAATGCTGATATGAGTTATGTCATGCTAAGATATCATATATACCATGTTAATATAATTATATACAAATAGTTTCATGCTAAAACATAAAAAAACATAATGATGTGACTTACGGATCATACTAAAATGTTGTATACATTGTACTAATATGAATTTCAAAAATTTATAATAATTCAAAGCACATTCTTTTGTCTGTTGTATGTCTTTCAATTCTAATACACATTTAATTCTACGGATTTTACTCGTTCGAATTTTGTATAGAAATTTTAAAAATTCCAACAGAATAAGTCGCAATTAAAAAGAAAATTTAAAAATGAAATAGTAATACTTCATTAGATTTTTAAAATATTGTTTTTGTATGGTGTTTTGTTCTGTATATATTATATATAAAATAGATTTTGTTCAGGTGAGAAATATTCATATTCTGTATATATTATATATAAAATAAGTTTTAGTTCAGGTGAGAAATACAAATATTTGTTTGTGTGAAAAGTGAGAAAAAAAAAATTATTATAATTTATTGCTTAATTGGTACGTATAATTTTATTGCATAATTATTTTGACTCGCATTTGCTATGAAATTTTAGCAATTAAGCGATAGAATATTTAAGCCATAAAATTATGATAATTAAGCAATAAATTACAATAAGATAAACATTTTCTCATTTCCCACACCATGATCTTTTCTTAGGCTATCTCCAATATTGGACCAAAACACCAATTTGGGACATGATTTCACTCCAACACTGTCCCAAATCCTGCCACAACTTGGTGCAGCACCAAATCATGTCGTGCTGCATCAAATTGATTTTGATGAGACCCACATCATTTGATAAGTTATTTTATTATTTAATTTTTTAAAATGAATTATACAATAAATTTAATTTAATTTATAAATTGTCTATTCATTTAATTGAAATTATAAATTATAAATTATAAATAAACTCTTAATTAATAAATAAATAATTTCAATAAAAGCACAATTAATTAAACATAACGGATAGAATGAAGTCACATATAAATTACTAAAAATTAACTTAACAACACACTACAAATAACATAAGACTATTTGAAAAAATACATTGATTACAAATGATTTTTAGATCATTTAAAATAATATAATATTGACCTAAATCATTTGAATAATCATCAAATCCTTGTATACTAATTCTGAGTATTGATCAAGGTCGAAATACATGTATTTTTAAAAGTGTTATAGTCTCTCGTAATATTTTTCACTAATTGTAAAAGTTTGATGATCATTTAAAGAATTTTTTTACTCCAAGCACATTATATGTTATAATTTTTTAATATTAAATATAATTTTTTGAAACTATATAATTAATAGCTATTAATTTGAAATAATTATCATTTTAAAAAGTTCTAAATCATTAAGCATATTCATATTTCAATTAAGATAAAATAAAATCTTTTTCAGAATATTATTATTTAGTATAGAGATTGGAATTGGCGAAAAATTGATACTGAAATTATACTTATCTAGTATAAAATCTGCAACAATTATGTGTTTAGCAGTGGAGATATTCTTACCTGAAACCAAACATATGTATGTTTAATAAATTGGGTTAAGTGACACGACTTTAGGACACAATTTAATACTTTTGACTTTGGATCCGAATATATTTACCATCTCACGATCTGAAATGTGTTTTTGTGAAAATTAATTTGTTGGCCCTAGCACATTATCGTGCATTACATTCTCTTACTATTTCCAACCAACATTTACTATTTTTAATTTTTATCAACCGATCGATAAAATAATTTTAATTTCAGACTATCACAACAGATAGTTAAGTGTCACAATATGTCTGTTGAACTGTCACGATATATTTTTTCGGCCGGCCAAATTTTTTAACTGAAACTTTTGTTTTCAGACGAAAAAAAATAAGAATATAAATAACCAAAATTTATGAATCCCAAAACACTTGTCAAATACAGAAGAGAGGAATGTAGTGCATCCACCTTATCTTAGAATTATCCCACGTTATCCTTGTGGGCCTAAGAAGATTGAAGAAATCTGTAATTATTAGGTGCATAATATAGCAATAAAAGCTTTTCTCACCAAAACCGACAAAATACAAATCAAATACTTGTTGGGACTAAATTAGCATATCTTAAATAACAAAGACATTTACCGTGGCGAAGCTGTGGAAACTTTCACTCTCAAAATCTTTTACCAAACTAAAGAAAGATATTATAAAGTCCCCAAAAATAAACCTAACAAGCAAGACTGCAATAATGTTTTGGTCTATATATATATACATATATATATATGTATATGTATATATATAATTAAACGATCGAGTAATTAATTAAACGATCATTTGCATAGTAAAATAAAAGGTAGTGGAGGTGGAGATGGCGTCATTGCCTAACAAGGTGATAGCTCAGGTGGCGTTCAAGGCCGGCGGCGACATTTTCCATCAACTTGTTGCTAATAATCCCAAGCATCTAGCCAATGCCACCCCTGTAACCATTCAGGATTGTGAGTTGCTTCAAGGCCATTACGGAGTCAATGGCTCTGTTATCCAATGGAAATACGCCGTTGGTAAGCTCAACTCGACTCGACTCATTCTAACTCCCTCCCTCGATCTGTCCATACTAAAATCTTGTCCACCACCAAGTTTTACAGCCATCATATATATTACACCATTCGAAATGGTTTTTTCCAACAGTTGTAATTATAATCTAAGTAGTGTAATATGATTTTTTATAGAGGCAAAAACTATTTTAGCCATTTTAACTTTAAAACATACTTGTTTTAGCCAGTAACTTTTAAACATACTTATTTTAGCCACTTTGGATGAAAATGCCCCTGTGTGCGCAAGGGTTGCGCGCTAGCAATGCGCGCAACACGCAGGGGTAAAATAGTCATTGTGGCTAAAATAAGTATGTTTAAAAGTTAGTGGCTAAATTAAATTTTTTTAAAACTTGACCGGCTAGTCTTATATATTTCCACTTTTTTATATCAAAACCACTTAATATGTCCCATTATTCGGGATATTAATACAAATGAATACGTGGTACGCATTTAATTGTTTTCATTTTGGTCATTTATCTTTGCTTCGAAGTAAGAGCAAATAATATAGCTAGGTCACTCGAGATAAAAGTTTTGTTTTGCGATAAATTCAGACCAAATTGAAAAGAAAACTTAAGTATAATGATTAATGTCCAATTTGGATACTAAATTTAAAAAGTAAAGGTTAGTCACAACTCACATGACCTATAATCTATATATATATATAATATATGTGCATGCATGCATGTATAGATGGGAAACCACAAATTGCAAAGCAAGTGCTTCAAGACATCGACAAGGAGAAGAAGCAAATATCGTGGAGGACAGTGGAAGGAGACCTGCTGGAGGTGTACAAGAAGATGGTGATAACCGCCCACGTGGAGACGAAAGGCGGCGTGGACTTCATTACGTGGACCCTTGACTACGAGCTCATCAATGCGGATAGCCCTCACCCGCTTAGGTTCTTGAACTTCTTCATCGAACTCACTAAAGAACTCGAGTCTCACATTTTCGGCTGATCGAGGGTTGGGACTTCGATCCATCGATCTCACCAAGCCATGCATCATGCATGCATCCACATATATAAATATGTATAATAATGGTGACATTGATTTTAATGACAAGTGTGTACGTTCTTTGATTGCAATAAGTGAGGGTTTGGTGAAGTTTGTGATATATAATGTTACTTGTCAATTTTCAATGATATTATATTAGTATCAATGAAATTGTACGTTTTTTGTCCCCCAGAATATGCCCTCATTTGGAATGTTCTAACCACTTACTCTTGATCCCCAAATGAAATTTCAGGTGCAAAAATGATTTCACTGTCATATTTCTCGTTATATGGAGTTGCACTTTGAGTCCCACGGAACAATGCACTTCTGTCACCAAATAAATTCCTGCTATGAATTATGAACGGAAAACTCAATGGTTTTTGAAGGAAAATCCGACCACTTTTGGAGGGAAAAACTACCACAGTACCTACTTTTCTATATTATCGTTTTGTTGGAAAATATCACAAAGTGTGAGGAAGATTGTATTGTATCTAGATCTTTCTAAAACCCATATACCAAAGATTTTTTCCAATGACAACCTTTCAACTTTGGAGGTTACACCATTTAATTTAACAATAATCAAGTGAAAAGCCCCACTTTGGAGGCTATAAAATGGTGTCTCACTCCACTTCTTCAAACACACCAAAGCATTTTCATTTTCCTCTCTTCTCTAGTTCTCTATTATCTCTTCAAGCAAAGCATTTTCATTTTCCTCTCTTCTCTAGTTCTCTATTATCTCTTCAAGCAAGCTCTAGTTCTAGTTCTATTTCGTATTTTAAAGGTTGTGTTCTAAGTTTTCGAATTCTAGCTCTCTTTGATCAAGTTCGAGCATAGTGTTCAGTTTGCCAGAGGAAGTTCCAGTCTATCCGTTATATTTTGGGAATCAAACACTTATACGAGGCGAATTTGGTTTAAGGAAATTGTGATCTCCACAAGCCTCGGGTTTCTTTAAACTTGTTCTTATTATTTCGATATTTAAATTATTTCAAATTTTTGATATTTTAATCTTCAACTATTGTTATTATTACATTGTTACATTATTTTGTTCAACTAGATTCAACACATTTCAACAATTACAACCATAAATGGACTTAGAAATCCTAATGCCGATCAACTAACACATGGCCAAATTATTAATGACATGCAATCTTACATAATCACACAATTTTATTTCAAATTTCAATTAGCGAAAAATCAATTTTTATCTTTTGAAATCCATCCGCCAACTTGAATGAATTTTCCATTGAAATCCCGCTTCAATTTTATTAAGTTTCAGCTGCCGCTGCCGCTGAATTTCAGTGGAAATTTGATGGATTCCAACTCGAATCTTCCGTTGAAATCTGATGACGATCGAAAATCTTCCTCCGAAATTTGACCAAAAAAAAAAAAAAAAAAGGGGGTAGTTGTAGTACGTTAGAAAATTGGTGGTATGTTGTAGATAAGGTGTATGGGCTTAGACCCATTAGACTGGTCCAAACCTAATTAAAAAAACAGTTAACGGGCAATAGGGAAAATAACGGTCAACAGGCCCAGGTCCATCGGGTCCACGCGCGCTCATGTCCCAATTATTATTTAAAAAAATTATTTTTTTTTTTCAAATTTTCTTTATTTTTTCTATTTTTTGATGATTTTTGTTTTGTTTTTTCTCCCATAATTATATACCTTAAAATACAATTAATTAACCCTAAAATTAAAATAAATTAATTTAATTTTTTTGGAATAAATATAAATATATACCGTAAAATTGATTCAATGAACCTAAAATTAAAGTGAATTTTTTTTTTTTTGAAATCCGGCTACTCACGCAATGCACTCGCCCGACGCTAATGCATGGGCTCGTGCATTGCGCTCGATGATTAATTTAATTTTTCGAAACAAATGCAAACGGTAATTGAAAATTAAAAAAATAATAATTTTCAAATAAATATATACCCTAAAATGGAATTAGCGGCCCCTAAAATAAAAGTGAATGCATTAATTTTTTTTTTTTTGAATAAAATATAGCCCCTAATTGAGATTAATAAATCTAAAAAAATATGTACCCTAAAATATACAAAATAAACCCCTAAAAATCTAAAAAATTCTAAAAATACTAACAAAACCCTAAAAATCCTAAAAAAAACCATGAACCCTAAAAAACATAAACTGCTAAACTCTAAACATACATTAATCGAAATGAAAAAATCATAATTTGAACTAAATAAGCTCGTATAAGATATGTAGGAGGCTCGTTACTTTATAAGGATACTACTGATACTTTTGAATTTTTAGTGATATTTTTATGTGTTAAGATTGAAACTGATTTTTTACATTTTTTTTGCGGGTTAACGCGGGTTGAACTGCGTTGACCCTGACCCGTCTGATGGATGTATAGGTTCTATTGGACCTTAGGTGATGTATATGAGAAGTGGTGTTAGAAAATATATCTGTCTAAACGCAATACAATACATATTAATTCATACCTAGTATTTCTCCCATACGATTTACATAGATTAGTTCATGCACTTTAAATTTAAAGTTAAGAATAGCATGATATGTTTGTTGTGAACTTGTAATACGTAATAATATCGAATATAGAATAATTATAATTATATCACATGATAATTTATATATAATGAACAATGCATACATTTGTAATTTTGCAAATTAATATATTCATACGCACATTTACAATATTGTAAGAATTTTAAAATTAATTAGATTTTTGTAAGTAATATTATATCATTGTAGGTGTATATCATAAAAATTGAATGTTGAGAACTGAGCACGAAATAGCAATCATTATATAAACATTCGAATTAATTTTGAAACTTTGTTCTTATTTTCCTCAATGATTCAAACTAGCTCAGAAAAGATTGTTACATTATATGTGTTTTGAATCTCAATATAATGATTTCCTACTATTGTAGATGAAAATTAAAAAAAAAAAAAAAAAATATATATATATATATATATAGTTTAGATAGTTAAGTGCATAAAAATATTGAGGTGGCAAACCAAATACATAAAGTTCGAATGAGAATATTATTTTATTTTTAATTATTGTGTACGTATATTTCACGTCATATCTTATACAACAATTTTTACCTAATATAATTGTAACTAAGAGATTGTGTTGCATTTGTCTGTGTGGTTCACATATCATATGTATATGTGTGATTTTTTGTAGAAATCGTCTCATCCTCATCTTTGCCAATACCCGAGTATAGCAGGAAAGGTTAGAAAAATTATTGATACACATACAGATATATATATATATATATATATATACATATATATGATTATATGTATGTATATGTATATAGTGGGAGTTTTTTTTCGCCCTTTTACTTTAAGTATTAGTTAACTATCTTGCTTACTCTGAATATTGTGTTGCTACGTTGCATAAGTTGTAAGTTTATTGCCTAGACATGTGAATGCAACCCCACCCCTGCTACTCAACTTTGTCCGGTGTAGTTGTTACCCCTTTGAATTTGTCCAAGATTGTAATTCTTCATATACATCGTATAGATTTATTGTTTTACGAATAAAACCTTTTAACCCATAAAAAAAAACATTTAGTAGCCTAAAATAATCTTACATGCATTTATTTTTTCTCAGATTCCCCAATTAAAGAAAGAAATAAGAGTTAATTGAAGCCAAAAACACAAAATTTGGTAAAAAAAATAATTTGTTGGGCCCTAGCTAGAACATTATCCATGTATAATGATTGAACAAATCTGTAATTATTAGGCCCATAATACATATAGCAATAACGTTTTTCCCACCAAAACCAACAAAACACAAATCAAACACTCGAACTAAATTAGCTAAACTTAAATTACAAAGACATCTGCCGCCACGAAACTGTGGAAACTATCACTTTCAAAATCCTTTACCAAACTGAACAAGAAAGCCCCAAAAATTAACTAAACTAACAGGCAACACTGCATTAATATGTTTAATTTAATTTGGTCTATATAAAGACTAGACTGCGAGTGTCCAAACATCGCTCGACTAATCAATTAAACGATCATTTGCATAGTAAAATAAAAGGTAGTAGAGGTGGAGATGGCTTCATTGCCAAACAAGGTGATAGCTCAGGTGGCGTTCAAGGCCGGCGGCGACATTTTTCACCACCTACTTGCCGATAATCCCCAGCACCTAGCCAAAGCCACCCCTGGACCCATTCAGGCTTGCGAGTTGCATCAAGGCAACTACGGAGTCAATGGCTCCGTTGTCCAATGGAAATACACTGTTGGTAAGCTCAACTCGACTCGACCCCACTCATTCATCCTACCTACCTACTTAGTGAATTATATATATATTCTTGTCATTCCATTCTCTGCCCCTACTAATTAAATATTTCCCTGCACCAATTTTTACAGCCATGCAAATGTTTTTTTTTTTTTCAAATCTAAGTGCTAGTATAAGTAATATGATTTTTTATATCAAAATTACTTAATTTAGCCCGTGATATATGCGCGCGCGCACACACACAAATATATAGTACTCGTACGTATGCACTTCATTGTTTTCATTTCGTCATTTATCTTCGATTGTTCAACTAGCTGGCAAATTGGTCACAAATTAAGTTAATTAAGTGTGTGTGTGTGTGATGGGTACTAGTGCTTATATGAGAACTAAGAACGGCACTTATTTACTATACGATTTTATAGGTTATTTTATTGTATTTTAGTGTTTATTAGCACTAACACTAAAATACAACAAGATAATGTATAATTTTTTTTTTTTTAAATATTAGTAGTAAAATACAATAAGATAAGTTATAGGATTGTAGTAAATTAATAAGTGGAAATATATAAAACTAGCCACTTGAACTTTTAAAAGATTTATTTTAGCCACTAACTTTTAAATATATTTATTTTAGCCAGAATAACAATTTTGCCCCTGCGTGTTGCGCACATTGCTAGCGTGCAATGCCAGCGCGCAGAGGGGCATTTTCATCCAAAATGGATAAAATAAGTATGTTTTAAAGTTAGTGGCTAAAATAAATATTTTAAAAGTTCAAGTGGCTAAAATAATTTTTGCCTCAATAAGTAATGTTCCTAGCTCTCACACCTACACACACACTGTGAATCAAAAAATTAAATTGGACAACTAACAACTTTTTGGAAATTAATTGTCCAATTAGGAAAGTAAATTCAGGTTATAAGAAAAAAAAAATCAATCTATGTGGATGTATGTATAGATGGGAAACCACAAAGTGCAAAGCAAGTGCTTCAAGACGTCGACAAGGAGAAGAAGCAAATCTCATGGAAGATGATGGAAGGAGACCTGATGGAGCTGTACAAGAACGTGCTCATAACCGCCCACGTTGAGACGAAAGGCGCCGTGGACTTCGTTACGTGGACCATTGACTACGAGCTCATCAGTAAGAGTAATCCGCACCCGCTATCGCTCTTGAACTTCTTCATTGAGCTCACTAAAGAAATCGAGTGTCACATTTTCGGGTGAGGGTTGGGACTTTGTTCGATCTCACCAAGCCATGCATCCACATATATAATTTAATAATGGTGATGTTGATTTTCATGAAAAAGTGTGTACTTGCAATAAGTGAGGGTTTGGTGAAGTTAATTTGTGCTATAATGTTAATTACTTTGTCATTATATATATTTGTCAATGATATTAATATATGTTATCATGTTTGTTGATTTCTAATGTTGCAAGTCGTTGAAATTAATAAAGTATAAATATCTTCGAAAAGTATATGACGACGCCCTATCAGTGATGACGGAACCATAATTTTTGTTGGGGCCCAATTAAAAATTAATACTATCTAGAGTAAGATAAAATAAAAAATATTGTATGGTACTTTAAAAATAAAATTACAAATTAATGCCAACTTTGTTAAAGTCGGTGTATGTTAAATCAACTATATATATTAGCATTTAAATGTTAATAGTTTGATAAAATTATGTACCTATTATTGTTACATTTTACTCATGCTCTTCATACGTCGAAATATTAATTTAATATCTCTGTTGCTAATATACATAGAAACAAAAACAATACTCAAGGTTGGAGAGAAGAAGAAAAAATATCTAAAATTACGTAAAATTAACATCAAAATTAAGGTTATAAAAGTGAGTTTTGTTATAAATTTAAACTTGATTTTGAGTTGGAGAAGAAATGCATGCGCAATTAAATTTTAGATATGGAAAGAGTTATATTTATTTAATAAAAAAATAAAAATGATAATAATGAACAAACTCAAAATTAAGCTAGTATAGTATCCAAGAGTTTTAATTACGACCATCATATGTCCTAATAATCTACATAATGAAAAATGGAATAATTAATCATAACTCAATTCATTTTTCTAATACGTCCTAATATTTACATACAAATATAACTAAATACTCAAAAGTTACAAAAAAAGTATACAATTTGAGCTGACAACTAATAAGAAATATGAATGTTTAATCAAATTATTAATAACGTGCAACATTCTAATTATTCACATAATAAAAATCAAATTATATTTATAAAATATAATTAAAAAAATAGAATAATCATGATATAAAATGAATTTGGCGTACTCACCATGAACACAAGATGGCGTACTCACGATTGATGCGGAGATGTCACGTAAACAAGACTTAAATCTCTCAACTATCAATTTTTCATCTTTTTTTCCCAGCTGCCTCATCTCCATCTTGTGGACACGTTAAATCCTAATTAAAATTGGCTTGACATCAGAATTTTTTTTAACATTATTCTAACTTGCTTTAAAAAAAAAAAACTTTTTCTAGGAAATTTAAAAAATATATGGCATTGGGAATTTAACGAAAATATAATATACATATATATGACTACGCAAATACTCCTGTATATAAGATGTACATCATACGGTCAACATGTTGATCGGGTCAACATGCGTTGACTCGGTCAAAGCGTTGACCAAAAAAATCGTGAAAACAAGTGATACTTTTTAGGGATACAACTGATACTTTTTTTAATTTTGAATTATACTTTTTAGTGTTTCGATTGATACTGATCTTAATAGTTTTTTTCTTTTTTTTTTCTGGCCAATACATTTTATTGATACAAATGATAATTTAGGGCTTTTGAAATGATATTTTTCAGTATTATGAATGATACTAATTTTGACGGATTTTTTGGTCAAAGCATTGATCGGGTCAACACGCGTTGATCCGGTCAACGCGTTGACCGTCTGATGTACATCATATGTACAAGAGACTTGCTCATATGACTATATGTATGGTGTCGAAGTGTTGTACATACTAGAAATAAATATGTATTTGTGTATCTACATGAAGGCATAAACTTTCATGCATAAGTCATATATAGTGCTATTTAAGACGAGTCGGGTCAAACCCGCCCTTTGACCAAGTTTTTTTAGGGTATATTTGGTGTTTTTTAGAGTTTTTTGGGGGGTGTTTTTTTAGGGGTTTATTTTGTGTTTTTAAGATTTTTTGGGATGTTTTTAGGAGTTTATTTTGTGTTTTTTAGGATTTTTTGGGGGGTGTTTTTAGGGGGTTTATTTTGTGTTTTTTAAGATTTATTAATTCTATTTCATACTCATTTCAAACAAATTAAATTAGTTTATTTTAATTTTAGGGTTCATTAATGTTATTTTAGGGTATATATTTTTGGAGAACAAAACAAAAGGAATAAAGAAAATTGAAAAAAAAACTGAAAAAAAAAACATAAAACAACTGCCAGAAAAAAGGGGAAAAAACAGAAAAAAAAAAAAGAAAAAAACTGCCAGAAAAAAAAAAAAAAAAAAGACGGACATCTCAAATAATCTCATTTAAGACTAATGCACGGAATACCATCTCATACATGAATATGCTATGCGTACCGCGTTCGTAATATTAGAAAAAGGTCCATATTTTTTCATCATTTATATATTTATATTTATTCTTTTAAATTATTATTTAAACGTATTCATATATATATATATATATATATATATTTATATAATATATTCATAATCAATAAAGATGGCTGATTTGCCGCCTTATTAATTAAAAACTTTAAGGTAGTATGCCTAATTATGAAAACATTAAGTTTTTTTTTTTTTAGATATATATGAAAACATTAATTAAGGGCGATTGGATTAATTAATTGAAGATTTGCGTAATTCAATTCGGTATCACAAAACGGAACTTGGACAATACGAAATCTTTCAACGACTTGTTCTCCAAGAAAAACATTTCATATTCGATTCGCTTTACTGTAAACAACTTTATAACTGATTTTCCCATATTGCCCTTGAAACGGCTTTTATCCACCTTACGTCCGAGCATGGAAGTTCCGTTTCTTTTTTATCATCATGCCAATTATTTTTTATATTTTATTGATAAAACTATTACTTTAGAATAAATTTAAAAAGAAAATAATTTAAAGTATAAACAAAATAGTTTGCCCTAATAAAAAATCAAAAGCCTCAAATTTGCATTTTTTCGGAAACTGGGTTCGAAGAAGTCACTTTTTTCCAAATGAGAATTTTGTGTGAGGTTGATTTTACGTGTCAAAGTTCGTAAGATAGGTCAATGCCCAAATTCAAATACAATCAAATACCAACATAATTATAAATATATCATTAGATTTGAATTTAAATGGAATTTTCACTCATTTTATAAATTTTAACTTGGCAAGACATCTCGTCCAATTTTTTGTATTTTCCAAAAATACATTTGTCACATCAAGAGTTCAAATTCGAGAAAATTTCACTTTTTGTCCCACAAGACACACATCAGTTCAATTTTGGTCTCGATATTATTATTTTTGGTCCCGAACGGAGAAAATATCGATTTTGGTCCCACTTTTGGTCTAAAAATTATGGGACCAAAATTGATAATCTTAAACCTATGAGACTAAAACTAGACGATTTTCTTAAAAAATAATCAAAATTAATAGTATGGGGACTAAAATCAAACTGAATTGTGTCCTATGAAACCAAAAGTGAAATTTTCTCGTTCAAATTCCATGTACATTTTTGTCATTTGATTTATCTCAAGAACGTTAAATATTCTTAAATACGAGCATCCATTTAATGCTCACCAAAAAGTGTCAAAGGTCAGAAATGGAAATACAGCAAGTCCAAGCAACTTGGACAACATTCACCGCCTCCAAGCAATTCATGCAAGCGATATTACCTATATACCCCTATAAATACGCCACCCTCTAAACTAAACCAAAAACCTCACGAAGAAAAATCACAGAAAAACCTTGCTCTAAAACCTCTCTAAAAACCCCCAAATTTCGCTAATTAATCCAAACATTTTCCGACCTCTCGCGCTCTAAAACAAGATGATGATGACCCGGAGCGCAACGCGGGTGGCGCGATCGTCGCTGCCGCGGTACTTTTCGACCGCCGTCGCGCGCGGCGGTGCTGCAAGCGACGCTTCATTGCTTAGGACCTCTATCGACGGAGGCGCTATCACTTTTTCCGGTATTACTCCCAAGGCTCCGGAAAATGCTGTGGATAAGTGGATGAGGTCCCCGGTTTTAGGGACGCGCAACGCCAGCACGGCGGCGCTGAGTGAGAGGCAACAGGAGGAGGAAAAGGTGAACGGCGGTTCCGCCGGAAGCTCCGCCGCCCCTTCTGGTGGCGGCGGGAATGATAAAAAGGGGATTGTGAGCTATTGGGGAGTTGAGCGTGCGAAGATTACGAAAGAAGATGGATCGGAGTGGAGATGGAACTCCTTCAGGGTAAGAACACACACACACACACACACAAAAGGAAGAAGGAATCTATGCAAAGTTTACAATTGTTACCTTTTATTCATGATGGGAAATATATGGATGTAGCCATCGGAGACGTACGAGGCTGATTTGACGATAGATCTGCAAAAACATCACGCGCCGGTTACGTTTTTGGACAAGGTGGCCTATTGGACTGTCAAGGCTCTCAGATTCCCTACTGATATATTTTTTCGGGTATTTTTATTACTATTGATTTTATTTTTATTTTTTTTACCTGGAAATGTCGTTTCCATATGTAGAGGCATGTGTTTTTTTTTTTTTATTATTATTTTCTATACGATTTCTTGTTTTAATATTGGTTGAGTTGCTGTGCATGATTTGATTGTCTTGAGAGCATAAAATAGAACAAGTTCAGATTTTTAGAATTGTAGATAGTCATTAATATGGAATTTATTTTGTGCAATAGCATCTTTGAAATGAACTATATGAATCAGGAACAGTTAAGATTTTTTATAGGGCAAATTACAATTTAATTCTTAATTTTTGAACGTTTTAATAAAAATAACCCACGTTTTAATAATTATAATTTAATTCCCGACGTTTGGATATTCTAACAAAAATAACCCAACGTTTATTATTAATAATTTAATTCCCAACGTTTGAATATTTTAACAGAAATGATCCGATAATTTAGGCGAAAATAACTATTTTGGTCATTTTTTCGGTAAAAATGTTAATCCATTATATAAGTTTCTAACTCACTTGAGAGTAAATGTGATTTAAATTGACCGAAATAGTTTTTTTAGCTTAAAATATCGAGTCATTTTTGTTAAAATTTTCAAACGTTGGAAATTAAATTGTTAATATTAAACGTTGGGTTATTTATGTTAGAATATTCAAATGTTGGGAATTAAATTGTTATTATTAAAACGTTGGATTACTTTTGTTAAAACCTTCAAACGTTGGGAATTAAATTATAATTTGCCCTTTTTATATGCAGTGCAACTTAATTTTAATATTCTAATTAAGTATTGCATAAGCGGATCAGATTCTGTATGCCCAACAGTGTTATATAATTATATTCGTGTGTGCCATAACTATTTTTTTTATTTTTTTTAATATATCCCGAATAGAAGTATGAATCCTAAATAAAAATAACAAAATTATAATAAAAAATAAAAGTTTGACACATGAGATATCATAGAAAATGTCGTAAGGATCTGGACCATCTGGTGTGGCATATAAGAGCAAAATTTATATTTCCTCGTTTTTTTTTTGAAAATCTTGAAAATAGAAAATAACTGTCACATCTTCGGCAAATTCGCTCTAGAATGTTCGTCAATGTATAGAGATTGATATTTTAGTAAGAATCATATTCTGATCTTAATTTCATGATCAGACAATAATTATAGCTCCACATTAGGATTTCGATTCCTATGTATATAGTATAATATAAATTGTTTATTTTTTTGTATGTCTTTTTCTGTGTCACTCTCCTTTATCTGTATTTGAATTTCCAGAAAAACACACACATATATATGCATATGCATATGCATATACATATACATATACATACATATATATCATCCATACTGATTTTTCCTATCATAATTAATTAGTGAAGCTTTGAATATCATATTGTCAATGCTCCTTTATGTCATAACACGTTTCTTTAAAAAAATAAAATAAAATTCAAACTATGGCTGAGATCATCATACATATCACCATTTTAAGAAAACATTCTTAAATTTTGTTTTGCAACCCATTGCAGAGGAGGTACGGATGCCGTGCAATGATGCTTGAGACGGTGGCGGCTGTCCCCGGCATGGTGGGAGGGATGCTGCTGCACTGCAAGTCCCTACGGCGGTTCGAGCACAGCGGTGGATGGATCAAAGCCCTCCTGGAGGAAGCAGAGAACGAGAGGATGCATCTAATGACCTTCATGGAGGTGTCTCAGCCCCGTTGGTACGAGCGCGCCTTAGTGATGGCGGTGCAGGGCGTCTTCTTCAACGCCTACTTCTTCAGCTATCTCGTTTCTCCGAAGCTCTCTCACCGCATTGTTGGCTACTTGGAGGAAGAAGCAATCCACTCCTACACCGAGTTCTTGAAAGAGCTCGACGCTGGCAACATTCAGAATGTTCCCGCCCCTGCTATTGCCATCGACTATTGGCGCCTCAAACCGAACTCCACCCTCCGTGATGTTGTTCTCGTGGTCAGGGCCGACGAGGCTCACCACCGCGATGTCAATCACTATGCATCGGTATATGATATGATATGCTACGATACGATATGATGTTTTGGTGCTGAGCTAACAAGGTGGTTATACTTACGTATGCTCTGCATCTTGTTGTTGTTGTTGTTGCTGCTGCAGGATATTCATTATCACGGGCGGGAGTTGAAGGAATCGCCGGCGCCTATTGGATATCATTGAATGAGTAATGGATTCGACTCCATCCAGCAGCATCTATATATATATATATTATATGTGTGTGTTAATACAACACTCAGTTCCTTTGCCTTTTTTCTTCTTATTTCTTCTCTGTTTTCACGGTGGATTTGTTAAAAACTGAGGTTGCAGCTTGCTACATTGAGCTGATGATTGTGTGAATTAATGGTGTGACATTTTTATGATAAGATATATATTTGATGGTGGAGTAACAAAATTCCCCCCACTCTTTTAATTTTTTTACATGTCATATATTGGTGGATTCTGATTTATATATTTTGAACATGATTTAAAATGCAGGATTGTGTCCTGCAATTATTTTGGAACAAAGGCCAGTGTTTTGAAGGGAAGAAATATAGCACTGGTGCAGTAATTTCCAGCTCCAGTAGCAGGAAAGTTGCAGTAATTTTGATTGCAGATAGGCCTTTTTGTCAAGCAAATTATAAGGCCGGGCATGATTAGGTCAGTTACATTCTAAAAGAATCAATGACCAATTAAGAGAGCCACTAAAGAGGGTTGAAATTTCATGTTACACTTTTTCGTGTTACATCCGTGTTACATTATCAAATTTATGATTTCAATAATATTTATTATACAAAAAAATTAATTATAATATAAATAATCATAGTCAATATTTATCAACAAAAAAATTGAATTAAAAAATTATAAAACATAATTTTGAAAAAATCAATCAAAATAATAAATTATTAATTCAAAATTGAAAATTAAATATAAAAAAATAATTATAAACCCTAATTGGGTCAGGTGAACCCTAAAAAAATCATAAAATTAAACTAAATCACCAAAAAAAAAATTGAAGAAAAAAAAAATAAGAAAAACTCGTAATTTGAAAATGTAACATGGAGTATAACACAGAGACTGTTAATGTAACATGGAGTATAACACAGAGAGTGTAACAGGAAATTCCATGCGCACGAAAGAAGTAAAATTTATATCCCGACAGTCTCTCACAAGTAAAATTTATCTCTAGAATTTTATTTTTTTCTGAATCACCAATACTTTAATTGTTTAATTCATCTATTAGACCATTCTCATCACAAATAAACAAAAAATAAGAAAAAAAAATGTTAAATTTAATTATTTTTGTCAATATGTTGCTGAGATGTTCGACGGATCAAACACCCAACATTCTACTTCTCTCTCCACCCCATCACATCCTCCCTCTCTCTTGCCACATAGTTTTGATTGACCAAATATATTTTTATTGGATAAAATTTTATATTATTATTATTATGGATAATAATGTATTAAAAAATATAAAAATTATATCATAATCTGTATTTTTTTTTCTCTATGAAATGAGTTTAATATTGACATATTTTGAATCACACTAAAAAAATATCAATTCTCACTTATTTTCTCTCATTTGAAACTCTGGATCCAAACTAGTAATTAAATATGTAGTTTACACCTTCTTGAATTGCATTTTTTTTTGTTATTTATTTTTTTAATATTTATATTTCATTTATTGTAATCTTCGCATTATTATTTAGTTCATTGTTTAATTTAAATGTATGAGAAATATATTATTATTATTATTATTATTATTATTATTATTATTATTATTATTATTGATGTTGTTATTGGAGAGGGTTGTTGATAAAGTTGAAAGATTGTGGATTTGAATTCTTAGGTTGATTGAATGTATAGATGGGGAGAGATAAATGATTATTTTATTGATCGCAAATTCTCTTGTACATCAGACGATCAATGTGTTAATAAAAAAAATAGTCAAAACAGATGATACTTTTTTGGGATATAAATGATACTTTTTGAATTTTGGGTGATATTTTCTAGTGTTACAATCGATACTAATTTTAACAGTTTTTTTATTGACCGATATTTTTTAATGATACAAGTGGTAATTTTGGGCTTTTGAGTGATATTTTTTAGTGTTACGATTAATACTGATTTTGATAAATTTTTTGGTCAATGCATTGACCAGTCAACACGTGTTGACCATTTAATGTGCACTAAATGCACACAAAATCTGTCATTTATTAATAGATTGGATTGTGGTAGATTGTTGATAGGGTATGTAGGAGGTGAAAATTAGCAATATTATATATATATATATAATATTTTTATTAATTTTTATATTTATTTTGTTTTGGATTCTTATGAAATTCAAAATTAGATAAAATATTTAAATAATAAATATATTATTATATGATAAACATTAAGTGTCTTTGTCAACAAGTAAACATCCTTACAGATATATATATATATATATATATATATATATTCAAGAGCCAATGAGATCGCACCACGTCAGCCCTAAATACTCATACCTACAACTATAAATAGGAGTAAGTCATTTAAAGAGTTCAAAAATTTGAGAAGAAATTCCATAAAAAATATTCTCTCAAATATTCAAGGTGTTCTTGCGCCAGTCAAAGATGTTCTTCATCAAATTCATCCCTAAATGAGTTCAAAAATTTGAGAAGAAATTCCATAAATAAAATTCTCTCAAATATTCAAGGTGTTCTTGCGCCAGTCAAAGATGTTCTTCATCAAATTCATCCCGAAGACGGTGTTTGATCCATAAGCAAGGCAGTCGAAGCCTTCTTCATCAAATTCATTTTGAAGTCAGCGTTTGATTCGGAAACAAGGTGACGACCCTCTGGATTACACTATCAAGTCTAAATACCAAGTCAAAGAAGATCGAAGATACAAATCTTCCCCGAAAGCTTCGAAGACCAAGTTCAAATAACAAATCTGATAAAATCAAAAGGATAAATTTACTCTAAAGATTTTAAAAACCGTTTGGAGATCATGTTTTGAAGAGGGGAATCAGAGGAAAAATAGAGATTAGATCCGTAAAAATATATTTTGATCCGAAAATCATTTTAATTGTACACTATTTTATATTTACCGAATTAAATACAAAATTTTGTGTTACAGAGTAGTCTTATGTACAATAAACACAACGTTCTTGAGTAAAAAATAAAGTGTGAATGTATGTTTATAGCCAATTTTATGTTACAAAATTCTTTTCTAACCAAACATTGTAGAAGATTCTATTCTAACCAAAATAAAATTTTATGACCATTATGTCCTTGCTTGACTTTGAAGACTTTGAAGCTAATAGGGCACTTGTGAAAGTGTCCTATTTGCCTTGATTGATTTTGAAATTAATAGGGTATTTGTAAAAGTGTCCTATTTGTCTTATTCTTTGATTTATTCTAAATTTGCCACTTGTGTATGAAAAATGGTATCAGAGCCTAGGTAATTTTATTTAGGAATAATAATTTATTTATTATTAAAAGTAATATCCTAACAGAGGAGACACCCAGAAAATATGGATCCGAACAATTGTTCGAGATGTTTTTATTTCAGAAGGTACCTTCAAATTTTGAAGGAACTGGAGGAAAGTCACCAGGAGAGGCTAACCTACTGGAAAGCCCAATACGAAGAGAAATTCCTATCGGAGTCAAGACTGGAGGAAATAGAGCAGTGTATTTCCCAAAGACAAGCTCAAATGAACTTGTTAATGGTGAACAATCTGCTACAATGCGACTTAATGAACCATCAACAAAGGGCACACCAAAACCACGGTTGATGGAACAAAGAAACTACGAGATAACTCCCAGATTTAAAGAGATCGTGGCAGACACATCTAAAATCTTGGAGGATTTACGAGAGATCCAGAAGACGGTACAAAATTACGGAAATCACCCGTATGGAGTACCACAAGAAGTAAGGCAAATTTCTATAAAACAAGATGAAATTCTAACCATCTTGTTAGAACTTCAAAAGAAGATCCAGACACTAGAATTAAATCAGACATGTTCTAGTAGAAGGAAACCCATCAACTTTGGCAAAGTGAATTTCACACCAAAGGCCAAAGAAGAACCCAAGAAATCGAAGGACGAAAGGATTTGCCAATTGTTAACACAAATCAAAGAATGACGTCCTCCGAAAGGATAGGATTGGAAGATCTACAAGAATTGGCAGAGTCATTTGCCAATATGAAGATGATAGATCTGAAGATGAATACAGGAGATGGGGTTTTAATTCCCCGAGGATACCATCAGGTACCCCCGGAACAACAAGTACCGCAGGTGCCACCAGCCCAACAGCAACATGAAGGAGGCCCAGCACAAGACGTTCTCATGAGAGCCCGCGAGGACTTTCATGTTGGAGATCAACACAGGAGAGAGAGGCCCAATATGAACAATCTTACAGGAACTAGGGTGAGGAAACAGATCCCTAAGTTCCGAGATACGCCTCTCGGGAAAACAAGCATTGATCCCATACATCCGTATGGACTCATGCTCAATATCGATGATATTGACTTCAAGGACATTGATATGATTATTGATGATTGGTCATCATCGATGAGAATAGCAGCAGGAACGTTGGATCTAGAAAAGGAGGGATTCATCAAGCTGCTAGAGATGAGTTTGTTGGGTGTAGCCAAAACGTTATGGTCAAGAGTTGCACCAGCAGTCAAAGAAGAAACCTTGGAGCCAGCCTCATACACGGAGATCGTGGATAGAATGGCTTTCTGGTTTAAGCTCACCTTTTTTGGAGCAGACAATTTCGGAAGTGCAGATTCCGAAAAGAGGAAGAATTATTCTCAGGCTATTTTAAACCTGAGACTGAACAACATGGAGAAGGAGTCAATTGACCAATTCTTCAAGTTATACCACATCTACCAATGGAATTCAGATGTGGATGAAAGGGTCTGTGTAGAGATTTTCTTCACAAAGTTCCCGAGTCCCTAGAAGGAAATGTTCATTAAAGAATACATTCCAGGAGATCCTGACAATGTTGGGAGGAGAATGTCTTTTGTCAAACAAAAGCTAGCTGAATGGTGCGGACAGGCCATTCTACAAAAGAATTACAAGAGATTAAAGAGGATGAATAAATATTCCTTTCTTGACTGCACAGCCAATGATCTGCCGACCATCATTGGAGGAGAATCTCAAAGGCCACGGAAGAACAAGAAACACCGAGTTCATCCTTATGCCAAAGAAGAATTCTCAAGGAAAAAGAGCTGGAAACCGAGGAGCAGATGGACTAGGCAAAAGGCCAGATTTTACAAATCTGGACAAAGAAGGGGTCCTTCCAGAGACAGGACATCACAAAGTTCATCAAGTCGAACTCCCGCGAGGAAAACTTTCAGAAGAGCCCATACGAGGGCAAATGAAAGTTTTAAAGATTGCAACTGCTGGACTTGCGGTGCAAGAGGACATATTTCGATAGATTGTCCAGAAAAGAGAGGAGTCAAAAGCTTCAAAGGTGCACCAGACATCGAGGAAGCGGTTTACTACCAAGACTTGGTACAAGTCTACCAATTCGAGGATATACCCTCAGATGAGAGTATATACGAAGAAGAAGAAATATTTAGCAACGAAAGTATTGATGGAAGATCAGACTCTGAATCAGACTGGAGCTGAGGTTTTTCATCAAGAGCAAGTGGACGAAACTGGATATTCCAGTCAAACCACTATCTCACAAAGTATGATTGACAAAATCATGAACAAGAGCCTTAATATCCAAAGATATCAAGGCTTTTCAGCCGGACAGATTGATCAATTGCTCCGCAATTTTAGTCTGAAAAGCAGGAAGCACAATGTAATCTATAAGATTACCAGAAGAGAGATGTCGCTTCCTATAAAGCTTACAGGGAATCAAGTTGAGTTACAACTGATTCCATATAGTGACGTTCAAGAAGAGTTGGGAAGGATGAGGCCAGAGATAAGGGATACCATATCTTGGATCCACATCGGGGCTGTCCAGATAGTGCTCAAATCCACACTACCCGCAGGTGTTGATACGCCCATTGATATTGCAATATGCGATAAGCGTATCAAAAATCACAAATATTCCTTGTTAGGAACTATATCAGGAAATCTCTGTGCCAAGCAGATTATAGGGGTAATCTATCCAAAAATATCCTATAATCTGAAAGATAGAGATTTCAGCCGAGCCCTGACGCTGTACCAAGACTTCAAAAGAAAGGATATCAGCTACGAGGGAAATCGACCGTTTTCTTTAACATATCAGGTGTCTTATGCGCTCTCCAATTCACACCACACAGATTTATTTCTGGGAAAGCAGTTCATCGGGATACCGGATGTATTTTCAAAGGTGGCACAGGCAATCCACCCAGACAGATCAGAAATGCCGCCACCAAGAGAGATAAATATTCGAGTAGGAGACAAACCATTGTTGAAATACAATGAGAGTCTCAAGTTGGAAGGCAAAAGACTGTTATTCCAAGGAGATAGGATTGTGACAGGGCCATGGACTCAGTCCTCAAGAGGAAGCTTCCAAGGAGATCTCAGGCGACCAAGGCAAGTTAAAATAAAAATTAAATGCCCAGAAGGTTGAAGAGAGATCGACACAAGGTTCGACAGTACAAGATGGGAAAATAATTTTCCTTGCGATGTCCTGTACTGTTTACAGCAACCAGAAGTTGGCCACTATAAGGGAACTCTTGATATAGAGGCTATGACAATGGAAGTACGAGGAAGAGCCGGAAGAGAATCAGGAGTCCTAATCTTAGGACTTGACTTCTTAGAAAGGTTCAAGCCATGGGAGCTGAAGGAAGATGGGATGATGATCACTTTTAATGGAAAACAACTGGTGATTATATGACCAGCCCGTTCTCCATATACATCTCAGTAGGGATGTTATACGAGAAATATAAGGCTGAATACTTTGCAGCCTATATCGACTCAGGAGCAGGAATTTGTACTGCAAAAAGAGGAATCTTCCTAGAAGAATTGGAAGAAGATTTAAATCCAATTGCAGGAAGAGATTTCTCAAAAAGAGTCTTGCTCCTATCTAAGGGAGTGAAGCAGTCGGAAATCTTGATTGGAGGAGCAGGAGATGCACCATGGTATAAGGTGAAAACTCCACCAATCTATTTTCATGATACAGGGGCAGACATCTTGTTAGGAAACAATTTCCTACAAATGTTCAGAAAGTATACGCAGGACGATACCAACCGGAGACTGATCTTTACGACGATCTGTGATCATAAGATCATTGTCCCGAGGCTAAAAGGGGCATTCAATCGACAAATGCCACTACAATTTCGCAGCAAGCGTGGTGATGAAGGATATCTTCGACACCCAAAAATGCAGGATAAAAGAAAATTCGGAGAAGTAGTTCTGAGTTTTCGTAGGGAAAAGGATCTTGAAGAACAGGAGATCCAAATCCTCAAGGCTTCTTTAATATCACATCAAGATATTAAGGAAGAAGCAAAGATATCCCTCGAAGATGTCAAGCGGAAAATAGCTAGAAACTATAATGAAAATCCGCTGGCTTGGTGGGGAAAGAACCAACTCAAAGCAACCTTGAAGGTTAAGGCTGGAAAAGAGTTTGAGTTTGTTAGATACAAGCCTATCCTGATGAACATCAAAGATCAAAAGGATATGCGAGCAATAATCAAAGAACACCTTGATCTCAAGCTGATTGAACCAGGGAATTCGCCATACAGCAGCCCCGGATTCTTAGTAAGGAATCATGGTGAGATTAAAAAAGGTAAACCAAGGCTAGTCATTAATTACAAAGGGATTAATGACATTCTTGAGTTTGACGGATATTTTATCCCAAGTAGAGAACATCTTATTAACTGCATACGGAATGCTAGGATATTCTCTAAGTTTGATTACAAGTCAGGTTTCTACCAGATTCGCATGGAAGAGGAAAGCAAAAGGTTTACAGCCTTTTCAACACCACAAGGGCATTATGATTGGAATGCAATGCCGATGGGGTTAGCTAACGCACCCCAAATATTTCAGAGGAAGATGGATAATCTTTTTAAAGATTATTTCTCTTTTATGTTCGTCTATATTGATGACATTCTAATCGCATCAAAAAGTATAGATGAACATCTCAAACATCTGGAGATCTTTGCAGATGTTTGTCATAAAGAGGGCCTTGTGCTGTCAGAAAAGAAGGCAGTAATAGCTACCCGGAAGATGGAATTTCTGGGAATTGAGGTGGATGAATCAGGAATCATTCTGCAAAATCATATTGTAGAAAAGGTGCAGAAGTTCCCTGATGTCTTTAAAGAAAAGAAGCAACTGCAGAGTTTTCTGGGAGTTGTCAATTTTGCAGGAATCTTTATAAAAAATCTTGCAAAACACAGGAAGGTGTTCAGTAACCTTCTAAAGAAGGATACCCCGTTTGTATGGACAAACGAACATCAGCAAGGAATCAGGAAGCTAAAGGAGATATGCGAAAATCTCCCAAAACTGGCTATACCACAAGATGAGGATGAATTGATCCTCTATACAGATGCAAGTGATCATTGGTGGGCAGCCGTGCTTACAAAGATCACACCCAACGGAGAGGAGCCCTGTAGATATTGCAGTGGTCTCTTTTCAGATAGTGAGGCCATTCGATGGCATATCAACAAAAAGGAGTTCTTTGCAGTTCGGAAAGCATTTAAAAAATGGCCTCTGTTTCTCTTAGCAAAGAAGTTTACTCTAAAAGTTGATAACACACAAGTTAAAGCTTTCTTAAAAAATAAAATTGAATCTAAACCTGAGAAAGCTAGACTAATAAGATGGCAAGCTGAATGTCAATATTATTTATTTGACATTATTGTGATAAAATCTCATGAAAATATTCTTGCAGATTTTCTAAGAAGAGATGGAAGCGATTGAGGTCGATGCCATCATGATTGCGCAGAGGCACTTCACTGAAAACATGGAGTTGCTTCAGCGTAAATGGAACGAGCTGGTTCTTCATGCTGAACAAGCAGGAAGAATGCAACAAGCAGACCAGAACAAGGTCAATGAGAGAATACGAGCATGTGTAAAGACTCAGGGGCAACTCTGGTCAGCTATGCATGAACCCCTCTCCGGGCCATCAACTTGCCATTGATGAAAGGAGAGTTAGCAGTACCGACCTGTAAAACGGAAGTAGGGGATTCAAATACCCCTAACACGAGCTCTAAGCCAGTGATTTCTAAAGAAACACAGGCCCAAGAGAAAATTGAGGGTCAGGGATCACACTCTGAACCATCAAGTCAACCCAGCACCTCTGGGGTTAAAGAGGGAGAGATTAATCTTAGACCCATGACGGGTACCTCTAAGATTAATACTAACAAGTCTGAAGCTTCATCTTGGCAGGTTTATCAAGCTAACTGGGAGAAGCTCTATACTAGACAGGGAATCAATCCGTCTAAAACAAAGGTTGATATCTCTGGAAAGTACCCAAGGGTGTGGATGTTACCAGGAACCAATCCACACGAAGTCAAGCAATGGTATGATTTTGGGGCATTAGCTTCAATTCAGACCATGTCTCCAGGCTTCCCAGAAATCAAGTGTCTACCAAAGTGGATACAGGAAGCCGTGCAAGAGTCCTGGGCTAACAATGATTTGCTTAGCCGAGGAGATGTTCTTGAGCTATACTTCATCAGTGCTGCTCCGGAACCAGCAGGGAAAGGGAATCATGAGGCCTTTCACTACATAAGGCTTTAAAGGCCAGATTCCAGAAAATGGGGTGATATCAGAACCTCATCTGAAGAAATCCCACTAATCGCCTCCATTACAGAAGATCAGATATCGACTAGGTGAGCATGGGGATTATGGGTCTGTCTCACTGAGATGGACAAAGTCAAGTTCCCATTCAAGTTTTTCCACAATTCTGTGAATGGGTCATTTCTGTTAAATACCATGACAGGGAGAACAACGAGATTTGCTGAGGATCTGTTCGAGAAGAAAAGGTCCTTGATATGGGAGAACAAGCTTGTTATGGGCAAAGAAACCCATCGCAAGTACTGCAACATGACTCATTTTGGGCAATGGGACAATCGGGTATGCTCGGATTGCCAGAACCAAAAGGAGCCAGAGTTCGGAAAAGGGTTCCGTCCAAGGATGGAACGAAAGCGAGCTGGGGAGGATAAGCATCCAATGCCGAAAGCAAGGATGCCAAGAGCCCCACCAAAAAAGTAGTTTCCCGACAAGGGAAGGTGGAGACATGTGATCACAGATCATGTGACCCAAAAGAAGAGGCCACTAGTACCAAACGACAAAAACTAAGTGGTCCAACACAAGAGGCACATGGTGCCATTATTTGTAGGTTCCTCCACCCACAACCACTTTCACTGAAGGATAAAGGAACCGGGCCCGACCACTAATTCAAAAGAAAGTGTCGGCAGAAAGGGCCACTCACGTGAATTGTGGAGCTAAATAATGGAGTTGGTGAAATAGAAGGATTCCCCTTCTATAAAATGAGAAACTGAAGGAAGCAGGGATCATCGATCATTTTCTCTTAGCTTTCTTTCAAAAAATTGTAATAGTGATAATAGTTTAAGTATTGTATGAGAGTTGCGAGCCCAGCTACTATGAGTAGCTAAACGAGTTTGTCTCCTCCCAAAAGGAGATTTACTTATTATAATAAATATTTTATTATTCCTAAATAAAATCCAGGCTTTTGCTCATCCCTTGTGTTCATCATATATATATATATATATATATATATATACTATATACCAGAAAATTACTCTACACCCCGTGTAGGAAACGAACGTGGGTTGCGCTGTGTGTTGCTGAAGGAGTTCGTCGCTGGAAACCATAGGTTGCGATCGTGTGGTTGGCAAGGCCGTAAAATTCCGGCGAAAATACCCGGCAGCATTCCGGTCAAAAAGGTATGAATCCGGTTTATAGTATTATGTATTTGATTTACGGAAGCATGATGGGCCTGATATGGTCGTAATGGACTATTTCCGTCTGATTATGAAAGTGGCATATTAAGATAAATAGAAAAAAAAATCATTTAAGGGCATACTAGTCATTTAGCCTTATGTTTGATTAGAAAAGGAGATTTTAGTATTCTTAGTTAGAAAAGAAATTGGTATTCTAAAATTGGCTATTTTTGAATTTCACCCAAAAATAATTGAATCATCCACTAAAAATGATTAATATAAATTAAACTACCTTTATTCTTGGATGAATATGCACAACCTCACGATCATGGTACGCACTAGACTTTATAGAATCATATCTCAATTTTGTCGCCAATTCACCAACACACAAGAATGAAACAATTGCCCGCTAAAAAAATGAAAAAAAAAATGAAATAATTGCTCCAAACATATGCTTGTTAAAATATGCATTACATAAAAATGTAGTATTAGTCTGTTGCAAAATTTTAATTGATTAATTCAAGTGTGTTATGATTTTATCATTTTTTTTGTTTGAGAATTGAATGTATTGTAACATGTTCAACTGTATATGTGGATGGTGAATAAGTATTAAAAAAGAAAAAAAAACTAACAAACAAAGGCTACCATTTGTCAAAAAAAAAAAAAAAAAAAAAAAGGATTTCCACACTTGAATTAAAAGTTACTATTCAATTTTAGGGACGCATATCTTTAATTGTTGTGTGATAATATTATACTCATGTTGTTTTTCAATTTTTATTTTAGTCATTGTAATTGGCAGTGTGTGTTCTGCATGACTCATATATCCTCTTTTCAAAAACTTTTAGACATTGTACCCTTAATTCTTCAAAGATTTTCATGGAAGCCCCAACAACGATCAACCAAGGTTGTCACAACTCTTTGTCGCCCTCCACCAACCCTATGACCGGTGATCCCACGTCGCCGACAACGCACACCACAAAACACATGCGAGAAAATTATGAAAACTTATTAGGGATTAAAAAATTCACCACTTGTAGCTCTCACATATATTACTGGAATGTAGAAAAAAAAAATGTGCTCCTCTTCAAAATTACTTACCCGTTGATGCTTTATTTTTCCAATTGCTACACAGATAAAAGATTAGGAAAGGGGACGGTGATCTGAGCAAGGAATGGAGTAATAGAATGAAAAACGTATTTACACCTCCCCAACCCCTAATTTCATTTTAAATATTTATCTTTATTTAATTTATTAATTATTTTCTATTATTTTTTCTCCTTTGTTCTATTGTAAAAAAAAATGAGCTATTTTCCTAAAATTTTCAAATTCGTATATTATGATATTTCAAATCAAAATTATTCTCAATTATTTTTTACAAAAAATAATTGAAATTTCATTGAAATTATGAATAAATATTCTAAAATTTTCATATATACAACTTTAATAAATTATTTCTTAATTTTTTTATAAAAACTAATTACAATTTTTTTATGCCTCAATTATTTCAAATTTCACGATTTTAATTATTTTTAAATAAAAAATACAACTTTAGTAATTATAAATGAATATCTTATATAAAGGGTAATTTATGTATTTTTCAACATTTTAATTATAATCATTCAATTCAGACAGAGTATTGACAATCTATCTTAAATCTTTAAAATCGTAATCAAACAATCTAAACGCAAGATTATTTTATCCAAACAGTACTGTTGAGATTAATGTGTTCCAGATGATGTTATCACTTCGTTTGATAACATCGAAATCCATATTGTATCGGATGAGTCCCGTCATTCTCATGACATCGAGTACAACTCTCTGGATGTTAACCTTATCATTTCCTATTATTTAGGATTAATTTAATTTATGATTATTTTGTGATTTTTGTCATATTTTATTTTCCACGTATTTAGAGATTTATTGTTGATTTTATTATGAAATAAATCGCGGTTATTATTTGATTTTGAATTGGTCAAAATCTGTTCCAAATTT
This sequence comes from Perilla frutescens, assembly GCA_026008535.1. Lineage (NCBI taxonomy): Eukaryota > Viridiplantae > Streptophyta > Magnoliopsida > Lamiales > Lamiaceae > Perilla > Perilla frutescens. Next base: position 44,362,053 of record BRKX01000001.1, read on the forward strand.
ATAGGGACGTGATGTTCTCACTCTTTTTTGGACACTAACCGTTGCAGGTGAACGTGGGTCACTGGAGTAATTGCCACCATTACACGATGTTGAAGAACGTGTGAATCGCAATGCAGAAGGCGGTTATCTCAAGTCCACTACAGTAATGGGAAGTGGAAAGCGGTTGATTCAAGACCATGTCTCTTGTGATCGTGGAGCAACTGCTGGAGCAAGATTGAAGAAGTATATAAGGTCTTCTTAGACCTTAAAATCATTTGTGCAAGCAAGTTATCACCGTGGTGTGTGAGAAGCTCTGAATCTTGCATCTAGTGTTGTCTCGAAGATCTAAGACATCTTCTCCGACATCTACCTAGCATCCCAATCAACTGAAGTTTGGTTTCAGTTGTGTATGTAGGTTAGATAGTTAAATTTGAGAGTCTTATGATTTAGATTGACGTGTTGTTTATATCTATATGTTTTGATAGTATTTATTCGAGAGATTATTCGAGTGAGTGAAGTTAGGATAGATCTCTTATATGCTGTATCCAATGTTATCAAGGAAGTGAATTGGGACAACACTTATATTATTCTTGTATTTCACTTATGTTAGTGGATTTCACCCTGAGACAATCACATACCGAAGGTTTAAAACTATATTTCATGCAAGTTGCTTTAAATTTCCGCTGCGTATTGAAGGCATAGTTGTTACACTAGCTTGAACATCAACTCTATTATCTACACGTTGATATTTTTCACAAGTTGTTTTCTGCTTGTGTTTTAAAGTTATTTATGTGCAAACTGTTCTGTAAATTCCCGTGACAATGTTGTCGGTAAAGTGAGTAACACTGACTACAGCATTGTAAATAACTTTGCATGTGTTTTCTTTTCACAGTATTTGAGGCAACAAATTCTAACAAGTACAATCATGCTTTATCATATCAATCTTATCTATCCCATCAATCGAACCAAACGGGACCTTTGTGAATAATCTAGTAGTTGAATGGTTTAGCTTAGGATCGCAAGTCTCGAATTCAAACTCCACCAATATCGCTAGGTGCAAGCATGTCAATCCTAGTTTTTCAAGTGTGGCTTATCTCTTTTGAGTGGTCTGTTTATGTGATTTTTTAAGTGTGGCTTACTTCTTCTATATGGTACGTTAGGTATGAGCCTGTCACACATAATTAAATTTTTTTTCAAGTGTGATTCTAAATTTACTCAGTTCACACCTTTCGATAGCATTTGCGTGTTATTCTCGTCATTAAAGGTCACAAAAAAACCTAGAAGTTCATAAATATTATTATTTGCAATCTTGTAGTCATCTTGATTATATTTAATAGACAAATGGCTTTTTTAAGTTGAATAAAAAGGCAAGGTTAAATAAGGATTATTCAACATTCAAACATTTATATATAAGAGAAATTATAAACACAGTCCTATTTTGTTCTTCACAATCACTAGTATCTTATAAAACATAAATATTAATATAATAATTTTTTTTATCCTTTAGCTCCCATCACAAAATAAAAAATAAAAAATCTAGCATACTATACATTATAGTCCCCGTTTTTTCCATCAATGATGATATATATGGGATCGTAGTTTATTCTAAAATGTCATATAAATCATGTTGTTTCATACGTATGGTTGATAAGTTTTTTATGAAATGATTTTTCATATTGATAATACTAGAGTATCTCCCTTGCGACACACGAATTATAGATATGTATAATTTTATTAATTAGAATTTATAATTATGAAAAATTAAGAATAATATAATAAAATTAATTTACAACTATTGTAAATTATATAATTTTTTATATTTATTATTATTCGTCATTGAGATTAAGCCCCAACCTAAAACGATGAAGGCATGTTTTTATTGATTAAGGCACTCCGCACTTATAATAGAAGAATGTATGTTATCGATACAATTGTTGATTTAAGCAAATCCATGACCAAATAGTTGACTTCACCTTTCAGGTTATATGTCCTCAGAGAATTCCTTTGAACCTGGTTGAGATGAATTGCCAATTAGCTGCTTGTTGTGGAGAGCTCAACTATATCCACCGTATTCTCTCCAGTCCACCACTGCTCGTAAGAACTGTTGGCCTTTCTAATGCATTTCTTACTCTGTTTTTATTCTGCATTCTGCTTGTGCTAGAATATTAGCTTCACTAACTGAATTGTTGTTGATGCAATGGCTTCTTTTTAGTACTTTCCAGTTTCCACATATTTCCTTACTGTAGTATTTTCAGGAACTTAGACCAGTGTAGTCATGATCCTGCATGACAGATAAAGTTCTTCAGCTTTATTTTCCCAAGAATTTCAACGAACGGAGTCTCTTTGGAGCTTAGGGAAGGTAGGCAGAGTCTACCTGCACTTGTATTTTTTACATTTCTTTTCCTCTTTTAGATGCGGTGGTCCCACATCACATGCATCCTGTAATTTTTATGTATTATTATTATTGGTCAGGTGACGTGTACTTGTCGGATTTCTTTTCTTTTCTTTAAAAACGGAGAAAACAATGCGGTCCTGACCTGCTCTACTTCTACTTGAGATAACAGATTAAAATGTCCATTAAATGCCCCCAACGAGCGTCGGAATCCCTATCTTTCACCCTCCTCCTCCACCCTAATTACACCGCCGCCGCCGCCCCCAATTCCAGCTTCCATCTAACCAATTAGATGGTTTACTGGTTTAGATTCCACCGCAGCAGGATTTCTTGAGCTAAATCGATTAGATTCCCCCTTGCCATCGATTAGATTTAGATCTATCATGACGAATTGAATTCGTGCGATTAGATATAGAGCTATCAATACGAATTGAATTCGAACTCGATCCACATCGGACGTTGGTGGTGTGCAAACATGGTTGGAATAACTGGAATCCCTGCTGGTGAAATGGCTTGGCAGTCCAGCCTTGATTTCTTCTGTTGGCCAGAGGAGAGATATGATGCGCTACTTGGCCATGGATAGCCCTCGGATTATTGTCATCCATGCTAATCGGGTAATTTTAATCAAATTGTTTTCATCATTTTCCAAATTTATTTATGGTTGAATAATTAGTCCACCCCTAAAAGATGTCCGAGGCCTCAAACGAGCAATCAACTATGGTTCTTGTTAGGTTTGGGTTTTTACATCCAAATGCCAAATGCCCAAATAAATCGCAATTGAAAGCATTCAACTATAATTATCGTAATTGAACTTTATCGGGGTCTATTTTAGGGGTGGGACGGTAGGTATCCCTTACTTTTTTCACCGTACTTTTACCTTACTTTAATTGTACGATATGGAGAAAATTCATAAAGTTACCTTACCTTAACATTTGGTATACCTTAAGTTCGGTATGAAAAAATGATATATCTTTATCGTCGGTATACCTTACCGATGTCGGTATATCTTACCAATATCGATATACCTTATGTGTCGGTATATTTTATCGACATCGGTATACCTTATCCTACTATCTTACGATATATCTCATATATTTATTAAATATATGAAACATCCCTAATGATCAAAATTCAACAAAATAAAATAAATCTTCTCATGTCATGATATTTAAACTCCAATAAAACAAAACATATACTTAAAAATTGTAAGAATTATTTAGTACTAACTATTAATTAAAAACATATTTAGAATTGTTATACATTAAATATAACATAAGATTAATTATGAGTGTTTGATATTGTAAATGTACTAAATATTTATAAATGTATAACATAATTAATAAGTATTATATATCAATAATGTTTTTATAATTAATATAAATTATATAAAATATTATAAACTTACTATATATTACAAATTTCAAATCGTTTACTTAGAAATTGTAAAAATTATTTAATGAGTATTAATTAAGAAAATATTTAGAATTACTATACATTAAGTATAACATAAGATTAATTATAAGTATTTGATATTGTAAATTTACTAGATATTTACATATGTATATCATATTTACTAAGTATTATATATCGATCATGTTTTTATAATTAATATGAATTGTATAAAATATTATAAATTTACTATATATTACAAATTTCAAATCGTTTACTTAGAAATCGTAAGAATTATTTACTAAATATTAATTAAGAACATATTTAGAATTACTATACATTAAGTATAACATAAGATTAACTATAAGTGTTTGATATTATAAATTATACTAGATATTTATAAATATATAACATATTTACTAATTAGTATTATATATCGATCATGTTTTTATAATTAATATAAATTGTATGAAATATTATAAACTTACCATATATTACAAATTTTAAATCATTTACTTCGCAAGAATTATTTACTAAGTATTAATTAAGACCATATTTAATTATCATTACTATGTATTAAGTATAACATAAGATTAATTATAAGTGTTAGATATTGTAAATTTACTAGATATTTACATATGTATATCATATTTACTAAGTATAATATATCAAGTTCAAGTATCTATAATTCACACACACAAACATATATTTATATAATATCACAAATATACCGGTATACTGTTATAACGGTATATACTGCACTAAAGGTATATACCGGTACAACGGTATATGCCGTACCAACGGTATGTACTGGTACAACAATATATGCCGAATTAACGCTATATACCTAAAAAATTCGGTATACTGACGGTATTGGTATATGACGGTATACCTCGTTTTTAAAATTATATACCGTTACTTTATCGAAAAATCTAGGTACGATATCATACCTTACCGAAAATACCGATATACCTTAAAGTTCGGTATTCCGGTATTTTTTTCGATATGATAAATACAGTACGACTATATGTTTCCCCAGCACTCTATTTGACTTGCTTTTCACTCATGAGTTCATTGCTTTCTTTGAGAAAAATTATGTTTAGTTTATATCACATGTCATGGTTTGAATTACTTAGGATCTTTTGGGTTTACATACGAATGTTGAATATATAATATATATTCAAATATAATTTTATCCACCCTAATGAATTGTTCCTAAACTTCCAATTCAAGAAAAAGCTCGAACTCATGCCCACTTCAATTGAGCATTCAAGCTGGAATTCTTATAAGCTTTTTGTTCGGTATTTTGGGTTTGTATGAAAATGTCAAATTAAATAATTAGAATTCTATCCGCCCCTGAATCAATTGTTCCAATTCAAGAAAAAGCTCAAAGTCGTACTGACTTCAAAACAACAATTCTAAAAAAAAGTATCTGCCATTTGGAATTACATCAAAATGCCTAATGAATCATAAATATAATTTTATCCACCCCTACTGAATTCTCCCAATTAAAAAAGGTTTGCAGTCGTACTGACTTCTATCAAGCATTCAAACTTTTGTTTGGTATTTTTTCGCTTAAATCAAAAAATAAATATAAAAAACTATACTTCTATGCACCTCTAATCAATTTTCCCCAATTCAAGAAAATAATTGTTTTTGGGCGAAAATGCATTTAGATTAATTGGTTTTCAAATAATTTATGTATTTGTTATCAAAAGTGGTAATTGGAGATATATTTGAAAAAAAAAATGAAATAGTTTGAAATACACCGTAGATGATAGTTTACCTTTTTTGGGGGGTTAATTGTCAAAAAAAAAAAAGGAACGAAACCCACTATCCCACTTGGCATCCATTTGATTTTTATTATATTTTCATCTATATTTTTCTTCAAATTCAATTTGTTTTGGTTTAGTTTAATTTTATAATTATTACTTAGGGTTCGTTCCATCTAATTATGATTTATATTTATTTCTTATTTTTAGTTAATATAGGTGCCGTTCGGTTTCCTAGATAAGATAAGAGTCAGATACAGTATGGGATAGACTAAGATTGAATCATGGCTAAAAAAAGGTGTTCGGTTTATTTGTCAATTTTTTACAATCTTACAATCATGTTTGGTTTGCAAGATTATATAATGCTAATTTCTTGATCATTTACTAATATACCCCTGATCGTCCTTTTATTTAATTAAAAATTAAACCGCAAGCGTACGGCGCAATTATAGTAAACACGGCAAGCAAGAGTATCGTATCCACGGAGATTAGATGATTGAATCCTAAGTACTATGACATCAACTAAATTATACTATCTAGACGAATCAAGAATCAGAATATGAATTACGAATAAATAAATTAAAATCAAACTTCAACAATCGAAAATAAAATGCACTAAACCGAAGATCACAAAACAAGATTAAATCAATTAAATGAGGGAATCCTAGGGAGTCGATTTCATTGACTAATCAACACAATTGAAAACTTTACGTAACGTTCATTACAACTCAAATTCTATTAAGACGGTTACTTAAATAATTTAAACCTTTTCTCGAAGCATTTAAATCGTAGATTACAAACTAAAAACAAAAACGTCTCCGTTCAAGTCCTAATTCAAGATTAATGGAAAGCATTAAACACAAGAATAATTAAAATAGAACAAGGTCTAAACATTAAATGCAAAATCAAATATGCATCATAGTCAATTACTTTCAATCTCTAGGATTCAAGATATTTAGCTATCCATGGAGAATGGATAGAACATAAAATATCCATTACAATCCAAAAAAAAAAAATACGACTAAAGCTAAATAAACCCGGAGGTAGAATCTTGGCTTGTCTTGATTGAACCCTTGAACTCTTCTTGATTGAACTCCTCTTGATCTTCTCCTTAATTGTGTCTCTAGGTTTAGGGGTGTGTTGGAGAAGTTGACAATTTATTCGCGCACGGACCGTGCGCTCGTGGGTGTGATTGAGCACGGTCCGTGCGGCACCTCCTGCAAAGCCCTTAAATTTAGTGTACACGGCCGCACGGGCTGTGCTCTCCAGCTTGCTCTTCCGCACGGTCCGTGCGGCACCACTCAGCACGGTTTCACCTCGATTTTCTTCTCCAACTTCGTGCCACTCTTCTTTTGACGTATATCATCCATTTTTCATACGCAAAACTCAACAAGCTCATTGAATCCCCTTATGCAAAAGTCTCAAACAAGGCCAAAACACCAAAATTCTACCCACATTAAAACCTATCAAAACCTACTAACGCAAATAAACGTGCTTCCTAACACTACTAATGCAAATGCAATTACCTAATATGCAAGAAAGCGAAAAAAAGACACTCAAAATCCACCGTATCACCCCCCCCAAACTTATTCAAAACAAAGTAAAGAACAAGTTTGAGAAAGACGGTGAATTTTAGAGTGGAACCTGTCACTCTGGAGGGGGCTGAGAGTGATAAGGATGCCATTGCTGCATCATCTGCAGCATCATCACGACATTAGCATCAATGGTGGCCAATCTATTATTCATAGCATCCACTCGGCCGCTCATAGTGTTGACCGTATTTTCGAATCCCTCTACCCTATGCTCCAGACCCTCAATTTGGTGGCCCATATGCTCGAGAAGCTCGGCTTGGGAGCGCGCTCTCGGCCGGCGTCGTCCTCTATGGGATGGTCCTGGCACATCCACCTCATCTTCTTGAATGGGAGCATGTTCGGCCGCCCCCTGAACACCTTCAATCGCTGCGAACGGAGGAGGAGGACCATAAATCGGATGATAGCTATGACGCCAAGGCAACCGGATCGGGTGAGCCCCAATGGCTTGCATGTGAGCGGGCTCGGCCAACCGCCAGTTGTGTCGATCTTCCCAACCAGAAACAGAAGTGAGGACGGGGTTGGGAAGCTACACTAAGCACAAAATAACATAGGAAAACCGGTGTTATAATGCTCAAGATAAACCACGAAGCACATGATATAGTAGTTAGGAAGCTAAAGTACCCCCCAAGATCATACGAGCCCCAAAAGCACATGTAAAGAAGTCACGAGGTGATGAACTCAAGCAATTATGCCCCTTAGTACTCACACAAAACAAGATAAAACTCAATTTCCTCATGCCTTATTAGAAGTTGTACCCTTTAACTTTATGGAACAAATACTAGCCGCCCCCCAATGGGCTCATGCATGTCTAAAGACGTGTAAGTCCAAGGGAAAACATTAAACATAGCAAAGCAAAGCAAGTGGAGCCTCAAATCCCTCTTAAAGCAAGTGCACACCAAGTGTTTGTGAAAAAGCCTCAAAGAAGTCCTCAAGAATGTAAACAATTTGGGCATGAATTTCATGTACCCATCTTTCGATTACATCACCAAACCACCCATGGGAGTTCAATGAGGAAGAAAACGTACCTTAGAGAGGAAAAACGAAAATTCCACAACACCCTCTTTTGGAACACTCCAAGAATGGTATAGTGAGAATTTGAACCACCAATCTTGAAGAATTTGTGAAGCGAGGAGAGTAGTGGGTGGAAGTAGGAAGGATTATGGTGAATTGTGTGAAAAAATCGAAGGGTGGAGGAGGGGGTAGGGCACGGGCCGTGTGGGATTTAGAGAAAGAGTATTGTTTTGATTCAAAGAGAGCGTGTTTATTTAAAAAAAAATTACTTCAGCGCACGGTCCGTGCGCGGTCGGTCGCATTTCCGCACGGACCGTGCGGGAGTTTCTGTTCTCGGCTCAAATTTTGCAAATAAGGGGTGCACGGGCCGTGCGGAATCGCAGCCACTTCCGCACGGCCCGTGCATAATTTCTTTGTTTTTTTTTTTGCTTAAGAGGCACACGGTCCGTGCGGTCAAGACTCAGGTTCCACACGGACCGTGCGGGATTCTCTGTCCTCCTAACGAATCCCTTTTGCAATAGATCACGGTCCGTGTGTTAGGAAATGTAGTTTCGCACGGACCGTGCGGTAAATAACTGACCCGTAAACTATCCGAACTCACATGTTCAAACCACAAACAAAAACAAAACCAACAACAAGAGGGAAAGCAAAAAAAAAATTAGTCGGAAAAAAAAGAACGCAACAAATAGATACCAAACATATTGGGTTGCCTCATAGTTTATATAATTTCATAATAAACCGACCAGTCATAGGTTATATACATTCATCAAAAATAGCTCCAATCACCAAGTTACGATTGGTAATAGATTAACAAAAATACCAAAAGATAATGTTCCAATATCTGGAAAATGTACACGAGTTAACATAACACAACCACACTATATATATGCATCTACTAATAAGCAACACTTGACTTTCATTACCACACCTTGTTGACCATCATCATATTCACGAACGTGACTTGTTCGCCTTGAGAAAAGTTGAGAAATAAGTCCATAACACTTGCGTCTGTCGCAATTTTGTAAGCTAAATACAGCCGAGTTTCCTCAGTAAGAGTCCCTATTTTTCTCAATGCTTCAAGAATGAGTTTTGTTTTGTCAACAACTTCAGATTTGTTGTGGGTTGGATTTTCACCTCGTTTATCGAGTTTGTCGACCAAAACACTAATGGATTCATTTTGTTGTTTGAAGAATGCATCCATGAGATTAACAATAATTGGCTCCTTCGATGTCGAGTCAAGCCGGCTGCGTTTTCTAGTGGATTGAATTTTCTTGCCATCATCCCTTTTTTTCATATTAACGGAATTTGAGTTGCATTCACCTGGAGAAGGAGTATCATGAACAATATCGTCTGCAACGAGTACATCTTCACGTGAGAACTCATTGTCAACGTGCTCATGATGGTTGGAGTTGAAGTTCCCCTGGACATGGACATTGTGGTTGAGGGGAAACTCATCTGCATCAAAGTGAGGTATATACGGCTCTTCATTCGCAGCTTTAGCAAGATCTTCTGGACCTTGCGCATTTTTTCCAGTTGCGCGATCCTTTCCAAATATCTCGATACAATCCTTAAAGTATGGAAATGACTTAAATCGTAATGATTTAACTCCCGGATGGACCTACACGAAGTATTATACATCTTTTTTAAAAGACAGGACACATTAGAGGTGAATATTGTTGGCTATTATTAATTCCTTGATTACAGTTGATAAAATCAAGTTAGACAAGTCACAAGATGATAGACCTAAAGACTAAATTCAGCAACAACTAAAATCCCAAGACTAATTGCGTTAGTAAAATCATTCAGAGTAGATTAGTAACCTTAAATTAGACAAGAAAGAGTAAATTTGACCTTAACATATTGTAGCCATACATCATCTTCAACAGAAATCGTGTTGCTTGAGTCGTTCTAACCAAACCCGCTAGTATTAATCATGTTCAACACCGAATAGTAGTGTCTTTTCCATACCGTCAACTTAGATATTGCATTTGTTGAGGTCAAATCAGTACCAGGGAATCGTACTTGCAACTCCTTCTCAATACGTTCTAGATAACCCGTGCGAAATGCATTGTCCTGACGCATTCCGTCAACCACCAATTTTTTCAGAATTACAATTAGAGCATCGTCTTCAGCACGTGTCCAGGTTCTTCTTTCCTTACTCACGACATGAGGTGGTGGTGGCGGTGGCGGTGGAGGAGTTGGGGCCCTCGAGAAGTTGTTGTTATGTGAGGAACTCATGGCTCCTACATGTATCAAACTAAAAGTAAATAATAACTCTGTGGCATGCTTGATTACACCAATCACAATCGCCTAGCATGTACCTTTGAGAATAGATTCAACAAAATATCTTAGAAGAGAGTGCAAATGAATTCAACTCAAGAAGCAGAGTAAAGGATCCTATAGGGAGGAAGAAAGTAAATCGTATGCATGTATTGAAGTAGGAAAAAACTATGACAGTACAGAAAATTGACAAGTTATGCGAGTTATGGAACTGTTAAACTTAGGTACAAACCAACAATATCATAATATATTATTTACAAATCAATTCCAAAGTACAAGTTCAATATATTATTCTAGCGATCTAGCCACATTTGTTGTGCGAGTTGCTCCCTAAAAGCGCTCCAACCTTGTGATGGTTCGACAGCTTCAATATACTCTCCATTTTCCTAATTATTAGCTGCCATTACTTGCTCAAGTTGGATGATATATTCTTCATCATCTAACACAGGGTCGTACTCCATATTATCTTTAATAAAATTATGCAAATAGGTGCAAGCCATAATTATCATATTCTGCGTTTGAACTGGATAGTATGAATTACTACGTAATATGGCCCAACAACTTTTTAATTGTCCAAATACACGCTCAATTACATTCCTCGCCTTAGCATGTTTCATGTTGAAATGCTCTTGGTAATTCTGAGCTATTCTATGACCTGCTTCCCACTCTCGAAGATGGTACCTATATCCACGGTATGGGGCTAGAAATCCTTCACCATTTGTGTAACCACTATCGCATAAATAATAGGAACCTACATAAGGCGATCAGTTAGTGTAGTTACCACATAAAAAAATTACTATTTCTATGGGACAACTATTTTTGAATCTAAGTAACTTACCTGTCGGCACTTTTAAACCATTCTCCCTACTAATTGCATCTTTCAACACACGTCCATCAGCTGCGGACCCTTCCCATCCCGAAAATACGTATACAAACCGCTCATTTCTATCACATACTCCTAAAACATTCGTTGCAATATCACCTTTCCTTGAACGATATCTAGGTTTATCTATTGCCGGGACTTGCATTTGGATATATGTACCATCAAGAGCACCTAGACAACCCTAAAGGGACATGAAAAAATTAATTACTAATTAAGTTTCTCCTATACCTCAAAAAAAATACCTCTAGTATTTTCTAATTATGCAAATTAATGTTACCTGAAAATATTTCCACGATCTATCTTCAGAACCCTCCTCAACTGCTTGTGGTGTAGCTAACATGTATCGATGCACAGTCATGATAGCACGCAAGACATTTTTTATGTATTTACTTATTGTGTCATATGACCTCATGTATTGAAAATCTATTACTCTAATCTTAGTATGATGAGCTATAACATTAAGGAAAATAGCTACTTGTTCTTGAATAGAAACATGTTTGGATAATTGTAGCCCACCATGAGTTTGAAGTAACTTACACAATCTACTGAAACAACGACGATCCATACGAAGAATATTGATGCATACAACATCACTAGTTTCAATAAGGTTGTGTAAAAACAATTTTTGGCTTGTCATTCGCATTATTAAGCTATACCTAATTTCAGGTTGCCCTTCATATAATTCAAAAGCCTCTTCCCCATACAAATAATAAGCAAGCAATATCATAAAAAAAAATGAATTTTGCCACATTAAATTATGTAAAAACATAGCTACAAGCATTTTTTTATAAGGATCCATATGCCACGGTGGGTGATTTTGAAATCCTACACGTATATTAAAATATCATAATCAGTATAAGAATTAGACAAAATAATTGAACTACTAATAAGTGTAATTCTAATAACAATGTAGCAATGTAGCAATGTAGCAAACATGAGAAGCCGATACAAAAAGGCTAATCCACAATACATATTCCAATAAAAAAATAAAAATGAAACAAAAAAAAATGATTAACAATGCCAATTCTCTTGCTCATTTGGTATTTCTTCCCAATTACCCCAAAATTAGGATATTGGCAGAAAGAGCACTTTCGAAACTCCAGCTTTGATTACTCAATTAAGATTGGGAGTACATTTTAGTCGTCACAAGGGAATAGAGCAATCACAGAGATCCATCATAACATATTTATTCCCAAAAACTAATATTAATAGCATCATAGTTACTCCAACGTTATCACCCTCGTACGTGTAGATAATATGCATTTCAAACTCAGAAGTGTCATAGTTTTTACAGAAACAAGAAAACTACAATGGAATGTAATTTCCTTTATAATGGAAAAAAACCATGCAAATACAAATAGCTTTTTTGACAGGAAATTACACACACACACAGACTGATCTCAATATCTCTCTCATTTTCAAGTCCATTTTATATTCTAATTAACATCAAATAATTTTATTTTTATATAGATGTTTCGTTTCTGTCTGTCTCACTCGTATTTTCACTCCTCTTCACCATCTCTAAAGTTCCACACTTCAATTCAAATTGTTTCTAAGAAAGAAAGAAAAAAAAAGTCAGGTCATTACTTTTTGAAGAATTTCTCTCTTAACATATTTAGACAAAATCACCATTGAAATCGATTGAAGAACTAAAACAAAGGGCAAGAAAATTGATGCAAATATTCATGTATATATCAAGAACCCTAGAAATTAAACAACTCAATTACAAGGTGAAGATGTGTAGAAATTAAATACCTGTGTAAAAGTCGCGGTTTTTTTCTTCTGCCTTCAAATTTCAGAAATGAACCCCCAAATACAGAAGCAAGAGAAGATGGAGAGGTACTGCAATGTGTCTGCCGTAAGGGCAGATTTGTATAATCTGCGCAAGATTAATTTTGTCGGAGGGGGGGAGCTCTGATAACTAATTGTGGAAATAATAGAGGCGATCTAATCTTGTACTAAGTCTCGAGATTGGGTCTTATTAACCAAACATTGGACTTAGTCCTATCCGGCCCATAATCTCACATAATCTAATTAACCGAACAGCCCCCCTTGCCATCGATTAGATTTAGATCTATCAAGACGAATTGAATTCGTGCGATTAGATATAGAACTATCAATACGAATTGAATTCGATCTCGATCCACATCAGACGTTGGTGGTGTGCAAACATGGTTGGAATAACTGGAATCTCTGCTGGTGAAATGGCTTGGCAGTCCAGCCTTGATTTCTTCTGTTGGCCAGAGGAGAGATATGATGTGCTACTTGGCCATGGATAGCCCTCGGATTATTGTCATCCATGCTAATCGGGTAATTTTAATCAAATTGTTTTCATCATTTTCCAAATTTATTTATGGTTGAATAATTAGTCCACCCCTAAAAGATGTCCGAGGCCTCAAACGAGCAATCAACTATGGTTCTTGTTGGGTTTGGGTTTTTACATCCAAATGCCCAAATAAATCGCAATTGAAAGCATTCAACTATAATTATCGTAATTGAACTTTATCGGGGTCTATTTTAGGGGTGGGACGGTAGGTATCCCTTACTTTTTTCACCGTACTTTTACCTTACCTTAATTGTACGATATGGAGAAAATTCATAAAGTTACCTTACCTTAACATTTGGTATACCTTAAGTTCGGTATGAAAAAATGATATATCTTTATCGTCGGTATACCTTACCGATGTCGGTATATCTTACCAATATCGATATACCTTATGTGTCGGTATATTTTATCGACATCGGTATACCTTATCCTACTATCTTACGATATATCTCATATATTTATTAAATATATGAAACATCCCTAATGATCAAAATTCAACAAAATAAAATAAATCTTCTCATGTCATGATATTTAAACTCCAATAAAACAAAACATATACTTAAAAATTGTAAGAATTATTTAGTACTAAGTATTAATTAAAAACATATTTAGAATTGTTATACATTAAATATAATATAAGATTAATTATGAGTGTTTGATATTGTAAATTTACTAAATATTTATAAATGTATAACATAATTAATAAGTATTATATATCAATAATGTTTTTATAATTAATATAAATTATATAAAATATTATAAACTTACTATATATTACAAATTTCAAATCGTTTACTTAGAAATTGTAAAAATTATTTAATGAGTATTTATTAAGAAAATATTTAGAATTACTATACATTAAGTATAACATAAGATTAATTATAAGTATTTGATATTGTAAATTTACTAGATATTTACATATGTATATCATATTTACTAAGTATTATATATCGATCATGTTTTTATAATTAATATGAATTGTATAAAATATTATAAATTTACTATATATTACAAATTTCAAATCGTTTACTTAGAAATCGTAAGAATTATTTACTAAATATTAATTAAGAACATATTTAGAATTACTATACATTAAGTATAACATAAGATTAACTATAAGTGTTTGATATTATAAATTATACTAGATATTTATAAATATATAACATATTTACTAATTAGTATTATATATCGATCATGTTTTTATAATTAATATAAATTGTATGAAATATTATAAACTTACCATATATTACAAATTTTAAATCATTTACTTCGCAAGAATTATTTACTAAGTATTAATTAAGACCATATTTAATTATCATTACTATGTATTAAGTATAACATAAGATTAATTATAAGTGTTAGATATTGTAAATTTACTAGATATTTACATATGTATATCATATTTACTAAGTATAATATATCAAGTTCAAGTATCTATAATTCACACACACAAACATATATTTATATAATATCACAAATATACCGGTATACTGTTATAACGGTATATACTGCACTAAAGGTATATACCGGTACAACGGTATATGTCGTACCAACGGTATGTACTGGTACAACAGTATATGCCGAATTAACGCTATATACCTAAAAAATTCGGTATACTGACGGTATTGGTATATGACGGTATACCTCGTTTTTAAAATTATATACCGTTACTTTATCGAAAAATCTAGGTACGATATCATACCTTACCGAAAATACCGATATACCTTAAAGTTCAGTATTCCGGTATTTTTTTCGATACGATAAATACAGTACGACGATATGTTTCCCCAGCACTCTATTTGACTTGCTTTTCACTCATGAGTTCATTGCTTTCTTTGAGAAAAATTATGTTTAGTTTATATCACATGTCATGGTTTGAATTACTTAGGATCTTTTGGATTTACATAAGAATGCTGAATATATAATATATATTCAAATATAATTTTATCCACCCTAATGAATTGTTCCAAAACTTCCAATTCAAGAAAAAGCTCGAACTCATGCCCACTTCAATTGAGCATTCAAGCTGGAATTCTTATAAGCTTTTTGTTCGGTATTTTGGGTTTGTATGAAAATGTCAAATTAAATAATTAGAATTCTATCCGCCCCTGAATCAATTGTTCCAATTCAAGAAAAAGCTCAAAGTCGTACTGTCTTCAAAACAACAATTCTAAAAAAAAAATATCTGCCATTTGGAATTACATCAAAATGCCTAATGAATCATAAATATAATTTTATCCACCCCTACTGAATTCTCCCAATTAAAAAAGGTTTGCAGTCGTACTGACTTCTATCAAGCATTCAAACTTTTGTTTGGTATTTTTTCGCTTAAATCAAAAAATAAATATAAAAAACTATACTTTTATGCACCTCTAATCAATTTTCCCCAATTCAAGAAAATAATTGTTTTTGGGCGAAAATGCATTTAGATTAATTGGTTTTCAAATAATTTATGTATTTGTTATCAAAAGTGGTAATTGGAGATATATTTGAAAAAAAAAATGAAATAGTTTGAAATACACCGTAGATGATAGTTTACCTTTTTTGGGGGGTTAATTGCCAAAAAAAAAAAAAGGAACGAAACCCACTATCCCACTTGGCATCCATTTTGATTTTTATTATATTTTCATCTATATTTTTCTTCAAATTCAATTTGTTTTGGTTTAGTTTAATTTTATAATTATTACTTAGGGTTCGTTCCATCTAATTATGATTTATATTTATTTCTTATTTTTAGTTAATATAATTGATTAATAGGGTTGATTATTCCAATATTAGGGTATATACTTTTTTAAAATTTTAGCAATAAATATTAATTATGATTTGTTATACTATAATGAAATTTATTTTTGTAATAAATATTTTTAAAATATTAAATTTGATAGTGGGACACAATAATGGGACATGAATTGTGGACTAGATGATTTTAACCCCAAAAAAAAGCACCACATTTCACAGATGAGATATTAGTATTACTCTTACATTATTATTCGGTGGTATATGCCATTTGTATTCCAAATCGCTTAAGTTAGTTGAAGTTCTTGTACAAGTGCAATATATACACACACGCACACACTAGTTGAAGTTCTTGTACAAGTGCAATACACACACACACACTAATACACATCAACATTGAATTTCCAATCATTGAAAAATTATTTAGGGGTGTTAAATTTGCTATAAATCGAAAGGCAATGTCATTATTGCAACATTTTAAAAATGGTTTTAGAATTGCAAATAGGTGAAATATAGTGTGTTTTTTTCTTTTTGGTGGTTAACCTTTTTTTCTACCTACTAAATTGATATCTTGTACGCTGAGTAAGTAGGTAGAAAACAATGCAGGTAAAATCATTTTTATATTTTCTACACTTCATATGCTTAGGGTTGCAAATGGGTTGAGTCAAATTGTGTATCATCAAATTTGAAATTAACTTGCTTGTTATTAAGTCAAGTATTGAAAAGTTCAAAATTGACTTATTAACCTAAACAATTCTGGTTGAGCTTAACCAAATTTAAAATACTGTAAATATAGATCAAAAGATATATATTTTATTTAATTACTTAATGTGGAATATATAAATAATAGTATGGGTAAATATCACTTTAAGCCCTACAATTTGAAGGGTTTTAAAAAAAAAATGTTCCCAAATCCATTGACAAAACAATACCTTTTTTTAATATTTTTGCAAATATACTATGCGACATTTTATAGGTCCAAAAATTTGGCGTCGCACACAGAATGCGTTTGCGGAAATAACTAATCACACCTAGATCCGAAAATGATAACACACACACACACACACACATATATATATATATATATTTGGACCAAAAGTCCAAAACAACGTTGTTTGGTTAGTTATTTCCACATCATATCCACGAACGCTTCTGGCATGCCACGACTAGGGCTGGGGAAACATATCGTCATACCGTATTTATTGTACCGGAATACTGAACTTTAAGATATACTGGTATTTTCGGTAAGGTATAATACCGTACCTAGATTTTTCGGTAAGATAATAGTATAGAATTTTAAAAATCGAGGTATACCATCGGTATATCGAATTTTTTAGGTATATACCGTTAATTTGGCATATACCGTTAGTTCGGCATATACCGTTGTACCGGTATATACCTTTGGTGCGGTATATACCGTTATAACGGTATACGTGTATATTTGTGATATTATATAAATATATGTATGTGTGTGTGAATTATAGATACTTGAACTTGATATATAATACTTAGTAAATATGATATAAATATGTAAATATCTAGTAAAATTTACAATATCTAACACTTATAATTAATCTTATGTTATACTTAATTCATAGTAATGATAATTAAATGTAATCTTAATTAATACTTAGTAAATAATTCTTATGATTTCTAAGTAAATGATTTAAAATTTGTAATATATAGTAAGTTTATAATATTTTTTACAAATTATATTAATTATAAAAACTATACATTTATAAATATCTAGTAAATTTATAATATCAAACACTTATAATTAATCTTATGTTATACTTAATGCATAGTATTCTAAATATGTTCTGAATTAATACTTAGTAAATAATTCTTATGATTTCTAAGTAAACGATTTGAAATTTGTAATATATAGTGAGTTTATAATATTTTATACAATTTATATTAATTATAAAAACATGATTGATATATAATACTTAGTAAATATGTTATACATTTATAAATATGTAGTAAATTTACAATATCAAACACTTATAATTAATCTTATGTTATACTTAATGCATAGTATTCTAAATATGTTCTGAATTAATACTTAGTAAATAATTCTTACGATTTCTAAGTAAACGATTTGAAATTTGTAATATATAGTGAGTTTATAATATTTTATACAATTTATATTAATTATAAAAACATGATTGATATATAATACTAGTTTAGATTTGATTTACAATTTATGCACAAAAAAAAGAGCCTTAGGTTAGATTTGCATATTATTATTTTTTTGGAAATTTTGAGTTTTGATTTGTAACTAGTTTGATTTGGATCATTTTTTTAAAAAAATGGTCAAAATGTGGGGCTCAAAATGATATTTAGTGTAAAACTACAATATAATTGATCTGTTGTAGTTTTAATAAAATATATATATTTTGTAAAGCAATAAAATAAAATAAATTTGCATGTTTATATAAAGGGGCATTAATTACCATAAAGGGGCATTAATTAAAGATTTAAGAAAAAGCAGAGAGATCTGAAAATCCATCGAAATCGATTCCGAAGGTTAGGCATGGCGAAGCCGTCCCGTTACCAAGCCGAGTTCCATGACAGATATGGTATAGTTATACCCTATCTACAAAAATTCGTGTTCGAAGACGAAGAACAGTTTGATTACGGCCCCTATTACGAATCCGACGAAGATATATACGGCGTTGCTGAACCCCACGAGACGATTCTCAAATATATCAAACAAATCCGCGATAGTTTTGTAAGTAATTTATATATATGATCCCCACCTTTAATTAATTAATTTCTCGATCGCCTAGGCCTGCTGCAGATTACACACACATGTGTATGTATATATATATATTGTTGAGATTGGTTGGTTGGTAGGGTTTTGACGTAGATTGCCGAGCTCCTAGTTGGTTCGACGGTCCTTTCACCCCGGTTAATCTGGCCGACGCCAAGCACAATATGAAGAAGACCTATAATGATGCAATGGAGTCAGCTCATTTTGCTATTCGTGAAATTAATGCTGAGACGGTATGCATATATTATATATATGGGTTGTACTTGTCTCTCTCTCCCCCCTTAATTATTTGTAATTATTGAAATGTATATGCCTTGTTAATTATATCTTATGATTGACCCCGCGCAGTCTGGCAAGACTTACGAGTTTGTGGAGTTGAAGAAGGTTGTTTTGACCATGAACTTCCTCAGGCTTTTGACCATTCCTGTGAAGGAAGTTGCGGAGGATGCTGATGCTGTGAAGGCTGTGAAGGAAGTTGTGGGGGATACTGACACTAATGTTGATGTTGATGCTGGTGCTGTGGTGAGGACTATTCAAGCAATTGTGTATTACCACTTCACAAAGGGTCTAGAGCTGGATCAATGGAGGATCAAACCAGACCCTGAAGATGCTTGATGCCTTATGCCACGATCTTACATTTCCTTTCTTTCAAGTATAAGAAGAAAGCATGGTTAAGTCTGTTGCTAACGGTTTCTCTGATGAAATCATGACTGTACATGGTGTTAATAAGGTACCTGCTTTGCTTGCAATTTATTTGGTCTATAATGAACAGAGCATCTTTTACGTGCCATTTGAAGGTTAGATCGTATCTGATTGCCAATTTTGTCAGCCAAATCACTAGCTCCAGTTATTCATATTTTAGAACATTAGCCTTTTTGACACTGTGCTAACAATCATTTAGGGTTCTTGTTTTGCTCACTAATTAACTTGCAGAATAATTAGACCTGTACTTTTTGGTGATGCAAATGCCATAGGCATGGGATTGTTGATCTCATGTGCTAACATGTCAAGTAGAGCGGAAATAGTTGAATGCCTGAATATATGTTTTATGCATGTGCAATATTTCAGTTGAAAAATATTCAAGTACGTTTCTTGACTTCTAGCCCTCCCCGGAGTGACCAATTCATGATACCTGTATGAAAGTTACCTGATTGAAGGTTGTTGGAGCTTGGTGAAAGTTGATCGATTTAACTTGTTAATTTCATAAAAAAAGTAAATCGAGCTCGTTTGAATTTTGACACTGCTAGTTTCTGGCTGTATGCTCTCCATCTGGTTCCAGGTCATTCTTAGCTCAGCCTTATGTGTCTAAGTGAGATCTTTATTTAAATATTTTATTTTTTCTCAGTAGAAAATCTTCTGGTGTTTTATCACAATCAGGAATCAATGAATCATGATTCTGCCAAAAAAGAAAAGGAAATAAAATTGGCATTCAGGAAGCACAGCTGAAAATCTCAACTTATGTTGTTTCACCGAATATAAGGACGATTTCAGACGCAATGGTGAAGTTTTTTTTTTTTTATTGCTCTCAATGCAGAAAATCCCTTGAAGATTACATAAAAAAAGTTTACTCCCATTGGTTTTCCGCCATTAGTCAAGGTTCGTTGAAGTCACTGCAAGATGACCAAAGGAAAGTTCTCTTAACTATTATCAAGGATGAGACAGAGGAGAAATCGAAGGGGTTGTTAGACGTTCTGAAGGCTGCTGCATCTGCAAATCGTGATTTGATATTTGGTTATGTTGGGATCAAGCAGTGGGAGGACTTTGCTGAATCATTCGAAGTGGACAAAAAAACTGAGCTTCCAAGGTTGGTTGTATGGGATAGTAATGTGGACTATTATGCGGTACGTGACTCATAATTTTCAGAAGCTACCTTCAATAAAACAGCTGCCATCCTCTTATAATTGTTGGCTGTGGCAATATGACAAGCATGATATTCTACTATGCAAACAATTAATTCTTGGCGAATCGTATTAAAAAGACAGTGTTCTCTGACATGTAAGGATTTTAACTTAGTATTTATGCATATAGTATAACTATTAAAGAACATACTACTTTAGGGCATCCACTATGGTGCTACCCTATAGTAGTGCCATATATGTGCCACATCATCAACCACTTCTTTTTTTAATTACTCAATATTTTCTCCACTATAGTGCCACCTCACTTTTAACTATTCATGGACCCCACTATTTAATTCAAGAACCAAAAATACAAAAAGGGAGGAGAGAGAAAGCACCAAAATGCAAAAGGAGAGGAGAGAGAAAATATTTGGGCCCACTATTTAATTTAAGAACCAACTCCTTGCACAAGGAACTCATTTCTTATTTTGCTACGTTGACTTGTATTCCACTATGGTGGAACCTGGTTCTTATTTTGCCACATAGATATAAGCACCTCCCATAGTGGATGCTCTTATAGGTACACAAAAGTGTTGCTTATGTAGGATTGTTTTGATATTTTAGTTCAAATGTTGGATGAGGCTTCTCCAAAATTGACAATGTTCTAAGTGACATTACTGTGTGCATGCTGTTAATCCCTAATGTTTTCATTTGCTGGAACAACATGTTACTGGTTCGGAAAATGGAGACGAAACAGATATGGCAACCCAAGTCTCAAGATTTCTCAAGGATTACAGAGAAGGAAGAGTAATACAAAAACGAATCAATGGTCCATCACTACTGACTCATGAATTCAAAACTGGAGCCATGCTTCTTCTCCTTGATATTTGTATTGTGCTAGTAGTGGTGCTGATTGTTGCAATGGTCAAAGACAAACCTCTTAACTGTTGGCACTCGGAGCAGGTTGTCGAAGGAAGGAGCTCCGCCCTTCAACCAGAATCCGCAGAATTACTCAGACCTTTCAACAAAGTGATGGTACCTAGTGTTGAACTTTTGAACTCGGCCATTAATTTTGTGCACTAACTAAAACGAACAAAGTGATAGTAGCTAGTGTTGAAACTTTTGAGGTTGTCTGAGTTTTTGCTTAATTTTTCTCTAGCCCTTATGCATCACAATGTTCACTTTCAGAAACTGTGAATCCAGCAAAAATTAACAGATCAAGAACACTGGCTTGTTGCAGGATTCTGAATCTTATAATCTTGAACAATTGTTCATAAATTATTCTGTTGAGATTATGGATTATACTTATCAATATATATAAAAATTTTGCATTAGTTATATGTTTGTGCATATATTCTCAATCTAACATTATAATTGATGTATCATTTTTTTATACATAATTGACTCGAGTATAGATTTACAAGTGTCTATGACTATATATTATCTAAAAAAAAGAGCCTAGATATTAACATTGATACGTAATTCAATTTTATTTTTCTGAGGAAGTACGTAATTCAATTTTAATTACGGACGTTCTACACTTCTATTCTATAAAAAGTATTTTGGTATTAATAATCATCTTAATCTATTTAATAATAAAATTGTTGCTAAAAATAATTTTCTAGTCAAAAGTCATAGCCAATTTTGGAAAGTTTTTTTTTTCTTATTAGTGTCAATCCACTAAATAATATTTTATTATTAATTGTGAATTACTTTAGCAAAAATTTCAAATGTATGTTTCGGAAATTAAAAAAAAAAAACAATGTTGAATATATACTGTAGCAATTCATGCATTTCTTCATAATTCGAGCCTAATTTAAATTTCAAAATTAGGTTTAAATAATCATTTTCTTTTTTTTTTTGTTAGGCTTAATCTCAATGACCATAATAACAAATGTAAAAATTTATATAATTCACAATAGTTGTGAATTAATTTTGTTTTGTTATGATAAATTTCTTATTTTTTTTCATAATTATAATTTATAACAAATAAAATTATACATATCTCTCGTTCGTGCATTGCACACGGGACATAATCTAGTTTAACTATATACAGTAAAATCTCTACATAGTAATATTGTTGGGACCAAAGAAAAATATTACATATAAGAAGACTATTCTTATATAGAGTTTACATATAATTCTTTTTTAAATATTCATATATATTATACAATACTTGAAAAAGTTCCTTCATATTTTAAAAACAAGAATTTAAAAGATATATAAGATTTATTCGTGTGTTTTAACCAAAAAAGACATCATTATATCTAGGAATCAAACAAGAAGCGCAGTATGAAAATCCATTAGATGATAGTGTAGAAATAGAAAAAGTATCGTGTCAAGCATGTTAGACAAGTTGGAAAAGTTTTAGATTCAACAAGAATCCATAGGATGATAGTGTAGAAATAGAAAAAGTATCGTGTCAAGCATGTTGGACAAGTTGGAAATGTTTTGGATTCAACAAGAAGGTGATTGTGTTGACGAGTTAATTCGAACAGGCAAGTTAAATGATGTAGTATTAACCCAAAAAATTAAAGCATTGTCAAATGCAACTTTTTATAAGTATTTCACGCAATCTTAAGTTTAATGTAATATATGTAGTTAAATAATTTTAGATATTTTATATAAATATTTAAATATGTTTGAAAGTTAATGCTATTTTATTACTATATGGAAGTAAATTTCGTAAAAATGATTCTAAAAATACACTATAATATTACAATATAAATGTTATTCTTATTTATAACTGGTCTCAAGTTGGAACGTAACTTTTTATTATATAAGTAGGTCATTCTTATATAGAGTATTTTTATATAAAGATTTTACTGTATGAAAAATATTAAATACAGTCCCATTTTACTTTTTATATCCTTCAGTATTAATTGAAATTTAAATATTATTTTATTAGACATTTATACCCTCACAGCTTTCTTTGTATAAAAAATTTAACCCAAAAACCCAACTTACAGCCCCCCTTCATCCACAATTAAAAAAAAATCGCTTTCATATTCATTTGTTGCTTTGTAGTTTCAAAGCTGATAATTTCGGAATTTCCGGACCGCCTTCTCTCTCTCGATCTCTTAGTTTTTGGAGGAATTTATGCTGCTGTCTTGTTGGAGGAATTGATCGCTCCTAACGTTTTTTTACCATCGCCTTGGGTTGTTAAAACAAAGTCCGTCAAATCCACAATCAGAATTCAATTATTTATTTATGGTAATGGCGCATAATTCATTTTGCAAAAACAAAATAAGCACGCTTCAAATTTTAGGAATTGCTAGTATTACAAGAGATTTAGAGTTAGTTACTAATTAGCAGTAAAGTAGAAGATGGTGATAAGTAAAGCAATTGTACGATACTACGATACCCATAAAATTTTGTTGAATAATTCATTGTTCGAAAAATTGAGTTAAGATTATATTGAATTATGATAATTTTCTTAATACACGAGTGTAACATAAATTTTTGTATTTAATTTAATAAAAACATAAAATAGTGTACAAATAATATATTTTTGAATCAAATTGTATTTTCTGGATCCAATCTCTATTTCTCCTCTGATTAATCACTCCAGGAACGATCTTCAAGTGATTTTCAAAGTTTTCGGGGAATATTTATTTCGTCGATCTTTTTCGACTTGGTCTTTAGCCTTTAAAAACGTTAATTCAGAGGGTCGACGCCTTGTTTCCAGATCAAACGCTAATTTTAGGTTGAATTTGACGAAAAACGCTTTTGACTGTCTTGCTTGTGGATCAAACGCTGTCTTTGGAATGATTTTAGTGAAGAACGCTTTTGAATTTTACAAGAACGTCTTGAATAACCGAGATAATTTCACTTATGGAAGTTCTTCTCAAATTCTTGAACTCTTCAAATGAATTCTGGTGTGTTTTTCAACTGATATGGAGGCTCCTATTTATAGTTGTAGGGAGAGAGATCTAGGGCTGACATGACACTATCTGATTGGCTGTTGAAAATTGATGTATATCTTTTGAAAAATATTTACTTGTTGCCAAAGACTCTTGATGTTTATCATATAATAAATCTTAATTATTTAAATATTTTATCTAATTTTGGATTTGATGTGATTCCAAAACTAAATAAATATATAAAAATCAATAAATATATATAATATTTAATTTTTTGCCTCCTACAATGCCCCATCGAGACTTGTTCATGGATGGCTTGTCGTTTGAAATGAATGAGTCTTGAAAACTGATTAGATAGTTTAAACTCGTATCAAGAAGTTTAAACTTGTGAATAGTTTATACTCATATTCAAGAGTTCTTTAATTTGAATTTATTAGATAGTTTATACTCGTATCAATGAGCCTTCAATTTGGATTTGAATTTAGATAGTTTATGCTCGTATCAGGGAGCTTTTTTGAATTTGGATAGTTTATAATCATATCAAGGAGCATTCAACTTGAATTTGAACTTGTAGACATTTTATACTCGTGTCCGTGAGTCTTTGATTTGAATTTGAATTTCTAGACATTTTATACTCGTGTCAAGGAGTCTTGGTATTTTTTGAAGAGTTTAGATAGTTTTGGCTCTTATCTAGGAGTTTTGGAAAATAATTTAGGTTCTTATCAAGGAGCATTTGCATTTTGAAAACTTTATATAGTTTTAGCTCTTATCAAGGAGCTTTGGAAGATAGTTTAGACTCTTATCAAGGAGCATTTGAGCAAATTTAGATAGTTTTGACTCTTATCAAAGAACTTTGGAAGATAGTTTAGGCTCTTATCAAGGAGCGTTGCCCATTTTCTTTTCATTGATTGTGACATATGTTGAAAGGCTTGAATTGACCCATGGTTAGATTTGTAGCCGTTTCTTCATCATCATCATCATCTTCTTCTTCTTCTTCTTCTTCTTCTTCTTCTTCACTTGGAGTTTCCTCAAAAGATTTGCCCCCATCATTAGTTTCTTGCTCTTCTTCAAAGTTCTTGGGATCTTGCATTGATAGTCATTCAACTTCATTTGCGGTCATGCTTAACTCCATGTCTGACTACTTTAGCGCATTTCTCGTAGTAATTTTGACTGCAACTCTACCCTCCTGGAGTTCATTCTCTGGGGAACCCCTTTTAAATTTTTTCGGTTTATTCTTTCCAATCTACTTTTTCTGTGATTTCGTTGGAAATCATATAAAGACAATTCCTATTTGATATAGCTATTTGGGCCAGTATTTTACGATTAAGAAGCAACTGCCTCTTATATAGATCGTGTATTAATTTACTATAACTATATGATACTCCCTTTTCTCGAATTACTGCGTTTATCCGAGTGATCCACAAACGATGAAAGTTTCTCTTTTGCTTATCCCTATCCCGATGAGCCGAAACCAAAGCTCTTATTTTCTGTTGAGTAATAGTTCGAGTAAGTCTTGAATGAGACCCTCGAAAACTTGATGCAAATAAATGAATTTTTGTTCTACGTTTCTGGGCTATATATCCACGTTTAACTCTAGTAATTGAATAAATAAAATTTTGACAAATAACTAATTGATTTTTTCTTTCAGTTATTACTTTTCCCGTCCTGGCCTATTAATAACTAATAACCAAACAGATTTTTCCAATGTATAAAATACAAATTCCAATGGCTTTGGCTACTATAACCTTCCCGACCACGATTTTTTCTTTTATTTTTAGGCATTTTACTGCGAAATATGAAAGAAATAAAATTTTTTCTTTTGCTAGGTGTCAAAAATCTAGTAAAAAAAACAGAAATAGAAATTAAATGAATTAAAGAAATAGTGGGTTTCCTCGTTTCTATGGTTACTTCTTAAACGGTGAGGTCTTCTCTATACACCGGAGCCTTTACTTTATTTAATATTTGATCAATGTTATTGGTAACTTGTATAGTTCACATCTCACTCTTTGGCTCTACCCATGAATTATACAGTAACAGGTCTTTCACAATGAGACCCGCCTATACATTAACGGTATTTAATCATGAAAGTTAGCTGGGTAGCTGACCCTCGTAGTCCGTTCTTGACCGAGCGAGAACTTCATTTTTCTATTTTTTTTTAATTTCAATAAGATTTTTCCGCTTAATGGATAACCGTTTGCTACCAATGGAGAATTGTTTCTCATCTTAAATTCACGTGATTGAATTTGCACCAATGGAAACCATAAACTTTCTACACAATAGAAGGATAATTTTCTTTTTTTTAGATAGTGAATGGAGTTCCTTCTTCCATTCTATCATATTCATTGGTACTGATCATTCATACTGGAAGCGGTTTTCTTTCTTTTTTTTTGCCAGCTCATGATCTAAACGAGTCGCACATACACCCTAGTACATGTTCCTCGGCGCTGAGGACATCCCTAAAGAGCGGGGGATTTCATGACATTTCGAACGGGCTGTCTTGTATTTCTAATAAGTTGTTTAATAGTTGGTATGTTGAGTCATATACATAATGGGCTGGTTTAGATTGATCCTAACCGGATTTTTTTATTTATATAGTAAACTCGGAGATAAAATCTCGAATCACGGATTTACACAAAATCCATTTTTTTTTCATTCAACTGCTACAAGATCAACAATTCCATAAGCTTGAGCTTCTGTTGCTGACATAAAAACGTCTCTTTCCAAGTCTTCAGATACAACCCATAAAGGTTTGCCTGTCCTTTGTACATAAACCCTTGTGAGGGTTTCGCATAGTTTCAGCAGTTCTTCCGCTTCCAGGATAAATTCTCCTGTTTGTGCCTCATGAAAAGAACTTGCAGGTTGATGGATCATTACCTTGATACTAGAAAGTTTCTCTATCTGGTGTGATGAAAGAAACAGAAAAGAAAGATAAAGAATAATAGGAAAAAGGATAGAATTGAACAACCGTACGAGCATTATCTTTTATGCATTGCATACGGCTCTATAATCAAAAATCAAATTGATCCCTAACTTTCCCATATTCAAGAAAGATAAAAATAGAATCTTCAGCCCCAGATGGGTAAATAATCAAAATGCCACCCTTCTTTTTTTTTCGGAGGAGTTAAAAAATACTATGATGGCTCCGTTGCTTTCTATTTTAAAATGGATTCTTTTTTTTGTCTTTGATTCAGCAATCCCAAAGTTTCTTTTTGATCCAACTAAAAAAAGAAAAATTTGGTTTTTTTTGTACTCTTTTTTTTATAACCTAAATAATGTTGTCGGTGTGAAAACAAACAAGTTTATGACGCTGAATTGGACTTCCGGTAGATAATAGAAAGTTGGAAATATCCTTTATCTCATAGCTAATTCCTCGAAGGTCTTTGGTTGATTTTCTTTCAAAATATATCGAAGACCTCAGCACGTGTCTTGGATGCACATTTCAATTGCTGAAATTTCTGATTATGGATCTTTGCAATTCAGGCTCAAATTCCTCCAGCGGTTGATGTAGTTGATAATAGACTCTTTTTTTGTTAGTTTGTATTTGTGAGCTCAACCAAGCTAATTGTCCTCCGAGTGCTATACAAACGGTTAAGAAATTATTTCTCCAGTTGCCTCCAACTATCAATTGAATTTGACTCCAAATCGGTATACCAATTAAATGCATTGTCTTTTAAAGAGCAAACAAAGTGATATGATCACACGGTAAGATCATATCATTAGAACCTTATATTGTACTAAAGAGCTCACGGCTTAGATGGTCCTGAACACACCATTGGTACACCGTAGAATAATCTGATAAGTTAGTTTATCTTGACTAACTGATTATTCTAGTACACTCGTTAGTGTATTGAGGAGGATCACGATAGGATACTATTCTCTGTCTCTGACCCAGTTACTGAGAGAATAAAGATCCACAGAGTTCGGGTTCTGAACTCATGTGATATTGGCGAACATATGTGTGTGTTGTTTGTTACTTTGATTTATCAATGTGTGAGATCTTTTCATAGATCAAACTCGATATCTTGGGTAATAACAATGTATACATAATGTCTCGAGCAGTAAGTATGCATGAGCACCGTGTCTTGGTACGCTAGGTTGATAATGTTCTCTTGAGGAAACACAAGTTCATGTTGAAAACCTGCATGTGGAATTTATTCCTTACATGATAAAGCTTGTGTGGTATTACTCAAGGTTTTATATGTTAATTAATTATAGCTGTCAGAGGCTAACATAATTAATTAATGAACATTATATCTTAAACACGAGAAATAGCTGGATTAAAGGAGAGAGCATATTCGTAAATATGTATTAAATTGGTAGGTCAGTTTTACTTCTTTAGTGGAATAAAAGTAAAACTTAATTTATTTAATTATATCCTAAGTTTATTGGATATTGGATATTAAATAAATTAGTGGGCCAATTTAATATTCTTCTAGATCCCTGTTATAGCCCAATAGACTGATAGTGGACTGGATATTGAACTTGAGATAGAGGCCCAAACCCAGTAGGGTTGGGAGTTGAATTTTCGGCCACCTCCCTTATAAATAGAGGAGGTGGGTTCGAAAATTTTAGCATCATAATTCAGCCCCGCTTTTGTCTCTCAAGTAAATTTCAGATCAATACATTCTAAACTCAACTATTTCCGATCAATACATTCATACTAGCATCAAATGCTTATATTAAACTATTAGAAGTTGATGAATATTGAGTTTTAATGTGTTTAATAAATGATTTTTAATTTGTTTTCTTTCTTATTTTTTTAGTTTTAAATGTGTGGTGCATTGAGTAATTTTAATGGTACTGTATGGACAAATAATAAAAGAGTACTGAAATAATTTAATAATTATTTTATTTTATTTTTTATTTTTTTAGTGCAATAAATAAAATTAGTAGTGTAAATAGTGATCAAAATAAAATCCCCCTCCCTTGCTTTTGGTATCATCCATTTCCTAAAACATTTATTGTTCAGCATATTCTCCCTCCCTTTACCTTACTCTTCCATTTCCACTGCCCTTTTCTATTCTCTTCTTCATCTTGATCGTTCAGGAGAAAATTTGGTGGCATTTATCGTGTTTAGATTGTTTGGATCATGGATCTCTTGTGCTTGCATGTTAAAAACAACGGCTTTTCGCTTAGGGATTCGTTGATCGAGAAATCAATTTGTTGGAATTCGAGAAACTATTCCATGGCTTTGGAGATTAGGGTTTTCAGGAAGAATCTTTATCGAATTGTTGTGGATATCGGTCGGTTACAGTTAGATTGATAACTTTTAACATTGAGTCAATTTTCAATAGACAAAAACTTGTATGAGACGGTCTCATACATGAGACGAATCAATACATGTGAGTTAATGATACTTCACCCATAAA
The DNA here is from genome assembly GCA_026008535.1 of Perilla frutescens. NCBI lineage: Eukaryota > Viridiplantae > Streptophyta > Magnoliopsida > Lamiales > Lamiaceae > Perilla > Perilla frutescens. The sequence goes on from BRKX01000001.1 coordinate 44,392,259, forward strand.
TAATGATACATGTGAGTTAATGATACTTCACCCATAAATAATGATACTCACATGCGGGTATAAATAATGATACTCACATGTGAGTTAATGATACTTCACCCATAAATAATGATCCCCGTATGTGAGTATTGACCCGTCTCATGTATGAGACGGTCTCACCCAAATCTGCCCCTTTTTAACATTGATAATATGACTCAAATGTATTGCTAATATGTGTGATGAAAGATGTTGGTATGATTTATAATTGTTGGATTGTTTTTGCAAGGAACTAACAACCTAAATCAAATAACCATAATTTCGACCACAATTTTTTTTTTAAATAAATCAAAATAAGACGTATATTCGGATCTTATTATTTTTTTGAAGATTTGTCGATTCAGAACCTGAAAGATGGGTAATCTATCAATTCAGAACCTGAAGATGAAAACTCTCAATCCAGGACCCGAAAGATGAAAATTATCAATATAGGACCTCAAAAATCACGAATTTTGATTCTCTTTTATTTTTTGATTAATTTTCTGTTAATTTTCAATGAAAATTCCTTTATTAGTTATCTATTAAATCTAATAAATAAATTATTAAAATTAATTAAAAAATAAACAGAAATAAAATTTCATGATTTTTGAGGTCCTGGATTGAAAATTTTAATCTTTCGGACTTTGAATTGAGAGTTTTCATCTTTCAAGTCCTGAATTGATAATTCTTCTATTTTTTTAGAGTCCGAGACAATCGTCTTATTTTCCTCATGGACAAGCCATACAAACAAGTATTTTAACATAGAAAGTATTGAAATAAACTAATTCTAATTTAGAGCAATAATGAAATATGCAATAAAAAGGTAATCAAACTTCATGTCCTAATCGCCGAAATGAGTAGTGATTTTCAGCCAGATTCTGGCTAGCCAGAATCTTTTATTATTTTTAATGATTAATTAAGTTAATTAATAAAACACTAATTATTCAATAAATTTACATTGATGCCCTCCATAATAATTAGGGAAACTCTATATGCGCTTCAATTCAGAAGAAATCGAAGATGGAAAAAAAATAAAGAAGTTAAGAAAAGAAAGAAGATGAAGTTGCGCCTCTTTCTTTCGATCCGCTTCTGGAGTGATTTTAATAATTAATTACAAATCACTAATTTCATGACAGAAGAATAATATAGTAAAAACATAACATTTAATAATTAACATAATTAATTTATTAATAATACAATTTTATTAATCATTAAAAAATTAGATTCTGGTTAGCCAGCTAGCATTATTCTATTCGGATATTGACCTTATCATATTAGATCATGTTTAATGTACGGCATTATTGAAATAAATAATTTAAAGAATAAAGAAAAGTTGAATGTTTATTAAGAAAAGGCAGTTTACCTAATACGGAATAGAATGCAAACAATACTTAATTAGTCAAGTTACCAAAATAATTTTCTTAACCCCATAATTAAAAATCAAAGAATTCAATTTATCACATGTCTATTTGAAGTAATATATTTAATGTTTTTGTCAATATAATATTTGTTTATTTAATGAGTATTTGCGTGAGAAATTAACAACATATTTCAACATTATTACATTAAGTCATAAACACTTTTTTTTTTTAAACCAAAATGTATTTTTATGGGAAAATAATAAATTATGAGTCATATATGGTTGGCAATTAAGCTGCCTAATTGAATCTATTTTCAAAAAATAATAATAATTAAAAATATAAATTGTGGAGGAAATTATGATTGTTTGATGAATTTTAACATTGACAAAATTGTTGCTAAAAAATATAGTTTTCCCGCCAAAAGTCATTTTTAATTTTGAAAACTAATTTTTTATTAATAATTCCAATCCACTGAATATTTTTTTAAAATTTTATTTAATAAAAACTTGTGTAATACCTTTGATGGATCAAAATTCATCGGACGGATCTTTTAATCCGAATCCAATATAAGAAGGTAGTTGATTTTTCGTAATTATTTGGTTTGAAAAAGTATTATTTTTATTAATAAAAAATGATTTATAATACTAAAAAATATGTGTATTTCATTTTTCGGAAAAAAGTGGTAATTTTGTAATTATAAAAAGGGCAAAAAAATAGTGATATTTTTATAATTATTAGTTCAAAAAAATTATTATTTATAATACTAAAAAATCATTTTCTAAATCAAGTAGGATGAGACAATCCTTCTTATGAATTAATTTCACGAGACCTTATCACCTTTTAAAAAACACATATTAAACGAGATATTAATAATTCACGGCTTATGATTTATGAATCGTCTTTTCTTTTCGTACATGCACATAAACTTCTAAAAGCAAAAGTCAAAAATTAAATAGAAAAAAAATAACATGCATGGAGTGAAGGAAATTTTAAAAGAAATGGGGAGGCGCACCTTCAATTACTACTTGAGTAACTGCCCGGACCCAATTTCAATCGTATCAGTTTGAATACTATTCATGTTATGTTTTTTTTTTTTTTTTTTTATGCTTTGATTTTCTCATCATATATATATATATATATATATTTTCATGTATGGGTAAGGCTTTAAAATCAAACCAAATAATTTGATATTTTGCTCGCGTAGTGTAACGTTGAGATTTTTATTTGAGCTTGATGATTCGATAGTATTTCAAAAAAAAAATTGATATTTTGCTCACGTAGCATAACATTGAGACTTTTATTTGAGCTTGATGATTCGATAGTATTTCAAAAAAAAAAGTGAATATAATTTTTTGTTGGATAAAATTTAAAGTTTGATTTGATAAATAAAAATGATCCAATAAGAATAAAAATATTAAACTAGTCTAGCTCAACTGGCATTCAACTTGACTAAAATTTGTTCGAGTTTGACTCGATAGATAGTCAAACAAACTCAAACATTATTTTTAAAATTAGATATTTTTTTCAAACAAACTTATGTAGTAGTATGTTCAACTTGATTCATCTTTTTTAAAACTTATATGATGAAGTAGGTTTTTCTCTGTTTTAAGAATAGTGATTCTCTAGGTTGAGAATCATTCTTATCTATCAAGACAAACAATTTCGTACCTAGCCACCCACCAATGTGGCCACACTCCCGTGAACCTAGAATTTAGTTAGTGCTTGTGACGCGAACTCAACATCATGAATAAGTTCATCATCTTCTTTTCTATACATAGTTTATGTAATTTGTTTTGCATCTTCGCATAGTTCGTTTTTCATAGAGTTTGATATTATTAGTTGTTATTTAAAATCAATATTTTGTTTTGCGTGTGATTGTCAGATTGTGGGTGTATCTTTTTTACTTAGGAATGTTCTTTAGATACCAGAAGTTAAATTTTTTTATAAATAAAAATAATTTACCTTTTGCTTCGCTTGTGGAAGAGTAGAACATGTGGTGTGATACTGTTTTGATGAAAAGACGAATAAAGAAAAGTTAGCATTTGGTCCATGGATAAAAACAAGTAAGGTGGTGGAAATTAGAAGGAGAGGTGGCCTAACGACAAGAGGAGGGGGGGAGAGAGAGATCGTTTCATGCATGTCTTGTCGAATGAAATGAGGAAAGTTTTGATGGCGCGGAAGATGGTAGCATAGATTAAAGGGATGAGAGGGTGAGAGTTGCTGGTGAGGGGAAGAGAGAGGGCCTGGGTGATAATGCGCTATTTGGGAACGGTGAAATTATGGTTGAAACATTATCACAGTATATGGAAAAAACTAAGGAGCTTGAGGGGATGGAGATGGGGATCCTCAGACCCAGATGATGAGTGACAATATGGAGATTGAGGGAATAGGGTTATTCTTGGTGTGGGTGAAGGAGAAAAGATTTATGAATAGAGGGAAGATGGGGGAGCTCGAATAAGTATAGAGATGAGGGTGATGCAGTTGTTGGTATGTGAGTTCAAATGTGGAAAAGAAGAGCGAGAGAATAGCGCGCTGATGTTCCAAACCCAATGATCATTCCTGATATGCTTGAAGGATTGAAGAGGGGAGAGGAGAAATAGTGGATAAACATGGAGGAGATAAATCCCAAAAGAAGGAGGAATGGAGAAAACACATCAATCAATAAGTTGGCAATAATGGCGGAGGCTGTGGAACAGCCCCGTCGAGCCCAATGGATGCTATAATCTGGAATGTTCGGGGGTTAGGGAGCAGACGAGCGTTCTATGAGTTGCGACAAATGTTGGAGGAATATGCTTCATGTTTGGTTTTTATAAGTGAAATGAGATTGAAAATAGGTCAGGTTGGATAGATGGAAAGTGATTTTTTTAATATGATGAATTATTTGTTGTTGATGCTGAAGGGAAAAGTGGGGGGTTTGGTACTCATGTGGAAGGCACCTGCTAATATTACTATCAAATCCTATCAACATGAGGTAGAGATTCACGGGGTTTTATGGGAATCTTGAAATTAGTCGAAGGAAGTTTTCATAGGATCTTATGAGAAAGTTGACGGCTGACGGAAATATGAAGGGAGCAGTGTGAGCTATGGGAGGAGATTTTAATGAGATACTATTTGATTCAAAGAAGAGATGGGGAAATTGTCGCTCTCAAGTGCAAATAGAGGAATTTCATGGCGTACTGGATGATATTAATTTATTTGATACATGTGGCACAGATAGTAAAAAGACGTGGATGAATAAAAGGAGGAGTTTGAAGGCTGTTTGGGAGCAGTTTGATATATTTTGCGATAAATAAAGAGTGGCGGGATATGTTTCCCGATCTCGATTTTAAGGTGTTGGATTTCTTTGGCTCAGATCATGAGCTATTTGCATGCAAGTAGAGTGCGAAAGATGAAGGGAGGTGGCAAGTTGAAGAAAACTATTTCATTTTGAAGAAAAATGGTTTGTGGATAATTCATTTGTGCCATATTTTTTAAAGGAATGGGATAGACTACGTGCAGTGCAATCTATTCCAGATAAATTGCGACAAGGCACATAGAAAATTATAAAAGTGATCCCATAGGACATGTCATTTTGCAAAAATGATCTCAATACTTGCAATTGTGGTCCCAAATCAAAATTTATGTGCAATATTGGTCCCATAAGACTCAAATATGCAATTTAAGTCCCAAAATTTAACAGATCCGTCAATAACTAACGGGACCTCATCACGAAATTGCAAAAGTGTTCCCATAGGACATATCCTTTTGCAAAAATGGTCTCAATACTTGCAATTGTGGTCCCAAATCAAAATTTACATGCAATATTGGTCCCATAAGACTCAAATATGCAATTTAAATCCCAAAATTTAACGGATCCGTCAATAACTAACGAGACCTCATCACGTGAATCGCATACGTGACTACTCAATATTTTTATTTTTTAAAATACTAACATCTTAACAATTAATATGGAGACAATTCCCAAATTAAACCCCAAATCTCCAAATGGGAAAAAAGCCTTCCCTTGCTCGCGTTGTTTGAGCTGAGAAAATAGAGAGAAACAACCTCGTGCTCTATTTGATCGCGTCTTCGAGATGAATCCAAATCACAGTAAGTTTTTATTTTCATCTTGAATAATTGTATTGAGTGATGTGAAGAACTGAAGCTTGCTTATATAGTTGTATTGAGTGATGGAGGGGATGAAATGAATTGTTAGCGAGGATCGTTGGATTTGATTGGGATTTTACTCATCTATTTTTAGGGATGTTCATTTATTTCTTGGTGATTGTTCGAGAGAGGATGCGAGTAAAGAGAAGTCAGCCACATGCTCTCTATCGAACAGCATAAATGACATGCAACCAAGACAGGTGGGAGTTCAAATTAGGACCCCTCCTATGCGTTTCCATTCAAATCATGTCATTGGAGATGAATCAGCTCTAGAAAATATGGACAAAGAGAAGTCTGTATATTAATTGTTAAGATCGATGTTAGTATTTTAAAAAATAAAAATATTAATAGTCACGTGTGCGAATCACGTGATGAGGTCCCGTTAGTTATTGACGGATCCGTTAAATTTTGGGACTTAAATTGCATATTTGAGTCTTATTGGACCAATATTGCATATAAATTTTGATTTGTGACCACAATTGCAAGTATTGAGACCATTTTTGCAAAAGGACATGTCCTATGGGACTACTTTTGCAATTTCATGATGAGGTCACGTTAGTTATTGACAGATCTGCTAAATTTTGGGACTTAAATTGCATATTTGAGTCTTATGGGACCAATACTGCATATAAATTATGATTTGGGACCACAATTGCAAGTATTGGGACCATTTTTGCAAAAGGACATGTCTTGTGCGACCACTTTTGCAATTTTCTCACAAGGCACAAGAAGGTGCAATTTGGTTTCCTGGATAAAGTTTTGAAACGAATGGGAAATTGAGAAGATACATTGTTGTCAGCTGGAGGGAAGGAAGTGCTTATAAAATTGGTGGTGCATGCTATTGCCATGTATGTCATGATGTGTTTTCGCATTCCTGACTCAATTTATAAAGACATAGATAGTGCTTGTGCCCGGTTCTAGTGGAGAGATATAAAAGACAAAGTGAGAATGCATTGGAGCAGATGATATGACTTATGTAAGCCTAAGGATGGGTTTTAGACAATTAACTTGTTTTAATAAGGCTCTACTTGCGAAACAAGTGTGAAAAATTATAAAAAGACCGACTTCGTTAATAGAACAAGTCCTCAAATCAAAATACTATCGAGATGGATCAATGCTAAGACAAATGTGGAGTCTAATGCTTTGTTCGTATGGCGTTCGTTGTGCCGGAGTCAAAGTTTGATAAAAAAATGGTTAAGATGGAAAATAACGAATGGAGAAAATGTGAGATTGTTTAAAGATAACTTTGTAAAAGACCTTTCATCCAGCTTTCCACAGCTGAATGAGATACTGGATGAAAATGTTAGAGTTGCTGATTTTCTTTCCAGAGAGAGACAATGGGATGAGGGGAAGTTGCAACATGTGAAATGTCCTAGAATTACTCAGATGATAATGCGCACTCCAATTTATCGGAAGGTGATGATATATGTTTTTGGAAAGAGAATGTCAAGGGAGTTTACTCGATGGAATTGGGGTATTTATAAGAGATTGACTACTTTGAAACACATGCATATTCATCAAGTTTGGCTACAGAGGATTGGAATCAACTAGTGTGGAAGACGGTTATTCCACCAAATATAAAAAATCTTTATGTGATATGCGTTTATGGAGTATATTGCTCCCTCGATGAATCTAAAAGCTCATCATGTTCCAATGGTGGGGATTTGTGAGTTTTATAGGAAAGAATGAGGGATAATATTGCATGTCTTATTTTTTTGTGAAGCGTCTAAAGACATTTGGAAGGTGAACAAATATTGGTCGATAGTAAAGCGATGGAGGCGGGGCAGTATGAAGTAGGTTGTGAGGGTAGTAGTAAAGACGAGCTCAAAAGAAGAGTATGAGGTCTGGGGAGTCACTTTGTACTCAATCTAGTTGCATCTATATTGGGTAAAGCACGGGTAGGAAGGGCCGAAAGGCTTGTTTAGTGTTGAAGATTCAAAGAGGTATTTGGCATCTAACAAGGAGGCTCGTCTGGCTATTAGAATTGCTAATTCTCTTGGTGTAAAGGTTGGAGATAGGAAATGGTATCCGCCGGTGCATGGCCTGTTCCGTTTTGATGTTGATGCTTCGATGAATGATCAAGCTCGTGCATATGGTGTTGGTGCGGTGATACGTGATTGTGAAGGAAAAATTATTGCAGCTATGGCAAAGAAAAATTATGTACCCGAACTCGATGCTTGATACCGAGATTAATGCGGTGCTATATGGTGTGTGGTTATGCTTGCAAGAAGGCCAAATATCGTTTTTGATTTACTTGGACTCACTTCTAGCTATACGGATGTTATCAGATAGGGAGGGCGATGACTCATATTTGGATATTGAATTGCCGATTCTGGCAGAGGTCGTTAGTAATGGTTATATTAGAAATTTTTGTCATATGTATAAGGATGCAAATATGGTAGCTCATAGACTTGCCCGATATGGGGCAAGTTATGATGGGATGGTTATTTGGAATTCAAAATTTCCTCATTGATTGAGGGAGATGGTGAAATAAAGTTTTAGTTATTTTTGTTCCAAAAAAAAAAACACTCAATAGAATGTTTGTCAAAAAAAATTCAAAAAATATACTTTTTATTTTATATTGGATAAAATATATGTATATATATACATGCAATTATTATTTTTTTATTGTGACCCTAGTACTTACGCGATTGTTATTAAATTTAAGGAGCATGATTAATTCTCATTGTAATCCAATCATATCATATAGACACATACTAATATACATTTAAATTTATTCAATACGTGCCTCAAGTCAATGGTGATTCTCACGAGATAGCTACCCCATATTAGAAAAAAATAATAATTGGAAAATCCCTTTAAAAGGAGTTACGTGGAAAACAGAGGATTGCGTGGGAAAAAAAAAAAAGAAAAAGAAAACAAAAATGAGGGAAGAAATGCCATAAACCTCGTCGGTCTACGAAGCACCGTTGTACCCTCAGGTACAAACCATCACTGCGCAGCAGCCCACCTACTCATTTACCCAAATGCGTGGTCTAATTACGAAATACACCCCAATTCTCTCTCTCTCCCTCTCTCTCCTCATCTCTTTCAGACATTTTTGCCAGCCCTCGTGAGCTAGGTACAACTCGTCAAAGCCCCCCCCCCCCCCCTCTCTCTCTCTCTCTCTCTCTCACACACACACACACACACACACACACACACTGTCGCTCTCTTGTCATTTTTTTCGTATACCCAACAAACCCTTCACTCCGCGTTTGTGGCTTTCGTTTTTCCTTGAGGAAATTCAATTGCATCTTCCGAAAGTACGATTCTGAGGAATTTGAAATCGATTTATGATAATTGAGATTGGATTTGGGCCGTTGATCTGATGGAGCGGATAGTCGGAGGTAAATTCAAGCTCGGCCGGAAGATCGGTAGTGGATCATTTGGTGATATCTTTCTGGGTGAGATTTTGTATATCTGAACTTGCTCAGGATTTTTTTTTTTTTTTTTTATGCTTTTGCTGTACTGAATTTTTTTGCCAATTCTATGTTGTGCAGCTACGCATATAGACACGTTTGAGATTGTCGCAGTGAAGATCGTAAGTCTATGCAACTATTTTTCGCTTAGATTTTTTTTTTTTTGTTGAATTTTCGGGTCTTTGTTTTTTAGTTGTCCAATGGACTAGAACTATGCATGCTGCTATATGTGGTTCATCTTCTAGTTGTTGTTTTTTTTCCTTTTCTTTTTTAGTTGCTTGTAAATTAAAATTGAAAGGTTTATAATTTCAGTTTAGGTGATTCTGGGTTCATTTTCTTATTTTTATATGAACGTTTAAATGGTCGATTTCTCGTCTGTCCGTGTAGACTCATCCTATAATGACGAGTGAGCGGCTGATTGAAAGGTCTCAAATGTGGGGAATGCTGTCCATTTTCTCATTTGTTTTATTTTTCTTCTCATTGCTTTAGATGCTATAGTTGTACGAAGCAATTTCTGGCATTTCAGTGAAGATAGTTTAATCTGTAGATGACTGCTGCTGACCTGTTACTTTTGGCTTTTTTTGCAGGAAAACAATAAGACCAAGCATCCGCAACTTCTTTATGAGGCCAAGTTATACAACATTCTTCAAGGAGGAAGTATGTTGTCGCGCCATTTCTCTTTATCGGGAAATAAATTTCAGAATTAAGTTCATTTATTGCTTCTAAGAAATTTATTAGGCTTCAAGTTGTTTAAACTGATAAGCGCGTGCTTAAATGCCCATTCGTTCATCTAAAATCAAATGCGAGCCAAAGCTTGGCATGAGACGCTCCTAATTGTCACTTAAACATCATCGTTAATGTGGACTTTGCATCAAGTTTGCTGCATCATAATAGGGCACATGTTTAATCTCAAGGTCCCCACTTTTCAAATGAGAAGTGTATCCAGGTTCAAATTGATATATTGATTAGGGAAGTGTACGTGTTACTATAGTGATGTATGGATTTTTTTTTCCTCTAATGTAAAAACTCAGATGAACTAAATCGATTGGCTCGTTAACCAACATGAACACATTAATATGTTCTGGAGTTCGTCCACAGTTCATGCTTATTGAGTTTCAGAAATATGTAGGACCTAACAAGGAAAAAAGAACAAATAAAATGTCCTTACTCTAGTTGGTCTTTCCAAGTCTATTAAAAACTATTTAAATTATATCTAATTTCAGGTGGCATTCCTGGAATAAAGTGGTCTGGTGTCAATGGGGACGACAATGTTCTTGTCCTTGATTTGCTGGGACCAAGCCTTGAGGATCTTTTTGTGTATTGTGGTAGGAAGTTCTCATTGAAGACCGTGTTAATGCTGGCTGATCAAATGGTAACTTCATACTGTGGAAATCGGACTTTTTTTTACCCTCCTGTTTCCAACATTGAAGTTGTTTTTCTCTGAATGCTTATCGTTTGTTCCATGTAGATAACCAGAATAGAATTTGTGCATTCGAAAGGCCTCCTACATCGGGATATCAAACCTGATAACTTTCTCATGGGTCTTGGTCGGAAAGCGAATCAGGTAAAAGCATTTGCTAGTTGTTCATGTGATATCTCTATTCCATGCTTCCACTTTTCTCCATAATCTTATTCTCTTGTTGCACCTCTTAGGTTTATATTATTGATTTTGGTTTGGCTAAAAGGTATCGTGATTCGACATCAAACCGGCATATTCCATACAGGTGTGTTTCTGCTCAAGTTTGCTATTGCAACGTTATTCAACTTTAAGATTCCTTGATGTGACATTAATCTCTTTTATCTCGTCACTCAATTTGATAATTCAATATATTTTTCAAAAGCCAAAACTACAGCTCCAAAGATTACTTTGCAAGATTGAAAAAGCATACCCTTATGAACTCAATTTAAAATTAATGAAACTCTGGACTCTTTGTTTATCATGTTCGAATTTGCTTCTACAACGTCATGTCTCTCTGTTCATTGTAGCAACAATTCAGTACAGGCCTTATGACGACTCATGAGAATCATGCTTGCCTTTTTCATTTGCACAGGGAGAATAAGAATTTGACAGGAACTGCACGTTATGCAAGTTGTAACACCCATCTTGGAATTGGTAAGACTAGAGAGTTTTCCCTTTGTCTTTGTCAATCCAGGATAAAGAACAAATATTGAATTGTGATTTTTATGATAGGTATTATGTAACCCCTTTTCATGCCCCCCTTTTGTAGAGCAAAGCCGGAGGGATGATCTGGAGTCCCTTGGATATGTGCTTCTTTATTTTTTGAGAGGAAGGTCTGTGAGTGCTTGTTCTGTTCTCCTTTATTTATTTAGTTTTTGTTATTGCAATATCATATTTTGCCTTTCATTTTTAACCAACTTTAAGTCTGCATATAGCCTCCCCTGGCAGGGTTTAAAAGCTGCTACCAAGAAGCAGAAGTATGACAAGATTTGTGAGAAAAAATTATCAACTCCCATTGAGGTGGTGACATATATTGATTACTCTCAGAGCTCCTCTTTTTTTTTTCACTTTTCTAGTCTTTGTACTCGTGTTATACAAAATCATTTTTTTCCTGAAGGTGCTATGCAAGTCCCATCCCGTGGAATTTGCCTCCTATTTTCACTATTGCCATTCTTTGACGTTTGACCAGCGACCTGATTATGGATTTTTGAAACGCTTATTCCGCGAACTATTTACTCGTCAAGGTGAGGGCCTAGTCTAGTAACCCAGGACGTTGTGCATAACCTACATTATACAGGTTCATTTGGGAACAGTTGATGGTCTTGGATATAATTAAGTAAACTTCAGTTGGGGCTGAATGCCAGATTGTTCCCCAGTTTTAGACCTTTCTGTTCTCAAAATTGTTTTTTGCTGCCTCCTGCAGGTTATGAGTTTGATTATATATTCGACTGGACTATCTTGAAGTATCAGCAGGCACAAACAAATAAAACACAGAAACGGGTATCAATTGTTTCCTTTACCTAGTTTTGTAGCTTCCTTCTTATTGTTTATGGCAAGTTCTGTGTGAGCTGATATCCTCAGCACACTGGTATCTTCTGCTGCTTTATGTGGAACTGGTGAACCATTCTCATATTTCTCATTTGAAACTTTCCACAGCCAATTGCTGGAGAAAGCAGTGAAGTGGCTCCAATAGATGCAGAAAAGCATCAAGGTTATCAACTTTTATGTTATTTTCATGTTAGTAGGAACGTCTTGCTTACCAAAACTGTGATCTTTACTTTTAAGGGGGGTTGGCAATTTAATTTTTTTGATGGTCGTTCATGAAGTTCAATGCAGTCTTTCTATTTGAAAGACAAGAATAGAATATAAATATGAACTTGTGTATCTATGCCTGAGAAAGATATAGTTCAAATTAAAGCTAATTCTGCATATCATATCTGTTGGTGCCATAGGCAGTAACGCTCCTTTGCCAACTGATTTGGGTGAACGTATGAGGTCAAATAATGCTGCTGCTAGTCCTGGTGTACGCTTGCAGTTCAAATCACCGACAAGTCGAAATGTTACGCATGGCAATCCTCTTGACCGAAATGTAAGTAATTATCATGTTGATTGCAAGGGGGGAATGCTTTTCCTCTCGGCATTTTTTTTATCTCAAGTCTCAACTTTGTTGCTTGAAAATATTAATTGTTATGTAAAGCAATTACACATCAAAGCACATTACTGATACCTATTTATTTTGTTATTTAGTGCAATAATATCCGTTGTTTATGTAGGTATTCAGCAACACACATATGCCATCTACTTCATTCTCTCCCGCTGTTGTCGGAAAGGGAAATACCTCAAAGCCTATATTATCTATTGAGGCAAACGCTAACCATGGTCATGGAAATGATAATTCTGCACCTTCAAGTAGTTGGATTTCTTCCTTACGCCGCATCTCTTCATCCAAGTGAATGATGTGGACAACATATGGTTTGTTCCTGTCCCTTACCTTTTCTTTTCCTGCTCTCTCTCTCATGTATTTCTCTGTTGCTTATTCTTGTCCCCATGTTTGAGAAGAACCATTATTGTTGGTTGATGTTATTTCATGTGTTTGAGAACCATCTTTGCTTAAATAATTTCATGTATGTTTGAGAAACTTGTTTGTTTCTTAAATATTTCTTCCAGTTTTTACAAGTCACATCTAGTTGAAATGCTGGAAATATGTTACGGATTTTAGGTTAGTATCCTTGTGCCGTGTTTATTACCGCTGATGTGAAATAATTTTGAGGTTCTGAGGGCTGCATGAACAACAATTATACAAAGACTTCAATTTCTTTGTTGATCAAGTCTAATGTTCAACCAGAAAGGAGCTCATTTGCTGTCTGCTGTGAAGTTTTAATTAAATATATGCTAATTCGCAGTATTAGTGAACCTCACTGAACCTTTGGATTACGTGTATAGATGATTTAATGTTCAGTAAGTTAACACGTTCCCAGATTTCCGAAGTTGCCTTCTGTCACTTGTTGAACATGATTTTATGGTCTCTCGATTACTCAATTAAGCAAATTTGCGACTCGCAGGATTTGATCTTTTGAACTCTCTCTGCTGCCATAGTAGATGGGAATGTTGTTGAAGATGGGTACCGGCAGTGGCTGGTCCAACCTGTGCAAATTGACTGTTTATTTTCTCGCTCATTGGTGACATACAGGAGTTACCAATCCTTCATGCTCGTCATTGGTTGATTCAGTGAATGGTGTGTATAGTATACAAATGACAAGGCGTTTAATATTCCCCAATTACTTGTGGTTTGTTAGCCAAGGAATTCTGTTTATTTATGCTGGCCTCTATATCTTTTTTGTCTCCAACTAATGCACAGCCAAAGCAAAAGGTTGCTGGAGTCTAGAAGCTACATCTGCGATCCATCAGTTGAATGCATATATTGCAACTCAGAAAAACAAAATTCAGTAAAATAATTTTAAGGTGGTTCTTGCGAATCTTCAGCCGCTCTAAGGAGACTGGAAAGAATGGAGGGTTGTTTCCTGCTTATCGACAATGATGGTGATTCTTGAGACGGCATAACGGGCATTTGTCATATGTAGAAATCCCGTTCTCTTAAATATTACTAGGGACTAGGGAGGGGTTATGCTAGGCCACTCTGGGCGCTTATATGGTGAAATGTTGGGTTCTTGTTGTGTAGCACAGTTGTGCAGTCAAGGTTATGGCTAGTTCATGCATATGAAGAATAATTTGCTTGCTTTTACTCAAAGGTTTGCAAGTGGGTCAAGCAAATTCAACACGGTAAACTGAGAGAATTTGTTGAAACTATGCAGTATGGTTGTGCAAAAAATGAGATCGGGGGCCCTAGAGGAATCACAGTCAAAACATGCAGAAAGACTTTTCATTCCAAGAGATTGCTCATATTTCTTCTCTATGCGCCAAAATTTGCTCAGCTACACGCATATAATCAATCTGCTTGTGCTAAGTTTAGATTCAGATCATAACAAAAGGGGAAGAGGGAGGTATATATTAAGAGAGTTGCATGACCTATGACAGTAGGGCACCTTTCTCCAAACAAAATATCTTCAATCATCATTTCCAGAAAGCCAGTATAGGCCTGTTGAAGCCAGATTTACTGCCGGATAAGTTGGAAGTCATGTCCTCTACCCTACGGAATCCAATCTGCCATCAACAAGAATTGCTCAAACCTTGAAAAAATTATTTCAATGCAAGTTTAGGGAAACTTTTAAAAGTATTACCTTGTCTAAAAGTACGTCCTGGAAATCTTCCGGAGGTATCTGAATGTTTTTATAGTTGGCATTGGCTGTCTGTGGAAATACAGGAACTCTTATCAGGAGATTCGCTACTAAAGAAAGTCGACAGTCAACAATAGATAATCCTGATCACCAGAGGCAACCTTGTTCCCTATCATAGCAAGTGACTACATAGATAAAGAATAAAAGCATACCTCAGACACGAGACGGTTTTTAGAATATGAGCTCCATGGCTGAGGTTCCAGAATGAAAACTCCACCCTGCCACAAGAGTAATCAGTTGCCCATCTAGAACTTTACAAAACAAACAGCACTCAGCAAATGTTAAAACAATGAAATACCGGTTGAAGTAGCGACCACACTCTTGAAAATAGTGTTATTAACCCATCATCACCCCAGTTCAAATGTATCCATTTTGACACGCTTAGACTGCAAGGAGCAAAAACCAATTTTTTTATCAGGCACAGAACAAAGAAGAGATTATATATTTTTTTCTCATGTAAAAGCAAGGATTCGCAAAATCTAAATACATGTCGGAACTGAAAATGCAGTTTTTTCATATAAGAACGAGGATTAACATGATCATAATAAATGTAAGAAGTATTACATGAATTATGGAAACAAAGCCATCTGTTATATTCCTTTAAAGATTTGAACTTCTGGGGCAGGGTTGTGGAGGCGGGCTGTTTCAGTCAATTATAACTTCATGCATGGCTTATCTCATTTCAAACAAGTGTTCATGGAGCTCAAGTCAGTAGTAGCAACTGCCAAATAGATATAGGCTCAAAACAATTGCAGTGTGGCCTTTCCTAACGAAAACTGGAAGGCATATAGGCAGGATAAGAAAGAAAGCATATTACCAAAGGATTGCATGGTAATATTTATTTGCTGGTGGATGCCAGTTCTGAACAAAATTTCCTTTCTCAAAAGAGACTATTTTTAGCAAATCTTTTTCCAGCAAAAGAGGGGAACCACTGGTGCCCTCATCTGGTGATTTAGTTGTACTCTTCTCAAAGCCAATGCCCAGCTTTGCATCAGCTCCTGGACTCTTGGAAGTCATTTTATGCGTATTTGTCCTTACGATTTTCCTTAGTGTCCAGTTCGCATCCTCAATTCGAGCTGAATATGGTGAACAACTTTAATCAGAAAGACTTCATTTATTTTCCAGGAAGTAGTCACAGACCACAGTGACGTCTAAATTAGAAGCAGGTTTAGCCAATAAACATTTGTTCAGGAGAAATACAGAAGCCAAGTCTAGAAGACTAATTCAGAACATGAATTGAGAAGTCCCAAGATTTAGCTAAAAAGATACTAAAATATTTAGCCAATAAAATGAAAAAAAAGAAGGAAAAAAAAGGCTCGCTTTTTATTTCCTATATCAATTGGCTGCATATGACAAAAAATTGTTTCTCATCAGGAGAATGAAATCATGTCAATCAAATAGAATGGTAGAACCCAGGCATCCTGATGAGAAAAACCAGCAATAGCATAAATTGTTGAGAACTCTTGATTGTGTTTAAGGATCAATAATATAGCAGGCAACCTACTATATCTCACTTGGAAAACAATTTGCACTCATATACTAATAGATTAGCTTACGTTACAGTGCCTTGTTTGTAAGCTCTTTTTTTTTTTTTTTTTTTTTTTTGACAAATATCTATGAAGAGAAGTGTCCGAGCACAAATGTTCTATATCTAATGGACAGAATAAAATTGGGAAAAAAATGACAATCTGTCAAGGTATTTTAATAGTCACGATGCCATCCAAACTAGGCCTTCATAAACATGTCTCATAAGCTATATAGGAATATTCCTACTATTGTGGTTGTTGAATACTTTCCCAAGTCTTAACTTGCATTTTCAAAAGATAAATTCACTCTCAAGTTATGTAAGAAGAGGTTCAGCGCAGTAAATTAGGAACAGATACCTCCATCAATGTCAACACCAAGAATGCTCTGGCAACCAAACTTTTTAGCTGTACAAGAAAGATAGTTATAGAGTCAAGGCCAGGCCTGTAAAATCAAGATCACCACACCAGAGCATAAGATACTAAAATATTTAGCCAATAAAATGAAAAATGCTCAAAACTGCTTACCTATAGATATGGTGACCAACCCACTATTGCATCCAATGTCAAGGCAATCCTTGCCCTCAAACCATTCCTTTTTCATCACCTTCAGTCTAGGATCTTCGTCCATGTCCTGCCCAACCTGCCAACACCATGGCCAAGCAAGCAAGAAGTTGAGAAATAAAGATTTAGCTCGATTGCATTCTCATATTCTAAAGACTTGACACATTATTTCACTCATAAGATTTTGTGATTACGATCCTTCTACAACAATAATTGAACTTTCAGAACATGCACTGTATCAACACTCTCATGAGGCAATTCAACAATAAGGAATAATTCAAGGACAAAAATTGAAAATAGGCACAACGCTGCATAATTTGAAAGCCTAGAACGAAATTATAACCTCTTAAAATTGAAAGGAAAAAGATCATGGCAATCAATTATTGAATCAAACGGAGTAATTGTCTTTTTAAACATTCACGAGCATATCGCTTCGCAATTACATTGGTATAAAGACATGCAGATTAAATGGAAATGTAAAATAGAATAGGGGGATTACTCTATAGCCATAGTAATGCCTGTAATTTCCAAAGATGGCAATTTCTTTCCGATTTCTTTTCTTGGACGGTTGCTGTTGGGCTGCTGCCGGTTCAATTTCATTATCATCGTCGTTTTTCTTCCTCTTGCCCTTGTTCTTTTTGTTTTCTGCCGCCATTATTCACCGTTGAGGTTGATGGATTAGGGTTTGTAGAAGTGGGCGAAGAGGGTTCGATGGCGGTGAAAGAGAAGGCGTCAGCCTATTGTACGTGTATTGTGTTGTGGATTTTCTTTATTAAAAACAAAATGAAATGAAATAAAAAGTGGGGAAAATTTATATTTTCATACCTACATTTTGGACCATTTTTTAAAAATGACTCACTTTATTATTATTATTAGCAAAACAGTACTCATCTTTTTAAAAATTTTACAAATCTAACCTCGATTAAATTTGTAGCCTGTAATATCTATATGGCATGCCCAGCAAAATTATTTTATTTTTAGTTCATAATTGACATGGAATATTCAGGTAATATTTTTTAAATTCCGGCGTGCCACATAGATATTCTAGATTGAAAATTTGATCGATGTTAGATTTGCAAAAATTTTGAAAAAGTGTGTATTATTTTACTAATAGTAATAAAGTGAGTCATTTTTTAAAAAGTGTAAAAAATGTAGGTATAAAAGTGTAAATGTCCCTAAAAAGTGGTATGGGCTCACTTTTATTTATACGAATTAAATTAAGAATATTATTTTTTTTCTTACTCATGCAATCGACCTGTGATATTGAGGATATTTGAACTCTAATTTTTTTGGTCACCAAACACCCCCACTCCACCACTAGATCATCCCCATCAGGACATGAATATCATTTTTCTTTTATAAATTTGGTTTGAGTATAAATTATGTAATGAATTTTTAGTTCTTTTTTGTAAAAAAACTAAGACCTTACAATGTTTTATAAAAAAACTGTCACCTTACCAAAATTTCGGAATTGAATTCGTGGGTTGGCATGTGAGATTAATTGGCTCATTTTAATTTAGTAAATTTAAAATGAACATTACATTTAAACATTGAATTCTGGCGTGTCAAGATACAAATTCGATGGTGGATTTTTGTTTTGGCAATATTTTTGCTAAAATATCGAAACATTGAAATTATTTGTTTTTTTTTTGCCTTGTTTACCTATGAGTTTCACTTTCTACCCTATAACATACTGAATATAATATTTTCTTAATTTGATCTCTCACTAACGATCTAACCGCACAATGAAGTTCACATATTTTATTCATTTATTCTGTGTTTTACCACATTCTACTTTTATTCTTTTCTTGACTTGAACGTCGGAGGCCCGATGATCATCACCCCTCCCCCTGATGGTTTTTTACACTTATGGTGTTCATTTTGTTTCTGTTTCACAGATAGACCGCTGCTCCAGACTAAATCGATAATTGCAGATTTTTGGATCTACAGTTTAGCGCCCACTGTGAGGCAGCGATCACATTAGTGAAATGAAATAGCAACGCCTAATGAGAGTCGCAGAGAAGAAAAAGGACCCCAACAAGATGGGAGAACCACTACGCCTTCGCCTGATGTTCTATGGAATATACAATATCAAATGGCGAATACCACACAAGAGTTGGCGCTTCTGAGATCAGAAAACGCTTCACTTCAGTAAACTTAAAGATCTGACCATCATTAACAACACACGCCATCAGAACTACATCAAACTCACCAATTTATTCGGCGAACCAAATTTGGTATACTCTAAGTGTCATCATTCTGTTACTTTTACCGATCCATTTTAATGCAGGTACAAGTGCGTCAGCACAAAAGGTAGATGCTAGGCAGCAAATGGATGAGAGCTCGTTAAGACCACCCTCAGGGTTTGAGTACCGTGCTTTTGAGCAAGAAAGATTCCGACATCAGGCCCTTGAGCAAGAGAGGTTTGAACAGCAACGCAAGTTCAACCGGGGATTCAATCAGAGAAGAATTGATCACCCAAGTAAATTGGAGCAATGATTAGCTGATATCGATGCAATGATAATGTGAATTCTAGGTGTGCCTCTACCAATCCGTAAGGCTGTACCAAATAGCTTTGCTGACTCGCCATTCGTGGACGAAATTATGTTAATAGAGATGCATTGGAAGTTCATCCTCCCATCTATGAAGTTGTTCAATGGAACTTCAAATCCGAATGACCACATCGCACAGTACAAACAGAAGATGTTCATCGCATCAATACCAAAGTACCTTAGAGAAGCTTGCATGTGCAAAGGTTTTAGGTCAAGCTTATCACGTGCTGCACTGCAGTGGTTCACAAACCTCCCTAATGCTTCGATTAGATCATTTGCGCAACTCATAGACCTTTTCGTAGAACAGTTCGCCAGCAGCCGAAAAATTGAGAAACATTCCGATGAACTCTACGTCATTATCCAGTACCCAAATGAAACACTTAGGAGCTACGCTGCAAGGTTTAATAGAGAGAAGGTAGAGATACCAAACTACAATGCTGACACCGCTGATAAACTGAGATTTTACACTAGTTTCAATGCTATTTAATCGTGCATTTTATATTGGTTTACTCGTATTTTTATCCTAGTTTATTTGAATTTCACTCATTCTTAGAGTTTGGTATATGTTGTGATATTTGTAGGTTTTGTCCTATATTTTACTGTATTTTTGGACAAGAGATAGTTAATGATTTTCCGGGGTCGTGTGTTGAAGAATTTGAGACGAAAATAAAATGGAAACATCGTATGAGAGGAGCCATGAGCCCGACCCGTGGGCACGATCGTAGGTGAGGTGGCAGGTGACCAAAGGTCCGGCCACTGCCCGTTCGTGATAGAGGAGAGGGTCGAGTGAAGAAAACCTGCGACCTAGGTCGTGGGTAATGAGATCGGTCGCGGATAATGTGCCACATCGGATACATGTGTAGCCGCGACCCGAGCCACGAGTGACTGGGTCGCAGGTGAGGTCGCGAGTTGTCAGATTTGTTCGTCACTTTGTCGCCCCTAGCTTTAATTTCCTTAAGTAGAGGGATATGGGCACTATGAGGAGACATCATGATAGCACTAACAGTTCTTCTAGCTTGCAAGGTATTCAATGAACGATAGTCCTCAGGAACTTAAAGAACTCTCTCAATCCGCTCAAGTGAGATACCCTGCAATGTGGATTTTCTAAGAAATGCTACAAAAGAAACAAATGAAGATAATTAAAAATGACAATGAACAAGTGAAAGTGTGAAACACTATCCCACACAAATTAATGGAGAAAAAACGCACAAGCTAGTTCAAAAGATCGAGGTGGACATTTTTCACTGGATTCACCACATGTCACCCAAAACCATTTAGGCTTCCATTCACTGAAAGATGAGATGTAATCTTTCACAATGCCCGGGAACCCGCCAGTCCATCTAGTGAAGTAATAGAAGCCCAGATTACCAGGCACTTTGCTGATCCTATACAATGAATGTCATTCTTCCAACGTCGGTTCACCAAACTTCAGGTCATACCATATCAATAGCATACCCATCATATGTCTATAACCATTGGAAGAAATTTAAGCTGAGAAATCCCATAACTAGCTGGGACTTTCCTAAAAAGGTTATGTAAAGGTAATCGAACATCTCTCTTGAAAACATCAAAGTAAAATGCAATGAAGTCCTTTGGTGACCAACAAGCCCTTTCCGAAGACTTTGGGACCCTTACCTTCAATTGACAAGCGACCCCGTAAGACCATATCAAATGTCTTAGATATCATTGGTCGACTATAGATGACACTTCTTCTGCCTTGAACCCTAAAGATTCATTTGCAATTTCATCCATATTGTCAGAACCATCAATTTTCTCACCTGAGTTCTTTATCTGATCGACGACCATGTCATCATCCTCAGAAAATGTACTCTTGATGTCTTCAATACTGCCAAACCCTGAATCTGAGCCCTCATTCTCAAATTCTGATACATCTCTCAAGTTCCAGATCTCGCCACATTCAATAGACTCTGAATTTTTCTTTAGAGTTTTTGATTTTTTGGGGATGACGACACTTCTAATAGAGATTTCTAACCTAGGATTGACATCAACCCCAGGATCAAAGTTGACCCCTAGTTCGACTGAATTTGAACTTCTTTTCTCAGTATTCTCAATCTTAGGCATCTCCATATCATACTGCAGATACCCTATCATCTCTTTTTTATTTTATTTTGGAGATCGACTTTTCCACTTATCCTCAGATTCACAATGCAAAAAATAGATAAACTTGCTCTAATCAAAATTGGAAAGATAAAAATAAAAATAACTTCCCAAGAAAGGCTCTCGATTGCTATCCAGATATGGCGTCACTTACGCCGACCTTGGCTACAGCTGCGACACTGCCAAAAAAATTATTATCAACTGAATTCGACATACCTCACATGTAGATGGGCTGGGAAATAAATGACAATCTAGCAGTATTTATTGTGATGGATGTCTTGTGTCGTAAAGAAATAATTAGCCGCCTGAATCTCAGTCGTAAAAAATAAGAAGACAATATGTATACAACAACTTTGAGCAAAGACACACGAGATGGGCTTCTTCCTTTATGAACCTCACCTGACCCATTACAACGAGAAGACCTAAGTAGACATGATTAAGTAAAAAAAAAGAGGTTGACCTCAGGATCGGTTACTTCTAGGGTAAATTAAGAAGTCGACCCTAGGGTCGACACTTCTCAACAACTTCTAAGGATCAATATATCCCTAGCTCGATCACTTCTAAGGGTTGAGACTTGCCAAGGTCAATTTCATTAAAATTGAAACAAAAAGACCCCCGTGTGCGTCTGGCAAACAATAATGATTTTTGGTAAATAATATTAGATTTATGGTATTCGGCCTTACGGGTTGCATTTAAAGTCTCGATCATCCTACCTTGTAGTTTGCACTCAAAGGTTAGGCGTTCGACCTCCGGGTTATTTTATAACTTAGGTAATTCAACTTCATAGCCCACATTCGGGGCTTTGGTGTTCGACCTTATAGTTCGCGTTCAGAGCCTCGATCGTCTTACCTTTCAGTTTGCGATGTTCGTCCTCCAGGATTATTTTCATGTCTTGGGACATTCATCTCTAATTTTCCTTCGGGCACCAGCGTTTGATCTTACATCGAACGTCATTCATTGCCCAACTCCCATAATGAAACTTAGGTAATGAGGGGTTAACTGTAGTGTTCATTTTTCATCAACCAACTACGCTGGTCCAAGAATATTGAACGTCATAATTCAATTACTTTTCAAAAAGATAACCGTTCAAATTGAAATTTGAATTAACGTTGGCAGTTTTGCTTTATCCGGAAGGGTTGACGGGTTCAGAGGAGTCGACACATTCTTCAACAGCCTCCGCGATCCGTGTAAACCTTAGCTGCTACCTCCACCTCTAAAAAGAGGTCCCCTTCCTCATTCGACGACTACGCAGACGTACCTACGAGTTTCACCTTCTACCTTAGAACATCCTAAATATAGTATTTTCTTAGTTTAATCTTTCACTGACGATCTAACTGCACGGCGAAGTTCCCATATTTTATTCGTTTATTATGTGTTTTACCGCATTCTACTTTCATTCTTTTCCTAACTTGAGCGTCAGAGGCCTAACGATCGTCACCCCCTTGACGGTTTTTGGCTCTTACTGTAACACTTTTTGTTTATGTTCCACGGATAGGTCGCTGCTCTGAACTAAATCGATAATTACAAATTTGTGGATCTACATGCATGTTATGTCATTTTTAAAATGTTATTCTATTTAAATTTTATGAAATTTGATCTTTCTTATCTTTTTTTTTATTTCTAATTTTCAAAGAAACTCGCTCATGTGGTTGAAATACCCACCCTTCTATTTTTTTCATTTATAAAGTACAACGTGAGTAGATTCTATTGAAAAGCTGAAAAAAGAAAAAAAAAACAAGAATTAGGTTTTCGAATTAGCAAAATACAATGTAATACCCCGTAAATTAATTACTGCTTAATTGCAGTTAAGTGTGTGATTACTGTACAAGTACAGTAATTTCCAGTCAGATTAGGGTCGAAAGTATCCGTTAAGTTTCATTGAATTCAAGGTCAATTAATTCTCGTAGGTGGGTTAATTATTATTTCAGTTAGGGTTTATTTCTTTATCAATATGGAAAGCCGAAATCGTAATTTTAGATAAATTCGATTTCTATTCTTTTAAATTTGCGGTGTGTGTTTATCGTGAATTAGATATTCCGATAAATATTTTCAGGACTGGGAGAATCATATATTCTCCAGTCATTAGTGTTTAAATTCAGATAATTTAAACAGCGTGATTTAAAAGCCGAGAGAATTAGATATTCTCTAGTTCGGATGTTTTAATTGTTGAGGATTTAAAACCAGTATTTTAAAATAGTGTTTTAAAAATCCAATAATTTTAGATAAATTATTATTTTGAAGTAAGGGAATTATTTTAGCAATATCGGTTTAGTTCAGGATTTTTCCGGAGATGAAAAATATCACGATAACCGAACAACCGATATTTAAAACGGATATTTTTTTTAGTCAACCAAGGCATGGAAGACCATGTCTTTCCCCTCACCTCTCCCATGCCTCTCACGTTTCTTTGTCCCCCAAATCAAAGAAAAATATAGCTATATTGTATTGAATAGATACATATGTATAGTACATAGAGAGAGAGAGAGAGAGTGCTTACCATTTCATCTTCATTGCTGCAACATTTTTGAGAGAGAGAGAAGGAGGAAACAACAGCTCCTTCTTCTTCATTCCTCTCATTCCATCTTCTTTCATTTTCTACACAAAAGTTGAGTGAGAGAAAAGGGCAAAGCAGCCCTCATTTCATCATCTTCTCCACACCATCTTCTTTCTTCCATTTTCTTTGAGAGAGAGAGAGAGAGTGAGAGAAGCAAGAAGTTTTAGCCATTGTTGAGGAAAACTCCATCTCATTGCAGCCGTTCTTCACCGTTGTGTTTCCGGCGTCGTCGTTGGAAGCTTCGTTTCCATCAATCCATCTTCTTCCAAGTTTCTTCCAACATTTCCCCATTGTTGTCTTAAGAGGTATTTCGAAAACTGTGGCTATGTAGTTATGTTTTCAGTTTTCGGCATCGATAAATATATTTGGTTTGTGTTTTAAAGCATGCATTCCGGATTTAAACTTAAGAAGTTGTTGTTTGAATTCTTGGTGTTCAAATGATGTTTGATGATTTAGAAATGAGTTGGTTATGTGTTTTGAGTGGTGTTGTGTAGTTGTGTATCGAGTTTCATGGCGTCTATCATCGTTCATGCGATTCTCGGCCTCAGTTCCGTGTGAGCGCGCATAGACAGCGCGACCACAGGGACGCGCACGAGCGCGCATAGGTAGCGCGCCCGCGCACTTCGCGTTCAGCAGACTCGCCACCCTTCGGTAAAACGAGCATAACTCTCTCGTTATTCGTCGGATTGAGTCACCGTAAACTAGACTTAAGTGGCTTTCTAATGGTATATGTCTCAGTCTCTAATTCATTTTGAGTAAATTATGAAAAATCGGCAAAGTCAGGTCACGTGTTTTTCTTTCGGAAATTCGTGACAGATTTGCTACCTTCCAGTAAAACGAGCATAACTTTTTCGTTAGTTATCATCTTGAGTCACCGTAAATTTTTCCAGAAACTAGACTTCCGTGGCTTTCCATCAATGTATGGCTTGTCCTCTGCACCTTAGTGAGTCAAAACAGAAAATTTTACAAATATAGACGTTGTGCAGAACGTTGTTTAATCTACGAACTTAGTGATGACTTTGTTCCTAGAATATAGTTGTGATGATGTTAAGGTATTTTTGATACCTTAATTGATGATGATGTATGCCTTAAAATGTTTAAAAGCTAGGGTTGAGATTAACCCTTAAGCTAAGAGAAAATTTAGAACCGATACTAGACCTTAATAGGCCTTCAATTTCATGTTGAGTCCAAACAACATTTTTGGTTCAACATACTCAGTTTTATGTTTATATCTATTGAAGGCTAGAAGATCTGAAAGGGATAAAACCGTGAGGAACTAGCAGCTGCAATATTAAAACATCGGTGAAAGGTGGGCTTTCTTTTCAACGGACTCTTAGTCCAAATAATGATTTAAGTTTTTACTCCCCAACAATTATCTATTTCTGATGCAAATAAGTTATTGTCATGCATAAAATATTTTGTTTTGTATGATATCCTTATCTGTATTTAGTTAGCTCGCAAGGGGCTTTCTAACTTTTAAATCGATCGGGCCTCGTGCTAACTTAGCATGTTAACTGAGGTTAGTGTACACTTAAGTCGGTGATATTAGGAAGAGGAAAAGGCTTAAGCGGAGCTATTCTTGACTAAGACATCGACGGTTCTAAATGTCCGTGGAAAAGGCTTAAGCGGAGCTATTCCTCGGAGTTTAGTTTAGATATGTATTCGTGGAAAAGGCTTTAGCGGAGCTATTCCTCAACGTGTGCGGAAAAGGCTTAAGCGGAGCTATTTCTTAGCACTCAGTTCGGATACGGATGATCATACAACAGAAAAGCGTACGCAAAGACAGAAAATGATTTAGTAAAACATAGGGCCTTTTCAGATAAAACCCTTGTGTGTTTACTCGGATGCATGACAATAAAACTAGTTTTAACAAACGTTCATAATATCAGATATATTATGATATTTTTAGCAACGTGTTCACTGAGTATACTTGTACTCAGCCCTGCATGTTTGTTTTTAAATGTGCAGGTTGAGTGTTGATGGTGCAGGGTGAACTGCTGAGAAAGAAAGTTGTTTTGTACAGGACTCAGAATATTCCTGTATTTTGTTATGTTATATTACTTCCGCTAATTAAGTCTAACCGAGTCAAGTCTTCAGTATGTCTTGAACTCATTGATACCTTTTTGTTATTCTGAGGTATATATATTTCTTCAGTTATATTTTGAGAAATGAAAGTCAGTCCAGAATTTGAGTTCACAGCAAATATCGTTCCTGGAATACAGTAGTTCATTCCTTTATTTAATTATTTTCGGTTCGCGCCTTGATCCATCCTTCATTGGGATCGAGTCGTGCCAGTCACACTTCATATTAATCAGATATTAATTTGGGGTCGTGACATACAATTCCCAAATTTCATATGACTGTGTTGGAAACTACAAAATCGTACAATTAGATGACAAAACTAGCAAAAATCAAATGACAAAATTTTGCCAACTACATGTACTACAGTTTCTAATGGACATCCATTTTTTCATAACGATGATAACTCGCATCCACTAGGCCCACTATTCTAGTGTGTGCACGTAGTAAAGCACACTCTTATATAATTAGGGGTGGAAATAGGTCAAACTGTCCGATAGGGGCCTACAACCTATTATACTTTGAGCCTGGTTAGGCCTGACCTATATAATAAAAAGGTTAGAGGTTCAGACCTTTTAAAAGCCTACATGGATAAGTAGGCCTGAACTTAGGTTTTGAAAATAACTGAAATAATATTTATTGACATTTATGTTTTGTGTTAATTTTGACTTGATATATATTATGTATTTTTTCTTAGATATGTTACTCTTGTTATTATTGATATTAGTTGAATAAAAAATAAAAATAATTTTAGAAAAACTCAAATAGACTTTTATAAAACCCCAAGCCTAGCTCATTTTGTTAAAAAGATTAGGTTTGAACCTATAAAAAAAGCCTACAACATATAATAGATCAGACTTGTGTCTAATATTTATATAATAGGTTAAGACCTACCAAGACAATGTTGGAAAATAGGATTTAATAAATTGAGTTTTGACTCATTTTATCCCATTTTTCGTGGTCGGGATATTTAATTTTGGATGAATTAAATACCATAATATTGACCTATGTTCTAAGTAGATAAACGTAGTATTTTTATTTGCTCAAATCTGATTTACGGTGAGTGAGAAATAAATGATTGAAGTTGGTCACACGATTGGGCATTTATGGTGTGTGGGATAATGTGTTTAAGACACATTAAATAAATCTCACATTGATTTCTTAATCAAGTTAAGAAGTGTATTTAAGTGTATTAACACTTAAGTGAAGTAATTAAGTGCACAAGGATGTGGGCCATGAGCCCACACGCGAGCGCCCGCCCGAGCCCGAGCCCGTGCCCGGTGCTCGTGCTCATCTCAACTCATCCTCGTCCTTGTCCTCGGACTTGGATCTTTGCAATTGGACTTTGGGCGTACGTGGGCTTCCGGGGCTTAGCCGTACCAGTTTTACGGTACAGAAACAGTCGGGTCATGGAGCGGGTCGGCGGATCGGCTATCCGGGTCTATAACGACTGTGGATCGGGTCGTAGGTGCACATGGTGCTTGTCCAGCTTGAAGGGTGTAACTCCTATGAGTTAAGAGCCTTCAAGTGAGTAACTGTCATCTGGAGCTGGTGGAGTTAGTGGGCTGGACAGTAACCGAAAGTAACTCCTGTCGGGAGTCATAGTCTGCAGCTGCCTTGGACACGTGTTGGGATCTGAGCCGACATGGGACACCTGTCAAAGTGTAATACACGTTCAACTTCAAGAGGTGGCAGCAGAAGATGCTCTTCTACCTAACAACGCTGGGAGTTGCTGGAGACATCAAAGAGAATGCTCCTGTGGTCGAGGAAAATGAGCCGGACGTCAACAAATGAATAGCGTATGACCAGTGGATCAATGGCGATTTTCTTTGTAAAAATTACATTCTGAATGGTTTAGTAGGTAGTCTTTATTCTGTTTATGGGAATGTAACTAGTGCTAGGGAATTGTGGGATGCTCTAGAAAAGAAGTACAAAACTGAGGATGCCGGAACTAAGACGTTCGTGGTGGCAAAGTTCCTCGATTATAAAATGGTGGACACCCGGTCAGTGATGGATCAAGTGCAAGAGCTTCAGCTCATTGTGCACGACGTTCATGCTGAAGGGATGGTTCTTCCCAACTCTTTCACCGTTGTTGCGGTGATTGAGAAGTTTCCACCATGTTGGAAGGACTTCAAGAGCTATCTCAAACACAAATGAAAGGAGATAACTCTTGAAGACCTTGTGGTTAAGCTTCGAATCGAAGCCGATAACCGAAAGGTGGATCCGAGACCACGAGTCCCGATCGAGGCCAAGGCTAACTTGATGGAACGTGGTGGACCATCAAATAGCAACAAAAGGAAGTGCTTGGATCAAGTTGACAAAGGGAAGAAGCCAATGACGAAGTTCAACAATAATTGCATCAATTGTAATAAGCCGAGGCATATGTCCAAACATTGCACGGCTCCAAAGAAGAAACGTACTAACTATGGTGCGCATTTGGCGGAACATAACAATAAAGGTAAAGGCAAGGCCCGTCAAGATGATTGGAATGACGATGATTTGGTTGCCGTTGTGTTTGAAGCCAATCACATGGACAACCCGAGAGAATGGTTCATCGACACTGGGGCTACTTGTCACGTTTGCTCGGACAAGAGCTCATTTGCTACCTACAAAGCTGTTGAAGGTAGAAAGTTACACATGGGGAACCAAGCCTTGTCTGAAGTGGTCCGTGTGGGCGACGTGGTTTTGAAGGTGACTTCAGGCCAAGAGCTGACTTTGAAGGCTGTGCTGCATGTTCCGGACATCCGCAAGAATCTAGTTTCAGGCTCGCTGTTAGTCAATCATGGTTTTAGACTAGTGTTTGAGTCTAAAAAGTTTATTTTGAGCAAGTACGGAAGGTTCCTTGGTCGGGCTATCTCGCCAATAGACTTTTCAAAATGAATGTAATGGCTATGCGCCGTGTTGCAAAAGAAAATGCTAATAAAGTTGATTCTTCTGTTTACTTGCTTGTTGAGTGCTCGGATTTATGGCATTGTAGATTAGGACACGTTAATCTAAATGCTATAAAACGTTTAGTAAATTTAGATTTGCTAAAAGTGAACCAATTTAATACACAAAACAAATGTGAAGTTTGTGTCGAAGCTAAATTGGCTAAGTTACCATTTCAATCGGTTGAACGGAGCACTAAACCTCTAGAGCTAATTCACACAGACGTGTGTGACTTAAAGTTTGTGCAAACTAGAGGAGGTAAAAAGTACTTTATTACTTTTATTGATGATTGCACAAAATATTATTATCTTTATCTTTTAAGGAGTAAAGATGAGGCGATTGAAGCTTTTAAGAACTTCAAAAATGAAGCCGAAAATCAACTAAGCTGTCGAATTAAAGCAATTCGAAGTGATAGAGATGGAGAGTATGTTGCCCCGTTTGAAGAGTTATGCGCAGAGACGGGTATAATTCATCAAACTACGGCTCCCTATTCACGACAGTCTAATGGTGTTGCTGAATGCAAAAACCGAACTCTTAAGGAGATGATGAATGCTTTGTTGATAAGTTTGGGATTACTATAGAACTTGTGGGGGGAAGCTGTGTTGACAGCCAACTATATCCTGAACAAAATTCCACTTAAGGGTAAGGATGTGACGCCTTACGAGTTATGGAAAGGACGCACGCCGTCTTACAAATACCTCACAGTGTGGGGGTGTTTGGCTAAGGTTGAAGTGCCACTTCCTAAACAAGTTAGAATCGGCCTTAAAACGGTTGATTGTATCTTTGTTGGGTATGCACTTAACAGTAGTGCATATCGTGTCCTTATTTATAATTCAGAGATTCCCGAGTTGACTGAAGGAACGATGATGGAGTTGAGGAATGCTATATTCTTTGAGAATGTCTATCCTTGTAAAGATAAGGATATGGCAGAAGGTAGTTCTGAGAAACGAACTTCTGAAGCTGCTACTAGTTCTGATCCTGTGGATGAAGAACCGAGACGTAGCAAGTGAGCTAGGACGGCTAAGACTTTTGGTCCAGATTTCATCACCTATATGCTAGATGATGAGCCAAAGTCTTTGAAAAAAGCTCTATCTAGTCCAGATGCTGCGTTCTGGAAAGAAGCTATCAACAGTGAAATCGATTCCATCATGCAAAATCACACTTAGGAGTTGACAGATCTCCCAAGTGGGTGTAAGCCATTAGGATGCAAGTGGATCCTAAAATGAAAATATAAGGCAAATGGTTCTGTTGATAAGTATAAAGCTCGTTTGGTTGCAAAAGGCTTTAGACAAAAAGAGGGGTATGATTTCTTTGATACCTACTCACCAGTAACAAGGATTACATCTATTCGGGTGCTTTTAGCGATTGCTGCCTTGCACAATCTTGAAATTCATCAGATGGATGTAAAGACCGCGTTTCTGAATGGTGAGCTGGAGGATGAAATATACATGGAACAACCTGAAGGGTTTGTTGCACCAGGGCAAGAACGAAAGGTGTGTAAACTTGTTAGATCGTTGTACGGTCTGAAACAAGCACCTATTTAGTAGCACCTGAAGTTTGATAACGTGATGTTATCAAATGGTTTCAAAATCAATGAGTGTTATAAATGTGTGTATATAAAGAGCAGTTCTAATGGCTATGTCACAGTCTGTCTTTATGTAGATGACATGTTAATCATGGGCAGTGGACACCAAGTGATTGTTGAAATAAAACAAATGTTGAAATGAAATTTCGACATGAAAGATATGGGCTTAGCCGATGTGATTCTAGGAATCAAGATAGTACGGACAAGTGGTGGAATTGTCTTAACACAATCTCATTACGTAGAGAAAGTGCTTAAGAAATTCAACGCTTTTGATAGTTCGCCGGCTAAGACCCCGTTGGAACTCAATGTACACTTGAGCAAAAACCGGGGAGAATCGGTAGCTCAAGAAGAGTATGCAAGGGTCATTGGGAGTTTGATGTACATCACTAACTGCACTAGACCTGATCTTGCATGTTCTGTGAACAAGTTGACTCGGTACACGAGCAATCCAAGCAAATAGCATTGGAAAGCTCTAGTACGAGTTCTAAGATACTTGAAGTATACTTTGAACTTTGGGCTGCATTATACAAGGTTTCCTCCTGTACTTGAAGGGTACAGTGATGCGAATTGGATATCAGACACAAAAGATTCATTCTCGACTAGTGGATTTGTTTTCACTATCGGTGGTGGAGCAGTGTCGTGGAAATCCACGAAACAGACTTGTATAGCCCGCCCGCTCTACCATGGAATCTGAGTTTATCGCTTTGGATAAAGTGTGTGAAGAAGCAGAATGGCTTCGCAACTTTCTAGAAGACATTTCATGTTGGAAAAAACCAGTGTCGTCAGTGATGATTCACTGTGATAGTCAAGCGGCTATCGAGAGGGCACACAATGCTATGTACAATGGTAAGTCTCGACACATACGTCGGAGACATAATACTGTGAGGCATATGATCTCAAGTGGGATTGTCTCAGTTGACTATGTGAAGTCAATAGATAATCTAGCGGATCCGCTAACCAAAGGGTTAAACCGAGATCAAATGGCTAAGTTGCTAGAGGGAATGGGTTTAAAATCCACACTCTAAGAATACTTGTAGTGGTAACCCAACCATGATGACTGGAGATCCCAAGAACTTGGTTCAATGGGAAAACTAAGCTACAAACGTTCGGTTTGGTAGCACTTGGAAATTTATAAGTGAACCATTCCCTGTAAGCAAACCAAGTGCACACCTGTCAATGTGGTGAGGATAAGTTCTATAACTTTTAATGATTCCTAAACCTAATGAGGTTGAGTATGGCAGGATACTCAGAAGAGGAGATCACCTATATAAGTGAGAAGTGGGGGCCGCTTCTAAGAGATACTTATGAATTCAAAGAGGTTGTCCATGGCCTGAAAAGGACATAAACGTGAGAACAGATAATGTTTTGAGACATAGCTGTTTCCAATAGTATTGTCTCGGTATACACTAAGGATGTATAGTTCAAGGTATCATGTCCACTAAACAACCGGTATACTCGATAGTATTGAAATATGGAAGGTTCAAAGTCACAAGCTACCTATCCTGTTGCAGTTGTGTTTCGAGAGAACTGTGCTGCTTGTCTGCATACATGCATGCACTATTTCCACTCATGTGGGGGATTGTTGTAAAATAGGATTTAATAAATTGAGTTTTGACTCATTTTATCCGATTTTTCGTGACCGGGATATTTAATTTTGGAGGAATTAAATACCGTAAGATTGTTCTATGTTGTGAGTAGATAATCGTAGTATTTTTATTTGCTCAAATTTGATTTTCGGTGAGTGAGAAATAAATGATTGAAGTTGGTCACACGATTGGGCATTTATGGTGTGTGAGATAATGTGTTTAATACACATTAAATAAATCTCACATTGATTTCTTAATCAAGTTAAGAAGTGTATTTAAGTGTATTAACACTTAAGTGAAGTAATTAAGTGCACAAGGATGTGGGTCATGAGCCCACACGCGCGTGCCCGAGCCCGTGCCTAGTGCCTGTGCCAGGTGTCCGTGCTCGGCTCGTCTCGTCTCGACTCGACTCGTCCTCGGACTTGGATCTTGGCAATTGGACTTTGGGCGTACGTGGGCTTTCAGGGCTTAGTCGTACCAGTTTTACGGTACAGAA
This sequence comes from Perilla frutescens, assembly GCA_026008535.1. Taxonomy (NCBI): domain Eukaryota; kingdom Viridiplantae; phylum Streptophyta; class Magnoliopsida; order Lamiales; family Lamiaceae; genus Perilla; species Perilla frutescens. The sequence continues at coordinate 44,424,942 of BRKX01000001.1, forward strand.
ATGGTCGGGTCGTGGAGCGGGTCGGCGGATCGGCTATCCGGGTCTATAACGGCTGTGGACCTGGTCGTGGGTGCACATGGTGCTTGTCCAGCTTGAAGGGTGTAACTCCCATGAGTTAAGAGCCTTCAAGTGAGTAACTGCTATCTGGAGCTGGTGGAGTTAGTGGGCTGGACAGTAACCGAAAGTAACTCCCGTCGGGAGTCAAAGTTTGCAGCTTCCTTGGACACGTGTTGGGATCCGAGCCGACATGGGACACCTGTCGGGATCTGCAGAAGGTAACCCCTGGACTTAATGGCAGAGCTGTAACTCCAGGGGAGTTACAACACCTGGTTTGAATGCCCTCAAACCCTAGTTGTCCCCTGTAGTGGAGATATGCCTATAAATAGGACATCCTGCATGGTTCAAAATGCTACATTCTGTATAAACGAACATATCTTCATATTGTTGCATACGAATTCCTTCGAGTCACAACTTCCAGTTCTCGACGTTGTCTAGTTCGTCGGAGCCTTACCGGACTTGTGGTGCTACTGCCGGAAGGACGAAGCCGTTTCATCTTTGAAAGACAACCGCCAAACCGTGAGCACTAGCCGGGGCGTATTTGTCTTGCGAAGAGAGGTCCCCTCGACTCGGCTTGCCGGAATCTGCACATCGGTTCCAGTCTCTAATTTACTTTGTTCATTTCCAGTTTATTGTAATTGTTCTACTTCTACTTCTTCTTTGCTTGTAATTAAAGAAATTAATTAGAGCCTAGTTAAGGATGTGTTGGCCCTAAATTGCGATTTTAGGAGTTATTTTTCGTAAAATCGTATTTTTGAGAATTTTGATTCCAGCTCAGTCGCAGCCAATTTTGGTCACGTTTGAAAGGCATTGACCCAAGGAGCATGTCGGTGCTTTCGAATTTTGAATCTGATGTCGTTTGAGTTCCCGGTGATTTAAATCGCGTTTAAAGGAGTTATAAATAGTGTTTTTCCGTAGGAGCGCGATCGTTAGAAATTTGTGAAATCTCGTATGTTGACTCGAGCCTTGATTTTTCAAGCCTATCTTATAGGAAATTTCTCAAGAAATCCGTTGGCATTCCCGAATTTTTATTCTGAGGTCAATTAAACGCTCGGGAATTTTATTTATCCCTTGTGTAGAATAGTAACTTTATTTTTGAAAAGAGATTAATTTCTCATTTTCCTTCAAACGACTCGTTCTTTATTCCGAGTCAAGTTGGTTCAATAGTACTCAAGCCAACGAACCTGCCGGTATTTTCGGATTTAATAAACGAGGTCATTTGGACCTCGCCATTGAATAAAGCGCCTTTTATCCGAACCCGATATTTTTAAAGCAGTATTGTTGCACTGGTGAAGCTTCCCGAGGAAACCATATTTTTGCTAAATAGGGGAGCACCCCTCCTTTCATTCTCGCTCATTCCTTCTTCACCACCATTCTGTAGAGTAGAGAGAGAGAGTAGAGGGGAGCTCTCTTCGTGAGAGCACCCCCCAGTTGAGAGAAAGAGCGGAGCAAGGAGCGACGCAGGGTTGAGGGGCGCCACGGGGGCTGGAGCAAGGAGGGCACCGCGGGGGCAACAAGGGGCGCCGCGGGGGCTGGTTCGCCGTGGGGCTTGGGCGCGCGGGCTGGTTCGGCAGCTCCGGCACGTTTTCGTGCGGAGGTCATGACTTTCACCTCGGTTGGAACCACGAGGCCCATGAGTACTCAAATTGAAGATCTTTCGATGATCTACGAGGTGGAAGTGTCTGATCGTCCGGAATCTTGATCGTTCGAATCGGATTTTCTGTCCCCTTTTGTGGTAATTTCGGATGCTTTAATCTTTTAAATTCTCGTGTTTTAAGTTATAGTTAAGGGTCAAGGGTTTAGATATCATTTCGATGACTTATTAGGAGCTCGAATAAGGTTTCAAGTCATTGATCGACTTTCATAAAGATGAGGTGAACCCCGAGGAGGCCCGAGGAAGGATTTTCGGCTCGTTGCTTCGTCTACGTGCTCGTTATCAAAATGCTCATCATCGAGGTGGGTGGTTCTAAACCAAGTATAAGGTTTGAGATATTAAAATTTAGAAGCATGATAGGGCAAGATGAATATCCAATTAAAATATTTTATGCTCTGCCTGTTTAGTCTCTGTACAAGGAAAAGAAATGAATAAAGGAAGTTATATGCATGATATTGTTGAATTGTTATTTGAGTTTGATAAGATAAAGGAAGTTGTCATAAGTTAAGTGAGCTCTCAAGTATGTTTAGAGATGCTAGAATTGTTTAAATACGGTTGATGATAGCCTGAGATCTAGAATTTCTTTAACTGCAATCGATGTTTATCCGCGTTTATTTCCTCACATTTGAATGTATATGCTTGTTAAAGCTCGTATAGCTAAGGATTAAGGATTGCCTTTTTGAGTAAGTTATAAATCCCTTATAGTCCGAAATCATGCTCAATTAAGGATTAGCCTTAGATGATTGCTCTAGGCTTGGTATTGTTAGCTAAGTTAAGTAAGGAAGGAAGTTAAGGAAGGATATAGCTTATGTTGTAAGCAGGTTATCGAGCTCAAAGAACAGTTTATTTACATTATCATGATGTGACCCTCGTGTCACTAATGTTGAACATTTGAAAGTAAAGGGAGTCACTGCTGGGTAACCCCCTCGCATACTCAGAGGATACTTGAGGTAACCCCTCTTTCATCCTAAGACATAAGGGTGCAGTAGACAACAGGTTTGAGCCAGGAAAGGCGCCAGAAAGGAAGTAAAAGGTTTTGCGGATATGGAGAGGGCTTTTGCGTTTTGCTCTCCATATGCCGCCGGTTTATAAATTGGATATTCCAAAGTTTATTAAAGAGTTTTCTCATAAAACCCCACTGAGTACATTAGTGCTCACACCCTTTTTTTTTAAATGTTTTCAGGTTGAGATGTTGAGGCCGGTGATGTGCTGCTGGTGGGGTTATCTGAGGTTTCAAGTTTGTTGCTCTATATGGTTACATGTTTTATTCCGCTAAGTTTCTGCTAAGTACTCTGATATTAGTATTTAGTCTTGATATGTGTAACTTGATTCTTGATAGTAACAAGTTTTAAATGCTATGAATCCTAGTTATCAATAAAGTCTTTGAAGCATGTTCTTTTGACATACCCGACTATGCCTTTATTGATTCCGAGTTATTTGAATAGTCATACCTTTCATTTGGCTTGTGAATAAGTCTTGAATGCTTGTTATTATTGTTCGCCTACAAAGAGGCTTTTCTTTCAAGCATGATTTTGTTCGTTCAAGTTAATCTTTAGTTGTTTTCTTGATCCGTCATATGAATAGGACAATAAGATATATTTGACTCCAACCGATCTATGGGTCTTAGTTGATGTGATCTATGATGAGGTCTCGTTTATTTGAAAAGTCATACTCCTATCATGTTTGTCTTTGGATTCTGTTTAAATTTCGGTTAGCCTATGATGTGGCGTTCTTTTGTCTCGATTGAATCATTTGACCCCTTTGACTTGTTTGAACATTTGACCCCTTTGAATCGTTGAAAACGATAGTTCTTCAAAGTCATAAAATTAAGTTGCCTAAGTTCTTGAGGCGCTAACTTAGTTTAATTCTAAAAACACCCCTCTGGATTTTCGATTTTTCGTGCTATTTTATGCACAACAACCCCGTCCCCATCCTCAGGACCGGGCTGTTACACCCCTGAAAATCATACAAAATATATAAACCACTCTTGAAAATTTGAAAATAGGTAAAATCAGTATATTTAATTATTATTTTTTCGAATTGAATTCGTGCATGTATACAAAGGCCAAAATCATGACTTTAATCTTCAGCAATTTAAATTGGACCTTAATTCATTACATTTCAAATGATCTTCATTTATCTTTCAAATACTGTGCATAATTTTAAGATTCTGTGATATATATGGAGTCAAAAGGTTATATCAACATATGTGCTTGAATTATGAATGGTCCATTAAAGTGATAAATATATGACTTTCTTACTTTTATATGTTTTATTATTTTTATGCATATGTGAAACTTCTACCATTTATTTTCTATTTATTAAAATACTTACCGACAACATGCAAATCGTCTTGTATTAAGACTAAGTAACAAGTAAAGCACATACACAATTACAATTATACCATATAAAATAGGGTTAATTGCTAAATAAATCACCTCATTTACACCTTTTTATAAATTAGACATCACGTTTAAATCTAATTAATTAAAACACCACATTTTAATTTGTTTGAGATTAAACATCCCCAATTTTTTTGGCGAGTTAAGTATGACATATTCGGTTTAAAAAATCACATTGGCAGCCACATCAACACACACATGTAACAAATGACGTCGATTTTATTAGCTTTCTCAATATATTTTCTATTTTAGAAACAAATAAGTATATAAAAAATGATTTTTTTAACAAAAAAAAAGAAGAGAAAGTAACAAAAATGGTGTCGTTTGTTACACGTGTGTGTTGATGTGGCTGCCAACTTAATTTTTAGGCCAAATACGTCATATTTAACTCAACGAAAAAATTAATAATGTTTAATCTCATACAAATTAAAACGTGGTGTTGTAATTGGCTAGATTTAAACGTGGTGTCTATTTTGCAAAAGGGTGGAAACGTAGTAGTTTATTTGACAATTAACCCTATAAAATATGATATAAACATATAGGAATATGATTCGTTGGGCCTCTTTGCATTTCTTTGAGTACACGGTATTGGTATTACCTTATTTGTTTTAGATGGAGAGTGTTACATTATGAAAAAGATTGTTTTTCTATTGGAACCACAAGAGTAACATTTTGAATAGGAATTTGGAAAAATCAAATACTACAAAATCGCGATTTTGTTTTCCATATGCTGCATACCATAAGTAAATGCATACCATGCTAATACAATACTTCTAAAGATCAACGTATAGAAACTATAAATTTTGCTTGTGAATATGTAGAGCTATCAAAACGAGCCAACCTACCAAGCCACACCTTATTCAGCTAGCCAATGACCTTTACCTAGTCCATTGAACCCATCGGGCCTATCGAGCTGAGCCTAGTAAATTCAATCTTGAGTCTAATTGGCCCAAGTTGAAACTTCTCCCAATATGAATGCTATGATTCATGGTATTTGAGATAAATAAGATAATGCAGTAACATGAAGTGTAACACTGGGTGTTCGTGATATGTAGAATTTATATATTATCTTAAAAGATTTTGTCATTTTTCTCAGATCACCAAAAAGGTACACCATAATTCATAACAGTATGTTTTACAATTGATCACCGCCAAAATTTCAAGAACTATACATCAATGAAGGTTAAATTTTAATTCACAAGATATTAGAGCAAGAAAAATTGAAAGGGTATGATGATTATGATGATCACCTAAAATATGACTTGGTTATTCAATAATGTACGAGTAATATTTTCTAACCATGGACAGAGAAACGAACTATAATGGACCAAATATTACTGTCTGAATTTTGCACAAATTATAATTTATCTGATTCTAGCCTTCTCAGCTGATTGACTCGAGAAGCTCCCCCCCCCCCCCAGAAGCTCCGTAACTTAATCTACAAAACCGAATCCAAAATATCATTTTGCGTTGAGGAACTGTGAATCTTTGTTCTGATGGCTGGAATCATAATTTGTGTACATCTAGCTTACTCCAGCTCCTTGAGAAAATCAATGTTATCAACAAAAACCTGCAATGTTTCAGAAGATCATTATAAATACCTCAGACATATTTGATATTACATGTAAATGTACTGTACTTGAAGATATGCTAAGTTTATAATAAGTGAAATACAATATTATTTAAGCGCTCTATTCTTCAACAGTTTGAGTTTTACTCACATGAAATATATTAGACGAATGGTTTGTGGGTTCCAAATGGCCATATCAGATGAATGAACCTAATCAGATGAAAGTACAAGTACCTGGAGAAATAATTGGAACACACCTAGTTGCTAATAGATATGTTAGCCTACCAACATTCCTATGCTGTCCTCAACTACTTTTTCTACAAGATTGTTCGATCATTTTGGCCAGCGACATCTGAAAGGATTAATTTAAGAAAAACATTGTTTTGAATATTCCCAAAGTGAGAGAACAACATGCTAACACCACTATAAGAAGCATTTTAGCATTCTATATGGAGTTATGGATTTCATCTCAGCTCTTAGGGAAGCAGAATCCAGCAATATAGGGTTAATTAACCATCTCAAAAAAACTACTTTGACACCTGTAGGAAGCCTATTCCTTGGAACATACTATATCTGAATCCCACTACTTGAAAATTGGGAGGAACTAATATCCGAAATCACAAAAGCTAAACACCAAACGAAAGCAAATTTTCTTTTTGTGAGATAGTTAAAGCATGAATAAACTTCATGAGCAAGGAAAATACCGTCTTCCAACCATCAGGATCTAGGCATGCGGTAATCTTGGTGTTAATACCAGGTAAAGGCCCAGGTTCTCTGGTGATTTTCCCTCCAGATAACTTAATTGCTTCAGCAGTTTTGTAAACATCATCAGTCCCTATTGCTAGCTGCAAGATATAGTCAGTCAAGATGTTAAAATATTGCCTTTGACGAATAAGACATTGAAGGTTCCAGAAGATCAGGAATCAGAGGAAGAAAGAACCTGAGCATAAGCGTTGCCTTTTTCATATTCAGTAACACCGTAGTTGTATGTCAACTCCATCACAGCACTTTTATCTTCAGGACCATACCCTAGCATTGCTATTGTATACTGCAGAGACAACAACATACTCTCCTGATTACACATCATTCTTAAGGAATATTTTTTACAGATGAACTGCATTAACAAGGACTTCACATGATTCAAGTGTGGAATCAGCACAACTCAGATCTCTACCACAAAGAGAAATGATTTTGTAATTGTGACGAGAGAAGAAAAATAAAAGAGTTGGTATAGCAACTATATTTTATTATATACTACAACTTTAAACAGATTTTTATTGAATGAAAATTGCTAAATATGTGGCTTTTTAAGTCCTTTTTTGTTCCCTGAATTAGCAACACTGTCCCTCGGAACTTCAAAAGTGAAAAATAACAATCCTAACGTTTCAAAAACAAAGCAAGTTGTAGGACAACAGAACATTACCGTTGAATTGCAATTCTTCACCAACTAGATCTGAACAAGTAAAGCAATTTTACCTTGTATTCAGGATTGTCCCTCATGCGAAGAAGCTCCATGCCATAAGCCTATAAAGTGTGGCTCAAATTCAAACTTATGCAGAAAAGACAGGAAAATGATACAATGACATAACATTAAAGAATTCATGAATTTACATGACAAGAAAACACATAATATTCATACCTTCTCATAGAATTCAATAGCACGATCAAGATCTCCAACTCTAAGCATAATTTGACATAATGGCTCAGGTGTGGGACCTCTCTCCAAAAGTTCAAACTTGTAGCCATCGGGATCTTCTATAAATGCTATCACTGTATTGCCACCTTTGACGGGCCCAGGTTCTCGTGTCACTTTACCACCTTTGGCTTTTATCAGATCTACAGTTTTTGATACCTGTAAATCCAATACTAATATGAAGGGAATTTTTGTAAATCGGTATGAAGGCTTGTCTGAGTGTGTGAGTCAGGGAAGAAAGAAGAGACACTGTGAAAAGAGAATCTCTATTCAAGAGAACCAAAACCATCATCAAATCCAATCAGTCTGCTTCAGAACAGAAAATGTTATCTTATGTGACAGTACTTGTAATAATAATTAAAAAGTAAACTAAATGGAAACAGAGATTTGATAGCCTTCCTACTTCATTCAAGAATGAGGTGCAAGAAATATTGTATAGTTCCAAAAAATAAAGAATGATTAGATAAATTGATGAGAACTTACATCCTCTACTGCGATTCCAAAATGGCCAAAACCACTGCCAATATCATATTTTTCAACTCCATAGTCTGACATCATCAACAGATATACTATTAGGCAACATTGCGAACAATATATAACAGCATGTAAAGAGCCAAAGCTCAAAGCATATAAATCCAAGCAAGCAATTCATGTCAGCAGAAGACTAATTTAGAAACACTGGCAATTTCTTACTGTACGTGAGTTCAATCACAAAGTGAGAATCTTCAGGCCCATATCCAAGAAAAGCATTTGTATATCTTTCTTCTGGTATATCTCGCTTTCGCAGCAGTTTCATTCCAAGACACTCTGTGTAAAATCTGTGGCCAACATGTAATTATAGTAAAGTAATATCTTTATATGGAATCAGAAAGCCAAGCTTAACAGCTTATTAAACTCTACATAAAAGAAATATACTTTATTGTCCTGTCCAAGTCCCCCACACGGTAAACAACATGGAGCATTCTTCTCTTGTCCTTCTTAACCCACTCTAGTACATTTTCTTGCGTAGTAGCAGTACTTGCTTGAGTTGCATTTCCTGCAACGCTTACTGATCTGCTACGGATCTCTTCTTTGAAAAGCTTAGATGTTCTAAGCCCAAAACATTGCTGCTGTGGAATTACTGGACAAGAATTGAGATAATCAAGTAAGAAACTTTTTTTCCAACCACCAATACCAAAGAAATTAAATCATAAGTGATGATGCTGGAACAATGATGGTTAGTGCTAAGAGATAAGAAAAACAATAAAAATAATTCCGGAGTTTGATATTACATCTAAAAGTGAATTTCTCATCCAAATAATATGATTCAGCCTAGTTCGTATAACATCTCCCTCCACATTTACTCCAAACAACTGAAAATCGACACAAGTCTTAAATTAATTCTCATAAAACTTGATGAAGTAAAACATAAAGCATTCTTCTTGGTATGGATAAGGCCCATTCATCATGATTATGATAAACAATACCATATTACAGTCTCCAAAGTCTTGGTATTGACACGTTTACTGAGGAAATACTAGAAAAATTAAATCATGTTAAGGATAGAAACTAAAATATGACTACCGTTGAGCCAGCCAGGTGACAATATACAGAGTATTCCAGTCAATAAATACCCCGATAGTTCTCCTACTTGCCCCCTTCAATATTTTAACAACACAAATTATAAGCAAATTCATAAATTCAACCCATTAATTTCCCCCCAAACACTAGAAGAATCGTTTCCAAACAAAAATAATAATAAAATCCAACCGACATTGTTGCCTTAGCAACAGCAGCCACTTTCACGTTCGAAATTGCTCCTAGAAATCCAATAATCAGTGAGACAAAAAAAAACATTACCTTCACTGTAAAGATTATTACTATCAATTTCAAATACAAAGTTAACCCCCATAAATTCAGAGCACGCAAATGAGTTTCATAATATGAGAATACAAGAAAAGCAGTAGAAAACAGCAGAAATTAGGGGAAAAGAATCGAAGAAACATACCACTGGATAGATGCAATGAAGAGACCCTACGACAGAAATTAGGGGTTGAGCGAGGAAGCGCAAAGCGGGCAGTGGCAGAAAACTTGAGAGAGGAGAGCGAGGGTTTAATTGATGAGGCCATGGGAACTATCCTCGCCATGTGTTTCTGTGTCTTTATTTATGCGTCTAGGTACAAATAGGAGGCAAGAGAGAGAAAGGGGGAGAGAGAGAGAGAGAGGAGGAGGACAACAGGCGGAGATCTTATCGAAGTGGGAAAATAGTGAAAGAAGCTCCACTCTGCGTTTTCAGGATTTTCCGTTTCTTTCTATTTTCTATAAATCGTTTTGGAAATGCCAAAATAATATCAAATTTAAATATTCAATTATTGGAGTTATTATTAATGAAAGGCTAAAAAAATAATTTATCTTGATTTTATAAAATTAGTTATGTCATCCGCGACAACCTCACACCACATCAATTTTTATTATAAAAAATAAAAATTATTATACATAATTAACATCTATTGTTAAGAATTATTTTTTTAAAAATTATATATCTTTATTATGAAATAATCAACCTTAAAAATTAATTATTAATTAAAAATATGAAAATTAAAATTTTGAAACTGATTATAAAACCTAATTTGACAGAATAAACTCTAACTAACAATTATACAATTAAACTAAATTAAGTTACACGTACAACGAAAAAAATTAATAAAAAGAACTAGTGAAATAATTACCAGATAGGCCATGCATACAAATGAGTGTCCATATAAGTTGAGTAAACTAACAAAACTATTTAGGATAAAATTTGAACCCACTGCCAGATTTTTTGATAAGTTCAAAAGGTCATGTGAATCACCCAAAGTCTTAAAATTGAATCCATACTATTTATATTTGTGATAAGTTCAAAAGGCCATATGAATCAGTTGAGAAGTTCGAATTCAAAACTGATATCTTATTATTTAAAAAAAAAAATAGTTGGGAGATGGGAAGATTCGATTCGTACTTGTGATCAACTTCTATTAATTATTGGTGTTTAGTTGTTATCTTTTCCGTTTGTTTTCTATTCTGATTGTGATTAATTACAAATTATTTCTATTTTGGTTTGAATGAGGTTCTTTATTCTAAGTATATATTTTAGGGAGAAATTTATTTCTCGACAAAAGTGAATAAGAATGGGGAAAAAAAATAAGATTTAAATAGTAGTAGTTTGGTCGACAATTTAAAAATATTTTATTATCAACCACACGCATGGTCCCATCAAATCTGTAAAAGTTATGACAATTTGTACTTGCACACAACTACCACTCATGCAATAAATTGAATAACATAATTGCTCTATTTATGATTAGGGTTTTGAACTCCACCGACCCTGTTACCGTCTCCATCTCTCTCTATCTCTCTCTCATCTCCACCATTAATCGAGTCCCGTGACTCTCTCTCTCTCTCCCAAGATTTTAATAGGTCCCGTGACTCGAATAGTTGAAGATATATAATTTTAAAAAAACGAAGATTACTTATCTCTCTAGTTTGGACGACCAAATTCAAAAAGGAAACCAGTTCCAGTTCGGCTGTGCACCTCTCTCTCTTTCACCGGCGATGGAGCAAGGAACGGCGCCGGAGACGTCCGCTTCTCAAGTAGGTTTCCGACCCTTTTCATTAAAATTGTCGTATATCCATTCCTAGATTTAATTATCGTATTGAGCAATTGGTTTTTGCTTATGTTTGCAATGGTTGTGGTTGTGTATGGCTTTAGAACTAGGCTTGTTATGTTAATAATGGATTTGTATGTTAATCTTGACTTGTTATGCTAATCGAGGATTGTATTTTGTTAATCGAGACGTGTATTTTGTTAATTTACTACTAATTGAGAAAGTTTAAAAAATCTAATTTAATACTAATCGAGTCCTAATAAAAAAAAACAATTGAGGCTTAATTCAATTCTAATCGAGGAAGCCTTCATAAATTTAAAAAAAAAGTAATTGCTCGATTAATTTAATACTAATTGCCTCGAATAATTTTTTTAAAAAAAACCAACTAATCGATGAGTATCTAATTATTCGAGGAACATAAAAAACTAATCGAGGCCTTCCTCGATTAATTTTAAAAACAAAAACTAATCGATTAATTCAAAAAAATTAATCGAGTCACTAATCGATTAATTTTAAAAACAAAAATTAAATCAAGTCACTAATCGATTAATTAAAAAAAATTAATCGAGGCACTATTCTTTTAATTTTAGAAACAAAAACTAAATCGAGTCACTAATCGATTATAAAAAAAATTAATCGAGGCACAAATTTATTAATTAAGAAAAATTAAACAAGGCACTAATCGATTAATTAAAAAATTAATTGTGGCATTAATCGATTAGTACTTTAATTAAAAACAAACTAATTGATTAATAATTTTAAAAAAAACTAATCCATTAGTAGTTTAATTAAAAAAAATCGATTAATAATTTAAAAAAAACTAATCGATTAGTAGTTTAATTAAAAACAAACTAATCGATTAATAGTTTTAAAAAAAAACTAATCAATTAGTACTTTAATTAAAAAACAAACTAATCGATTAGTACTTTAATTAAAAACAAACTAATCGATTAATAATTTAAAAAAAAAAAACTAATCGATTAGTACTTTAATTAAGAACAAACTAATCGATTAGTACTTTAATTAAGAACAACCTAATCGATTAATAGTTTTTAAAAAAACTAATCGATTAGTACTTTAATTAAAAACAAACTAATCGATTAATAATTTAAAAAAAAAATAATCAATTAGTACTTTAATTAAGAACAAACTAATCGATTAATAATTTTAATAAAAACTAATCGATTAGTACTTTAATTAAAAACAAACTAATTGATTAGTACTTAAATTAAAAACAAATTAATCGATTAATAATTTTAAAAAAATTAATCGATTAATAGTTTAATTAAAACTAATCGATTAATAATTTAAAAAAAAATAATCGATTAATAATTTAAAAAAAAAACTAAAAAAGCCTAAAATTAAATTTTAAGAAATTCCAATTTATATGAAATATTAAAAGAATTTACTTTATTAGTTTTAATTTTGAAAATGTTGTTAGATTGATTGGGTTAGACTGTCGTTACGGAGCCGGACGCCCTCGGTCGTCGTGTATGCCATCCCAGGTGTTATTGACACGATTAGAGACACACTGCTCGCGATTGGTGGTGACGCCGTCCGACTATTCAGATCGGGCTGTTTCGGATATTTTCTGGACTACAGAGGTGGTGACGTCCAGAAGAGGGTCATATACGCGCTGATGACGTTCGAGGTGCACGCGCCGGATCGCGCACGTGTGGGGCTGGAGGCATGGTTTCACATTCATCGTTCCCAGCTGCGGTTCGGTCCGAGTGAGTACGCCTTAGTGTCAGGTTTACGATTCGGCAGCTCGACATTCGATCCTCATGGCGATCATATTGTTCCGTCGAGATCTGTCTACCACCGTTTATTCGAAGGGAAGTGTACGACAATCAAACAGATGGAGGACAGGTTCAAAGAGCAGGGGATGGCCAGAGACGCTGCGGATTATGTGAAGGTTGCGAACATATTGTTCGTATACCGGATGATTATGTGCCTAGATCAGCACCGAACCGTGGATCCATGGGTGTGGGCGCTAGCGGAGGATGTGGAGCGATGAAACTCGTTTCCATGGGGTGCATATTCTTACCAGTCGTTGATGCACTACATTGGCCTCCTCCCCAGGACTCGAGAGGCTATGGACGGGAAAGGATCGGGACAATATCATTTTTACGGGCCAATCTGGGCACTCCAGGTAATTAGTTTAAATTTAATTGTTCTAAATTAGTTTAAATCAAGTGAATACGTAACTAATCCATTAATCCACTTTACAGGTATGGGCTTGTGAGGTGATACCAGAGTTGGCTACTGAGGCTGGTGTGTACAGTGGACAGCTCACTATGCCTCGATGTTTGAGGTGGACATTTAGACTCCCTGCCACCGACCCAGCCACCTCATTACAGCGAGTGGTACATTTTGATGTTTCTTGATATATTTAGAATCTTCGATCTATATTTGTTAATTCATCTTAATGATATTATTATTAATTCGATGCAGTCACGTGTGGTTACGTTGGTGCCATCTCCCGAGGAGACGACAACTTCATATTACATGAGCTTGCAGTTGGAGCCTGGAGCTCAGAGCGTGAGATATGTTCCCGCTCGATCCGGGAACAAGAAGAAGATGCTTGCAAATGTGGCATCTTGTTGTTCCACATCGGCAGAGGAGGTTGTCCCCCCATCAGCCCGAGGCACCAGAGCTGCTCGAACACCACAGACGGGCCGTCAGGTGACCAGTCGACCCTCGACTAGCCGGGCATTGAGGGACGAGCCAGATCATACTGAGCCTGGAGCCCGGCCCCTCACTGAGGATGCACCAGTGCACACGGCTGATTCGATTGATCCAGAGAGCCCTCCTCGAGCTTGGGGAATGAAGCATTCGAGGAGGGATTGCACGCCGAGCAATGGGGAGCCCTCAGAGAGTTTCATTCAGAGGATTGTGGATCGAGTGATGCCCCGTGTCCAGGAGCTTATTGACACGACTATTGCGCCCCATGTCCAGGAGTATGTGGATCGGGCGATTGATCGTGCATTAGCTGGTCTGGGTAGCCGCCCTCGGAGGTCACACATGCCTCAGGATAGAGACCGCCACAGCCCGGAGCCTAGCGACTGTAGTACTGGTCATCAGGCTCCACAGCCCACTGTGGAGCCGGAGGGTACTAGCACTTCGGCTCCACGCCATGGTGGTTTTAGCGCGACCTATCAGCTCATGAATGACATTGATGATAGCACACTCCAGGTCACCTACCCACGATTTAGATCTTTGGGTCCGGATGCCGTTGTTTAGCTCCACTTTAACGGCGATCGCTTGCGGCAGTCCTGGTTTGACCATCTTGAGGATCCGAGGACTGAGTTGAAGGATGTTCACATGAGCTACTTTCTGAGCGCGATGGCTCGACGAGTTAAGAGGGACAACCATTGTCCGATGACGGTGGCTACTACTGGTCTATATGTGAGTTCAAGTACTTATTTGAAAATAGTTTGTCTTTTTTCTTACTACACGCTTAATCGTAATTCATTTTTTGCAGGAGGCCCTCGTTGCAGCATGGAAGAGACTGCGTCCTCTTGACCCGGAGTGCACACATGCATACGGTGACGATGACTACCAGCGGTGGAGACCTGCAGAGGGATTGATACATCGGATCCAGGGCAGGGATGGGCGGTATCAGGTGCCATGGATGGGCCAGAAACCAGAGCCATGTGCACGTGGGCCAGAAACCATATCCAAGATTCATCGTTCTCTATCGGTCCGAGCCCAACTGCAACAGGTAAGATCTGTTCGTTGCCGTCCTTCGTCACAGCAACAAAGAGAACCCCCTTGTTCTTTCCCTTCAGGTGGGTCCCATCAATCACAAGCACTGGACGAGCATACTGGAGAAATGTATTGACACACGCACCGAGAGCAAGGAATGAATGCTTGAACCGACCATCACTCGTGATCTCCATGTCTACTACAGTTCCCGGATTCATCAATTGCAGAGTGTGAAGGAAAGCGGGCAACTGTGCGTAGGACTTGTCTAAGTCTCCATATACCATCTGAATGGCAATGTTCCTCGTGCGCAGAGCGAAGCTGTAGTCGATGTGGATGCCAAACTCACGCACAAGCTCCGCCATCATCTCCTTCGGCTTCAGAACATGAATCTGTCAGATTTATTTATAGAACGACAATAATAAATAATATTACAAACACATGTAAATAAAATATAAAATGCATCATGAAATATGTAAGTATTTCATGATGTTATAATTGCAAAAAAAAAAATGTAAGTTTATGTTGTACGTATAACATTTTAAAATAGATTAAGCATTTCATATAATTTTTGTGCTTGTAATTGCACTCAATTTTTGAAATGATGTTATAATTACAAAAAAAATGTAAGTTCGTGTTGTGGAGGCAACATTTTAAAGTTCGTGTTAAAAACCAGAAATCGTAAATAGTTCGTGATATTTAAACCAATTAACCCATATTATAATTATAATATATATATAATACATATATAATATATTATATATAAATATAGAATAGATTCATCAGCCCATGCATTTTGGGTGGGATAAGAGCATTTTGGGTGGGAATTTTCCATGCAAAAGATTTTGCTTTAATATAGTACAGATTACCATAAAGAAAAAAAAATCTATTCATCATCTCTAGACTTTTTAGCCTATTACCAACAATTATTTCTTTCTATACCATTTTCTCTTTCACGTTTTTGATAATATTGTTGACATATCAAATGATATATTTAAAGCATTTAATAATAAACGAAAAAAAAAAAATTAGTTGAACACCAATTAAAGAGTACTATATTAACTCAATTAATTTTAATTCAGAAGTATAAAAGTTCAAATTCCATACACAAATTATTCCAAATATTTACAACAAAGAATAGTACTACTGTATATACTATTGCATATATCATAAGCAGAAGTAAAGTGTTGCTACCTCCTCCTCAAGAAAAAATAAAAGGGAAAAAAAGTGTTGATGTTCTACGTTTTTTACTAAAAGCAAGAATATTGAGTTTGCCCTGGTTGCAATTATTCTTTTATGAAAATTGAAATGCTCACGCTTTAAAATAAAGAAAAAAAATGTATAAAGAAAACTCACAAATTTTGCGTTATGTTCTAATTGATAATTTGAACTTTGGTTTGATTTAAGTGGGTCACTGAATGTTGCAGTATGTTGTGCTTTATTTTATCTACATTGGGCTCAATTATAACACAATGTAAAGTTTAATGGCTCAATTGAACCAAAACAAAAGTTATTTCATTGTGATTCAACTAAAAGTTAACATAGAGTTCAATAACCTATTTGAACCAAATGAACTTAATAGAAGACCCAAATACAAAAAAATGTGAAATTTAAGGATGTATTTATATACTACTATATATTATTCTACAGAAATAAATAAATAAAACTATTGAAAACACAAGATTAATAAATGTATTTTTTTCTCAACATTAATTAAAAAGAAAAGTCGATCTAGAGATATGTGAAGACTTCAAGTGAGGCGTCTAATATCTACTCGATCGTTTAGTGTCAGTGTACAAGAAGCTTAGGCAGTTAATGCAATGTAATTAAGTGGAAACCATTATATATAACTATATATAGTAGGTCAAAGAGTTCACAGCCCATATGTTGAATTAATGCTGAACATCTACATATCTACTTTAATTTCAACAACTTACACTTCTTCCTAATCTAATCTAAAGTCAGCTCGAAGAACTTAATATCTTAGCATTCTACACTTCTTCCTAATCTACTTCTCCATTAGATCATCTGCAAAGGAACCATTTTGCACATTGTTGTCATTACATGATGATAGGTAGCTAGGGTTCCCTTTTTCAGAAAGATAATTAAATTAATCTATGATTATATATGTGTGTATATATGTATGTGTATATTATTTACATAAATAGTTACACAAATTTTGAAATTATGAGGATACTACCCTGTGCTAGGATCAAATTTTCCACTGAAAGAGATCGACACTAAGATATATATGGATAAGTTTGAAGTGTGAGGTCGTAGATATATCTTTGCTTGAAATAGTTCCTCAGCCATAGTCAAATAGCTCGGATATGATTTCGTACTTCTCTTCAATCTCCAATTTGACAATATATATGAAGTTGATTTGTATATAATATAGTTAAGTTTTAGCCAATGTAATCCACAAACTTTAAGCCCATAAAAACTTAATAAATATAAATTAGAAATTATTATTTTTATTTAATTATTACTCACTGTATCCGAAGTTATTTTTCAACTAATTCATTAGCAATAGGTACTCAGGAAGATGAGGAAGATTCACCTCTACTAATTTTCTAAAAAAAAAATCTCTCCATATTTTGTATTAAATATATCTATATAATATATAATAACAACACCGCATCTGCAAATAGAAATTATTGATTTTCTCGCCTAAATGACATTTCTATATCTAGAATTAAATTTATAAATAATCTACATATATGAAATATATATTACGCACACTAATTAATACAAGGATATAATATATTGTAATATTGTATATCATTCCAATAAACCATATATAAATATACTATTATTTAGTATGTATACATATTTTAGGTTGATACCCGAAAACGTGCTATCCACCAATTAAATTAAGTAAATATATTTTAAATAGTTAAGACTTTTAATTTTTGAAACAAAATTTATCCCACATCAACTAACAAATATTGTTGTGAATGAACAAATTATAAACTATGAGGCCTAACAATAATCTTCCATCTTTCTTGCCCTTTCAATTGAGATCAAGTGCAAAATTTTGATATTTAATTTTCTTATTTTAATATTAAATATATTTTAAACTAGCATTATACCCGTGCGATGCATGGAGTGTCATATTTTTTAATATTTAATATTGAGAAATTCAATATGGGCACATTTGATTTAGACTAAATAATTAAGATTAATCATTTGTTTGGTTTAAATGATTGGAGCTCAACAATAGAAATTCAATATGGGCACATTTGATTTAGACTAAATATGAAGTCCCAAAATTTCATAAAATAAATATTTTATTTATTTAATAAAAGAATTTAATACAGCGGAAGCAATAAAATAATATTTATTTAATCTTGACCATCACCCCGTCTCCACGTCATCACTCGAGCTCCTTTAGCTTGAAAAATAAATAGCTTTGGGGTGAGTGCTATTAACTCAATGGGGTTACTACATTTATCCAGATTATACACAATATGAACAATAAATACATAACATAGAATATCATTTTCCTGCAGCCCGTAGGCCGAACATGCAATCCGTAGGTTGAGTAACTTTTCCTACAGCACGTCGGCCGAACATGCAACCCGTAGGTTGAGTAATTTTTCCTGCAGCCCGTAGGCCGAACATATAATTTCCACATATAAACTGCATAAAATGAATAATAAGGATAAATGAATATTTTGCTCATATATTCTCCGAGAGAATATCCCACCTTTACTTGAACTTGAAAGTATTAAATTTATCCACGTTGAATTCCCCACCTTTACTTAACTTTAAAACTTGATTGAAAATGAACTTTAGTTAGATCCGACGCCATCGCCTTGAAAAATGTTTGAAAGCTTAGTAAAATGCTTTGAAGCTTTGTGGTGTGATGAAATAAATGAAATGACTCATTTATTTATACTAAAGCTTTGGTGTACGAAAAATGAAAAGATCACAATTGTAGTTGATTGATTTGAATTAAATTCCAAATTTTATGAAATGGGTTAATGATTGAGGATTGAAAATTGATATGATTTTATGATTATCAATAACTTGCTTAAACAAATATATTGTTTTGGAAAAATGATAACGACCAGTTAAAAATAATTTTTCGGGTCGTTGCACTAAATAATTAAGATTAATTATTTGTTTGATTTAAATGATTGGAGCTCGATATTATTATTGAAGGACCCGCACGAGCTCTTATCATGGAAGTTAGTGATAAGTTATCAAACCCAAATATGGGGTGATTAAATAATTTCACATTAAATCCACAACTAAAATTATTCAATTATCCCCATCCACAACTAATTAGCTTCATATTTTTCTTCGTTTTTTTTTTTTTTAAACTCTTTCTCTAAAATTTTATACGTCACATGATATTTCAACTCAAAACTATTTTAATACATTACTCATAATTATTATTATTTCTATAAAACATAATTACAATTTAATTAATATTATTTAAAAAGACTCACACTACCGATAAAATGACAATTTAAATTTTGAAATAGTAACATAACTAAAATTATTTTTTTAAAACACACTAACATGATAAAAAAAAAATTGACCCTTAGTAATGTTGTTTATATAGTTATTGCATAAGAGACATTGTAGGTAATTATTATCGTTGAATGGTGTTAATGAAATTATTGGTATCAAAACATTATGTCTTGCAACATTACCATCAAGCCTTGTAATAACCAATATTGTGTCACTATACAAACAATTTGCATGATCTATATTGATCAGTAACGATAGTGGAGTTGCCACTTAATTTGAAAATTAATTCATGATTTGATACCCAAACACCTCAAACTATTTAAGAACTCATGTGTATGCACATTTTGTAAACATAAACAAAAGAGTCTTTCGAAAACATATAATTATTTCAAAGAATCCCTATCAATGAACTAATTAAAATAAAGTTGTTCATCACTTACCTTCTTTTCCACAAAGATTTTGCAAATCATTGTACTCCAATTAAATATTTGTTGTAGATTTTGTAAAATGTACATGTGACAATGTCAATCGATCCACATTCCCTAATTCATCGTTCATCAGATAAATTATTATAGATATTTGTGTGCTTGCATCTCATAGTTTTGGACGCCGACCATTCGAGTTGCTTGCAATAAAACTCATATCCTAATAAAAGGTCATACTTTCAAATACTACATTGAAACCACATATATGATATATCACGATTATATAAGAATATAATTATTAAAAAATGGATTCAATTGATCCAAAAATATAAAAGAAATGATTACTGACCATTTGTCATAGGCTAAATTACAATTTAATTCACCGCGTTAGAATATTTTAACAAAAATAATCTAACGTTTCAATAATTACAATTTAATTCTCAATATTTATACGTTTTAAGAGAAATGATCCAATATTTTCGATTAAAAAATATGCCATTTTGATTGTTTTCGGCAAAAATGTCATTTTGTTAAGGTAGTCTAGCTTATTTGAGAGTAAAGTTATCTGAAAAATCGGTCGAAATAGCTAAAATGATGGGTCTTTTACGTTAAAATATCCAAACACAATGGGGAATTAAATTGTAATATTTAAACGCTGAGTTATTTCTGTTAAAATTTTGAAATATTGGGAATTAAATAGTAATTATTAAAAGGTTATTTTTATTAAAATATTCAAGTATTGAGAATTAAATTATAATTTACCGTTTGTTATATTACTCAAAGGTAACATCGTCAACGGATGTGTTTGGTTTTTAATTGTAGACGAAACATGATTTGATGCGAAATTGTTAAATGATTGAAACGTGCAATTTTTGTGTGCTTGAGTCCAAATTTTTGGCCAAATTTGAATAACTTTTGATTAATATATTGAAAATTATTTTAATAAAATGTAACATTGAGCATAAACACTACAAAAAAAAACGCGATGTTACGACGGATTTAGCGATGGAATAAAATCCGTCGCTAGATTAACGATAAATTAACGACGGACTGCGATTGAGACTTTTAACGATGGATTAACGACGGATTTTTCCGTCTTTAACGTAGCGACGGAAAAATCCGTCGTTAAACATTGAATTTAATATTTTTAATTTTAATTTTTTAATATAATGACTGACTAACAACGGATTTTTCCGTCGCTACGTTAAAAAAGGAAAAATCCGTCGTTAATTTTTTTAAAAAATTTAGCGACGGACTAACGACGGAATAATTCCGTCATTAAATTTTTTTCCATTTTTTTATTTTTTTTTAATTTTTAATTTCCCAATTAATACTTAATTTACGAATTTGAAATTAATTTCTTTAAAATTTTGATTTTTTATTTATTTTATTTTTCAGATTTTTTTGATTTTTTAATTTTTTTAATATTTTATATTATTTTTTAATATTTTTTTATTTTTCAATTATGAATTTGAATTTTTTTAATATTTTTATTTATTTTATTTTTTCAGATTTATTTTATTTTATTATCTTTATTTTTTTTATTATTTTTAATATATTATATCTTTTGTTATATTTAACTTACTAATTTGACTTTTTTATAATTTTTTATTTTAATAATTTTTAGGACTTTATATTATATAAATTTAATTTGAAAATTAAAAATCAATGAAAATATGTTTTGTGTGTATATATATATACTAGTTGTATATTTTAATGTAAATACCTTCTAACCTACTTGGTTAGAGCTTTAGGGTATAAGGCCATTGGCCCGTGTTCGAATCTCCTGGAGTGTAGATTTTGCTTGAATTAATTCAGGCTCGGCTCGGCGGCTCGGCTTGAGCCCTGGCTCGGTTGGAATTTTTTATTTTATTTTTATTTTTTATTTTTTTTAACGACGGAATTTTTCCGTCGTTAAATTTATTATTTTTTATTTTTCACGACCGAATTCGGCAAGAAGTTAGTGACGGGTAAATTCCGTCGTTAATATTTTTCCGTCGTTAAATTTATCGTTAAAATGATTTTACGACGAGAGACTTAACGACGGATTGGATCCGTCATTAATCCGTCGTTAAATTGATTTAACGACGAATTTTTTCCGTCGCTATAACGCGAATTTTTTGTAGTGAAATGTGTATTTATTTGTATGTATGTCATTAATATACACATGAGTATTGCAAACACTGTAATTCCATAAAATAAGAAATGATAGTATTTCTTAATTAAGTCCAAAATGATTGTTTTTCATAACTCTAAAAGGATTGTTAATAAAGATTTATTTTTTTTGGGTCTATGTCCAGAAATATATTTCACATCTGTAATGTGTGTATATATTATTATATAAAGACAATTTAATAATCTCTTCTACAAAATTTTTAAAACAATAATAGATAGTTTAATAAGATTATTTGAATAATATATCATCATAATAACAATAAATAAATAAATATATTAATTTTTTATGAAAAATGTATGTTATTTCTTATCAGTTCATTTTATTTCAGACAACGCACGTGCTATAATTATTAGAGTAAAAAGTATCCAAAATAATAATAATAATAATAATAATAATAATAATAATAATAATAATTTTAGAAACTAATACAGGGTTTTTTGATACTAATAAGCCAATAATATTGTAGGTTTTTTAGGATTAAGTCCTCTCTACCATTCTTCCTAACAAAAAAAAAAAAAAAAACCTCTTCCTACTAACCCCACTACAAAATAGGTTTATGCCAACAAAAAATCTATTTTGTATAATTTTTTAAGCACGTTTTAAAATTTGTCTCCAATTTTTTTTTATAAAAATATCAAGATCGAATTTTAAACTATTATTGAAAAATTAAATATTTGAATATTTTGACCACCTTTTTTTAATAATTTTATTTATGTATCATTATTTGTTTAGTTTCATTCTTACTGATAAGGTCCAAGGATAAAAACATAGTTACATTTGTAACTCAAAACCAATTAATCAACTTCAAATTGACTCTATATTTATCATTTTATTATACAAAAAATCTTTGTTTTAATTAACAATTTCGGTAGTTTATTTTTCTTTAAAAATCTTTATAGACTAAAAACACACAAGCATAAAGTGTGAGGCAAATTTGATTTTTTATATTAAAAATACTTGAATTTTTCCATTATATTTTACTTTGCTTTATTTGTTTTCTTTCAATTAATTACTTTTAAAACTTCACTGGATACAAATGATTAATTTATTGATATAAGTCTACAAACAATATATTTGCATAAGAATTAATAACAAAAATGTGTGTCTTAAAAGATGTTTAATAGAATAAATAATAACAAAGAACCTTAAACACTCATTTACTATTTATATCTCAAAATTTATAAAATTACTCAAAATTATTCGAAATATTCTAATATTTAATTTATTAAAATGAAATATATATCATATTCTTCTATTATTGTAATACATCATTCCAATATACATTTGCATTATGTTAATGATACTGGAGCTTTAATTCGTATGACTCTCATTTACTTTTAGTTTTTGTTGCAAATTGTAATTGTCCTGAAAAAGAGAGTGACCATTATGAAAATGAAAATAAAACGGAGTGAAGAAAATACTAATGTGGCTGTTTTCTATTTCTTTTTTCCTTGCAAAATATTTGCAGTTGCTAAAAATCAATAGACACAACATATATCTCTTCCTTTTTAATTTCTAGATTGATATTTGATGTACAAACCTATTTATAACTAATTCATACTTCTTAAGATCAAGGAAGGATAAAAGTAACTGAAATGTATCAAAATTTCAATTCATACAATGGATACAATTATTTTGTATGCTCACATAAATACGATTTTTATCAAAAAATATTAATGAAGTAAATGGTACATCATGAATCGCACCAAACACAGTGCAAAGCCCTATTGATTTTTTTGCGGAAGACGAATCCTTGATTAGACAACAATGGCGCCAAGGTTATTTTTCCTCGGTCGCAATCCTGCAAATTGAAAATAAATCTATTAGATAAATGTTTTTAACTATATTTTTCTTACTATACATGGACAATAAACCACGCATAAACACACATATTAGAAAAAAAATATCATCATTTCTTCAAAAGAATTCATGGGTGCTCACTTTCAAAACCTAGTAAAATGTAGCATTGTTTTGTAATGACGAATGATCAAGAAAAAATAAATAGAAGAAACAAATAAATCTTTTAATTGCGTAATTATATAATTACCATAATTAATGTTATTATATATGTTAATTGAGTAATTGTATAATTTTATAACTACCATAATCATTGTTAATGTATATGATAATGATAATTGTCTAATTATATATTTATCGTAATTGTGCTATTAAATTAAATGTACAAATATAAAAGAAATAAATATATATTTCCACTTGAAAAATGAATCTTGGACATTGTATAGCAAATCAATCCAATATATCTGATTTAATGGTACACAGAAATTAATGACGCTAATTAAGGAAGAAATTTCACTTAATACATATCAAATTTTGGATTAAAATTATTTGCACGTACATTATCTAATTCATTATTCGGATATATATATTATATTCATAATTTCTATAAGCAAAAATATCATTTAGGCGGGAAAACCAAGATTTCTAATTGCGCATCCGGTGTTGTTATTATATATTATATAGATATGTATCCATTTCAAAGTAAGTATCACACACTCTCTCTACCGTGAGACGGCAATTGCAATTAAAACAACCAAAACTTCCATTTCAAACACCTCAACCCCATCGACCATACTTCACACACATATTGAATTGAGTGATAACTATTAATGTTGGCTAATTACTGTGATATGAATCCGTGGAGAGAAAATCATTGGCCACCACCATAATAATTATCCAAATGTGCAAACGAATATGGCCATGATATTGCCAGTGTAAAGCGACCAGTGGCCTTACAATGTACAAACGGGTCATACCTAAGACCTGTGACCTGGACAAAAAAACATGATAACAAACGTAGTTGCAAAATATCCTGGATAAATAAATATTAAAAGGAATGAGAAGAAAAATGCATACTGCTAAATCAGAATAGTCCAGTGTAGGCATAGGAGTATAGAATAAAGTGCTTATCCTCCTTTCAAAAACTATAGGTAGGTCTTCATCCCTATGACCTGTGACCTGGACTAAAAAACATGATAATAAATAAATCTTTTAATTGCATAATTATATAATTACTGTAATTAATGTTATTATATATAATAATTGAATAATTGTACAGTTTTATAAATATCATAATCACTGTTAATGTATATGATAATGATAATTGTCTAATTATATATTTACCGTAATTGTGTTATTAAATTAAATATACAAATATAAAAGAAATAAAGATATCTTTCAACTTGAAAAATAAATCTAGATATTGTATAGCAAATCAATCTAATATATCCGATTTAATGGTACACGAAAATTAGTGACGCTAATTAAGGAAGAAATTGCACTTAATACATATCAAATTTTGGATTAAAATTGTTTGCACGCACATTATCTAATTCCTTATTCAGATATATATTATATTCATAATTTCTATATACAGAAATATCATTTAGGCGGAAAAATCAAGATTTCTAATTGCAGATCCGGTGTTGTTATTATATATTATATATATGTATCCATTTCAAAGTAAGTATCACACTCTCTCTCTACCGTGAGACGGCAATTGCAATTAAAACAACCAAAACTTCCATTTCAAACACCTCAACCCCATCGACCACACTTCACACACATATTGAATTGAGTGATAACTATTAATATTGGCTAATTGTGATATGAACCCGTGGAGAGAAAATCGTTGGCCACCACCATAATAATTATCCAAATGTACAAGCGAATATGTGTTTAGTGTATATTTGTCCTATTTTATCATAGGCATTTTGTATCTTTTGTAGGTGTTTCTCCATTGTTTTTATGTGATTTTTATGTTATTTCCTTCACTTTTGCTCTTTTGGTGAGTCGTGTAGATTTGCACAATGTCTTGAGAAAATGGAGGATAAATGACTGCAAAATTTGAAGGATTCAAGATAATGGGAAGATAGAGGATCGAATAAGGAGCGCGTAGCAAGTTGAATCGGGTTAATCAGCCAAGAAATGAGGGAGAACGAAGCAAAACAGTGGAAGCTGCCGAAAACGGGAATGAGCACTGCGCGGCCGCGCCCTCATCCGTGACCGCGCGGCCATGCCCTCGGCGGAAGGCCCCCGCGAGCGTGCAAGGCGCGCAAGGGAGTGCAACCCGCGGGCGCGCAGCACCCCGCCGGCGCGCGGGGTGCCCAGTTTCGCTTCCCGGATCAATTTTTGGCGCAAATTAACTTTCTTTCTCTCTCCAACTTCGATCAAGACTTTAATTCCCTCCACATGGGCAGCTGGATCAATCATGAAAGTGGACTTTGTGGCTCTATTTTGTGGTAGGATTTTAGGGATTAATTTCCCCTAAGTTCACTTTTTGGATTTTTGGTCTCATTTTCTTCCTCCAAATCTCTCTCAAATCTCACAATTACTCCTCCCTTTCCATCACACGTCTCTCCTGCCACTCCTCTCACCAACTCCTATCACCCCCTCACTCTCGATTCTCTCTCTCCCTTAAGCAAATAAATGGGACTTCTCCCCATTTAAAAAAAAATCACCTATCATCTATTCACCCAACTCTCTCTCACTTCATCTTTACCACTTCTTCTTTTTCACTTCTCTTCACCTTCACCACCACCACCACCGATCCAAAGAGGAAGAAAGGAGGAGGAGAAGAGGCAGGAGGGCTAGAGCTCAAGGAGGAAGGCTCGAGAAGAGGAGCCCGACATCAAGCCATCCACGAAAGCTAAGCTTGGTGAAGGGACTCCGCTTTGATGACGGCCCGAGAAGAGGGATCCGACTTCAAGCCATCTGCGGAAGCTAAGCTTGGACGAGGAGGCTCCGATTTGGTATTTCCTTTCCTTTTAGCTTTAGCCCATTTGTGGGGATTTGTCCCAAGACTCTCGAGATAATAAACAATATTGTAAAAGTTGTATGTATTTATTTTATGGTTGTTGAATAAATGAATTTTATGATTATTGTGTGGTTTTGAGCATGGTGTTGGGCTTATTTCTACATTAGGGGATGGATAATTGATTTGGTTTTGATCTTTGCTTGTTATTGCTGGTTGTTGTTGTTTGGAATCGTGCTTTTTCATGTTTAGGTACTTGATCACTACTTGAACATTGATAGGATTTAGAGGAGTCTTGATTGTGAATCTAAATCCGGAAATTGGTTCCTTCGACGTTAGGTGGATGGGGTTCCTAAGCCTAACATGTTAATCTTGCTTGTATGATATAGCTAAGAGAGGTTTAATGGATAGACGGTGACAGTAATTGAAGTTAAACTAATCGGAAGGGTCTATTGTATTTGTGAGAGTAGCATTATCAACTTGAATAAAGCATAGTGATAAAACCATTGAAAGAATCTACACTCTAATGCTCTTCTCATAGATCCGAAAATCTGCAATTAATTATTATTTCAGTCCAGAGCAGTGGCCAATCTGTAAAACAAAAACTAAAAAATACCGTAAGAGCCAAAGACCATCGGGGGGTTGACGATCGTTGGACCTCCAACACTCAAGTGAGGAAAATGAATGAAAGTAGAAAGAGATAAATTACGGAATAATTGAATAATTAAAGAGCTTTATAACAGTAATCTCTAGCCAGAATGTGACTAGAAATCAGGGGGAACGTCGTTCAATCTTAGAAGAACGTAAGAAAGATGCCCGGATATTGAATCGTCGGTGTGGAATGAACTCAGAAAATAGTAAACTCGGTGTTCTTAGGGTATGAAATAAAGTTTGTGGGTATTTCAGCGTAGTTGTCAAATGAGGAGGAAGGCCTCCTTTCATATATATGCAGAGGTAGCGGTTAGGATTTATGCAGATTACGGGAGCGGTTGAGGCATGATTTGATTCTTTTGATCACGCCAGTCCTTCTAGATAATGCGGACGGTTAATTTAAAATAATTCAAATTACCCAATCTTTATGAGGCTGCTTGGTTGTTCGGTATTTATTTTCACCTAAACTGCAAGTGTACAGTAAGGCTTCTAGTATAGCAGTGAACAAGGTCGTATCCACATGGATTTAATAATTACTCTAGTAGTTATTTAATTTAATCCATCGCAGTTATCTAGACTATAAAACATGATTGAATTTGACTATCTAAAAATAAAGAATAATAAATAAACTGAATTACCAAAGCAGAAATCAACAAAGATAATGAAACACTAGAGAAAAAGACGTATTCTAGGATTGGAGAAATAATTATTTAATCCATTCTCTTGATCAATTCATTTAGTGTCTATGTTGGGATTTAAATCATGCTAGAACAATCACTCATGCATTCTAAACCTTCTCTCGAAGTGCTTAAATTGTAGATCACACAACAAATATTAACGTCTTCATTCAATACCTATTGTGCAACTCCTAACGGCTCCAAAGATTTATTGTTCTCTAAATTAATCGCAACTCTCTCGAGTAATATTGACTAACCAGTTAATTATTCCAGATCTTGTGTTAAAACTCATCTCTCGAATTATGGATTAACACATCAAATTGTATCATTTAGTGATCAGGTAAATAATACAGAGAAAAACAGGAATAATCAAAACATAATCAAATCATAGACACTAAAATAAAATAAATCAAAAGAACTTCATAAATAAATCATAATTCAACCCTAGAATACTAGGGTTTTAGCTATCCATGACAAAATAAATATCCAAAAATAATCCACAAAGAAAACATGAACAATTCCAAGAACAAAGAAAATAAAACCCGGAAAATTTAATTTGTCTCTAATCTTGAAAGCTCTTGAATCATTTGGTCTTGTTATTCGCGTCTTCTCTTCTCTGCAGCAAACCTCTGGTGGTAACTTTTTAGGTAGGTGGAGTTGTCTGATTTTCGTGCATCAAACCCTTAAATACCAAGTAAAGAAAAGCCCAAAATAGGTCAAAAATCGAACAGACCCATTCGCCTCGTGACCACATTCGCGACCAGGATGCTCGCAACTAGGGTCGCGAATCCACGTGGCATGATGTGGCGTGACGTGGCGCTGACATGGTAGAAAATTCGCGATCAATGCAAAATTCGTGAGTGGGGTCGCGAATAATACACAAGAGAACCCCCTCTCTGTCGCGACCATGCAGGAAAAATGAAAGGGTGATTCGCGACCATGCAGTCGCGACCTCCTTGGTCGCGAGTCCGGTCGCGGATAATTTTCAGCCTCGACAGCCTCTCACTGTTTTGCTTCGTTCTCACTCGTTTCTCGTCCGATTAACTCGATTCTTTTTCCAACGCGTTCCTAACTCAATTTCCTATGTTTCTAGGGTCTTCATAAGCTCATTTGAAATCCACATAAAAAATGGCATTAATTTCCTTCACAATGAACAAACACGTGACATTGCACAAAACATAGAAAACTATGCAAAACTCAACACTTCATGCGTGCAATGCCCATCAAATACCACTCAAATATACCTCAAAATACATGCAAAATATGAGGTTATCATTGGTTAAACGACAATGTGTAACCTTCATGGACCAACATAGCGAGCTGACGAAAAATGACCACTACAATTGATATTATTAATTTAGTGTGAAATATTAACATAGAGTTTATTGTCTAAAAATTCACCATCTTTGAACGAAATTGCAATTTAATTAAGCACACCTTTTAAATCATTGCAATAATAACATAACTTATTTTTTATTATAGTAAAATAGACACCCCTAAAAAATTCGACAATTGAAAAACTTATGTTGCATAATAAAGATGTATCTAAATTATAAATTCATTCAAAGATAGTGATTTTTTTTAGAAATTAACCCTTAAATATATTTTAAAAAGATAAATCTTAGATATTTTATTTTTCATACAAAATTCGTCCCACATCAAATAACTTACAGATATTGTTGTGCATGAAGCCATGAACAAACTATAAACTATGAAGCTCAATAATGATGTTTCCACCTTTTTCGGTTTTTTTATTAAGATCAATTGTAATATTTGAATCTATAGAATTTAAATATTTTAAAATTAAAATTTTGAATTATTATTATTAAAAAGTCCAAATAAAATATTTTAAATATATTAAATTATTAATTTAAGAAAAGTAATTAAGTTAATTCAATGTATTTAAAAAATCAAGATAGACATAAAAATTTAAATTAAATATATTTAAAATTTCAAAATAAATGTATTAATTGATTTTATAAATCTATTATAAATAGTTTTAAACTTTTGAAGCTAAAATATTTAAGTTATCATTTTTAAATATATTTTCAATATTTAAAACTTATATATTTTAATTTTTAAAGTAAAATATAATATTATTGTATATGAACAAATTATAAATTGTGTGACCCAACAGTGGTCTTTTCTACCTTTCTTGGTCTTTCAGTTGAGATAGAGTGTAATATTTTGATATTTGAATTTATCAATTAAATATTAAATATATTTTAAAATTAAAATTTTGTATTAAATATATTAAAAAGTTGGAATAAAAAAATTAAATACATTTAATTAACTAAAGAAGGGGATTCAATTTTTTTAAAACCTAAAGAAAGAGGCTCGATTGTAAAATTCCTACGAGAGTCGGGGTTTTCAGAATTTTTGGGGGAGGAGAGTTTATCCAGGGTTGTCGTAGTATGCTGATCATCTGTTTTTTTTTCTTTTTTTTTTTTACCTTCTATGAATGGTTGATGATCATGTTTAGCTTTTTTCAATTTTATGTTGGATTAACGGTTGTGTGGATGTGCTTTGGAGGGGAGATAAGAGAGACATTAGTTGCATCTCTGCGAGATGGAGAAGAAGGGGATGGGCGAGCGCCGAGCGATGGAGAAGGAGACACATATTTTTACTTCATTTTTTGTTTTTATATAGTTGGATTCATAAAGTTACATGTAATAGCATATAACAATCCGTTTAGAAAATTGAAAATAAAATTGCAATCTATCTTATATGAGTCGATGGTCTTTTATTTTATAAAGTTAGAAAATGTTATTGATGCATATTCGATCGAAAAATACACAAGTAATTTATAATTTAGTCGATACAATTTATATATTTATTATTATACATAAACATTTTTTTAATAATATCCACTGTATATCGCACAGGTGTTATGCTAGTATACATATATAATATAAACAAATTGATAAAATTAAAATAATGACATCATGAATCAAAATTTAAATAAAACAATATTAATATTATTAAAAAAAATAATATTACATATATAAGAAATTGAAAGAAAAAAAAGAAAAGAAAATTACTTGTGAGCCCTAACTTACCAAAATTCAATCAATTGCTTATCTTTAATCACAAACAAAACATGTTTATATTTAAAAAATTATTTATATAATCAACATGTAAAAAAAATGGGGGGGGGGGGGGGGGGGGAGGGGGGACTCCCCCCATCCGCCCCTGTGTGTTTGTCTATGAGTGATATAATAGTTTAGAAATGAAATACATCGAAATCTAATCTCATTCTATGCAAGTGAAAATTAAAAGAGCACCTTTTTAAAATTTTAATAGCTGAATTTCAAACTATCAGTATATTCTTCTACGAACTGTAATTTTTTTTATTTTTATTTTTTACTCACACATCAGACCTGTGATATATTGAGGAGATTCGAACGCGTGACATTTGATCTCCAAACAACCTCTCTCCACCACTAAGCTAACTTTAATTTTATAAAACTTGATATCAACAGCTTATGACTCGAGAGTTAAGTTTTACCGAATTTTTTCTCAATTAGCCTAGTTTAGAACACGACTATAATTAATGAGCCGACTTGTAGTGTATATATATATATATATATCTCATAATATAATACATATCTTGGAAAGGTATCATTGAAATGAAGCATGAATGAAGAGTCATGGTCGTGTTACTCGTGTACGTTACCCTAATTAATTTGTTATTTAATTAAATTTTAGGATCTTTAGTTGTTGGCATAATGCGTTGCATGTGCTTGCTGAGGAAAGCAAGCCGGCTTTCTGGTTTCTACGTCTAACAAATTCTTCCCTAAATAGAATTAACATCAATGCTTATTATATTCCCACCGTATATATAGTATGTACACCTTTTTTTCTATATTATTTTTCACAAACTTGTTAATTGATTTAATGCCAAATTGCGCGCAAATTAAATGCTACACTACACCTATATATGTTATGGAGAGCCTGCTCAATTTTATTTCTCTATTCAATTCGTTTATTGGTTGTATTCACATTAATACTAAATAAGTATATAATATGTCTATATACCATAAAAAAATTTGAAGCTTATTCTCGACCATGGATTATAAACTTTGTTTGAAATTGAGATCGTCGATAAGGTGTAAATTAATATCCCTAACGTTGACCTAAGGTGCAGATCGCTCTAGCTAACGTGTATTTTTTTTTTTTGGCATAAATAGACCTCTGGTTTAGAAGAAGGTGCATATCCTTCCAAACAAAAAAAAAAAATACATAGAAAGCCTTTCCAGCGTAGTATTTGAATATGTGTTCATTTTTTACTAAGCTTAAAATTATTATATATATTTTTTTATCATTATTGAGTTTGTATTATATATGTGAAGTGTTGTATATATACAAAATCTTACAAATAATTTTCACAATTGAACTTTTTATAAGTGTATATATCTAAATTATTGATTTTGAAGTCTCGCAAAAAATTATTATCAAAATAAACTAATGGCAGTGGATTTGTAAATGGAAGAGTACAATTAATGCTTGTTTTTATAATTATTTAGAATTTAAGTTAGTAATTTATAAACATTACCACTAAAATGAATCTTCCCATTTATTAACAATAATATTTTGAGGGAACCAAAATAAAAAAAATTTGGGTTTAAAAAAATTATGTATAAAAATATATACAATATTTTTTATATATACTCCATTCTTAAAATACAATTTTCAATAAAAACCCCCGTTTAACTCCGTAAATGAGAGACATGTTTTTTTTACAGCAAAAAACCACGTTGGCGTGTATTTGCATATTGGAAGTCCAACTCAGCAGCGGGGATGATGTCATCATGTGTGGGACCTACGCAGCAACCATTTTTCAAATGTCAATAATTCAATATAAAGATGTCTCACGAATCATATTCACGTCTGCATGACGTAGAAAAATTATTTATATTTTCACTTTTTTGTTTTGTTTTAGTTAATATTACCCGTATTCGTATTTATGTATTTTTTTTTTTGGGCAAAAACTCCTATCAAACTTTGAAAACCAAAATTCATGAAATCAGACCTATCAGATAGGGTGGGTCATGTGGATCAATGCGTGAGTCAACCCTAATCCGACCTGCCCCGCTCTCCCTGAAAAAAAAAGTTCGCCAGATATAGTATCATTCTTAACACTAAAACGTATTATTTTGAAGTACAAAAAGTATCATTCCGAAGTACAAAAAGTATTGGGCCTTCAACTTGTCCTAGATGAGTTTCTTTAATTCAAATTATGGTTTATTTCAATCTCAATTAATGTTTAGGGGTTTAGGGTTTAATTTAGGTTTTAGTGTTTTTTTAGGGTTTTTTGGGGGGTTTTTAGGGTTTAGTATTTTTTTGGGTGTTTTTAGGGATTTATTTTGTAATTTTAGGGGTTTATTTAGGAGGCTGGTTTAGGGGTTTATTTTGTATTTTTTAGTATTTTTTTATGATTTTTGTTGTGTTTTTTAGGGTTTATGTTTTTTTTTCAATTACCATTTATATTTATTTTGAAAAATTAAATTAATTGTCAAGCACAATGCACGAGCCCATGTGTTAGCATTGGGTGAGTGCATTACATGAGCCGCCGAATTAAAAAGAAATCATTCACTTTAATTTTAAGGTCCATTAAATCAATTTTAGGATATATATTTATATTTATTTTTAAAAATTAAATAAATTCATTTCAATTTTTAGGGTTACTAATTATATTTTAGGGTATACAATTGGGGGAGGGGGGAACACAAAAAAAAAAAGAAAAATTGAAAAAAAAACAATTCTGAAAAAAATTAAAAAAATCGAAAAAATAATAAAAATTTGAAAAAAAATCATAATACAGGAGCGTGTACCCCACGCGCCGCGCGTGGGCGTGCGTGAGGTACACCCGCCTGTATGAATGGTTTTTTTTATTGGGCCAATCCTGGTAATGGGTCGGGTCGCCCATCAGACTGGTGCACAGGAGAGTCCCTCCGTTTTTTTGTGCAAAATTTGTTCTTTCTACTTTGATTTATATAAAGTTAATTATGAGCTGATAAATATATGAACTTTGAAATAATTTACAATTTAGACACGTATTTTGAAATGTTGCAATTAAAACACAAATTTATTGAATAATAGATACCCCAAAATTTTTCTAATGAATGAAAAATAGATAAACAATATAACATGAAATTATAATACAAAATTTTATACATATATATATATATCATAAGGGGCACTCTCTTGTACATAAGTCTGTTGGGCCAGCCCATCAGACGACCCGGCCCACAATCCGATCGGCCCAGCATAAAAATTTCATTTTGCAGGCACGTGTACCTTACGCGCACAGGCCATGAGCGGCGCATGGGTACATGTGCCTGTATTTTTATTTTTATTTTTTTTCCGATTTTTCTGTATTTTTGTGTCCCCCCAACTGTATACCCTAAAATATAATTAGTGAACCCAAAATTTGAAATGAATTAATTTAATTTTTTAAAATAAATATAAATATATATCCTAAAATAGATTTAATGGACCCTAAAATTAAAGTGAATGATTTTTTTTTTAATTCGGCGACTTACGCAATGCACTCGTCGATGCTAATACGTGGGCTCGTACATCGCTCGACAATTAATATAATTTTTTAAAATAAATATAAATATATATCCTGAAATTGATTTAATGGACCCTAAAATTAAAGTGAATGATTTTTTTAATTCGGCGACTCGCGCAATGCACTCGCCTGACGCTAACGCGTGGGCTCGTGAATTGCGCTCGACAATGAATTTAATTTTTCAAAACAAATATAAATGGTAATTGAAAAAACATAAACCCTAAAAAAACACAACAAAAACCCCTAAAAATACTAAAAAAACCCTAATAAACACTAAAAAATATGAACCCTAAAAAACCTAACCCTCCTAAACTCTAAACATTAATTGGAATGAAAAAAATCACAATTTAAACTACATAAACTCATAAAAGATAATTAGCAAACCAATTACTATTTAATGATATAATTGATACTTTTTATACTTTAAATGATATTTTTTAGTATAAAGATTGATACTGCATTTTACCAGTTTTTTTTTTGGTGGAGCGCGGGCGGGTCGGGTCGTCTGATGGGCCGGCCCATACATCCTGATGTACAAGAGTTTTGGCGATATCATAATATATAATTATTTGATTTTCACTAATATAATAAATATCGGTGTGAAATATATATTGTGTTAAAGTTTTAGTTATTTCAAGATTGTGTCTATTTCACAACAATAAAGTACAAAATTGTGTGTATATCTTGCAACAAATTACAGAATTATGCTGCAATTATAAAGTATCAAAGTTCTTATCTAAAATGCAAGTTTTGTCAAAGCTCATGTATTTATTCCTAATTTGTACCTATATATATAAACATTGAATCTTATATTAATTGTACTTTGTATCTATAATAAAAAAAATATTTATTTGTTATGTATATAAATACTGAATTCTAATACTTAGTTAAATATTGGTACTAACTAAAATGAATTTAAATTTTAGAACAAAGAAAAAAGGTATAAGAAATTAATGTTAGATAATATCTGCTACTAAACCAATATTGATTTTTAATGCAAATAAATTAAAATGTACGAATCATAAATTCATAAATAAAATTATGAGCAACAAAGTTTTAATTAGCTAGTGAACATCATTACTAGACTTAATGTCTAAATAATTTTGTTCAAAAAAA
Organism: Perilla frutescens; assembly: GCA_026008535.1. Taxonomy (NCBI): domain Eukaryota; kingdom Viridiplantae; phylum Streptophyta; class Magnoliopsida; order Lamiales; family Lamiaceae; genus Perilla; species Perilla frutescens. The sequence continues at coordinate 44,460,521 of BRKX01000001.1, forward strand.
AAAGTCTATAAATATTTGCATAAGAGCGGCCCAATTAAATTAAAGAAAATGAGCATATGCTATTCCTAAAAAATATTTAAAATATTTGAGTTGCCATCTAGAGCGTAGACACAAGCTACTAGTGTGGTTAATTGTTTTTTTCGTTTTCAAATTGATATGAATTTAAATATTAATTACATGTGCGTGAATATATCTGTGAAATTCAAACTCAATTTTTTTAGATACAAACACCACACTTCACTATTGATAAAATTTCAGTTGATCGTTTATAATTAATAGTTATATAGTGGCACCCATCTCAGAAATTAATACCATGCACCTAACTTGAGTTATGTAAGAAATAAATAAATAAATATATTAAAGGAAGAAGTATACATTAATTAGATTAAATCATACTATAGTGGTCTGACTCTGTTAACTATGTATATTAGGCTGGTTAGAGGAGTAATTGTACGACGACTGATCCACATCTTCCCCCTGCCTCAAGTCAACTTAACTGCATCTAATTATGCAATTACTAAAAAATATATACATAATTATTGAAGTATTCTTAATCAAACTATTACTTAGACTTTGAATCGTTTGAAAAAGAATTAAAAAGCAATTGTTTTTTAAAATTATATATTACAACCGAGCAAACTTTTTAAATAGTCTTGATATCTACCCAAGTCAGGTTTGACAAATGCACAAGACAAGCTTCCCTTCATTTTTTTTAATTGAAAGATTATAATTAAGTGCAATCAAACAAAATTCATCATTTCAAATCGAATTTCATCTTATATTCTTATATTATTCATAGATTATATGTACTAACACCATAAATATACCCTTTACACCCATCGATACTGTAAAATTGAAAAGATTGAAACATTTTTTTTTTTCTAGAATAGAAGATTTCCAACCCAATTAATTAAGTCATCAACTCATACAATCATATACCTAATCCACAAAAAAACAACAGACGGCAGTATTCTAATCTTGTATTTCATCTCATGTTCCAATGATTACATTTCCATCATATATATAGAAAAAATTAACACGGTGGATTAGATGATCTCATCAGCATAACCTAGAGACCAAATTTCACCACCCCATCTCTCACGCAATTCAGAAAATAAATAAATCTAAAATACTGCACAAATCATGATAAATTAAAAAACACAGTAAGATTAATTCATAAACTACATATAGATAAACCAACAAAACTATATCCATATATATATATGTGTGTGTGTGTGTGTGTATAAATATATATGTTTTGGCAGCCATATATATAATTAAAAAGATGAATGCATTACAAATGCAAAACCAATGTCAAACTGCCCACATACACAATTTTGTATTCTTCTCAAATCAAGATAAGTATTTACTGGCAACATGCCCCCTTGGCCTAAATCTCCCATTCTCTCTCTTAATCTCTCTCTCAATCTTTCCAGCATGAAACTTTCACCATTACTTCTCCTTCTCCCATTCATCTTCTTCATTCAAACCAGCGCTCAAACCGCAGATTCAAACATCCCAAACTCCCAAGATTCAATCAGCAATTTCCAGCCCAGTTTAGCCGTCGTGATCGGCATGCTCGCCATCATGTTCTCTCTCACCTTTATTCTCCTCCTCTACGCCAAGTTCTGCCACCGCGCCGCCTCCGTCCACAGCATGAACAACCACATCCACGACGGCCTCGCCCGGTCACGCTCGCTCGCCTCCGGTGTCGACAAAACCGTCGTGGAGTCTCTCCCCTTCTTCCGATTCTCCTCCCTCCGAGGGTCGAGGGACGGCCTCGAGTGCGCCGTTTGTCTCGCCAAGTTCGAAGACGTCGAGATTTTGAGGCTTCTCCCTAAATGCAAGCACGCCTTTCACATCGACTGCATCGATCAATGGCTTGAGAAACACTCCACCTGCCCCCTCTGCAGGCGAAAGGTCAGCGCGGATGACCTTTTGCAGTGCTCGAGTAGTTTGAGATTTTTATATAACCTGCAGCATCAGCCTTCTGAGCTGTCGAGGCAGGATTCCAATCTAGAGCTGTATGTAGAGAGAGAGGAGAGCCGCCATGGATCTTCGAGATTCTGCATTGGCAGCAGCTTTAGGAAAGTTGATGAGGATGATATTGACGGCGGCGGCGGCGGGGGGAAGGAGGAGGAGCTGCCGATATCGGAAAGCATGGACTGCGATGAGCACAAGAAGCTCCATAGATTCAACCACAAGATCGTGGTGGCGGACGCCGTGCTCAAGAACCGGTGGAGCAACGTGAGCTCCTCCGACATCATGTTCCTCAACTCGGAGATGCTTAATGAGGTGTCGAGTGCGAGGTTTTCGTCTGTGGAGCGGAAACCGGCGGGGGAGATGGTGGTGATGAGAGAGAATGATGATCACGAGATGATGAATATCAAAGAAGAGATTGAGAGGAAGAGAGTGTTTGAGAGCAAGGTGAGAGAAATCAAGAGAGTTGATGATGATGATGATGATGATCAGAATCCTAATCCACGAAATAGAGGGTTTGAATCGAGCTCCAGCTCTGTAATGAATCCAAATGAGAAGAGATCCATGTCTGAAATCGTAGTTCATCCAAGATTCAGAGATTTGATCAGGAATAGAGACGATGATTCATCGTTGAAGGAGGAACGAACGAGGAGACTTTGGCTTCCGATTGCAAGAAAAACAGTCCAATGGTTTGCGAATAGAGAGAGAAGATCTCCATTATCTCCACAGTCTCAAGGATTACACGTCCAGCAGAGGTTAAATGTTTAATTATTATAATTAATTTATACCTTAAATCAAATTTAGTTAGCAGCTCTAGATCAACATTGCTCAATTGCTCATTGCAATCCCAAAATCCTCCACCTCTCTCTCTCTCTCTCTCACACACACACACACACACACAGTTTCAAATATTTCCTGACATAAGAGAGACAACTACTATACTTGTATACCATTTTTGTACATGGAAAAAAGTCCGCGGAGGGGGGCAGCCGCCCCTTGAAATATTATTGATGTATTTTTTTTACGTGTAAAGTAAATGAGATTCGATACTTTGCTTTTCTTTTCCAGATTTTTTTTTTCAGTTGAATGAATTCAATCAATTTGTCCTTTGGCTTGAAGATTGGAATTCTCCTAACAGCTAGCTAGCTGTTCTCGATCAGGTTTTGAATTATTTGAACAACCGATATTGAAAAGAATTAATTTTCATTGTTTTTAATAATTCAGAAGCAAGTCTGGCAAAACTACAAATTTTATTTTTCAGTTACGACGATATTATTGCATTAAATTGAGAGCAACTTTGGCATCAATTCCGCCAACCTGTTTTCATTTAATTTATTTCACTTCTTTGAATCAGACAGCAATTTCAAGATTTGTTAATTCTATGACATGTTTTGGGGGGGGGGGGGGGGGGAATCTCTTTCAACTCTGACAAAATTAAAGGGGGTATTTTTATTTAATTTATTCAGTAAACTATAGGTAACTTGCGCATGCAGTTGAGGATCTTGTTAGATTAATTAAAATTTCATCCCTTTATTAATCTCTGATTAAATATTGGCTGAAATCATAAGCTGTGCTGTTGAATTAAATAACAAATCATTCATATTGAACGTCAATTAACTCGCTAAAGATGAAGATATTCGAAATTAAAGAGAGCAAATGCTTTCATTGTTGCATACAGTGCCCATTAATATTTAACAAATTCATTGATGTTGTTTTGATATAATTAATTTATTATAGATTTGAAATCCATCACTTTTTATTTGGGGTAAATTACGCTTTAGTACTTGACTTTTGAACTTTTTAATAAAAATATCATGACCTTCAAACATTTACAGTTTGACCTTTCAAATTAATTTTTTCAAATCTATCATATGATCAACTATTCGATACCCTATAGGTTATATGGACGGGCGGAAATTTGATTCAGATTTTTATAATGCCACACTTTACCTAAAAATAAAATAAATATTAAAATCTTCATGTTTTTAAAATAGTTCATGTTAATAATTTCATTCCTGCTATCATTGTAAAATATATTATCAGTTGTATGAAGAGCTTAATTCAACCAAATGCCCTCTTAGTGTAATATTAAAATAAGATATTTTCAAAAATATTGTAATCTCAAACAAGTTTTACTTATATACGAAAAAGATGACGTCTTTTAAATTATACAGAATAATTATGCAAATATTAAATGTGAAAGAAAAACGAACGATATCTTAATATTGTGTCGTGCATATTATTTTAATTATATGATTATTGCAAATGTATTTTAAAACCTCCATAATCGTCCATCATCAATATTAGCCATATTAAAGAATATTTAAGATATGGGCATTGAGTAGTACGTTGTACATCCACATAAGTCTAATCACTATTTTAGAATAAAGGATCTATTAAGTCACTAAAAACTTGCATGAACATAGAATGAGAAATTTAAGTTTTAATTTTAATTTTATTTTTAGGTATGATTGGCAAATTAACATCAGATTTTCGGCGGTGCACACATGTGCTATAGGATATTGGATAATTGACCATATGATAGATTTGATAAAAAAAAGAGAAAGACCAGATATTATAAATATTATAAAGTTGAGATATTTTTATTAAAAAATTCAAATGCCAGGTACCAAACTGTAATTTACTTTTTTATTTGAACTATATTTTAGTCATTTTGGTGGATACATAATTCACAGAAGTTGCACCATTGGATTACAACATAGAGCTCAACCAGACGTCTCTTTTTTATACACGGGTGTTCACCGAGGGGTGTATTCGAAGGGGGTTGAAATTTATTGTTACACTTTATTGTGTTTCACTCCGTGTTTGATTATCAAATTTATGATTTTAATAATATTTATTATAAAATAAAAATTAATTATAATATAAATAATCATGGTCAACATTTATCAAAAAAAAAATGAATCAAAAAATTATAAAATATAATTTTTAAAAAATAAACTATAATAATGAATTATTAATTAGAAATGAAAAAAAATAAATATTAAAAAATAATTATAAACCCTAATTGGATGGGGTGAACCCTAAAAATAATCATAAAATTAAACTAAATCATAAAAAAAAAATGAAAAAAAAATATAAAAAAAATTATAATTTAAAAGCGTAATACGAAATCTAATAGAGAGAGTGTAACATGAACGTCGAAAGCCATTCGAGGGTGGGACGTATGTATTAATTAATCTATCCAGAACTCAATTGGTCTGAGCTACACTTTAAAGAAAATGACTAAATTAATTGTTGCATCCTTTGACTTTTAATAGAACTAATACTTATTTCACTAAATCGCACGCGACTGATAGTTTGGTGGCGGTTCCAATAAATTTCAAAATTCGACAATTAATTTTACTCCCGCACTTTTTTTTTTGAAGAAAATCAAGTAAACTGATACTACTTTCGTTTCTGTTTAAATATCATTTTAGATGAATGCACACAAATTAATAAATTAATTAACTTACATAATACATAATTGTGTAAATACATTAAATGAGTTAAATATATATGTTTGAATGCATTAAATGAGGACAAATGTGAGAAAATGTGAATTTTATGTCTCGAATTTGTAGAATTGCATTTTTGTTAAACAAAATTAAAATGATAGAATGACACTTATTTAGAAATGAGGAGAGAATTAAATTAAAACCATTTCCGTAGAGGGAATATTTGACAAAATGGAATGTGGGATATAACCAGTGTAGGAGAAAAACATAGGATTACTAATGGCTAAACATGCCAACGAATGCGCTATAGAATTCAAATCAAATAATTTGTTTAGATCAATTCATTCGTTAAACACATCCAATATAATCTTTAACATAAATTCGTGTTAAGATAAGATTTAAAATTCAACTTGAACTCAAATTTGATGAGTAAAGAAAGAGCAAATTAAACATGTATGAAAATGTCAAATTACTCAAGTTTGACTTGTGCTAGGCTAGATTAAACATCACACTACAAAAAAAAAAGATCTTTAGAGACAATATTATTAGAGACGACAAATCTTGTCACTTATAATAGATTTAAGTAACAACATGTCATGTCTAATTACCACATGTCATCTCTAATTATATTTTGTGATGACATTGTTGTCACTTAAAATGATATATTTAATTTATTTGGGACGAACTTTTAGGAACACTCCTAATTTGAGACAATATAATGTTGTCGTAATAAATATTTTTAATTAAATGACAACATTGTCGTCACGAAAATTAATGTCAATCATTAGAGATGGCATGTGATAATTAATTAAAGACTACGTGTCGTTACTTAAGTCTGTTATAAGTGATCAGCAACATTCTTTATCTCTAATAATATTATCTCTAAAGATCATTTTTGTTGTAGTGTCGATTGAGATTGACTCTATAGAAAATCAAACAAGTTCAAAATAAATTTTAAAGTTTGACATTATTTCAAACTAGTAAATTTGAACAAATGCATATTGGGCGCTTAGACTCAACTCATTTATAGCCCTAGCTAGATACATTATCTATCTATCTATCTATCTATCTATCTATTTATCTATCTATCTATCTTTGTATTTCTATATTCGATTCAGCAGATCAAATATATGTAGCGGATATTACACATGTTGATTCCTCAAGCTAGGTGGAATTACTCAATCTACAACCCCAACTTTCTTAACGACAACGAGTGGATATGTTCATCTTTGAGTTAATTTGGAGGAATTCGAATTAAATGACGTGTAATATATATTATAATTTTTTATTTATTTAATAGAGGGAGAATACTATAGATTGAACTGGAGACCTCTTTTTGTACATAAAAATTCACTGTTTGGGTGCATGTGTTTTTGAAGGTAGTATATGAGTAATGATGCAAAATAGTCAATGATGTTTTAAATCTTTTTTAACTTGTCCCAATAACTTTTAGCTTACGTTTGGGTTGTTTGATTGTAAAATCTGCTGTGAGGGAGGGTTTCGTGGTTCAAAATTAAGCTCTGTCATCAATTTTTGAATTATTTTGGTCGGCTTTAAATCCTCTTTTTGTGTCGAGTCTCGTATCTCATGCTCCATACATACATTCATACATTCATACATACATACATACATACATACATATATACAGATATTAATCAACATACCATTTTTTTTTTGTAAAACATACTCACCTCCAATTTTGTAGACAATTTGTTCATCAATTCAAGCCTATCATAACCAGACCATCAATTTTCGAAAAAAAAAAACATTGATGCTGTTAAATTTCACACTTGCATCAACGGGAAAAAATTGGGGATGTTGAACTTCGGCCGCATACCGTCTCTTTTCAAAAATTTATGGGTTGAGCCATGACGGAGGCTTGAAGAGATGAGCAAGTTGACGGCTGAATCGATGTTAATTTTTTTTAACAAAAAATGAAGATGTTGAATTAATTGTCTATTTTTAAAGTGCTTGATAAATTTTCAACTATAATCTTTCTAAAACAATTGACTCTTTAAAATAATATCAATGTAGCTGGCTGTTACAAATTCTTCAATCCAAATGCAAATATACACGTATTTTCATAGGTAAATTCCATTTACTGCCACACTTTCTATCTTATTGTGACAAATGATTTTATTGAAAAAAAAGAAAAGACAAAAAGAAGAAAACATAATTAATCATTAATAAATTAATCTAGCTTGCTGTCCAAGAAGTTGCGTGTTGATTTTCCTAATTAATCGTGTTAAAGTGATGGAAAAACAAAACCTAACCCAAAAATTATCTATTCTATAGAATACATTTGTCAACAAATAATCAAAATCAATTAAAAAAGATCACGACTTGTCCATATTAGCCATCATCATAATGCAATTTAATTATTATGATTTTCAAATAATTAGATGAGAGAGAGAGAGAGAGAGAGAGAGAGAGAGAGAGAGAGAGAGAGAGAGAGAGAGAGAGAGAGAGCATCGCGCCATTTGTGCTTTATCTCGTCTTGGTTCTAGGAATCCTTGCTGGTTTTAATGCGCATAATAATATTCTTGCTTGTTTTCATGTCTCGTGTTTTTAAACTTCGGAAAACAACTCTTTTTTATTTGAAAATGTTTTCAAGTACTGGCTTACTTAATTTAATTGTTTCTTCAAGTCAAGAAAAAAATAATAATAAAAATGTTGTTTCCTCCAGAAATTCAATTGGTATTTTAATTTCTCAATTGCATGTTATATATATATATTATATTGTTAATTATACTTAGATTTACATCCGCGTTGGGCACCCAATACTTACATGGGACCATTATTATTTACATTTTTCATCTTTTTGATTGTTTTCTTCATTGTCTAATGGCAAAATGATTTTCCTTTTAAAATATCAATTTCATTAACGTGAACACGGTGTACATGTTAACTCATGCCTAAGATAAATGGATCAACGGTCTCTTTAATCATATATATATGAGTTGGTATTTCATGCAGCATTGTCGCAAATAACACTATTTCAGACGGTGCGTGGGCCACGCGCGCGGTCCACGCGCCCGTCTATTTTTTTTTTCTGGCAGTTTTTTTTACTTTTTTTTCATTTTTTTATCCGATTTCACCCCAAAATAATCCTAAAAACACAAAATAAACCCTTAACCCCCCTCCCCCCTCAAAAAAACTCTAAAAAACACCAAAAATACCCTAGAAAAACTTGGTCAAATGGCGGGTTTGACCGCGTTGACCGGGTCAAAGCGCAGGTTGGCCCGACCTGTCTTAAATAGCACTATTTACAGCAGGTGCATGAAATGTTTGCCTATATATATATATATATATTATATATATATATATATATCAGTAAAGCTACTCAGCCAGAATCTGGCCAGCCAGAAAAGGGCATATTAGTAATTGTATAATAGTATTAAATAAAACATTAATTAATGTAATTAGTGGAATAAGTGTGTTTACATTAGTACCCTTCCCGCCCATTTAGGAGAGAGATTAGCCAAATAAATTCGAAATTCAAAATTTGAAGACCAAATCTCTCATTAATAATTACAGATTCTATTCCCAATAAAGATTACATTGAAACTGTCATTTTAATCACAAATACACGTTAATAATAAAATTTTCGGCCAAATGAAGATAACATTGAAACTACCATTAATCTTTCATACACATATGCAAATTTCGGCCAAATAACTAAGTATGGAACTTAAAGGCAGAAAGCTCAAGGAGAAGAAGTTTTACGTTGTATTCCAAGATATACGAACTGGAATTTTTTCTAGTTGGGAGAAATGTGCGCCATATGTGCTCGGTTGTAGGGAAAGCATGTATAAGTCTTTTACAACAGAAGAGGAAGCGACAGAGGCGTATGATATGTATTTCCAGTCCACTAATTATGAAGACGAAATTTCGAGTATCGGCCATGGAGTGGATTTTGTTGTTGAACCAAGCAAGTACCATATTAATTCGGTTACTGAAGAGAAGAAGAAAGATGATGGCTTGGACGTCACTTGTGAAGATGTGAATACAAAAATTTATGGTGTAAAGATGTTTATGTTCGGTGTTGTCGTTGGAATTTTTATTTCAATCATATTAGTTAACATTATTTTTTAAAATCGAGTTGTTAAGCATTGTTTAAATACATCAATGATATTTTATTTGTGGAATATTGATTTCAATGTTCATTGTTGTGTTTTGCTATTGTACTAATGTGTTCATCTTATTTGTTTTTCGTTTAGAATCGGTTAAGTGTTTTCTTGTGTAGATTATAATAATTAAGTTGCAATATTTTATTCAGAAATATTTCATTTACAGTTTATTAAATGATTAAAAAAACAAAGATAGAGTGAATTCTTTTTCCCGTAAAAAATTCAATGAGCTTATTGGACTAAAGTAAAATTAAGATAGACCAAATTATTTTGCAAGTAAAAATTCAATGAGCTTATTAGACTAATCTAATCATTTTAAATAAAGGAGAAAAAACATTTTATTTACCATAATCGATCAAGTTCAGTTCAGATAAAAGGAAAAAATTAGTTTATTTAGCATATTGGAATAATTAAATTCATTTTAAGCCAGTTTATAAATTTATTATTTATTTTATTTCAATAATCTCGAACAAGATAAATGAGAACAAAATTGAATACAAGAGAAAGCATAACATCATTAGATAAACTTAAATATCCATAGATTAAGCGGGTAACCATGAAATTGACCAAACTGATCTACATAGAAACTGGAAATTAAAATGCATATAAAGACCAAACTGGTCTACATAGAAATTGAAAATTAAAATGCATATAACTAAACATATGCTGGAAATTAAAACTAGTAGAACTAATTAAACATCACTTGAAGAGTCCGAAATCACAATAATAGGGATAGGCTTGGAAGTTCCCTCATCATCATTGCTTAACGTCTTCAGATCGAGATAACACTCATACAACTTTGTGAGGGGAAATTTTTCCAGCAACATATCCCTCATGCACTCATCATCCAAACTTCCAAGCATACGACTAAACAAATGGCCAATCTCCACCTTCATGGCATTGTGTTCTTCACGGAGATTTTGATAGAGTATTTCGAGACTACGAGGAGAAGGAGGGATCGTCTATTCCGAAGATAGAACGCGTTTGTGGGTGTGAATTTCTTTGTGGGAGTAAACTTCTTGATGGGAGTTTTTTCGGCCATTGAAAATTATTTGAGAAGATAGATGCGAAGGTGTTTAGGTAGCAAATGGTAAAGTGAGGAGAAAGACTTTGTGAATTGTAGCGTATTTATAATGAGTGCTAGGTTAATGAAATTAATTTCCCCATGAAACCCTAAATGAGATTGCATAGGGAAAAAATATTTTCAAATCTTTTTAATTTCGCAAGATATGGTTCTACAAATCTCGAGAATCTTAAAACCAAAAAATTAACTAATACAAATCTTAGAAAAGATTTGTGTAAATCTTACGGATAAATATTAATATAGCAATCTCCTAGATTTGTGTAAAAAAATTACGTTCTAATTATCTATCCAGTAATTAAAATTGAAAATACCTAAGAATTCTAAGAAAAATAATTTTAAGAATTTAAAATCTTATTTACAAATCATAATAATTCAAAATTAAATTCTAAGAATTCTAAGAGAAATAGTTTTAAGAATTCAAAATTTGAAAATTTATAAGAATTCTAAGACAATTATGTTTAAGATTTCAAAATCTGAAAACATCCAAAAATTCTATGAAAGTATGACACCACTAATAATGAGAAATGTGAAAGCATATAGTTCATGCATGCACTATAAGATGAGATCACAACACACTAGTAATAATAATTTTGAGAATCATAGTTCACAAAACGTAATAATATAAGATCATCACGCCACTAATAATTACAAATGTGAAAGCATAGTGCATGCATGCATGCATGCGCGTTATATGTTAAAATGCGATCACAACACTAGTAATAAGAATTTTGAAATTAAAGTCCATGCATGCACTCTTATACGACTACAAGAATCATAGTTCACAAATTAGTATAAGATCACACCACTAATGATACGTCCATGAAAAGCCTTGAAGAATCTAATCCGAAGCTGCAAATATGTGGTCCAAGTAATACCCAAAATTACACGACTTCGAGCAATACAATTGCAAGAATTTTTCCAAGCATTTGTATGTAAGAAGTTCGAAGATGACAAATGAGTTGAGAGCATCCCCAAAATTGTTACTTTGTTAACAATTAAAGATTGGAGATCAAGATTTGAAGAGCAATGCATGCAGATAGAACTCATCAAGTTGTGCGTGCATGGCAGATTCACGTTGCATAGACAAGTTGCATGGAGTTTTCATCCCCCTTAGTTATTTAATTAAGGGGCTGATTTAATTACATTATAGTATTATTTTAGACTATAATTTTTATTTATTTAGGATCAGATTTTATTTAATTTTGATGTAATTTTCATCCATTAATTACATAGGTTTGACTAGAATTCTATTTAAGGCAATTTCCTACCTTGAATAGAATTCTAGTTTAGGTATCTTCCTAGTATAGTTAGAGATCCCTTTTGGATCAGTTTTTTAGGTCTTTTAGCATCAAATTTTCGTCCCCCCTTATGCCTATAAATAGGGGAACCATGTAACATTGATATTTTAGACATTATTGAAGATTTTTGCTTTTGCATCCAATTGTGTCTCAAACCTTTATATTCTTTTGATTATTTTCCACCAAGAAAATTATCATTCTTAGAATTAGCATATCTAAATCTAAGTCTTATTCATGGGTATTGCTTAATCCACTTGAGAGATTAACCGGCATTCACTAATCGAAGATTAACTTAGAGATTTCAACCTTGGATACGTTCGAGATTCAAGGCGGTTATCGGGTTGTGATTCACATCGACGTCATCAACCATCAACCATAATCTACGACAACCATCTTCATCAACGTTCGCCATCAAGTCAGCCCCAAGTTCGAATTCAATTTCAGTTCCAATTTATCCGTGAGTTCATTCGATCCTTAATATATCCTTCCTTCTCGAAGCCCTTATTCACAAACCTTCACACACGATACCTACCTTATTCCAGCCCCCATACGTCTATTACAGCCCTTATCTTCATTGGTAGTGTGTTACATAGTTCGTGTCGTTATCTAGGTATTCTAGTCGTCTAGATTTATCGTAATTTTCATTTGTTTGTCGAGTCGGATTGAAGCTTTTCATTAAGTTGACGTGTTTCATTCCTAAGTCTTCCGCTACGTTGTTAGTATCATTCTAGATTAATAGTCCGGGTCGTATCATATTTTGGCATAAGAGCCACGTTAGCTCTGCTGGTCGTGGTTCAATCCGACGTGTCAAGTTTATCCTACGTGTCATCGTACGTGTCTTTTATTTTATTACGTGTCATCGAGTTGTAATAACATAACTATCATATAAAAAAAGAGTGCAAAAAAAAAATTCGGATTAAAAAAAAAAGAAATCCGAAAATTAAAAACAAAACTATTCGGAGTATCATACATGAGATGGGTCAATACTCACATGCGGGGATCATTATTTATGGGTGAAGTATCATTAACTCACATGTGAGTATCATTATTTATACCTGCATGTGAGTATCATTATTTATGGGTGAAGTATCATTAACTCACATGTATTATTATTTATGGGTGAAGTATCATTATTTATGGGTGAGGTATCATTAACTCACATGTATTGATCCGTCTCATGTATGAGACCGTCTCATACAAGTTTTTGTCAAAAAAAAAAAAACAGATCCAAAATTAAAAGAAAAAAGAAAAAAAAGAAAAAAAGGTATATTCATTATGTTTCCAATTGAGTCTTGTTTTAATTTTGGTACTTTCCTTTTAGTAATACTCTATAATTGGTAATTACCTTGTGAGTCTTTTCTTATTTTTGGTAATTTCCTTCTAGTATAATTCTTTAGTTGGTAACTTCCTTTAGAGTCTTATTTTATTTTTGGAACTTTCCTTCCAAGTTTTATTTTATTTTAGTAGTTTCCTTTTGAGTTGTAAATTATTTTTGGCTCTTTCCTTTTAGAGTCTAGTTCAATTAGGATATTTAGATTGTGTCACAATTGTGTAACACTTTCCAAATTACCTAATCCCCTTTTCCTTTTCTTTTCTAATTCTTACCTTCCGTATTTTAGGATTTATTTTTGGATTCCTATTCTACTTGGGAACTTCAAAAATACATTTAATTCTTTTCTTATCTAGCTTTCTTCCATCCATATCCTTTTAAAACTTCCATATACACTTCATTTTTTCATTATTTTCGTCCATAACACTAGGGGGATCGATTTTTCTGCCCTAGTTCACATACATGCACCCATACACTACTCATACACCATACACCCGTACTCCATATACACCATATTCTCTCTATCTCCACAGCAATAACAAAACAATCATCCCCGAGTTTGAAGGTCTATACTATCCCGATGCATACCTTGATTGGGAACGAAAAGTAGAAAAAATCTTTGAGTGCTACGACTTCCTCGAACCAAAGAAAGTGCAGCTAGTTTCGCTGAAGTTTACAGGCTATGCAGCAACATGGTGGGGATTCCAGCAAAACCGGTGCCACCGAGATCACCTTCCACCTATCGACACATGGCGTGAGTTGAAAGATTTGATGCGGAAACACTTCATTCCAGACCACTACCAATGGGAGTTGGAGGAAAAGCTATACAAGCTTAGACAAAGAGATCGAAGTGTAAATGACTACTACAACAAAATGATTGAAGCCATGAGATGAGCTGATGTAGAAGAATATCAAGAAGATACCATGGATAGATTTCTAGCTGGTCTACGAAGGGCATTCCGAGAAGAAGTAGCATTGTATCACTTTGAAGAGTTGGAGGACATGGTGTAATACGCCATCCGGATAGAAAAATGGCTAGAAGAACTAGAGATGAAGTCAAAAGAGGAGGTTCAAGTAGAGTCGAGCGTTGCCCTCCATGACGATTCTACTTCCAAGGTACCAATTCTAGACTTTGTTGAAGTACCTTTTATCTCATCGCCACCTATTTCCATGTGTTTAGAGGATGAGATAGTTGAAGAAGCTACGCTGGAAGTAGACATGATAGAAACAACGAATGAAGAGATGCCAATTTTGGAGGAGTTAGAAAATTACAATTTGGAAGTTTCGTCCATCGAGGTTATCGATCCTAAAGATTGTATGGAGGACACATTACAAATTGTGAATTTGGAGATCCATGATGCAGTTGAGGAAGCCGAAGAAGTTGAAGAGTTGTTGGAGATACAACCTTGTTATGAAAAGGAGAATGATATCCGTGAGATAATGGTTTAAGATCATGAAGAGCTCGAACAAGCTAGCATGGCGGATCCATCGATTTCTAACATTTTTTGTCAACCGTTTTCTTGTGATGTCTTTATTCTACAGATTGTTAAAGATGTTCCAATGGAAGTTGAAGTACCACCAGACTTGTTCGCAAATGCCATTTAAAAGTCTTTTTTGGTGCTAGAGTTTCGACCACTTGCAATAAGCGGGATGTGTGCGTTCATGCTCAAGAAGTTGTGTCTTATGCAGCTTGTGCAAAGAAAGATTGATGATCAGTTCATGTTCGTCTTCGATCTCGGAGATTTGAATTCGAGGACAAATTCTTTTCAAGAGGAGGGGAATGATTTGTCCACGAAAATCCTTGAAGAATCTAATCCGAAGCTGCAAATACGTGGTCCAATTACATGACTTCGAGCAATACAATTGCAAGGATTTTTTCAAGCATTTGTATGTAAGAAGTTCGAAGATGACAAAGGAGTTGAGCATCCCCAAAATTGTTACTTTGTTAACAATTAAAGTTTGAAGATCAAGATTTGAAGAGCAATGCATGAAGATAGAACTCATCAAGTTGTGCGTGCATGGCAGATTCACATTGCATAGACAAGTTGCATGGAGTTTTCGTCCCCCTTAGTTATTTAATTAAGGGGCTGATTTAATTACATTATAGTATTATTTTAGACTATAGTTTTTATTTATTTAGGATCAGATTTTATTTAATTTTGATGTAATTTTCATCCATTAATTACATAGGTTTGACTAGAATTGTATTTAAGGCAATTTCCTACCTTGAATAGAATTATAGTTTAGGTATCTTTCTAGTATAGTTAGAGATCCCTTTTGGAACAGTTTTTTAGGTCTTTTAGCATTAACTTTTCGTCCCCCCTTATGCCTATAAATAGGGGAACCATGTAACATTGATATTTTAGACATTATTGAAGATTTTTGCCTTTGCATCCAATTGTGTCTCAAACCTTTATATTCTTTTGATTGTTTTCCACCAAGAAAATTATCATTCTTAGAATTAGCACATCTAAGTCTTATTCAAGGGTATTGCTTAATCCACTTGAGGGATTAACCAGTATTCACTAATCGAAGATCAACTTAGAGATTTCAACCTTGGATACGTTCGAGATTCAAGACAGCTATCGGGTTGTGATTCACATCAACGTCATCAACCATCAACCATAATCGACGAAAACCATCTTCATCAATGTTCGCCATCAAGTCAGCCCCAAGTTCGAATTCAATTTCAGTTCCAATTTATCTGTAAGTTCATTCGATCCTTAATATATCCTACCTTCTTGAAGCCCTTCTTCACAAACCTTCACACACGATACCTACCTTATTCCAGCCCCCGTACTTCTATTTCAACCCTTATCTTCATTGGTATTGTGTTACATAGTTCGTGTCGTTATCTAGGTATTCTAGTCGTCTAGATTTATCGTAATTTTCGTTTGTTTATCGAGTCGGATTGAAGCCCTTTATTAAGTTGACGTGTTTCGTTCCTAAGTCTTCCGCTACGTTGTAATTATTGTCCTAGATTAATAGTCCAGATCGTATCAACTAATGAGAATTTTGAAATTAAAGTCCATGCATGCACTCTTATACGACTACAAGAATCATAGTTCACAAATTAGTACGAGATCACACCACTCGTAATGAGAATTTTAAACTTAAAGTCCATGCATGTACTCTTATACGACTATAAGAATCATAGTTCACAAATTAGTATGAGATCACACCATTAATGAGAATTTTGAAATTAAAGTCCATGCATGCACTCTTATACCACTATAAGAATCATAGTTCACAAATTAGTATGAGATCACACCACTAATGAGAATTTTGAAATTAAAGTCCATGCATGCACTCTTATACGACTACAAGAATCATAGTTCACAAATTAGTACGAGATCATACCACTCGTAATGAGAATTTTAAACTTAAAGTCCATGCATGCACTCTTATACGACTATAAGAATCATAGTTCACAAATTAGTATGAGATCACACCACTAATGAGAATTTTGAAATTAAAGTCCATGCATGCATTCTTATACCACTATAAGAATCATAGTTCATAAATTAGTATGAGATCATACCACTAATGAGAATTTTGAAATTAAAGTCCATGTAGCACTCTTATACGACTACAAGACTCATAGTTCACAAATTAGTACGAGATCACACCACTCGTAATGATAATTTTAAACTTAAAGTCCACATGCATGCACTCTCATACCACTATAAGAATCATAATTCAGAAATTAGTATGAGATCACACCACTAATGAGAATTTTGAAATTAAAGTCCATGCATGCACTCTTATACCACTATAAGAATCATAGTTCAAAAATTAGTATGAGATCACACCACTAATGAGAATTTTGAAATTAAAGTCCATGCATGCACTCTTATACCACTATAAGAATCATAGTTCAAAAATTAGTATGAGATCACACCACTAATGAGAATTTTGAAATTAAAGTCCATGCATGCACTCTTATACGACTACAAGAATCATAGTTCACAAATTAGTACGAGATCACACTACTCGTAATGAGAATTTTAAACTTAAAGTCCATGCATGCACTCTTATACGACTATAAGAATCATAGTTCACAAATTAGTATGATATCACACCACTAATGAGAATTTTGAAATTAAAGTCCATGCATGTACTCTTATACCACTATAAGAATCATAGTTCACAAATTAGTATGAGATCACACCACTAATGAGAATTTTGAAATTAAAGTTCACGCATGCACTCTTATACGACTACAAGAATCATAGTTCATAAATTAGTACGATATCACACCACTCGTAATGATAATTTTAAACTTAAAGTCCACATGCATGCACTCTTATACGACTATAAGAATCATAGTTCACAAATTAGTATGAGATCACACCACTAATGAGAATTTTGAAATTAAAGTCCATGCATGCACTCTTATACCAATATAAGAATCATAGCTCACAAATTAGTATGAGATCACACCACTCGTAATTTTGAAGAATGACCTTATATTGTTTCAAATTAATATTACATTTATATTAGTATAGAAACTTATAATTCAGTATATAATTTTCCTTCTTATTATTTTTTTTGAACTTTTAATATCGAATTTCTAATATAATTTTCCGAACACGACTAATAAACATCGAATATCATAATTTTTACTTGGAATTTTTGAAATCATATTATAATTTAAAAAATATCATAACTTTTGAAATTTTAATATTGAAATTATGATATAATTTTCGCTACCATATCAAAATTTTGGAAACTTTGGAAAATCTATTATAATGACTGTCCAAAAGGACCAATCGTTTGATTGGAATTTTATTCAAAAAAGGATAGATTTTTTTTTGTACAATCGAGTACTGATTTGATCCACCCAAATCTCGTAGAGATTTGCCACACACAAAAGGCACAATTGCTGCAACCTCTCATTTGGAATCGTGTACCAATTAATGAGCTGAACCAACCTAATCGACTTTCACATTAAATTTTCAACTCTCCATTAATGATTCTTAAAACCACTCTCTAAATTTGCACTGAAAGAAACCAAAAAAAATATATCAGAGATTATGGAATCCTCTAGCCGAGTAACAAGGTCAGTGACCAAGAGAAGAAAGAAGCTTGCTGGGAACGTCTATGAAGAGATTGAGTGCGGCGATGGCTTCATCATCCCAACTCAGTTCAAGATTTGCTGCAAAATGACCGAATTCCATACCTGTTTGGTAAGTTTTTCGATTCATGTAACAATATATATGTATTTAGAGTTAGGGTTTTCTAATACATTGTTTTTTATTGGTTTGAAGTCCTTGCCGTCGGTGGCACTATATATTATCGGTCGAGAGTCCAAGCGAATAACCATAGAGGCTAAAAAATCAGGTTGGGAGTTTGACTGCCAATATGAGTATCGTTCTTGCCAACGAACCATCTAATCGGCCGAATCACTGAAGGTTGGAGTGAGGTGGTGGATTTTTTCGGGATCGGGCAGGGGGATAAGCTCAAATTTGAAAGGCACTCTGCAGATCCCTTGTGGTTTCATCTGTATGTCGAAAAACATCTGGATGCTATCAAGCTTGAAGCTGGCGAGTGGATTTGATGTTTATGTGTTTTTTTTCCTTTCTACTTTTTGTCAATGTTAATCGACTTTTTTTTATGTTTATCTTAATGTTTATGTTTTTTTTTGTTTATTAATGTATTTGATGGTTTTTATTTTTATTTTAACTTATGGTTATGTTATTTTTCCTTGAAATTATATTTTTTTTAGAGAGAAATCTAACATTTAGGTTAAGATTGATTAAATTTCAAATTCCGCACAAAAAAATTCAAACATTTAGGTGTTTGGAACCAAATTAAATATCATTAGACCACAAACTGTATTGTACAATGATTGTCTCTAACAATCTACCCTCTTGACAAGAGCTTCAAAATCAAGCGCTACAACGCCTCCTACTAAAACAATTTTATGAACTGCGCGGAACTCATCCATTCCATTTAGTCTGAATTCTTTGTGCATCGAACACTCCTAGTTAAGATAGAAATGAATTTTAAAAAAACTGGTTATAATAATAATAATAAAATTTTTCATCGAACTTATAGGATGATTTTTAAGCTTACATTGTTAGAATCGTTGAACTGGTTGAAATAAACATTAGTGGCCGTGACAATGTTACTTTCGTCGTCGTATTTGATTCCGGGCAACCTCTTGAAGTTTTCGAAATAGTCAAAAATCTCTTTCAATTCCTTCAATTTTAGTACCAAATCAATGGTACTAAACTGACGATCTCGAGCCCTGGACATCATTTTCGCAAGTAGGCACAGCATCTCTGCAGTGCATATTGTGTGGGAAAGATCAACGTACCCGACTCTTAACCGTAAGAAACTAATGAAGACTGCCTCGCCAATTTTGGACCAAACCATAGCTATTCTAGAGCTGAAATTTGAAGTTTGAGAATCTGCACTTTTTAATTTTTTGTTTGCTTTTGATGGATATGTTGAAGCCACAACTATCTTATAAATATGAGTTAATTTTAAAGTATGAAATGACTAATAACCAAATCACTTTAATGAGACATGCACACTTTAGTTTTCCAGTACATTACTCTGACAATTTTTTCCTCTTGAGATAGTATAATTCTATGTTCATCTACTTGCCATAGATAGTAAAATTTTATGATCTAGAAAAAACCGATAATACATGCTTGAATTAGAAAATTGAAAATATCTAACAATTCTAAGAATAATATAATTTTTTAGTGAAACTCGTGAATATAATTTAAAAGTTTTTAACATTTCTAAGAGAATTAAAAGGACCAATTTTTTTCGACATTAAGAAAAAAAATACAAGATACGGATTTAAAATTTTGAAAATATATAATAATTATAAGAAAAGTGAATTTGTAATTAAAAAGCCACGACCTTTCAAACCCTAAACTGCTTGACCCTTCCATTTTATATTATAAACCGCTCCAATCTCCATATTCCCAATGCAATAATCATTACAGATGGTTCCACACACGGTAAGCCCTAGATTAGCTCTATTTTCAATGGAAGTACATTCAATGGCTTCTTGAATACGCCATTATCAACTCTAATCAACCGTTGATTTACTGCCTACTATTAATCGACTTTCAATGTATAATAGCAACCGTTGATTTTTTGTATCATAATTACAGGCATACAACAAAGGTCAATAAAAGTATTTTCTCTTCCTTCCACACTCTTCCATTCAAAGTCTTCACCGTCTTCACAATTCCTTCACAGTCATGATGAATCAAGCTTGGGATCAACTCGATGAACAATGCCTTCTGCATCTTTGGATCGATGAATCAGAAACAATGGATGTTTCTGATGAGAATCAAGTCCGTGACTTCTTTGTCAGCGCGTCCCAGTTTTTTTGGTATGGGTTCAAGAAGTGTTTTTTTCTCTCTCAAATTGTGGAAAAAATGCAAGATCTGAAAGAGCGTTTTGAGGCTGTTGTCTGGATGAGGAGGGTTCCGGGCGCCATTTAGATCGGCAGTTGCATGAGAAAGTAAGTTTTGCTACAACCCTTTTATGATAATTCCTGTTAAATCTAATAAAATGTTTTAATGTAGGAGATGCTGCTCCGGTATGTTTTCGACATTAAAAAGGCTGAGCGGATCGATCTAGACTGGTTCAGGGAGTTTTTTAATGGTGCTCAATATAGGTGGATTGGATCACCGAAGCTCGCGTCAGAGGCCGTGTGGCCTAACAACTATCTATTAGGATATTAGAATCATTTTTTTATCTTTTGGGATTTTGTAATATTTTTAGGGCTTTTTGATTGGCAGGGACCAATACACTTTGCTTTTTAAGGCATGTAATTAATACCCGTGTGATATGGGTAGTTGCTTCTAACTATTATATATCGTATATTCTAGAATCTTCTTCTCACCACCATTATATATCTATCCATATTTGCTACAACCCTTGGTATTCTGTTTGTGTTCTTTTTGTAGAAAATATTTAACAATGTCAGATTCGACTGGAGCGAGAGGGATGAACTTTGGAAGAAACTGTAAAGATCATTACAATTTGTCAATACACTTTGCCTCTGACATTCTCTTTTGTTTGATTCTCCAACAATGACTACTCCCTCATTATTTCCTCAGGTGACAGCTATGGTTTTAATGTGCAGTGCCACTCGGCCGAGTATGCCAATCGAATGGTAAAATTTTATTACCCCTTTGTATTCGTTGTTAATAAAAGGTATTCTAATTGTGATTGAATTTTTGTAGTATTTGCCAAAGCATGCGAGCGACATCCTTGGCACGTCGTTTAAGATGATTAAAATACGCACATTTTATAGTTTTCAAGAATGGGAGGTTGAATATGAATACCGCGAGCTTACGTCGAAGAAGAACAAGAAGAATGTCATGACCCGATTCAAAAAAGGATGGAATGATGTAGTTCAATATCTTGGTATCAAGCATGGTGATGTTCTGAAAAATTGAAAAATACGGTGGTATTACTCGTAGTGTAGATGTTTTCATTGTTACTACAACTGATATGGTTAGGCTTGATCTTGATGACTAGTATTTTAGTTATAGTTTCTTTTGGTTTTAATCTTATGTTCTAACCTCTGCACTAGATGTATAGTGGCAATACATTATATGCCACTGAACTTATATTTTGGGTTAAACCTTGGATGTTTATGGATAATGTCTTTGGGATCCTGTATAGACTCCATACCTTGTTATATGCTTCTATTTTCTCATTAGACTAAGATGATTATTATCTGTTTCTGGTTTCTGTTTTGAGAAGATTAAACAATATTATATGTTTTTGTATTAAGTCTTTGGGATTCTGTTCATTAATATAAGATGATTATTAAGTCTTTGGGATTCACTTTCATCTAAGATGCATGATTTTGTCTAAGTGCTCGAATTAAGTCCTCTGTGAAACACTCTTTAACAAAACTGCCCTCTAAGTGCCCGAATAAAGTCCTCTGTGAAACAATCTCTAAAAAACGCTCACTAGGTGCTCGATAAAAGATCTTTGTGAAACAATCTCTAAAAACCGCACACTAAGTGCTCGATAAAATATCTCTGTGAAACAATTTGGTAAAAAAACGCATACTTTTGTGCTCAAATTCTCTAATGAAGATTATATCACAATTTGCTAACTAAAAAAATGCACGCTAACCTTTCATTAAAACATCTATGTGAAACAATCTTTAAGAAAAGATGCATACTTTATGGATTTTCAAAAAACTTTTGTTAACTTTCTTCACAAATACAACGCACACTAAGTGCTCGATAAAAAACCTAATATAATGCTAAAAACAAGTGCTTCCTAACATAATGCTAGAAACAAGTGCTTCCTTGTGTCCCTACCACTTGCTCCTCCTTCTAATTCAAACTTCCCCTTCTACCTCTACCTCTACCTCTTGCAATCAAAGCACTGGCTCCTCTTCCTCCACTGTAATTTTCTCCTCTTCCTCCATTAGAATTTCCTCCTCTTTCTCTACTTGAAATTGTGCCTCTCCTAATCTTTTCTTTTGTAGATTGCATTCTGTTAACTACTGGTCTTCCTCTCCTCTTAATTATCGGTGGATTCAACAAAATACCAGGTTGAGTACTGGCATTCTCTACCGTTCCAGAGGAACCACTCATAAAATTTGTTGGCGCCCAGTTTGTTAGCTCAACTTTCATATCTTCGCATCTTTGTATTATGAACTTCATCTTTTCTGGACATTGATAAGCCATATCAGTACATTCAACAAAATCTCGTTCCACATCCTGAAATCTCTTGTACTCTTCTGTCATATGCGGATATCCACCGGTAAAAAAATATGCTGGAATGGCGTCTATAGACGTCCTTACACCACCTTCTCAGTACATACCTCTCATTCACAAAGCCAACATCTTTCACCACTAGAACCTTCAATATATGACAATATATGATTCCCTTAGACTCAAACTTTCGACAGTTGCGTTCAAAATACTCTCCATTCGGTCTACGCTCAACTGTATATGTGCACTGCCAGTTGATATCAACACTTTTTTCTAAAACTTCATACACTTCAATGCCCATAACATTGATAACTGGTTGCTTAATGTTGCAATGCAACATTAGCATTATCTCTTTCTGCAGTAACTGAAAAATATTATTGGTGTATGCATCTCTAAATTGCTGCTCCCAATTGAAAGATGAAATGCATTTTCTAATCTTGCACTTCGACTCATAGTCAACAGTATTTCTCTGTGAATCTTATCTCCAATTGCAATTTCATATTGTTCCACGAACATCTTCAGCGTACTTCTTGAAGTGATGTACTCGTCGAAGAAAGCATGCATTGATTCACTCCTTTGCGTTGACACCATACCAGCCCAAAATCTGTGATTTAGATAAACATGCACCCAATTTTGCCTTTCAACATATAAATCTCTCAGCCACCTATTATTTTGGAGTCTGTGATCAACTAAGAATTTAGCCCACCTATCCTCAAATTCACCTATTGTGAGGCTGTCATATACCATAGAATTGAACTCTTTAACTGCCTTGTAAAAATTAGTTGTCGCCTTAAACTTCTGAGTACACTTTGACACAATATGCCACAAGCAATATCGGTGGATAGTGTCGGGCATCACTTCCCTCATCGCAATTTTTATACTGCCACATTGATCTGTTAGAATTGCCCTTGGATGAATACCTCCCATAGTTTCCAACCAATTGGTGAACAGCCACTTGAATGAATCTGCATCTTCGTGTGACAACAACACACAACCTAACAATATAGACTGATTATGATGATTAACCCCGACCATAGTTGCAAAAGGCATCTGATACTGATTCACAAGATAGGTTGTGTCGAAGCTGATAACATCATGAAAATCTTCATAAGCAGCTTTGCTCCTAGGATGGATCCACATCACGTTTCGAAGCCTCCCTTTATCGTCTATATCCATTAAATGAAAAAAGCTCATATCCTTTTGCTCCAACCTCATGAAAAGTGTACGAATGGCTTCAGCATCTCCATCGCCAAGTCTCAATCTTCTCCTCTTGTCAATGAAATTTCTGCAATCTCTGGCGATCCAACCTAAATTATAAGGCTCGCCGGCTTGAACTTCCAACAACCTCGCATTCTTACACACTCTCAAACCGGCAATGTCATTTCCTTCCAATTGTCTCTTCATATTTACCGACAAACTCCTATGAGCCGACATGAAAATAGACATATGTGGTTCAAGATCATGATTATGATCTGAGTGGATGGTGGACACCCTCCAGCAACCATTGTCTTGTTTTATATCATTCACTCGGGCTGGACAATTCACTCATTTGGTAGATTTTTTCACTTCTCCTCCATTTCATGATCTGTCACAGGAAATCACAAGATACTTTAGATCATCACACCCGTGCACTTTCCGAGCAGTCCTAATAATGACACTAAAACCTTTACTCTTTGCATAAGCTTGGTAAGATGCGAATAGCATTTCCCTACTCTCAAATTCCATGTTTCTTTGCGGACCTTCATTCATAATTTTCTCATCATATTCCATTTCTTCTCCAAACTCTTCATCTGCTGATTCTCCATTGTCCTCCACATATTCTGCATCGTCACTCTCTTCATTGACATCGTTATTTGCATCCGATGCATCGTTTGTACATACATTGTCGGGTCCGAATATTGATAACAATTTTTCTTCTATGTTGCTTTCCATATCAACCTCTGTTTTTTTTTGTAAGTTTGAGATGTGCACAAATGGAGTACAACTATGGTGCTATAACCTAAAGTATTTTTTGGAAAAGATAATCACAATGATTGTAGTTGGAGATTTGCTCACTGCTCGAGAATCACTAAAGATCTGCTGCCATGATTATCTCTCGTATTGGCGGAAATCAGTAGAAGCAATTAATTTTGCCCGCCTAACAGTCTTAATTATAGAGCCAAAATATTTAGGGACAATAAGGTAATTAACTATGAGTAAACCGGCGCACATTTGGACCGGATTTAATCAAACCGGTTTAGCACTAATTAACTCGGATTCTGGCCAAATATCAGTACTCTATATATATATATCTTTTGAATTTCTTCATTTAAATATATGTAGTCCTAAAAATTAATAAATGATCAGTGTCATGTTAGATCATGGTCTTCGGCATTGGTTGTGTCGGCTGATAAATAAATAAAATCATGTTGGAAATTAATTATTATAATTAATTTAATTAATTATTTTAATTAATTTATAAATTGTGTTTTCATTTGTAAAAATGGAAAACTAGTTGTCAATTTACAATCTACGTTTCGTGTAGATGAATTTTGTATATTTATAATCTCAAATCCAATTTCAGGAGAAAGAGATATTAATTATTAAAATTGATAACATAAAATATGGAAGAGTGACGTGTATGATTGAAGTGGTGCACCAGTTCAGACTTATTCTTGAATTATTGACTTGGAACATTGCACCGCTTTGACCTAAGGTTTGTAGGTGGTTCAAATGTGAACCAATGGCTTTAACCAAGGCATTTGTTCAGTTGAAGTGGTTAAACCATGAACCATTGCCTCCAATGGTTGCGCCCGTTCAATGAAAATGGTTCAAATATGGAACAATGGCTTGATCCATTGCTTTCATTTACCTTAGAAACTTCAACCACTAATTGATGGTTCGAACCATTGCATCCATTTGATCTAGAATCATTGGATTTTAATTTGTGGATTGATCAACCAACACGATCCAATGGCGTAGGTTGATCCGAATGGAAACCACTATTTCGTAAAGAGACACCATGACTCTTCGAATATTATAAATAGAACCCCCTAAATTTCATTTTATCCACTCAAAAATCCAAAGCTTTCTATACTTCTCTTCTTACCTAGTAATCGATTGAAAGTCTCGATTATTATTTTGTTCGTCGCAACATCATTTTTGTAAGTGCAACAAAACAACGTTGAAAAGTCGTATCTTGGAGACGATTGCCAAAATCCGTTTTGCATTAATATTGTAGGCCAATTTTATCTTGCGAAAGAGAATCTAACTCCCGTCTCGACTTATAACCTATCCGTTATTCCGTTCAATTATTTTCAAAGAAAAATCCATAATTTACCCAACAAATCACACTTTTTCAAAATCTCAGAAGGACTTTTTATTTTTTGATTCATATTATATATTTTGAGATGCTTCCTATATTGAGCATTTGAGATCCTCTAATTTCAATTTGTGTGTGGCAACCGTGTATTGAGATTTGACACATACAAATTGGGACTAGAGGATCTCAAGTGCATATTGAGATACCCAATATCTAAATATCACAAACTTAAGTAGTTAGTTGGATGGGTTGGCGTCCTGATTTTATCTATACATATATTAAGACAAAATCGTATGATAGATGACGGTTCTGATATAACCCGTTGTCTATCACACGATTTAATAATAATATTTTAGACAACAATTTATGTATAATAGACAATAATTTGTGTATAATAGACAACCGTTTTGAGTTAATAGACAACTGTAATGACATTTATTGTTGTAAATTTTCTTTCTTTCTTTTTTGTATTTTCCACGACGGTTTAGATTACAACCGTTGTATTTAACAAATTTTCGCAATATTATTTATAATTTTTTTTACTTGAAATTTGAGATATGTAACATTTTTTATTTTTTATTTTTTATACATTGGCGGAGGATTTGTAGTACTCTATATATGTCGCCTAAAAATAATTTTCATTTCTGTTATAATAATAATAATAATAATAATAATAATAATAATAATAATGATAATGATAATGATAATAATAATAATAATAATAATAATAATAACATAATTTGCAATAGTTTATTATTTTTCTATTCCAATTTCATTATTTAAAATAATTAAATAATTATATATTTTTTACATGTCATATAGTCAAAGAAATCAAATGTTCTTTAATTGTGGACAATTATACATTGTTATTTAGAAAATCGTGTCATTTGAAATATTTCAATTTGATCTTTCTAACATGGATTTTCATTTAGTTCATAAAATTTTATTTTCTTTTTTGTTTGTCATAACTACATAAAATTAATCTTCTTAAATTATTATTACTTAATATATGTGCATATTGTTTTATTAATTTTTAAAAATTGAACACAATATATAGAATTAAAAAATAATCATAATATTACTGATCTAAAAATAATAATTATTTATGCATTGCACATGAGAAATACTAGTACATATATATACCTATTAAGTTATTACGATTAAAAATTCCAAGAAAAAGGAGAAAACAAACGATAATGGTGATAAATATTGTTAATTAATGGCTCAAATTATAATCGTTGTGAATTATCCGCGCTAAGGGCAAAATACATGAAGAGCTAGGTTTATAAATTGGGATAATATAGTCAAATAAATCACCGACCTTTCACCATTTTACAAATCTAATATGGCTTTTAAAACGTTTTAATAATCCTATCATCTTTTTAAAATTAATGTAACTTATTCAATATTTTTAATTTAGAGATATGAATTATTGAGTTTAAATAATGCACACACATCATAAGCTGAGACTGTGACAACTCAATTAGACATCAAAATTTGATTTGCATAGTTGTACCAAAATAAATTTATATGAAAATTCAAACGTCTCTGGCACGTACCATCCGCAATGCATGATGAATAAAACTGAAATTGAACAAGCACTTTATAAACCTAAAATGAGAACTAATTGAGTTAATAAACATTGTATATGAGTTTTACTCTCTCTCTCTCTCTCTCTCTCACACACACACACACACACACACACACGCATCATAATTTATATAAGGGTTAATTGTCTAATAAATCACCATATTTTCCACCATTTTACAAATAAGACGTCACATTTAAATCTAGTCAATTACAACACCATATTTTAATTTGTATGTGATTAAACATTTCTAATTTTTCCCAGTGAATTAAGTATGATGTGTTTGGTCTGTAAACCACATTGACAACCACGTGAGCACACACGTATAACAATAAATGAGCGTGTTCTTGTTATTTGTCTTCTTTCTCGTTGAGAAAATAATTTTTTATATATTTTTTAATTTTTAAAATAGAATATATATTGAGAAAACTAACAAACCGACGCCGTTTCACTACAAAAAAAAGGCCTTTAGCGACAATATTATTAACGACGAAAAATATCGTCACTAATAATAAACTTAATTAATGACATGTCATCTCTAATAATTCCATATCATTTCTAATGACATTTTTTTTACGATAATGTTGCCAGTTAAAATAATTTTTAATTTATTTAGGATGAACTTTTAGGGACGCTCTATTTGCGAAGACATGATGTTATCGCAAATATTTTTAAGTGACAACATGTTGTCACAAAAATTTTATTAGAGATGATATGTGATAATTAGAAACGACAAGTTGTTACAAAAAGTCTAGTATTAGTGACGACATTTGTCGTCGCTAATAATCTTGTCTCTAAAGACCATTTTCTTGTAGTGTTTGTTACATATGTTTGGTGACGTGGTTGCTAATGTGGTTTATAGACCAGATACGTCATACTTAACTCACCGAAAAATTGAGGATGTTTAATCGCATACAAACTAAAACGTAATGTTGTAATTGACTAGATTTAAATGTACTGTCTAATATATAAAATGGTGGAAATGTGGTGATATATTTATCAATTAACCATTTACATAAGTTGTCTTGTATTCCACCTCGAATGTAGAATGAAAGTTCAAAGCGTAAAGGATTGTTTTGAATCTCAGTAATAACTTAAATTAATCATTTTTTGATAATTTTAGGGCAAAGGGTCAAAAAAACACCCAAGCTATATATCAAATCCTATCTAGATGTACGAACTATTTTTTGACCCAAATACACACCTAAACTATTTAAAAAGAACAATCGGCTCCCTAAACTATTCAAAAAAGAACAAACTGACACTTAAAGTTAATATCGTTAGTTTTTCCATTAATTAAAATGCGTCAAGCTCAATTCTATCACCTATGAGTTCTGATCAGACATTTGATACATTTTGAATAGTTGAGAAGATTTATTGTACTTTTTAAATAGTTTAATTGTATACTTAGACCAAAAAATAATTCGTACATCTAGATGGGATTGGACATATAGTTCGAGTGTAATTTTGGCGCTTTCCCCTAAAGTTTATAAGTGCCAAGATGTTGTTAGCTAGTAAAACTCGCCGTGTCATCATATTCCTACTACACCCTAACCTCGTTTGCCTTAGGACTCAGTGCCACAAAAACTCTCAATTATTGCTTTGTAGAACACACACACACACACATATAGATATAGACATAGATATAGATATATGATACATCTATACATTATACATATACGAACAGATTACGAAACAGTTAGATTTGCCAATTAATTTTCAATTCATGGATCAAATATATAGACAACTCGGGATGAAGACGAAGCATTTGAATAAAATTGATGGAGACGTATATGATGTCACGTAACTTCAATTCGTGGCCATGCATTATTCAATATAAGCTAAGGATAGAAGATAAAATATATTTTGTATAGATTGGACCACTATATTTTGCAATATTTTTCCAATGTCCTATTAGTTATTTTATGTTATAGATGTATTGCTGTGTTAGGGACCATATGTCAGTCATATGATATCATACCCCACTCTCACCATTTACGTTAATTTCTCAAGTAATAATATATTTCATTATATTGCTTTTACTTGCATAGATCATGAACTCTAAATAACATATATACTTTTTTTAGTAGGAGAAATCTTGAATTTGAGATTTTTCTCTTTACATATAAATCTTTATCGTAGGCATATCCCCGAAGATTATATCCTAAATGGCATACATTAAGGTTGACCCAATGGCATATTTATTGATTGCAGCCAGCTAATTAATATAGTTAATTTTACTGTCTTAATGATAATGTGTATATAGCTTTCGTGAGCGTTCAATTTAGTACGTTTAATTTTTTCTGGGGAAATGAAGTTGGAGATATATATATATATATATATATATATATATATATATGTCTGTTTATTATGTTGCTTGTCAACGCTATTGAAGAAATTAATTTAGAAAAATATGATTTTGACTAACCTAGCTAAATTTGTAAAGATTATTTAAAAAACAAATTTGATGACGCCCCGAAGAAAAACATAGCCAATAAAAGAGCAAATATACGTAGAATTGGCAAATATATTATTGGTGCTCAAATTTAAGTAATTAATGTACTTGTCATTTCTAGTGGTACCCTTCCCCCTTTTACTTTGTTTTTTAGTTTTTTTTTTCAATATATAATTTTATATATATATATATATATTGAATTAATTTAATTTTTTATCCGGTGTCTCGCGTAGTACACTCGTCTGATGCTATGGGTGGGCTCGTGAACTGCATTTGATAATTATTTTTTTTGAAATAAATATATACCCTAAAATGGAATTAGTTAATTTATTTTTTATCTGGCATCTCGCGCAGTGCACTCGTCCGACGCTAACGTGGGCTCATGCATTGCTCTCTATTATTAGTTTTTTTTAAATAAATACATGACTCTAAAATGGAATTTGTTGAAATAATTTAATTTTATATCCAGTGTCTCACGTAGTGCACTTGCCCGACGCTAATGCGTGGGCAACACTCGATTCAAAATAAAAGTTCTTAAAAAATGAGAAAATGAAAAAACAAAAAGAAAGGTTGGGGTGCCCAGGTGGGTGTGATTCACACGTCGCACGTGAGCACATGGATCACACGTGCCTGGGCGGGTGGATGGATTTTGGGTTGGTTTAGGTCTTATTTGACTTGTCTAATGTAATAGACTCATTAGACAATTTCATTTAATTTTTTTTATCTTTAAACAATGTATAACTTCACAATGTTTAATATATATATATATTTAACCTTAATATTACCCATCCCACCCTCTAAAGATGATCTCAATGGTTGAAATTTAATATAGAAAGACGATGACAATCTCGTAAATACCACGGCCACTTTAAAACATAGGGTGTTAATGTAAAAGTAGCACGTTGTGTGATTATCATTATTTTATGGCAAATCATGTGTTTAATTTCAAGTGTTTAGAATGAAGATCCGGTGAGTAGTCGTAATTTCACTGTATAAAAGAAACAACAAGTTTGAAGATAGAAGACTTCAATAGTTGAAATTTAATATAAAAAGACGATGACAATCTCATAAATACCAAGGCCACCTAAAAACACATGGTGTTAGTGCAAAAGTAGCACGTTGTGTGATTATCATTATTTTATGGGAAATCATGTGTTTGGTTTCAATTGTTTAGAATGAAGATCTGATGAGTATTCGTAATTCCACTGTATAAAAGAAACAAGTTTAAAGATAGAAGACTTCAAGGCTTGGAGTTCAGATTGGTATTCCATCGAGTGTTCATTACGAGATTCAACATTCTACTTCATAATTCAATATTTAATTGAAGATTATTTAAAGATTGTATCTAGAAAGAATCAAGAATGAAGAGATGATGATGACTTGCCTCAGAAGAGATCTAGAAGAATCTCGAAGCTCAACAAGGAAATATCTAAGATGCTAAAGAAGGAAATAAGTGCTTAACAAGGAAAGTTGTACTCAAATTATGATTTCGTTTTCAAGAAGGAAATTGACTTCCTTTCAGATTTGAAATCGGTTCACTCCTCTGTAAAAGAGATTATCAGATTCAGTTTCAGTTGTAGATCGAATTAAATATTTCAAAAGATATATTTTTAGTGCTCTACGTGTTTTGAGCGTAGGATTTTTGACATTATCTAGAGTTTTTAACTTTAGTGCTCAATGTGTAGTCTAGCATCCTAGTGTCTAGATATTCTATCTAACACTTAGATTTTTTAGTGATTGGCTATAAGTAAGCTCGTGAGAGTTTGCTTGTGAGAACTAGAGAGATCTAGAGTTTATGGGAATTTTGCAGGTCAATTCACAAAAGATGGTGCAAAGGGTAGAATGGGCGATGAGTTAATGGAGTTCTTCATGTAAGTATCTGAATACAAATTTGCATTGGATTTCTCACCTCGACAGAAGTCTCCCATAGTAGGTTGATTTAACCAAATTATCACTCTTGGTATTCTTTATTTGCTTTATTTTCGTCTGATGTTCACTTCGAGGTTCACAACATTTATCCGAACACCATTAAGAACACCAACGCACAAATTATAGAAATTCCATAGGGATTGTTAGGTTTCTTTATGGAAAATATCCAATTTCTTTAAGGGTACCGGAAATCTCAATTTAGTCACGAAATATAATTTTGTCCCAAATTGATCATCAACTTTTTCAAAGGTATCAAATTAGTTCCTCAGTTACTCCCTCAACAAACGAACGTTAACGTCCGCCACTAACCTCCATCAAAACACACATCTTTCACACACTAACACATATTTATTTTACACACATATGGATTAAACACATTTCTTTTAAAAAATTGCATCATTTCCTCTAAAATAATTGAAGGAGAAAAGAAAACCATTATCTAAAAAAATAGAGAAGCACAATTCAAGTCGAATTTATCCTCTCTCTCTCTCTCAATCATTTCCGTCGTCTAACCCATTTGTTAACTGTGAAAGATGACCTTCAAAATTTAACTTATTTTTTGAAAGAGGGGTCGAAGATCGACCTTACAAAGATGGGAAGCTTCAAAATGATTTGCCAGATGTTTATGATGCAGGCACCCCAACTCTGGATCAAATTGAAGAAATGAGACTTGAAACAGAGGAAATTGAAGTGTGTTTGGTTGATGAAACCCGACGTGATTTTGAGGAAGATTGAGCAATGGCTATGTTGGATTTTAGAAAATATCTGGGTGATGATTTAGTTCTATCTAAGTATGAGCTAAAGATGGGTGGTCGGCCAAATAATGATGAACGTTGTTGGAGAGTCTTCAGGTGAACTTCAAAATGTGTCCAGGTTCATCCCTCAATTGTGATCCGCAGCTATTCGTACTTCAAATGCCCGTTAGTGAGTTAAGTTGACAGATGTTAATGTTCATTTCATCAGGGACTAACGGAGATATCATTTTGATACCTTAAAAATAGTTGTGGAATTGATTTGGGATAAAATTTTATTTTAGGATCAAACTGAGATTTCAGATATAGTTAAAAGACCATATTGGACATTTTCCTTTTTTTTTCATATTAAAAAAAAGGACGGCAACATTTTCATAAATACAAAGTTTGTTAAAAAATTCCCCTTGAGGATAGCCTAGTGGTGGAGTGGTGATATCTTGAGGCCAAATGTCTCAAGTTCGAATCCACCACCAAATTAGGCCTGCCAAGTGTGGTTTTCCTCCCCTGTGTGGTTTGCAGGCTATTACACAGGAGCGGAGTTTACCCAGTGCGCATCTCGGTAGCGTCTGCAGGTTACTCTGGACATAAAAAAAGTTTGTTAAAATGTATACTATCGAAGAATTGTCATATTGCTATGCATAGTGTATTCAGATATAATGCTTATATACTACATTTATATTGCTATCACGAAACATGTTAATTTATGCATGATACCAAATTTTGAGAATCATGTGTTTCTCTTCGTCTTTTTTTCATCAATTTCACTTTCATATTATGGTTAAATATAATTTTATTATTTTTAATTAGGGTTGATTCTACCCAATTAGAATTTATAATTATTTTTAGTATTTGATTTCAAATTTTAAATTAATTACTACTTATGTATATGGTTGATTATTTCATTTATAATTAATTATAAGTTTAAATTCATTTTTTTCATAAATGTTGATTGTGATTATCTTAGAATTAATTTTAAATTTTATAATAAATATTATTAAAATTATAAATTTAATAATAAAATATGAAATAAAACACGAAAAGTGTAATATGAAATTTTAATTGGAAGAAAAAATGGACAGGGAACATATATATATATATATATATATATATATATATATATAGGGATGGGATCTGGTGAGAACCGGTCGCTAGGTGAGAATCGGGAACCGATCCCATCCGTCCATCCTGCAAAATCGACGCTCCAGATCCATCCAGATTTTCGGTGGCATTTTTGTAATTATCATGAAAATCTTCAATTCGCGCATCTCATTAAGGGCAAAATCGGAACTGAACTCAGAAATTGCCCATATTCAATTTTAGCATCCGACTTCGCTCATTTTCGCCTCATGCATTTCTCATTTTAGCATGTGTTGATAAACAAAAATGGAACGATGATTTCATTGAAATGAAATACAATACACCCTATTTGGAACAGTGAACCCTAATGGGAATCTCATAATTACTAGTTGGGATCAGAGCACTAATCGGAACGTAATAAATCTTAATTGGGAACGGTGAACCCTAGTGGAAAATGTCACATCAATTTTAGCATCCTACTTCGATCATTTTAGCATCATGCGATTCTCATTTTAGCCTCATGCGATTCTCATTTTAGCCTCAGAACAAAAGGGAAGAATTATTAAATTACTATATTACCCCTCCGTCCATAAAGTTGTCGAAAATTACAGGAATGCCACCGCCCATCCACTTAAATCTGATTTAATCTGGACCGTCCAGATTGAGTCAAACAAAGGTTAGAATTGGTTCCTAGTTCCCACCTAGGGGAAGAGTTCTCATTTAATCCTTTCCCTATATATAGGCTTCAATTTTGATAACACATAGATATGAGCCTGTTTAAAATTCCTAGTTCAACCAAAATAATCTCAATTCTTTTACTTTGATATTACATATATGTCTCCCACGGACGACGCACATGTTACACAAATAGTATTTGATTTTATATTTCATTATTAAATTTATTTTTAATTTTATTTTATTGTGCTTTAGTTTTATTTTATAATTAATAATTATGTTTGATTCCACCCATTAATAGTTATAGTTAATTTTTAATATTTAATATTCTATTTTTAGTTAATGATGAATTATTAATATCGATTATTTCATAATTATGATTTATTTTTTATTTAATTTCTTTTGTGTTGATAAATGTTGAATATGATCTAGTATGTTATAACTAATTTTTATTTTTATAATAACCATTATTAAAATCATAAATTTGATAGAGAGATACGAAAAGTGTAACATGAAAATCGAACTAGATATATCCATAAACCTATATTTCATCACACAAAATCATCTATTACGTCTTTTGTATTGCATTTTCTGTTACACAATCGATTTTTTCCTTCAATTTTAATTTCTTGTTATAGAGCCTGTAAATTAATCCTAATTTTAGGATGACCGACCCCTTTAATCTAGTTCATATAATGTCTTTTTCAGGAGCTAGAGGCAGCTGGTACATCAATTCGTTGGTATGAGAGGATTAATGTCGGATTCTCAAGAACATATGATTGATTTACCCATTCAAAGCAATTTACGCGAAGGGCTTTCTTTAGTACAATATATAATTTCTTGCTATGGAGCCCGTAAATTAAAGGGGCTGTGGACACTGCTGTAGAAACATCAGATGTTGGATATCTCATGCACAGACTTGTTAAAGTAATTCAGCACGGGAAATTCTATCACGCGTGATGATGTAATATGTCATCTGCCACAATCGACTTAATGTGACACTTCGATGTGTCATAATAGATCTATTGTAACATATCGAAGTGTCACATTAGGTTTATTGATACATGTGACATACTACGTGAGCACGCGTGGTAGAATTTCCCGTTCAACACATTGTTGTAAGTCGAACAGATTGTTACTCAGAAGTAAACAAAGCCAATGTTAACAACTCTGGTCCAATATTCTGTTGCACTTTTTCATATTTCGCTCATTGTTTCACTATGAAATTTATAATTTTAATAATATTTATTATAAAATAATAGTTAATTATAACATAAATAACCATAATAAATATTTTATCAATAAAAAAATGAATTAAAAAAATATAAAATTTAATTATGAAATAATCAACCATAATAATGTGTTATTAATTGGAAACTGAAAATTAAGTACTAAAAAATAATTATAATCCCTAATTGGGTAGGGTGAAACTGTAATATACAATTGTAAAATTATATCAATCACAAAAAATGAAATTAAAGAAAAAAAATTACAAGAAAAACTCGTAATTTAAAAGTGCAACACGGAGTAAAACACAAAGAGTGCAACATGAAATCTCTCATGTAACAAAATCTATATCTATATATTATATAAAAACAGAATAGTAAGGGTAGTTTAGACAATTCATACTTAAGTTAATTTTTTAAAAATAATTCATAATTAACTTAATTGTTTGTGGTTATTAAAAATTATCTTTCCTATTGAAAGGGTGCTTTACCAGATCGGGTACGTCTCTAAGCAAAACCTAATTAGATTAGGCAAGCGATGCGTATTAATAAAATCTCTTTCATATCGAACCGGTGCTTATAAAACAGATTCCAATTGCAAGTTTGGACATCGTGTTAAAGTTATGATAAAAGGTGTCGACTGGTTGAATTAAAAAAAGGAAAGATATATAAAGACAAAGTGCCCCGTAGTCGAATTAAGAAAAATATGGAGGTATTCTAATATGTGTTTTTCGTTATGTTCTTTTTTCTTCACTGTATTTGAAACATATTGAGACTAGACTCGTGGCTCATCCCAATGAACGTGAGTAGCACTTCATTTACTCTACTTCACTAATGTAATTATGTTATGGATGTTCTTGTTAGTAACTTAGCAACTTTGTTTTGCATCTCACTGTTTTTATAGGCTCTTGAAGAGGAGTGTACAAATATGTTGCAACAAAAATCTTTACTGCATTTTACACCAACTGCCAGGTATGAATTAGTTGTTTCATAACAACAGTTGTTATGAGAAAATGTTTCCATTTGCTCTAAATTAGTTCTGTTTATAAAATTTCAGGCATTGTCTAATTTGTTGATACTTTTTTTTCCTCTCTCAATCCATTAGTATTAACTTAGGAGTGTTTATATGCTTACATATTTACGTAATTGGATAGTTTGTTGTTTTTAATATTTTTTTTGAATGGAACAGAAAATTGGATGGTGGCTAATAAAGTGGCCCTGAAATAATCAGGAAGGTATAACTTACTTTTTTATCCAATTAAAGGAGAACATAGGTAGTTATTATGTAATGAGATCAGAGATTTCATTTTTGTTCATTTGATTGTAGTGATAGTCGGTATCAATATATTTGATGATGATAATCGGATGAATATTTAATTAAGAGAGAACTATGTTTATTAATTTTTTTCGAAGCTGGATCAATGTGAATATTTCGCCAATATTTGTAAGTAAATATATGATCCATTAAATGCTCGATTTTAAGGCAAAAATATGATAAGTGAATGTTCTATCATCTTGCAATTTATCCAAAAAAAAAAGATAACACTTTACCTGTTTTAGGGATGTATTGTCAATACAGAATACATTTACCAAATTTAGGGATGTTTTGTCAATACACAATACAATGTTTATATTTGTTGTAATTTACGAGTCAATACACAATACAATGTCTATAATTACATTAATTTACGTTGATAACATTATGTTTTCATTATTAATTATTAATCAATACACAATTTTTATTTGTGATTTTCGACCACTTTGTAATAAAGGCCTCAAAATATAACTCATTTAACATTTCTTACCACCAGTTTTGGATAGTGAAAGTTAAATATAATTTTAATTTATATCTTGCATTTTTCACATATTTAATATTTTCTTCTCTCAACTCCCTATTTGTGTTGTGTCATATTAATAGAGTGATTCTATCTTGAATTAGCAGAATTTGTTTTGAAGAAAAAAATCATGACTCCACTGTTTTGCATCAAGAATTAACTTGCATAACGCCAAGAGCCCAAGAGTAATGGTTGTTCAACTGTGTTCAGTCATTTAGAAACAAGATGTGAATATATAATTATAAGGTTTGTGCACAACACCATAATACCATATAACTATTACAATTCGAGATTTTAAAAAACTAATCAATAAAATGGTGTTGTTAACTTTAATACTTCTTTTTATGGATAGGGGGCGATCAAAATTTCATAATGTATGTTAGCATGTGTTTTAATACCCTAAAAAAGTTTGAATTGGCGATCAAAATTTCATAATTTATATTACCAGGTGTTTTAATACCCTAAAAAAGTTTGAATTAGTTAGTATTTACAATATAGTCGTTCAATTATATTTAGTATATCAATTAGTTTACACTTTAAACTTTTGTTAATTGCATATGTTATTTGAATTGTTTGATACTTCATTGATGATTATGTTCAAATCTATGACAAATGTTGCAGATATATGATTCTTTCCGCGCAAACTCTACAATGAAATGAAAGGGATTTGGGAACAATGGAGAAAAGATGATATGCAGAAAATGTCACATTCTTGAAGAAAATATATGATAGTCAAAGTGATTAAATGCAGTGCAATGTCAACAGTTACAAGTCGTGGACTAAAGATCTCAATTTGTGATAAAGATAATACTAATATAAATACGACTATATATTATATATAAAGAAATATTTCTAAATTTGTATAATTATATATATATATATACATAGCAGTTGTGTACAATATTTGTGATTTAAAAATTAGTTGTAACTACTTAATTTTTGCACGGGAAGTGCACTAGTTAGCTATAAAATGAAAAAATGCAACTGATTTTTGTGAGAAACATTAATTTTGAATACCTGATAGAAACAAAGAAACAAACTGTGGATCAACGCATTTTGCAAAAACATAACATAATGAGAAATAATCGATTTATGGTTGAAGTTTATCTAAATTATTTTCAGTTCCACAGTATCTCTTCCAGAACCAGTGGGTTTGCCACAACAAGTGTATCTCCTCAATGGGGACTTGCTTCGTCTCCGGCAACAAGAAGAAGATGAAGCAGCTCATCACAAATATCAATCCCGCGAAAAGCAAGAAAATTCCGTATTTCAAGTGGCACAGAGCCGCCAGGAAGCACTGCGCAATGAGCGCAGTGAAGATCATATTCACACAAACCACCATGCTCTGCCCCGCCGATCTCGTCTCCAACGGAAACAGCTCGCTCGGAACCAACCACCCCAACGGCCCCCACGACCGCCCGTATGCCAACACGAATATGCAGATCACCACTACAAGAAAGATTCCGATCCCTTTTGGCAGCACTTTCCCTTCCCCGAATCTCACCGCTAGAGTTATGGCTATTGCAACCTACAAAGCAAATCAACATTGTTTGGATGATCATGATCATAATTTGTATTAAATGGATCCTCTGTTGTGTATTAGCCTACAGCATGAGCAGATTTTCTGTTCATGCTGTAGGCCGTACTGATCCCACAATACCAGCACTTTCTAATTGAATAAAAGTGCTGGAATTCGGGCAACATAACACACAGGAGAGGATCCAAATCTGCAGAGGAGTGAAGAGACTAATTAACTATACCGAGCATAAAATGAGCTCACAACCAGCTTCCAAGAAGAAAGCTCTTCTTCCAAACCTGTCAACAAAAGCCATTGATATTAGTGTTGCCACCACCAGTGCTGCACTGGTGATGGCCGCAGAGTAGAGAGACGCATCAGAGCCGAATCCCAAGCTCTGGAATATCACCGGGGCGTAGAAGAGTATCGAGTTCATTCCCGTAAGCTGTTGAAATGCAGGGATACCAATGGCACCTAAAACCAACTGAGGCCGATTTTTTCGTTTCAATAGGTTCCTGAAAGGATGTTTAATGGCTTTAGCCGCACTGCTAGCATCCATAAGGTCTTGAAACTCTGCATCAACCTTGGGGGTACCTCTCACCTTCTCCAGCACCTTCCTGGCTTCCTCGAACCTCCCCTGCTCGACCAGGCTATTGGGAGTCTCAGGGAGGATAAGCCCACCAACGAACATGAAAACAGCCGGAACTGCAGCCAAACCTAGAGACAACCTCCAACCCCAGGGGTGGATTTTTTGGACCCCGTAGTTGACAAAGTTGGCTATTAGTATCCCCAAGCATGTAGTGAGTTGGAAGAGCTGGTTGATGGCGCCACGTATCTTTGCTGGCGCCATTTCTGAAAGGTACAATGGGACTGCCTGCAATGCAGAGCAGTTGAAAGAAGCGTGAGAGAAGCTACAAGTCTGTAACTAACTAACTAACATTTCTTTTTATAGAAATGTGGAGCTAGGGCGCGTTTGCTAGCTCACTTGGTTTCCGAATCCAATGCCGAAGCCTAGAAGGATTCGGCCGATGATCAGCATTGCTATATTCTGCGCGCCTGCGTTGATGACTGCTCCAGCGAAGAAACTGATGGATCCACAGATGATGCTGGCCCTCCTGCCTTTGTTTCTGGTAACGTGGGACGCTCCGAACGTAGAGATTAATGCTGCGAGGTAGAGAGAGGAGGTGAACAGTGTGAGGATTTGATTGTCGTATTTGCAGTAATCTGTTTCTTTGAGATGCAGTTGTTTTCTTCTGTATATTTTTGGAAAGAATTCCTTCAAGAAGTCATCCATGGAAGTCACTCCTCCTGCAATTGCCAAACGATTTCGACGTCTAGTTAAACGTTACATGCTACATTACATATGAGTGTGATTGAAAGTAACTGTTTGAAAAAATAAAAAAAGTCCAAGAATTATCAAATAGTCGACCTCCATTGATTTTTGATTGCATATTAATCAATATTCGATTGACTGTAATTATGACTAATTATAAGGTAATCGACAAATGTATTCATTTTTTTTAAAATTTATTTGTCATAGTCGTAACTTCATTTTTTCTTGCAGGTTGCTTTCCTTCTGAATTTGTCTCACTCACTAATACAACAAAATGCATGCGACCTTTAACTAATTGTCCACATTTTTCAAGTGTGATTTAATTCAGCATATTTGGTTGAAGTAGATTACTCTTTTTTATCTAATGAAGCCCCTTCCCAAATTGTATAAGCAAGAAGAATTAATCAATTGCAATCATCAGTATCACTCCCAAAA
The DNA here is from genome assembly GCA_026008535.1 of Perilla frutescens. NCBI lineage: Eukaryota > Viridiplantae > Streptophyta > Magnoliopsida > Lamiales > Lamiaceae > Perilla > Perilla frutescens. The sequence goes on from BRKX01000001.1 coordinate 44,501,639, forward strand.
TCGATAAACATATATATCGGTGGAACCTTAATTAGCTGTTATTTAGTCAATACAAGAAATTAACAATTAGTTTTATGTAACATGAAGATTTGAATCAAATTAAACAATCAAGAAACGAGCCAATGATTGTTCCAAATTAAAGAGGAAAAGAAAGTGGAAAAAGAAAGGAATAAAATAGGCAAGGTTGTATACTCACCAGAAACACCAAGATCATAGCCAAACAAAGAACCTCCCATGGAACCAACAATGCAAGCAAAAATGAAATAAGGAGTGATTCTATACTCATAGAGATGAGCCCTCGCTCCACCATTTGACTCCATTATTCCTCCTCCCGCCATCTCTCTCTCTCTCTCTCTCTCTCTCTCTCTCTCTCAAACTGCAGAAGAAAGTGAAAACACACAAATATTTAAATAGAGAAAGATCAAGATTCGAGGCTGCTGTTTTGAACCTATTGTGGGGGTGATGATTGATACCTTTGATGTTTGTTTAATAGATACAGAAGAAAAACAACTCATCCATCGATCAGCAATTATATATATATATATATATGGACAGCCGTTATGGTGAGGAGGGCTGTTATAATAGGGGTTAATCTATTTATTTTTCTCACAGCTTGGATTTGCATATTTTGTTTGTTAGCCATTATTTAATTGCATCTTCCAAGAATAGTTGACTGAATCTTCATATATGTGTGTGTGTATTTACATATTCCGATAATAATGGCAAACTTATTGTAGGCTTCATGTCCCTGTCAGAGGCAGTGTCTTGCGGTAGATAATGTTTGAGTGTTACATCTTTTTGGAGCTCTTTTAAATTTGGATTCATTTGTTACAATAGATCCTATCTATATTCATGGAAGGTAGAAGATTAATCCACCATAAATATTTACATTTACGTACATTTGTGTAAGTAAATATAGGATCTATACATCAAATCCATTTACCCAGTGCGCACTATAAATCCATTTACCCAGTGCGCACTATGGTAGCGGCTGCGGGTTACCCTCGACATAAAAAAAAATAAAAAAATATAGGATCTATACATCAAATCCATTTATTGCATTATCCTAGCTAACCACAATTGTATTCGAGATGTATGTTTTCCATAAAAACATGTGGTTTAATGATCAAACCCTATGGCAAACCAGATGAGATCTTCTATTGCACCTTTTGGCTTGTAATATCTATTGCACACTTAATTTTTTTAGGCCTTGTTTTCATTTTTTTTTATTTCAAAGGTTTGGTCTTTAGTTCAATTTTACATTTGTTATTTAGGTTCATCCGACCAAATTAAGGTGTATTATTATTTTTAATTATTAATTGATTATTTAAAAAGTTAAATATTAAAATATTATAATAAATTCTTAATAGGGTAAAATGAATCCTAAATAACGTGAAAATTTAAACAAAAATAATTTTTTTTAAAAAAAAATTGTGTGTAATATTGAATGCAACATGACGATTTCATGTGCTCATGACATGCATAAGGCAAATACAATTAATTATTTTAATTATAGTAAGTTATATACATAAGCATGCGAACATAGAGTTTGAGTGTAAATTATGGATTAATCATATCCATTAATTTATTAAGATCAATGCTATTATTATAAGTAGAATGGAATCAAGAAAAATGCTATTATTTTTATTGTAAATGTACTTAAGGATAAATATGAAATAAATTGTCATTTTCATTTTTTAAAAGCATCTTCAATATGAAAAAAATAAAGAAATAATAAATTAAACATTTTGAACTATAAAAATAACAAAACAATATATATTATGTCATTTTTTTCCCAATTTCAAAATCATTACTATCAAATTACAATCATTTTAGATATGAAAAGAAAACATTACGAAATAATAATTCAAGCATTCTGAAACTTAAAAGTAGCATAAATTTCTCATATAAATATGACATTAGTACATAAAATTACTATAAAAAAATAATTAAAATAAAATTGATCATAAATCTAATAAATAAAATTTATGCACACAAATTACACACACACACACACACACATATAGGGAATAGATCAAATGAGAATCCAGTCCCCATGTGAGAACTAGGAACTCATCTCATCCATCCATTGCTTTGATTTAGATGGCTAAGATTCGGTCAATTTTTGGTCAAAGGCGGGGTGGCAAAGTTGTAATATTTGAGCATAATTTTCGGAAATCATATAGACAACACTTTAAAACCGTTGTCTATTCTTATAAATTTCGCTATGCTAAAATGAGAGTACTATCATGCTATTATGAACATATATACATCCTAATATGAATATATATACATGCTAGTATGAACAATTAATGTTCTACTATTAATGAATACTACTACTGCTATTATGAGTAAAATTTATGTGTTTTATGAATATTTTTTCATGCTGTTATGAATATTTTTTCATGCTATGATGTGTATATTTTCATGTTATCGTGAATATTTTGTCATGTTATTTTGTGTTTAACATCACGTTATTATGGATGAAAAAATATATTTTTCGAATAAACATATGAACAATGGATCTTAAATGAAAGAGCACGAAAAGAGCTTTAATTTGATATATAATTTGCGTTAATCTAATGAAAAATGAGCAAGTTATGAATGTTTAAAGTTTAAATAAATTTTGTGTAAGGATGTTGATGTCAGCTTTGACCAGGGGTAACTTTGACTTCCTCATATTTATCATAATACCACCACCTTTTTATTTAAATATGGACCATTAAGATTAAAGCATTCTGTGGTTGAGATTAGTTTCTAGTTTCCACATGGGGAATGATTTTCATGTGAACTCTACCCTATATATATATATATAATAATTACACATTTCAAGAAAGTCACTATTATTTTAATCAATAGGTTTGACCATTTTTAGATAAAGGTTACTAGATAATATGCTGATAATAAATGCTCTTGAACGGATAAGAGATTTCATGTTTTATTACATTATCTAGATTGTTATAAGTTATAACATCGTGATCTATCAAAATTCGTCTTTTTCAAAAAAATAAAAATAAAAAAAGAATCTATCAAAATTCGATAACTACATTGACACAACACAAAATTAAAGCCAAAAGTTTTTTAAAAATCCCAAATAATTAGACGAAGATGAAACAAAAATAGTAAAGCAAATCCAAAAAAAAGGCCAATAGATTATAGAAAAACCCCTAAGAACTATATATATATATATATATATATATATATATAGTACAGAGATCAAATGAGAACCAATGCCCTGTGTAGGAACTAGGAACTAATATGGAGCGTTGGATCAATGATTTTCTAAGGCTCAGATCAATCTCAAAAAAATGGGGTCAAAAATGCAATATCTTAAGAGTTATATTAAGTTGAGGATATATGTGTCATTGTAATGCATATTAAAAATCTGCAGTAAATATATCTCTTCCATATATAGTGGGATTTATATGGAACGGTTTTTTTTTTGGACGGTTTTCTTAAATAATTTTTCTACATAGTTGTATCTATCGGTGTTTCACATATTTCTTGCGTTCTCTTACGGTTGAAGAATTCGTTCCGGATAAATTTTATTGTCGGCTTTCATAAGTTCTTACTCCATCGTATATTATCATCATTCTAGTCATCGTCTGATTATGGAAGATACATGTATTATGTTCTCCATTAATGTATCTTTGTAGGTGTAGAGATATGGGTGGAATCTGGAACAGACGCGTATTTCTGACGTTTAGCAAACTTTTTATGCATAATTAGCAAATTATATATATATATTAATAGCAAATCGGGAACACTTTCATGTACAAATATGATTTTTTTAAATGGTTTCAATATGCTTTACATGATACTGAGATGTTCGCAGACTATGGGCATTTCATATTTATTATAGACGATAGATTCTTTTCGTAGTTGGTTGTGGAATTTATAAAGTTATTAAAAAAATAGTTAAAATGGCATGAATTGTTGTGTGCAAAATAAGAGTGTATTTTTTTTTTCACCAAGTTCTTAATCCATCGTATATTATCATCACTCTCGTCATCGTCTGATTATGGAAGATACAAGAATTATGTTATCGATTAATGTATCTCTGTAGGTATAGAGATATCGACATATTCTGTTATGGACGCATATGTCTGACGTTTAACAAATTTTGTCCTCATAATTAGCAAATTATAAATATGTTAATAGCAAATCGGGAATATTTTTATGTGAAAATATGATTTGTTTTTTTTTTAAATTGTTTCAACGTGCTTTGCATGATAGTGAGATGTTCGCAGACAATGAGCATTTCATATTTATTATAGACGATAGATACTTTTCGTATTTGGTTGTGGAATTTTTGAAGTTATTAAGAAAAAAAATAGTAAAAATGGCATGAATTGTTGTGTGCAAATTAAGAATGTATTTTTTTCTACAAGTTCTTACTCCATCGTATATTATCATCATTGTTGTCATCGTCTGATTATGGAAAATACAGGTATTATGTTATCGATTAAGAATATCTTCATAAGTGTATGAATATTGACAGATTCTGTTATGGACGCGTATGTCAAACGTTTAGCAAATATTTTATGTATATACAGCATATTATATATTTGTTAATAGCAAATCGGGATACCTTTATGTGAACATATGATTTGTTTTTTTTTATGATAGGATGGTCGTGATGCCAACAAGCCTCCAAGAAAGTGTAGCAAGTGCGGGGTGAAGGGTAATCACGATGCAAGGAATTGTCCGGGTCCATGATATTTTTATTTCACTGTTATGAATATTGATTTATGAGATAGTTTGATATTATTTTTTACTTTTAATGAATTTTTTGAACCATCAATTCATGAGACGTGAGTATAAATGAACATTGTTACGTTTTCTTATTATTAGCAAGTAATTTATCCGAAATTAGCAAATATTTATACATAGATTAGCAGGTTGTATGCGGTCAGCTTATTATTATTTTCTCGAATTATCACATGTATGCTAGTTTGATATATATATATATATATATTACATTACTTGGTTGTAATATTACTAAAGAATATTATGGTATAATACTAAAGAATCGGCCATCTCTAACTAAATAATATAATACGACCACCAACATATTTTAGTTAAAATAGATTATGAGTCGATTGAATGATTTGCTACACCTTTATGAAATGATTTGCTAGAAAATGAATAATAATTTGCCACGACTAATTGGATAATTTGATGATTTGGATATTACAGATTATATTTGTTTTATGTGAATAAGTATTTTTGTATGGGTAAGCTATTAATTTTATTTTGCGAGAGGATTTATAAGCACTCGTATATCTGAATATCTGAATTTTAGCAAATATTTTATACGTAATTAGTAAATTTCAGATGTGTTAATAGCATATCACGAAACATTAATATTATGGATCATTAGTATGATATCACGAAACATAACAAATATATATTAATGAATAAAATTGTTATATTAAAACATTAATGTTATGCTATAATTCCTATCATAATATGCTAAAACCAACTATCAAATGAGAACCAATACATAAATCTTTTATAGCAACAGTCAAATTTATGTAATAATTAAAGAATTTCAGTATGCGTCATTCAACCTAGACATTATTCATAACTATGGCATCAATATTGTGTGGTCCATCACCACATGTTGCCCTGTAACATAGGCTTGCATCAACCATTATGCGCTCCTTGTGTATGTTACTTTCATCGTTAAGGATAGTTGCACAATATTTTACCCTTAAATACTTCAACTGTTTCGCATTATCACTTGTGAGTCCGGAGTTCCAATGCCTCAAACTCCCACCCTTATATGTTTCCATGTGTCTCATCACGTAGATATCGCAATCCAGTCTGTTTCTATAAATCAATGTCAATCTGCTACAAATATAATGAAAATTTGAAAAATAACATAATTTGCTATTAAAAGCCAATACGCATAAAAGCATGTCTAAATAATATGCTACTCATGTCTTAATCATTTGCTAATATTATATCACTAATTTGCTATAAGCAAAACGTAAATATGATATAAACAAACCAATTTGCTTTTGCTTCTGTGTCATAATAGAAGAAAAACCACACAACATTATAAACATTAAATTCAAAAACTAATAATGTTAAAATATATAAATAAGAGATTTATAATAGACCGTAATATCATTTAAATCACCTTTCTCGTTGTTACCTATAAATGACAATCAAAAGTTGATCATAATGATACAATACACGATACCCATAAATATTACTAATCATAATTTACTAAGTTTCTATAAACCAATGCCAATCTGTTACAAATATAATGAAAATTTGAAAAATAACACAATTTCCTATTAAAAGCCAATACGCATAAAAGCATGTCTTAATAATATGCTACTCATGTCTTAATCATTTGCTAATATTATATCACTAATTTACTATAAACAGAATATCAATTTAATAAAACATGAATCCCAGTAGCAAAATTTTACAATTGCAACATTTACTAATAATATCATACTAAGTTGCTAGAATACAAGCATGAATGGTTTCTCATCACCTTTATAACCATCCAGCCCTCAATTTGCTAAACATATATTCAAAATTTGCTATAAAGTCAATATGAATATGTTATAAACAACCCAATTTGACATAAATAATAAAATATTCATATAACCCAAAATCAGATCACATAAATAACAAATATTCATATCCATTTAATTTGCTAATGATATGAATTTATTTTGCTAATTATCAAACCAAATCAGATCTGCCAACATCCAACAACCTTAAACATTGCTAATAATATACAAGGAATTTACATAAAAGCATGTCTTAATAATATGTTACTCATTTCTTAATAATATGCTAATATTATATCACTAATTTGCTATAAATACAAGATCAATTTAATAAAATATGAATCCCGGTAGCAAAATTTCACAGTTGCAACATTTGCTACTAATATCGTACTAAGTTGCTAGAATACAAGCATGAATGGTTTCTCATCATCTCTATAACCATCCAGCCCTCAATTTGCTAATCATATATTCAACAGTTGCTATAAAGTCAATATGAATATGCTATAAACAACCCAATTTGACATAAATAACAAAATATTCATCGATTAATGTATCTCTGTAGGTGTAAGGATATCGACATATTCTGTTATGGATCCGTATGTCTGACGTTTAACAAATTTTGTCCTCATAATTAGCAAATTATAGATATGTTAATAGCAAATCGGGAATAATAAAACACGAATCCCAATAGCAAAATTTCATAGTTGCAACATTTGCTACTAATATCGTATTAAGTTGCTAGAATACAAGCATGAATGGTTTCTCATAACCTCTATAACCATCCAGCCCTCAATTTGCTAATCATATATTCAACAGTTGCTATAAAGTCAATATGAATATGCTATAAACAACCCAATTTGACATAAATAACAAAATATTCATATAACCCAAAATCAGATCACATAAATAGCATAAATAACAAATATTCATATCCATTTAATTTTCTAATGATATGAATTTATTTTGCTAATTATCAAACCAAATTAGATCTGCCAACATCCAACAACGTTAAATATTGCTAATAATATTCAAGGATTTCGCTAAAAACATCAAATACAATTACATAAACAAAATTTGAAAAAATGGTGGGATAATCACCTGTTCGTACGACCTTCGCGCTCTTCGTTATTCTTCCGTCGAGCTCCTGATGTTTGTTGAGAACAATATGCTGAAAATCTTCCTTTAGTGGATTGAGATCGGCAGGCTTCCGGCGGCGAAGGACGGGCGTCGTATGGCCGGCGTCCGTCGACTGGTTGTGTTTGGCTGCGTCTGCCGGCGCAGGATGTGCGTGAGGAGTCCGGCGGCATATGGCGGTGAAACGGAGGTTGCGGCCCCTGATGCGCGACCGTGAGCGGTGTGAGGAGGTAGACGACAACGATAGCTTGAAAACGTCGGCTGCGAGGTTGAAGACTCGCGAGAGCTTGAAGAGTCACAACAGATTTTGATATTTTTTTAGATTTGGTTTTCTAGGGTTTGATTTGCTATTAATGAATTACAAATGTTTTTGGTAAAATTGTTCCAACTTCCTAGATACACGTTGATTTAATTTCTCCATAATACCCTTATTATGTTTCAAATTTAGGTACTGAATTATCATTTTGCAATTTAGCCCCTAAAATTCCAAATCAATCTTGTCCATTCAAATTTCAAGATCTGTGGTTGTGAATGGTTCCTAGTTCCTACACAGAAGTATGGTTCTCATTTTAACTCACCCCTATATATATATATATATATAACCCCCCCCCCCCAAAATTAAAATAGAAGAAAGCCTCAATTTCGAAAAAACCAACCGCTACAAGCGCGCACGAAAAATAATTCATTCAAAGAAATTATTTTGGCAATTAATTTATTTACAAATAAAAGAAACCAGTCAGAACTTTGAGACGATATTTCAGCAACCAACCACAACGCTTTGACTTTGTCAAATGACTAATCAATCATCAAACGAGTTTTTTTTTTTTTTTAACTTACACGTACACTCGACCTGTTGTGTTGAGGAGATTCGAATTCGTGACAAGAATGAAACTATAGATGAAAATATAATCTTATGGCCAACACCAATTTAATCAAATATTCTAGATTATGATGTGAGATCGGCTAATCTACATACTATAACAACAAATGCAACACATTTCTTTATATATGTAATGGATAATTTCATACCCTTATCACGGATAAAAAATGGTTAGTAAGTGAATATTGACTGAAAGAAGAAGCACGATCAAAGACAGCTCTTGGATAAATCAACAATATTCTCAAATAGTTACTTAGACATAGGTTTTAAGCAAAGAAACACATGAATAAAAATACAACCTAAAGAATTTTCCCCTTGCCAGGATGCTTTAATGAGACACGGCTCAACTCCTTTTTTTAGGCCTCTATAGGTATTTTCTTTTTTCTTTTGTTTGTTGTTTTGTAAAATTGAACCCCCCCCCCCCCCCCCCCCCCAAAAAAAAGGATTATGAGACTATGCAAGTATCTACTAGCTCAAAAGAATTTAAAAAGATTTAATAAATTGTACTCTAGCATTCAATATCAAATTCTTGCATTATATTTCATCCTTTTGTCTTCCAAGATACAATTGATTTATTTTAGTAAAACCTTAGTTAATTGGAGATCAATCATCCCTAGCAATGTCTAGCATTTGGAACTTGTTCAATTTTCTCTCTCATCTCAATTCACCAATGCTTGCTGGAAGCCTGAAACAACACCCTTTCTTCTTTCACTATCAAACTTAATCTTCTCACCAATCCCTCCTTCATCCACTGATTTCTTCTCTTCTTCATCAAGATTCAACCGCCGTGCCAACACCTGAAGTCCTGCCTCCAAATCTCTCAATGTGATCATCAACAGCTCATCTCCATTCGAGTCGAAATTCAGCCTCGAATCAAGATTTTCTCTAGCATTGCTCAGCATATGATCCACCAAACCTCCATTCATTCTGTTTCTCATCTTCTCATTCGAATTCCTCTCTATAACTGACAGAACAGCCTCAAAAGTGCAGGAAGGGTGCAGCTTAAACCCGAACAACCGGCTTTTCTCATCTTGCCTGCTCATCTTTATCAGCAGCATCTCTGCAAGATCCTTGCAACTAAAATCATCAAACTGGAAGAAGTGTGTTACTCGTCTGCAGAAGCCCTCGTTTGAAGAGAAAACGCGCTTCATGGGGTCCGTATACCCCGCGAAGATCACTAGGAGATCACCATCTTCCAACACGGACATGATCTCTTCCAAAGCCTCCACACCATATTCAATGCAGTTACCTGCAGACTCTGCAGGGACTAAACGGTATGCTTCGTCTACAAACAAAATCCCCCCCATCGCCTCTTCAATCTGCAATGCAAGTATGCAACCATCAATCAATGATAATTATCTCAAAATTCACAAGATTTTTGGAGGCATATGATATGATAATGAGACCTTTTTTCTAGTCTTTGGTCCAGTTTGGCCGAGATATTCCCCCACCAAATCCGTTCGTTGCACTTCTATTACATTATCGGAAGACAACACACCAACAGAACACAGAAGCTTTCCAAGAATTCGTGCAACCGTAGTCTTACCTAAAAGCAGTACATTTGATCAAGAACCAAGATGAATGCTAATGTGTGTTGATAAAATTTAAAATAGAACATATTAATTACTAACAACGGGGGAGTGGAATATTATTAACCTGTCCCGGGGTTTCCAAGGAAAGCCATGTGAGGCGGTTTTCTCGGGCCAAGGTCTATCCCCATGGAGCGACGCTTCTCATCCAAGAGCATTCCTTTTGCCCATTTTTGAAGCTGCAGTTTCAGATCATGCAGTCCTACTATCTTTGACAGTTCATAATCGAATTCCTCCATCTTTCCTTTGATCCCGCTGTCATAATCTCTCTGCTCTTCAACATTTTGATATCCAGTCCATGAGTAGGTCGTTGTTGTGTTCATCTGCTCCGTGAATATGTTGATTTGCTGTGTGACATTGTTGATATGTTGAGCTAATTGTTGGCAGAGCTGCTGCAGTTCATCGTTTTCGACTCCTGCTGGTAGATAATTGAATGGAATCATCCCCTCCTGCAGCCCGCCAAAACTATGTTTTTTAAACCAATAACATAAAAAAGAAAAGGAAAAAGTTGAATATGAATGAAACATATCTATATCTATACACACATCATCTTCTGCTGAGAAATCAGCATTGTATTCGGACAACGTCTTCACTACGGAGTTGTCTCCGGATCTCAGCGCGTAACCAACGGCAAGATGCAACGGAGTCATCGAGTTCTGAGACAATTAAGATTCCAACAGATTATATATATAAAAGCATTTTTCAAGAGTTGATAAGCTCAAACAAAAGATGAAGGTAGCAATGAAGCATATACATATATATATATATATATATGTATGCATGCGTACATTGGTTCTGGCTTCAACGTCGGCGCCGTATTGAAGAAGCAATAGAACGGCGTCGTTGCATCCATTCTTAGCTGCTTCGTGCAAGGGGGACTCACCATACTGCAGTAGTCAATGAAATGCAGAAATAGATCAAATGAATTTTAAAATAATAAGCAGCAGTTTTACATATTTATTTATTTTACGTACGACGTTCTTGGCTTCCAACTCCACCTTCCCTGGTCCTGCCCAGTCCACCAAATATTTCATCATATCAACTCTATTGTGACTAGCAGCAATGTGTAATGGCGTCTGTATCAACTGCATTCAGTAATAAATAAATAAGTAAAAAAGAAAAGATAAGAAAGAGGAAATCCAATGATAGATAGAAATAATATTTGATATAATTAATAGGCATGAGTGTCAATTTTGCAGAATTCTCTGTTTTCCTAATCTGTAACAACATAGATAAAACATTGAGACTGAAGTGAAGACCTGAACACCATATCAAAATAGCTTTACTCATAGTAGAGATATGCCAATAATTATGGGATTGGGAATGTACGTGGGATTGAATCGAATCGAATCCTAATTTCATTCTCATTCCATCCCTACGTAGTATCTAGCCACCATCCAAGAAATTAGTAAAAAAGGAAAAAATTAAGAAATTTTTGTTTTCACCCTTGAACTACTAAGTCTTGTTTTAGTGAGCTCTTGGAGTTGTATTATGTCGCCTTAATTGAACTTTTGTTTTGCTGTATTAGACCTCAAATGGGCTTTTCTAACAAGCTTAATTTTAGCGTCTATAATCCATATATGCACTAATAGTTCTTTTCAACACTAAGGAATTTCCACGTGAAAAAAAATTACGAAGTTCGTTCTCAAAGTTTTGCAGAGTATAATTTTAGGGTTTAACGTATAAAAATAAAAACTTAATGCAGCACAATAAAAGTTTAAATGCTCAATAAAATAAATTTGAAATAGAGGATCTAATCCGTAATTATTAGGCATTCACACATCAATATTCCACATATTGAGAGATTATGCGCAAACATTGCAAAGTCGAGAAAGATTAGAGAATATAAAAAAGTGTGAATATTACTATATTTACCTATTTCGTATAATACTAAGAATTGAAGATGTTTATTAATTTCTTTTTTTTATTAAAGTCAAAAAAATTGTTCTCGAATAGGTATATATAATCATGTTTGGATGTCTGAAATGAGTGAAATATATATATATATATATATATATAATTGTACTTTAAAACATTTACAGTTATGTCATTAGGATGAATTATTGGATCCACAATTATCATAATCCAAATAATGTGAATAGATATAACGGTAACTTATAATATATTACGAAATGAAATAAGACAAAAATGGAGTATTAAGAGGAAGATCTTACAAACATGCTTCTTTCATTAAGAGAAGAAGGATTTTGGCTAAGGAACCTCTGCAGTTCAATGAGATCTCCAGACTCGACGCATGCATGAATATTTGTGACCGATGTCGTCGTCGTCGCCGCCGTAGGCTCCGTCGTATTTACATTTCCTCCACCACCACCACCGCCACCAGAAGATGGCTTTGATTTAGTTTTATACTTATCCTGAATCCTCATCCTCTAAATATAATCTAATTAATTATAATTATATCAAAAAGGAAAGAAAGTAAACTAAACGATAGAAACAGAAATTTAGGAGTTACAGAGGAATAATGGATGAATCCTTGATTTGATCTGTGCGTTTGATTTGATACTTCCCATCCATGAGAATGAGAAGCATTCCAAAAAGTCAACTTTATTACAGCCTAGACTTTGTGCCAACCCCATTGTCAAAGTCAACGTTTGACTTCACTTCTCGGTATATGTGTGTGTACTGTTCGATGCAAATTGGTGACCAATGTTATATTTTAATCCAACCTTCACATAAAAAAATAATTAAAAAATATTTTCTTTTTTCCTTTCCTTTCTTTTATATGGCAAAGTTTATAATCAATCAGTTGTATTCTTCATTTACAAACCTCAATATTCCACTCTTTGCCGTATCATGTATATATAGATTCCTTCATAACAATAAATTCACATCGAGTCCAGGTTGTAAATTCTATTATTTCATGCAATTTTCGACAATTGATAAATGATTAATTTCATCCAAACACAATAATTTGAAGCAAATATAATTCTAGAAGAGGAGAAAAAGATACCATACAAAAGTGATTGTAAATGAAATTCGATTTTGGTCCCATAGATCATGGGGTATTCCGTTTTTGGTCCCGACCATTTTGATTTTGGTCATTTTTCAAGAAAACTGCCCAAAACTAGTCCCATAGCTTTATTACTATCGACTTTGGTCCCACGAATTAAACGGCTGTTTTAACACTTGACGGAAACATCACGCACGACTCACGTGCGTGTTATTATACTATCGATTTTGGTCCCACGAATTAAACGGCTGTTTTAACACTTGACGGAAACATCACGCACGACTCACGTGCGTGTTATTTTGGGGGGGAAATTAGACAAAATTAGACCTAAATCCCCAATATCTCCAAATTAGACAGAAAATACAACTCATTCACAGCTCGTAAAAAATCCCCAAAATCGCTCTGTCCTAATTTCAACCCTCTTTCACAAATTCGCAAGAAATTCCAAATTTCCACAGCAATATTGGGACTTGAATCTGGTACGAATGCTTGATTGCTCCATTAAGGCTTGCTTTTGAGTTGAGTGCTGTATGGGCATATTTCAGAAACGCATCGCTGGAGTATTTCATCACGGAAAATCGCCTTCTTCACTCTCGCTAACCTTGATTTCCCTCTCAACAAATATGTTCAGCGTGTTTTTGGATGGGATTTTCTCCAGAATCCACTCCTCTCTTCATAATCGTAATCTCCCAACAAAACTAGGGTTCCTCACACCCTCCTTCAGCGGCAGCGCTGGTTCTCATTCATGTTTGCAATACTGGTTTAAGTCTCCCTAATCTGTGGAAGGCAGCAGCAGGCATTGAATGCTGTCGCCCCTCCTACAAGTTGCTTAACATGCTTGAGTTTTGCTCTAAATGGTGCCTTTGTGTGCATTGGAGTTTCCTTGTGTGCTTTTGTGTACTCTAACTCCTCTGCTATTTCCTTGTTCCCCTACTGTCCTGCAACATTGTTGCCTGCTGAGATAGGCTTCATTGTGTTATAAAGTTCTGCAGCCCTCTTCTATATGTTTGGTCTGTTTTCCTGGCTCTCGAACATGTTTGCAATGCTGTTGTATTTCCCCTTAATCTGTGGAAGGTAGAATCAGGCAATCACTGCTGCCCCCCTCCTAAAACAGGCTTAAATTGCTTGAGTTCTCTGCCTACGCTTAACTGAGACTCACTCCAAGTCCCCATACTTATTGGAGCTGCTGGGGTTATTGCAGATGAGTGCTCTGTTAAGGGGTTTTATAACCTGTTAAAATGGTACTTGTCTTGCTTGTTGAATGACTTGAATATGCTCTCAAGTGTTTCTGTGCTTGTGAGTTGGGTGCTATTAGGTGCCCTTTCTTCATTGTCTTATGGACACAGGCCCTCCTTTGTGTTCTAAGCATGAAGGTGAGTTATTAGTTGTGATCTGCCCCTATGTTTAAACGGGGCTGATCGGCTATTTTACTTGGAAAAGTTGCTGTACTCCTGCTGCATAAGTTTGGTGCTTAAAAGGGCTCTAAAATACTGAAAATGCTAATACTTAATCATGCCAAATTTGACCTGACCTTATGCTGTTTGTGTGCTCAGAACCGTACTCTTTTCTAAGCATTCACTTGCTGCAATTTGATTCTATGGATGCAGCTCATTGTTGTAGCCTTATGAGTTAAATGGCAGTCTGCTTAAGTTATAATGTGAGAGAAAAATCTGCTGGGGATCCGGCATAGTATTTCTCCCAGTCCTTTGCTCTATCTGAGTCTTCAATGCAGGCTCAGCTTGAGTTTGTAAGATGACTTTTGTTATGCAGGGGATTTGCCAAACTTCCCCCTTGCTTCTCTGCTATTGAATGTGTATGAAATAAGTTGTTTACAAGTTGTCAGCACGTTTAAATCTGCAGGGGTTCTGGTTTAGCAAATCCTCCTGTTTTTAATCTAATTCCCAGCATGAGAAAGTATTGCAGCTATGATTATTCCATTCCTGAATTAAATCTGAATTTTCCAACAATGTTCAGATAACATATCTTGGTTTGGCTCTGATTTATGTATTGAGTATGGAAAACTCTCACCTTCCTCTCCAAAAGAGATGGGATTTTGTTTTTTTTCCTTGCAGATTGTTTGGGAATGAACGACGCCTGCTCCATTAAGGCTTGCTTTTGAGTTGAGTGCTGTATGCTTGATTCCAAAATCTGGAAATTTTTTATTTGGGACCAAAATCGATACAAAATTTAACAGAAACCGTCACGGCCTGGCCAAAAATGATACTTCGTATCCTATGGGACCAAAATCGAAATGGTCGGGACCAAAAACGAAATACCCCATGACCTATAGGACCAAAATCGAAATTTTCTCTAAATGAAACAACTCTGGTTGCCATAATAAGTGACTAAAACAACTCATATGCTTAATTGACTTTTGGGGGTAATTTCTCATTAAACTACAAATTTGGTAAGTACAACACAACAAGTTGGTATATACAAGAAAGCTACATGCTACATAAGGTTTACTAACTACTTTACATCTTCAATTTAACATGCATTTCATTTCAGACAACACAAATTTCATCCCTCCTCTTAGTCGAATGTCTGAATGAAGTAAACTGGAAGGACTCATACAACACGCATACCTTGATAGGGCTATGCTCGCTCATTCCCCTATCGTCCACCTCTCCTCCAATCCATCATCTAGACAGGTTGTTACCTGGACTTGATCTGAAAAACTCGATTGTACCAGATCGAATGAAGGGTCATGTGGAAGAGGTCGTACTTCATAGGATTTGCATGCCACAGGAAATGCTTCTGAACTTTGCGGACATTCAGTTGCATGTCCAGATACTTCTGCTTAGGTATGGAGACAAGTATGTTCTTCAAGTTTGGGATGTCCTTTTCAGCAACAATCACAGAGAAGGCGTCCCAATTCAACACCTCAAAGAACGGGGGCACAAAGTTATCGGATATTATGACTGGCACACACTCGTAAAAGATGGCCTCGACTATCCTTGGGCTGTTGACTTCATAGCCCTTTGGGCAGATGCAGTATTTACTGCTCTTCATCTGATCTATGTAGTTCATTTTGCTTGGGACGCCTGGAGGCATTCGACCGAGTATTTTCATATCAGGCTCCTTGTCTTTCCAATACTTGAGCAAGATTGGACGGAGATAACCATGCATGCTTCCAGCATAGAAGGCGAGATTGTGCCTCTGTGATGGTGGCTTTCCTCCAAGATCTCTCAGTGGGTTTCTGGCAGATCGGACATATGTTTCTGGAAGGGAAACGTCCCGTCCTATCTTAAAGCCCGTGGTTACATCAGCATTACAGAGGGCTTTGATGCAATGTTCCATATGGTGTCTCGTCTCATATGGAGCCTGTATATATCAATATGTATAGAAAAATTTCACATAAAACACAGTGAACAGATCTAACTAGAAAATTTAGCCTGATTGGGGGGAATAGAGAAAATCTGGTGAGTCTATTAGAGAGAGAGAGAGAGAGAGAGAGAGAGAGAGAGATGCAAATCAAGCAATACCCAGTCATGGCAGGCAACAAGAAAATGGTCTGCTCCACCTGTTCTGTTCCAGAAACGATACTTCGCTGCAATCTTTTCTGAATAATCCTTCAAATACTGTCTTAAATTGGTCCGGTTGTGGGAATTACGCACATAAAGTGTGTATTCTAGCATCCGTGAACTGAATGGCATGTAGAACAGATGAGCCTTTCTCGGATCTTTCACAACATAACGATTATTCCGTTCCATTAGTTTCATGAACCATCCCTCAGATGCATATAGCCCTTTCAGTATAGGTTGATGAAAGATGGGCTTTGCACCTTCCTTGTATACATATATCTTCAGTGTGCGTTCCATGAGTTCATAGCTCCTGACAGGTAGAAAACCAACTTCTCAAACGTAAGAGTACAGAATTTGAGAATTGTTACAGATGAAGAGCTGAAGCCCAAGAAAGAAAGGTTTTTATGCCAAAAAAAAAAAAGCAACTCCGCAAAAATAAGTTAGATGTTAAAGTTGAAACATAATAACCACAGCAAGAATTTGCAATACGATATGCAAATTTTAATTTCACAGTTAATCATCAGGGAAGATCCAGTAAATACAATTATACTGCTTCAAGTTCTTAAAGCATATGCTTGCATGCTTGAGGTTATCTAAAATCTATATTATCTTAGCAGCAAACTTGTCTAAAAAGATACCTAATTAGCTATATGGAGAAAAGTAAGCGGTGACAACAAAAAGGTTTCAAGCTAAACTCCTGGCGCACAGTAGAATGATAATGGGATTTAAAATACAGCAGGCTGAGACAAGATGAGAACTTTGAGAATTAAAAGCTTAAGAGTCAGTATTTACAAATCACATTGTTGTTTTGATTAACATAGATCCGTCTGCAAAGTTATTTGGACACATATAAATTGTTAGCAGGAGTATCCAGCTCATGCAATATGTATTTAAGGAATCTTCAGCTTTTGAGACTGGCACATGAAGACCAAACATTTATCATCTGTAGTTGTGCTTAACTGAAAACAATATTTTCAATTTCACACTCAGTTTTGAAGCCAATGAAAACTGTTTCCCTTCTACATGCATTTGATAAGAGGAAAGAGCAATGCAATGGTTTTTTCAGATAATTTACTAAAAATTAATCAAAAGACTAAAGTAAACTAAAAAAAAAAAGATAGCTCTGGGATCTCTCCCATCAGATCTTAGCTATAGACAAGCTGCCATTAAGCCCGAAGACTACAGATGTTCTTGCCTGCCTCCCTCTACAAAAGTGCCAACTTTTAGTTAGCTAGGCTACTAAATTAATAAGTTTAATTAAGCTTATAACTTGGTGCCATTATTATTTAATCAATCCAATTATTATTAACTTTAATAATGCCCTAAGCTGCCTCTTCTGTACTTGTGGTTTAGCACGATTTAGCCCTACACACCCATGAGTAGCCGGAGACGGTATATGTTCTTTCCTGCCTCCCTCTATCAAAAGGCTGACTTCTAGTCCAGCTAAGCTACCAAATTAATAAGTATAATTAAGCCTATAACTTGGTGCCATTATTATTTAATCAATCCAATTATTATTAACTTTAATAATGCCACTAAGTTGCCTATTCCATGTGGTTAGCAGGGTTCGAGTAGCGGTTGTGGGTTTCACCTTGTCACAAAAAAAATAAAAATTAATGATAATAATTAACGCACTCTAATGGTAGAAAATAGCAATAGCTATGAGACGAGACCTAGGCTTCCCGTATTAGAATTACATACATATTTTCTCATGAAAACATGGCCACAGAGAAAGTAAACAATATATGCACAATACAATTTATCATGGTGATGTAAAACTAAGCACGAAAGAAAACTTTGTACAGACGCATGGATGATTTGCCCCATGCACATGATAACAGCTGTACACAAGGCTTTAGATTGCAAGTGTAACTTCGTACCTTTTCCAGTTTTACCAAAAAACCAACTCATGTGGAAACCTCATTAGCAAGAAGAAGAAGAAGAAGATCACACAAGTACGCAGTTCACAGCTCTAACCTTTTGAACATGGAGATATTTCGAAATAGAGGAGTGTGCAATTCCCGGTCATTCTTCAAAATGGGAGCACTTTCAATCCTCAACTTTGCTGCCAGAATCTCCTGGTCACGCTCAGAAGACCATCTTGGTCTCTACACTCCAATCATAAAAAGTTCATGTCTCCAAACTCATGGAATGAAAATCAAAGACATTAGCTTTTTTACTTACAAGAAAAGACATACCATTGCACGTGATCGAGCACGATGGTGGACTAACAAATGTTCCATCTCATCTACAGGCATTACGGTTTTCGGTGGCATGTCACACCTCATCTTCTTTTTAACAGACTTATTTTGCACTGATGAGCCATTGTTAGGAAAAGCAGAAACATCCTTGCTTTTACTGAAAGATATATCAAGGCCAGAACCATCAGCAACACTTGCTTTTAATTCTGTTTTTATCCCAACAGCAGATTCAATCAACAAAGGTTTATCCGACAAGACAACCAAAGTTGGCAAAGTAGCAGATTTGTCAGTAACATTTCCCCCATGAACCTCACTAGTTTTGGACTCTAAGACAACTCCAGAACTTGTCTTTCTAAGATGAGTGAGAGAAAGGCTCTGCTCTTCACTTGTGCCATTTTCCACTGAAAACCCCTCTTCCATGTCAACATTCTCTAAGGTGTCGTCCTCGACAAAATCATCATCATCATCATCATCCAAGCCATTACCATCTAAATCAGAATCAATCTTCTCCACAGATTCCTTAACATTGTAAATTTTTGTGGTCTTCACTCTCCTAACCAATAGAGATTCATTATCCAAATTCGCATTGTGATGGTTGACATCAATCAAAGTCTTAACAGAAGAATGAGAATCGCTAGCCAAAACAAGGTTTTTACTATTTTCATCGGGTAAGAGCGACAGCAGCGCATTTCCATAAGGAAGCATCAGAGACTGACAAAACAAATGAGTCAAAGCAACCAAACCCACCATCAACACCCATTTCCTTTTCTCAATCTGAATAAAAGACTTAATTTTGACACAATAATCCATAACGCCCAATGTCACGCGCTCATCGCCTAGCGCTTAACCCCTTCAGCATCCTGTGTGAAATGAGCCCAAAAAATATAATTAAAAAAAAAGCTCATAATTCAGACAAATTAAACACTTCAATTCATCAAGTCCTACTACAATCACCCCATTCTGAACGCTAAGAAACCGCGAGCAAAAATTGCCTCAAACTGGACATTGGATATCACAAGCATAGTCAATTAAAATTCAACAAGCACGAAACATATATATACTTGCAGAAATGCAGCGAAATGGTGGAAAATGGAGAAGCAAGAAGCTTACACAGTAAAAGGAAGAGAGAGAAACAGCGAGTGAGAGTTGCAAATTGTCGGCGATGAGATGAGAGTAATACTAATAGTAGTTTTAGAAGATGAAAGCTTGAGCTCTCGCAATCAGCTGCCACTTGCTTTACTTTCATTCAACTTCCCACTTTTCCCAAACCGAAAAATAAATCCATAATAACACGTCAATAACTAAAGATTTCCCATAATCCATGTCAATATTAGGTGCAAACTTTAGTGTTAATATTTAATATATGAATTTCTCAAAAAAAAAAATGAAACTTTGAGACAAAAGTAATTAAACACTTCAAATGTTGAGTGTTATAATATATAATTATATAACTAACCCTAAAAACATGCAAGCATTGGACATAAATAAATATGAATCCACCCTAGAATAAATAACATTTTTTGAAGGTTTCTATATTATAATTTATCAAACAGGATCCAGTTGTAGTTTGAAATTGTCATTCATAATTTTAGTATTTTAAGAAATAAAAATTTGGTCTTGAAACATCAATTGGGTGAAAAAAAATTGAAATTGATAAGCATGGGACATAAAAAATATCGAAGATCCATGAAAGACGCGGTTTCAGTGGATTAGATTAGTGTTATTTTTGTCATTGAGTTGGAGTTCCCATTCAGCTCAAGTAAGGTGAAGTTGCAGGTGCAGTTTTGAAACAAATTTTGTGTACATTAATTGGAATAAGTAGCAATTTGAAGCAGATGGGGCGGATTGATTTGGAGATGGAGCGGGAAATGAGCTATGAGCCGAAGAAGGGCAGGCAAAGAAGTCCAAGTAGAGATAATGATCATGTGGCTTATGAACCCAAGAAGAAAGGGCAAAGAAGTCCAACTAGAGGATCGCCAAGCATTAGACAGGAAGATAAGGATCCTGACCCAGATATATATAAGAATTATGAATTGTATATGGCAGCCAAAATTGGCAATCTTGAATTTTTCAAAAGAATTCCTGATCAAGTTTCAGCAGCAGAGTCGACGTCATCTATAGATATTCTGTCACTGGAAGCACATTTCTTCATGTAGCAGCCAAATATAGAAATGAAGGTATAGTGAATTTCATATACAGCATGAAACCCTCCCTTCTTTTAGCCAAGAATTTCAGTGGAGAAACTGTGCTGCATCTCGCTGCAAAAGCTGGAGATGAATTCATGGTAATAGCTCTTATGAATCTGAATGCGAGAGATGGGAATAATAATCTGTTGATGGGCAAGAATGATAGCGGGAACACAGCCTTGCTCGAAGCATTATTCAATGGTAATAACTCAGTTGCCCAATATTTTATACAAAAAGATCCTGAGCTATCATATCACCAAAACAATAATGGAGAATCTGCATTGTACTTGGCTGCCAAAGCCGGTTTTGTAGAATGCGTTTCTTTGATTCTTCGACTGTGCACGAATGAAGAACGCCTCAATGAGCTTTTCAAGAAGAAATCTCCCACTGAAATAGCTATCAAGGGGAAACATAGAGGTATATATGTATTGTTCTTTTCAACATTTTGCATTTATATGCACTTATGTTTCGGTCTATTAGATTGGTTGAAATTTCTATTATTTTGTCGTACTCAACATATGTACCAGATGTTTTAGAAGCTATTTTTAAGACAAGCCCAAGATTCATCAAATTGAGAGATGGTGAAGGGAGAACTCCCCTTCATTTCGCTGCATACTTGGGCCACCTAGAAGAAGCGCGTTACTTGCTTATAAAATATGCTCGGATGGCAACTCAAAACGACAAAGCTGGTTCATTCCCTATTCATTTGGCATCAATTGAAGGCCATGTTAATATGGTCAGCCTTTTGCTTCAAACTTCCCCTGATCCTGGGGAGCTACTAGACAGGGATGGTTCTAATATTTTACATCTTGCAGCTAAGAATGGAAGATGGAACGTGTTTAGTTTAGTTCTCATGAATCCAGATCTCGAGTACTTGATAAACATGAAAGATAAATATGGAAATACCCCCCTTCATTTGGCCACCAGACATTGTGTCACGGGGCGCTTGTAGTGCTTGGGTTAGTAGCGCACCGTGCGGCTAGTAGTCCGTCCTAGACTACGTCCGCCTCACTTACAAAAGCTTTGCTCGCAAAGCTTGATGCACGATGACGACGCAATTCACACCCTCCGGTGCTTTTAGTGGTCTCGGCAAAGCAAGCAACACATGAACACGATTGATTGCAAAGAAATCTTCATTAATGCAGTTTGAATGTACATTATGGCTTGGAAGCAATTACAGCACGCGTTGGTCGGAGAGGGGGTCGCTCCTTGCAACGCTCACAGTCAGACAAAAGTTCGCTCTCACCCCCTATAATAGGCTTAAAGAAAAAAAGGCTAGCGACAGCACTAGATACTACTAAGCTAGAAAACGACAAAAACGGTCGTGCAAGGCCGTGCTTACAATTATGTACACTACAAGGAAATAGCTAGCACTCTAGACAACAAAGGAGCTTCGGGCGGGGCGTTTGGCGGAGGTCTGCCCCGACGGTATGTTGGTGCTAGTGCTGGCGGCCCAGGCGGGTGCGGGTGGCCCGGGGTGCTGGGGCGCCAGTCACGGGAGCCCGACGGGCCTCGGCAACAAGGGGCCCGGCGTTGCCTATCCCAAGGATCAAGATAAGGAAATGGACTTGTCCCGGCGTATCCTGGGAGAAGGGATAGGATGGGGGTGGCATCCCGTGACAGCTCTCCCCCTCTGGAGTTGGCGACGTCCTCGGCGCCACGGTCCTCAGGTATGCGTCGATCAGCGGTTGGAACGCCTTGAGGGTCGTCGCTCTCTCCCACGTGCTTTCCTCCTGTGGACAGCCCTCCCACTTCACCAGGTACTCTCGGTGGAGCTTCTTGCGTTTTGCGGCGTCCCGGTGGCAAAGGATGGCTTCTGCGATCCGCTTCCCTGTGTCATTGGCCAGGCGGAGCTGGGGGCGGTCGGGCATGGTGCGCGTAGCGTCCACTTTATCTGCCTGGAACGGCTTCAGTTGGCTGACGTGGATGACATTGTGGATCCGCCACCATGGGGGCAACTCTACTCGGTAGGCTACCTTCCCAATGCGCTGTAAAATGGTTAAGGGCCCAATATATTTCGGCATCAACCGGGCGTCCCGCCCTCGGGATGCTTTGGAGAGTCGTTGGTCCGGGACCTTAACCATAATTCGGTCTCCCACTCGATATTCCACGAAGCGTCGCTTCTGATCTGCATATTTTTTCATGCGCTGTTGTGCTTTCTCCAGGTAGCTTCGGGCGAGGTCGAGGTTCTGCTTCCATTCCAGAGAGAAACCCTGCGCCGGCGAAACTCTGGCACCTTGTGGGGTGTCGATCGAGTGTGGGAGGAGCGGTTGCTGCCCGGTACATATCTCAAAAGGCGTACCGTTAGTGGTAGAGCACTTTTGGGCATTGAAGCACAGCTGAGCAGCATCCAAGAGCTTCACCCAGTCCTTCTGATTGGCGCTGACAAAGTGCCGAAGATATTCCTCCAGCATTGAATTGAAGCGCTCCGTCTGCCCGTCGGACTGCGGATGAAAGCTCGAGCTCATATTCAACTTGGACCCGAGTAATTTGAATAGCTCGGTCCAGAAGTTGCCAGTAAAACGGGAGTCCCGATCACTAACAATATCCCGCGGCAGTCCCCAAAACTTGACAATGTGCTTGAAGAAGATTTGAGCTGTCTCTTCTGCTGTGATTGTCTTGGGGGCTGGCACAAAAGTGGCGTACTTCGAGAACCGGTCTACCACCACCACAATCGCATCCAAGTCTCCAACCTTGGCTAAACCGGTAATGAAGTCCATTGAGACACTCTCCCATGGTCGTGAGGGTATGGGGAGTGGCTCCAGTAACCCTGCCTTCTTGTGTCGATCCGCCTTGTCCTGTTGACATACCATGCAAGTGCGGACGAACGTCTCAATCTCATCTCGCATCTGTGGCCAGAAGTACGCCCTCTGTACGAGGGCCACGGTGCGTTCTTCGCCAGGGTGTCCCGCCCAGAGAGTGTCATGATACTCCGCGATGATAGTTCTCCGTAGGTCCCCGCCTTTCGGGACATAGAGGCGGTTTCCCTTCGTCTTCAAAAATCCTTCTTCGAGCCAAAAGTTCCGGGTCTTCTTTTGCTCGACTAGGTTGAGTAGTCCCTGTGCAGTAGGGTCTTCTTTGGTGAGCTCACGGATTCTATTCTTCAGGTCGGTGGTCACTTTGCTGAAGGCAAGGGCCGCCACCACCGGTTGATTTTCCAAATCAGCCCTACGACTTAGGGCATCAGCGACCTGGTTGCTGGAGCCTGCCCGGTACTCCAATGTGAAATTAAACTCTGCAAGCAATTTCTGCCATCTTGTTTGTTTCGTAGTCAGCTTCGGTTTGGTCAAGAAGTAGCTCACTGCTGTGTTGTCTGTCTTGACCACAAAAGGGAAGCCCAGCAAGTAGTGTCGTCATTGTCTTAAACAGTGAACAACAGCCAACAGCTCCTTCTCGTGCACTGGGTAACGTCTTTCGACGTCCTTCAACTTCCGGCTCTCAAAAGCCACGGGGTGCGCTCCTTGAGTTAGCACTCCGCCAAGGGCAAACTTGGAGGCATCCGTCTCCACAACGAAAGGTTTGGTGAGGTCGGGGAGTGCGAGCACGGGGTCACTCATGATCGCCTTCTTCAATTTTTCGAAGGCCGATTGTGCTTGGGGTGTCCACTCCCACACTTCAGTTTTCTTCGTCAGATCCGTTAAGGGGCGGGCAATCTCAGAGTACCCCTTCACGAATCTTCTGTAGTAGTTGGCCAGCCCAAGGAACGATCTCACTCCATGAACGTCTTCCGGCGGCGTCCACTCTTCAATGGCTTGGATCTTCTTGGGGTCCATGCGGATTCGCCCTCTCTCAATGATGTGGCCCAGGAACTCGATCCTGTCTTGGCCAAATGAGCACTTCGACGGCTTGGCATAAAGCTCGTGCTCTCTCAGTCTAGTGAATACCTTGCGGAGGTGCTCCAGATGTTCCTCAAGGGATTCACTGTAGATGACAATATCGTTAAGGTACACCACCACGAACTCGTCCAGGAACCCGTGGAGTACCTGGTTCATTAAAGTGCTGAAGGTGGCGGGGGCGTTTGTCAAGCCAAAACGCATCACCAAGTATTTATATGCCCCGTACCTTGTTACGATGGTTGTCTTGAACTCATCTCCTTCCTTGATCCGGACCTGCCAGTAGCCCGATCTGAGATCGATCTTCGAAAAATACTTTGCTCGACTGAGGCGATCGAAGCAATCCGCCACCAATGATATTGGATATTTGTTCTTCACCGTTAGTTTGTTCAGGGCGCGGTAATCACAACACATTCGTAGGGTGCCATCTGACTTCTTCTGGAACAACACGGGGGCACCATACGGGGACTTCGCAGGCCGGATCAGCCCGCTCTCGAGCAACTCTTTTAATTGCTTCCTGAGCTCCTCGAGCTCAGGGTATGACATTCGATACGGTGCCCGGGCAGGAGGCTTTGTACCTGGCACCATCTCAATCTCATGGTCGACCGCCCTTTTAGGCAGTAGTTTCTTTGGTAGCTCGTCGGGCATGACGTCCTCAAACTCCCGAAGAATTCTCTTCACGACCTCGGGGATTTTCCCCGACTTCTCTTCAATGTCTTCCACTCGGAGGGTGCACAGGAATGATGGCTCATTCTTTCAGCACCCCTTCACAAATTGCATGGCGGACAATGGCTTCGAACTCGTCTTGGGCGACACTGTCTGAGCCACACACGATTTGTTGCCCATCATCATGAGGGCCCCTGCATGAGGCATCACCGCTGTCTTCGTATCCCGTAAGAAATTCAGCCCAAGGATGAGCTTGAAGTCGTCCATTGTTACCACGGACAGGTTTGTTCTTCCTTCGTATGGCCCTACTTTGATCAGCACGGACTTCGCAACTCCAGCGATCGGTTGGGCAGCAGAATTGATGGCCTTCACTCGGCCCACTCCTTTCTCTAACAGTAGCCCAAGTCTCTCAACTTCGGTGCTAGCGAGATAGTTGTGTGTGGCACCTGTGTCCACCATTGCCCGGACGGGTTTTCCGTTGATCTTCACGTCGACAAACATCAACCCTTTCTCCTTGGTAGATTTTGCCGACGCTTCTCTAGCTGCTCCACCCTCCATTGCGGGGGCCGTCTTCATATTTTTAGGTAATGCTTTACCCCTCCGTGCCGCTGTTCTTGCCAGGGCATTACATCTGTGTGAGAAGGCTCCGAGATTCTCTCCTTCACTCTCGGAGTCTTCCTCAGGCTCTTCCGGAACTGGCACCGGTTCTTTCTCCTTCTTCTTGGACGTTTGCTTGTCCCACTCCATGTCTCCACATAGAGCATTAATTAGTTGTCGCTTCGGACAATCCTTGAGCATGTGCGGGCCGTTGCACAAAAAACACCCGTCGAATCTCGAGCTTCCCGCGGCTTTGTTGCCCCATTGAGGGCGGCTCTTGTCGGTGCTTCCTTGGGAACTCTCTTGGGAATGGGAGGGCTTTTCTCCCCCACCTCTATTGTAGGTGGGGCAGAAAGGTCTGCTCCCACTCCCCTTCTGTTGGTTGCCATTGGGTGCTGGTGGCTTCTTCTCTCGGGTCTCCGTATGGTAGTCCATTAAACATTCCGCTGCTGCAATTGCGTCGCGAATGTTGGATACTCGTTGGCGTTGTAGTTCTGCACGGGCCCAGGGCTTCAGTCCATCTAGAAATTGGTAGAATTTGCTCTCCTCATCCATGTTCGGGAGGTCCAACAATATGGAGGCAAATGTTTTGGTGTACTCATTAACCGTGCCTGTTTGTTTGAGCTCCCGAAGTGCCTTGCGGGCATTATACCCGACGTTCTCAGGAAAGAACTGTTTTCTGATGGCTGCTTGAAGGAGATCCCACGTATCGAGTCGCTCCCGTCGATCCCGTATGTCTTGGTATTTCCCTCGCCACCATTGCTTCGCATCTCCAGTCAAATACATAGTGGCCGTGGCGATCCGCTCCGATTCATCTTCAATCTCGGCCGCTATGAAATATTGTTCCATGTCGAAGAGGAAGTTATCGACTTCCTTCGCGTTCCTAACGCCGCTGTAAAGTTGTGGCTCGGGGATGCGTTTTCTCGCTCCCCCTCCCGTGCCAAAATTCTCCATTCGGCCCGCCGACCCTCTGTTGACAACGGCTTGTTGGAGTAACGCCACTTGCGTCTCCAATCTTTCAATAGCGCGTTGCGTCTCTCCCTCGGACGCCCATGCCTCTCGACTCCCACCCAGTCGATGGTGGAGGTCCAGGTTCTCCTCTTCAAGGATCTCGACCTTTTCCCGTAGGGTCGCGACCTTTTCCTCCAATTCTGAGACGACGCACACCCTTTCCCGTAGGGTCGCGACCTTTTCCTCCAATTCTGAGACGACGTACCCCAGTCGGGTGCACTCGCTTTCTATGGAGTTGATTCTCTCACTCTTGGTCGGGGCCTTTGGTGGAGTCCCCATCTCGTGACCCGTTTGGCCACCCTTCGTGTTAGATGCAGTAGCCACGTTTTCCATAGTAACCCGCCTCGGTCCGTGGATCAGGAGCCGAGGCTCTGATACCACCTGTCACGGGGCGCTTGTAGTGCTTGGGTTAGTAGCGCACCGTGCGGCTAGTAGTCCGTCCTAGACTACGTCCGCCTCACTCATAAAAGCTTTGCTTGCAAAGCTTGATGCACGATGACGACGCAATTCACACCCTCCGGTGCTTTTAGTGGTCTCGGCAGAGCAAGCAACACATGAACACGATTGATTGCAAAGAAATCTTCATTAATGCAGTTTGAATGTACATTATGGCTTGGAAGCAATTACAGCACGCGTTGGTCGGAGAGGGGGTCGCTCCTTGCAACGCTCACAGTCAGACAAAAGTTCGCTCTCACCCCCTATAATAGGCTTAAAGAAAAAAAGGCTAGCGACAGCACTAGATACTACTAAGCTAGAAAACGACAAAAACGGCCGTGCAAGGCCGTGCTTACAATTATGTACACTACAAGGAAATAGCTAGCACTCTAGACAACAAAGGAGCTTCGGGCGGGGCGTTTGGCGGAGGTCTGCCCCGACGGTATGTTGGTGCTAGTGCTGGCGGCCCAGGCGGGTGCGGGTGGCCCGGGGTGCTGGGGCGCCAGTCACGGGAGCCCGACGGGCCTCGGCAGCAAGGGGCCCGGCGTTGCCTATCCCAAGGATCGGGATAAGGGAATGGACTTGTCCCGACGTATCCTGGGAGAGGGGATAGGATGGGGGTGGCATCCCGTGACACATTGGCACCCCAGGATAGTCAATGCCTTGACTTGGATCAAGAGAGTTGACATTAAGGCTGTTAACAACAAGGGAATGACAGCTCTTGATATTGCCGAGTATTACATGCCGCATAGTACTCAATATAGGCAGGTACATCATACATGTAATGAGATTATGAGAATAATAATTGTTTGTCTTTGAAGAATCACAAGAACAGCTGAATTTAACTCTGTTGATATCTTTTTCTATCTTCTGATACTTTTTCAGCGTTTGACTTGGGCTGCCCTGAAAGCTGCTGGCGCTCCTCGATCTTTGTCCAGTAATAAAGTTGTAGGTAAAAGTAAGAGTTTCAACATGGATAAGTATAGGGAAAGAGTGAACACTCTTTTACTTGTGGCAACTTTGGTTGCCACGGTAACTTTTGCAGCTGGTTTCACCATGCCCGGTGGCTACAATAGCTCTGACTCGAGTTCTGATTTGGGAATGGCAACAATGATGAGGTACAGAGCATTCCACATGTTTGTTCTCTGTGACACTATAGCCATGTATAGCTCCATTATTGTTGTTGTGGCTCTTATCTGGGCTCAGTTAGGTGATCTTACCTTAGTCCTGAACGCCCTCACTCTGGTTGTGCCTTTCCTCGGGATTTCTCTTATCATGATGTCCATGGCTTTCACGGCTGGAGTGTTCATCGTGATCAGTAGAGTTAAGTGGCTCAGCACTACTATTTTGGCCATGAGTATCTCCTTCATTGTGATCATGCTTCTCCTCCTTCTTCCTTTATGCACTCCACTCTCTACAAGGAATCCAATATTACGCTATTTATCTTACTACCCCTTCTACTTGTTGATACTAGCAAGCGGCAATTAACCAACAGTCTGAAGCCACTTTTCCATAAATTTGGCATCATCTTGTATTTAAATTTCAATCCATTTATTTGCTGAATCATGATAAGTGGACATTCACTGGTTATATAAAACAGAAGACTGATACACGGCTGATCGGACAACATTAATGATCTTTTCTACCTAGTTTGAAGTTCGAACAAGAGAATTCGGCAATCACCTGCAGCTTTGATTTATTATCCTGTGTATCTCTAATTTGTGCAGGAACTGATTCCTTAATTTAATGGTTGATCTAGCATGTCATCTAAATGGGAACTTCAATGATCAATATTTTAACATCTTTTAATAATATTTGCTGTAAGTATCTGAATTTTTTGTTTCAATGTAATATTTTATTTTATCGTCTCAAACAGCAATTCGACTGTCCTAGATTTTGAAGGTTGCTTAAAAGGGTAGAGGAAACAGGAAGGATTTTGAGGGTTGAGAGAGAAGAGAAGGTGAATTTCTGCTTGTCAACAAATTCATGGCTGCATTCTTCTACTTAACAGGTTTCACAATTTAATTTCAATTTAATCTCATGCTATTGCTGTTTCACTATAATCTTTTACTTGCTGTTTTTTTTTTATTCAATCACATTTTTCATTTCCATACAATGAATTCATTTTGTGTTGGTTCCAATCTCTCTCTCTCTCTCTATAGTAGTCTCTTAAACATTTGTTTTGCCTCTAAGAAATTCTCTTACACAACTATGGACATGTGGCACATGAGTATGAAAAATGGAGAAAAAAATGGAATGGATTTTGAAGTCCATGCTACAAAATAGAGCAGTTATAAAGAGGCTTCAAGTGACTACACTATTAACGTTTAGTAAATGATAATCTGGTTTCCTGAATGTACCATCATTGGGACGTGTGAAATCATACGCATAATAACCTCTTCTTAGATACATTTAATTTAATAAGACTTAGGAAAAAAAACATAGTATTATGTCAAGTAATCATCCATTCAAAGCAACTAATTCGGCCACAGCTCTGAAAATGGCTTCCCTTTTTCGCATGTCACAACACATTCCATAACAATCTGCCTCAGTTTTTTCTCGACATCTTCGATTGGGAGGGTAGCATCGATTATCTATAACCAAGGAGACAACATTAGACCAAACTTAAATACATTTTTTTTATTGTAACTAAAGTCACAACACATTCTTATGGGTTCTTTGTTCATATGCAAAATGTTATGGAGCACTAAAGTGCTGTTTTCTTTAAGTATACCAGTTCAAAATTTTGGTTTTTTCTTTTACAAACTATCAATCTAAAGAAAAAAAAAAGACCAAATAAAAACCAGCAAAAGCATACTACCTTCCATGTGGCATCACATAGTGTCTTGTATGATTGAGCCACTCTTTTCTGAAACTCAAGCTTCTCGTACCTCTCTCCTCCATAACCTCCTCTTTCAGCAGCTTGCTGAGAATTTTCAAATAAGCTCAGGTCAATCTCAAAACAGTGCAACTTCTACTGGAGTATTTATTACTTAAACAGCAAAACCAGAGCTTCATATCTGAACAAACACTGGTGCAATACAATTCGGAAAGGACCTAGACCTTCGTCTATGAGAATGATTGGATTGAAACAATTACACATGCATTATACAGATTGTGTGCCATCTAAGCTCTTTAAACTAAAAATTTTATGCCTCGTGAAGCCAGCAACTGCATGAGTTGCTCAAATGGTAAATAAGACACCACCACAGAATATCCGTCAATACAAATTAATTTGATGCCATGGCATTCAGTTCCCAAGAGTGAAGCACTACCTCTGGTGATATGTCAAGGTATACAACTAAATCTGGTGCTAGCAATCCTACCTCTGGAGCCTGCAAAAATAAATGGCATTTTTTAAGTGTAATGAGTTCCAAAACACACGTAGTCTGATATTTAGGCAAGCCAAAGCAAATAAGAATGCAGAATACCACCTTGCACCACTCCACATCAAGTCCTTTCGCAGATGAGAAAGCAACCCCAGAAAAAGAATAACGATCAACGATAAGTGTGGTTCCACTCCTCAGCTTAGACTCCATCAGTGATCTAAGGCCACATCATAATAGAGTAAGTTTATAGCCTCATAGGAAACATCTCTTAGAAGAATCGCATATTTTGGAGTTCTGCACAATATAGTGCTCTGACAAAATCCCTACGCAAATTACTAAAAACATATCTCTTCCTTCCTGAAAGTGTTTGGAAGACAAAATATTTTGAATTCTAGCACATGTTAGCCTGATATTTTTTTTCGTTTCCATCTTTTTTAAAATAACAAATTTTGCATATTTTTAACATAACAAATTATTACGCATCTTATTTCATAGAAACAGGGAATGGACTTCAAGAAATATCTCAGAATCTATTCCCCGATGCAAGTACTGTGAAATCCAATTATCCAAAAGATCGACAGTGCAAAAACAAGAACAGGCTAACCTCTTCTCCCAACGATTTGCACTAAAGAGTAGATGGATTGCATGATCATCCAAATGAGAATCATTGGCTAGATAAGATGATATCATTTGTCCAACGCCTGTATTTCTATCGGGAAATCTCCACGATTCAACCGCATGACCTGACTTCTCTATGTGAGAAAGCAATCTGCTGCACTGTGATGTTTTTCCACAACGATCCAAACCCTCCAGAACAATTAATGCGCCCCTTGAATCACTTTTCTTACTAGCTTCCATGTGAATTTGTCTTAATGAGCACTTGGACAAGTATGCAACAGTGCCACAAGAACTTGGTGGTCGTTTTACTGATGCCCTTGCAAAATTTCTGGAAGATAGAACATATAATTTAATGTAAAATGTTTGTTTCTCTGAAATATACATCAAATATCCAAATAAAAACTCTGCTATTTCAGAAGTAGCTTATTCACTCCGTAAAGATTTTCCAATATAACCAAACTTCAAAAGTAGATATGCAATAACACAGGGATTTGGAATCCATGCAGTTTGAACCATTCGAAATACTTCATCTTTGAAATCAGTAGCTACAAATCCTTGATTTGGAAAAATGGGATACTATTTACTCCTTGCAAGAAAAGTAGAAACAAAGAATAAAACTGCCGTTAAATATGCATCTTTCATTAAGGCATTTCAACAGACAATTTGTGCGCAAAACAATTACTATGGCAGACATCATTTGTTTTCCAGTGAAATAGTCAAATGAAGCAGTAATTAGACTATCCAGTAGAAAATGTAGCAAGTTGTAAATGATCAAACTTACAAAGCCTTAAAAACGTTGAAATGGCAAGCATTTGTCATGACCTATCGTGCAAACCCTACACATAACAGCCATTTCAGAAATTAACAACTTCCAGTAGCAGAAACAAACACTAGAATCTACAACTTAAATCACCCGCGAATCAAAAATCAAATAATATGAATTTTCATTCGGTATTACCACCAAACTGGAACGATAATCAAACAGAACATCGGACCTATTATAATCGGTTCAATTAAAAAAGAATCACAGCTAGTGCACCATTCCGAGAATATCCCTAGTTGAATTGAATGAAATTATGGTTGAAGACTTTCATTCAGCACATCACCTAAGATGTCAATTCTCTAGAATAAGGCTCACAACAATTGATTTTCAACCGAAATTTTCATTAGTATTTTAAACGCAAGCACTCAGAAGTGAAGAGCGAACACTACTAACCGTGCAATCAACTATTGGAAATTATTCGGCATTTTCAGCTTTCGTGCTACATAAAACCAGAGTTTCGAGAGTATTGATCGCGGCGGCGGCGAGGTGTTGGCGGTTGGTCGGCGTCTATGTTCCGTTAAGGCCGAAAGCAATGGAAAGTGGAAACTGAATTAGGGATCTGAAGCAAAACAACGACAAGAAAAATGAAATTGACAAGTGGGAAATACGAATGATTTAGGAGGGAAAAATCTAAGGGTGATTCTAACCTATCTTTTCTTTTTCTTTTTTTTTTTCTTTTTTATCAACATTTAATTTAATTTAAATTTTTTATTTAGAATTCAGCATTTCATAGTATATTAAAAAATATTAATAAAATATACTAGTCATGACATAGAGAATGTAACATGAGAGGGCACTACATGAAGGAATGGACTCATGTAGGGCCAGGTGGCACTGGACCTCCTGAATTTTTTAATTTTTTTTAATATTAATATGGTGATAATTATAATTTTATCAAAATATATATATATATATATATATATATATATTAAAATAATTGACAAATATTTCAACTGCCAAGTTTGGCAAAGTGGTTAAGGAGTTGGACATTTATGAATGGGTGTTACTAAACACACTACACATTTTTTTTTACACAATACAAATTTTTATTTATTTTTTATGGTTTTACTTTTCACACTACAATTTTGCTCATTTTTATCATTTATCCTAAAAATCAATTTTAACAATATTATTAATTTAAAATAATTAAAATAGAAATTCAAAAATTTAAGAAAATTGTTTTTGATAGCTTTAAGGGCAACACAAATCAGAAAATCAAGATTTCAAAAAATCATTGCTCTAAGGGGGTCTCTAGGGTTTCGATAACTTTTTTTTTTATTTGAGAGTGAGAAATAAAAATCGGAGGGAGAAGTGTTATTCGAAGTGAGTATTCTTCGACCCAACCCAAATCGTCATGGAAGATATTCGTAAGTTTGATTTTTCATTGTTGATTTTTTAATTTTATTGTTGATTTTTTACTTCTATTCGGAAGTTGATTTTTGAAGGGAGAAATGCATAATTTTTTTATTTTATTATGTGATAATGTTTGATAATGTAATTATCCGTTTCTTTATTTCTTCATAAATTGAGAAAAATGGTATTCGTTCTTAGTTCTGCGTTCTTGTTCTTCATTGTTTGTTCAAATTGCGTTATTAGAATTTGAACTTCATGTATTTTGGCCACAAACACCTCATCATTGGCTTGATTTTGATTTTGATTTTAAAAAAATGAACTTGGGATCAACATGAACAAGTAATTATTAAGCAAAAAAATAAATTTATTCTTGTGTGTTTTTTTAAATTGTAGAGAGTGGTCTTCTAGTTTATGTTTTTACCAAAGTAATATTATTTTATGCCTTCTTCCACTACCATGAATCCATGAAGGATGTCTCATTTGTCTCTTTCCATTTCTCCCTTTCGTCCAATCTAATATCCTATTTATCTTTACTAATGTGAATGCTTTTATTTATTTATTTCAAGTAAATTCTCGATTGTGTTGTCACTATAATATGGAGATTTTTTTTAATGCAAAATTTGGTCTTAGAACTTCATTTAATACTTGGAACATACTATCGATTACACGTTATTGATATGTGTGTTGATGGTAAAATATAAAGAGATCAGTGGAATGGAAATTGAGAATTTTGTTGTGCCATGGATGACCACTGCCTTAAAAATGATTTCGACATATCATGGTGCAAGTCTCACAGCCATTCGCTATCCAAAGTTAACACAACATTCACCCGACATGTGCATTCGTGGTGAATGAGGTGGAGATAGTCGAACTTTTTGCCGCCAGGAGGAGAATGGAAAAGAGAAGAGACAAATTTATCTCTCAAAGTTCAGAAAAGAAAAACTAATCCATTACGTATTAATCTAATTCTAATAAGTCCCAATTTTAATCCGATTATTGGTGGAAGATCAGAATTGTTGTTACCTATCTCCGCCAGGTCTCAAGGTAGTCGTGGATTAGCAAATTAACTATCACTCTCGTCTCTAGATTAATTGCTAACTCCCAATAAATCAACAAATTTAACCTCCTACAGATTCCACAGAACGTGTATCAAAATTGTTCAATTAATCCCACTAGTTAATTATTTTCGTCAGATCTCAAATCAGCATACATCGATTATGGCTACTAATCCATGCATGAGATAAAAATAGCACATTGAACAATTGAGCACAATAATCAGAAGGGAATTGTAACAGAATTAAAATTAATTCATAACTTCAACATGTTTGCAAATCCTATAATTAATAGGGTTCTAGCTAGTCATAGTAAAACTACAATCTAATAAAATCTGAATTACAAAAGTCATGACGAAATTAAATTAAAAAAATATAAAACAACTTATGTCGGATGTTTGAATCTTCAATCTCTGTCTTTCTCCGCCGTCTTCTCTCTTCTCTGCTCTTCTATATGGTAAAAGTGTGTATTTTTTCGTCCAAATAAGAGCCTTAAATCGTTGAGACAAGTTTGGATGGGTTTTAGAGTCAAATAAAAAAGAGGTAAAAATCCACCCAAAACCTGATTCTTCACGCACGGACCGTGCGCTAAGGTTGTTCTAGCGCATGGGCCGTGCGCCAGTTTCTGAACTCTTTTACTATAGTTGCGCATGCGTCGTGCGCAACAACATCACTTCCGCACGAGCCGTGCGCCACTCCACACGGGTCGTGCTCTCCGGTAGTCTTTATGCACGGGCAGTGCGACCCTTGAAAAAACGAGTTCGTCCTATTTTCATCCCATTTGGCTCCATTCTCACTTCCGAGTTCACTTCTCTTAACTTCTGACTCATTTTTACCATTTATCTACTTCAAAACTCAACAAACTCGTGAAAACAATAATCAAACGAGAATTAAACTTAAAAACACTCTTGTAGCTCACAAACCACATCCAATGCACCAAGTTCAAGCATGAAATAGATGAAAAACCCGAGTTTATCAAAAGTGCAATCAAATGATCAATTGCTAAAGTTTATAAAATGGACGAGAAAGTGGAAAATGAAGATTTATTAATTCATAGCTTGTATTTAAGCATCTTTATTCATTAGAAAAAAAATTCAATTTTGGTCCTACGAGACAAGCCCCAATTCTCTTTTGGTCCCAACACTATTTATTTTGATCCCAAAGGAAGTGATATATCATTTTTAATTATATCTTGATTTTTTTGTTAAAATCTAATAAACCCTTATTTTTCAATGGTTTTCATGCATTTTAAGGTCTAGTTGGATGGTTGTTCATGTGTACTACTTGCATGAATTAATAAGTTGCGCATAGTTTTCCGTATTCTGTGCAGTGTCACGTATTTGCTCATTTTGAAGGGATTTGATATCATTTATTTT
Source organism: Perilla frutescens (assembly GCA_026008535.1). Classification (NCBI taxonomy): domain Eukaryota; kingdom Viridiplantae; phylum Streptophyta; class Magnoliopsida; order Lamiales; family Lamiaceae; genus Perilla; species Perilla frutescens. Next base: position 44,537,753 of record BRKX01000001.1, read on the forward strand.
ATGAGACTCAATTGAGCTTGAAAATCACCTAAGAATATAGAGGATCGAGTGAGGAGCGCGCTACAACTTGAATCGGGTTAATCGGATGAAAAATGAGTGAGAACGGAGGAAAACGGTGAGGAATGTCGGGCGGCAGAAGCTGGCGCACGGCGCGTGCAGAAAGAACCCTTAGCGTATGGACCGTGTGTGTCCTTAAGAAACTGGATCAGAATGTTACGCACGGCCCATGCGTGAGAGAACCCTTGGCGTACGGACTGTGCGTCGTGAGGCGGTTTGTGGTGGATTTTTCTCTCTTTCCTTGTTCGACTCCAACACCCATCCAAACTTGGGCCAACTATTTAAGGCTTCTTTGAGCATGAAAATTACACAATTTTTACCCTATAGAGAGAGTAAAGAACATCGTGGAGAAGATAGAGAAGAGACTACAGAGAGACTGAAGAAGCACATCATAGACTAAGTTTATTTTATGCTTTATTCAATTAGAACTATCATGTTGATTACTTTTGTGTATTTATTTCCTTTGAATTTTGAATACAACATGAGTAGCTAAAAATTCTTTGAGATCCTAGGGTTGTTGAATGTTGATGGATTTATGATTTGACGTAATTTATTGTTCCGTTCTATATCTTGTTTATACATCCTTGTTTATTGTTGTCTTGTGTAGATGAATTGATCATCATTTACACTTGTGTAGTTAATTTATTATTCACTCGAGAGAGGTTGATAGATTAACGGATTAGGATTGCATAACACGAGTCTGCTAGATCGAGAGATTGGTAGGTGTCGTGAGGAGAATAAATCTGAGGTACTAATTGGAGTTAGATAATAATTCGAGATCGAGAGATAAGAATTAGAATCTAATCTACATCTAGAACTTACTCGAGAGAGAGGGTCTAGATAATTTAGTGATTTTCCTACAAGATTTAGAATTAAATTGGTTTAATAAATTATCTAAAAGTCAGGAGATCCATTTAGCAGCAATACCCTAGGATCCATTTCTTCATTCGTTTATCCAGTTTTCTGTGCTTGATTTTATTTATTTATTTTATAGCATTTAGTTAAGTAAAATCAATCATTTAATTCGGTTCTCTAGATAAAGTGAAATAATAGAATTGGGCACTTAGTCGGGTTGCATAGCCAGTCTCTGTGGATACGACCTTGCTCACCATTATTTTACTATAATTTACCTCGTTCTCTTGCGAGTAGTATTTTAGGTGAAATAAAATACCGAACAGAATCACTATTGATTTTGGTCCTATTTCACTATTAATTTTAGTCCCCAGTCAAATCTAAAACATCTTCAACAGTTTTGGAGGCAAAATGGAGTAATTTTGCAATTGTTTTGGAGAAAATTTCACATCTTTTTACAGGGAAAATTCTTGCCAACATATCTATATCTATATTATATTTAAAAGTAAGATAGTCGTTTAAAATAGAAATCATAAATTTTCCCGCCCAAAGTATATTACTGAATATAGAAATATTTAATATAAATTTAAAATAAATTATTAGTAAATAATTTGTTAATCATATATAATTGTAATACCCCGAAAAATTTTATTATCTAAATTTAATTAGGAATATATATATATATATATATATATATATCTAATAGTTAGAATAAGTGTAATATCCAATCTTCTTGGTATTAAAAAAAAAAAAAATATATATATATATATATATATATATATATAAATAGCATATGCTAACCATAAGGATATTCTAGGGAAGAAAACGGACCTTTCTAGGTCACATTTTTAGGTGTTGTGTGCCGATTGAGTATTTTAAAAATACCCTTAGAACATTCACGTATTTAATTTAGAACCCTAGATATACCCTTAATTTGATTAATTAAAATTTATTTACTAAGTGTAATAGATTATTATGATACACTTCGCACAAAAATAAATAAATAAATTAATATATATATATATATAGATGTATGTATGTCATTTATATTTATATATATAATCATAACAATATATATATATATATATATTATTTCGTGTATATATATATACATGAGTAAGTTATAGATTTCTATAGGTACCCTTACGGAAATGTTAATTAGGTTGGTGGAAATAATAAAAAAAGGGATAAGGGCCAAATTGGCCACTGAACTTATTTGGGGGCTCAATTGGGCCATTACAACTTTTTTGGGCTCAATTAGGCCACTGCTGTGTTAAAATTGGCTCAATTGGGCCACTGCGTGACGGATCCGTTAATTGGACCAAAAACGACGTCGTTTTGATCATTTTTTTACCCGACCCAATGCTAACCCATACCCCGACCCACTCTCAATCCAAAACCCGACCCGAAATCCACAAAATCAAAAATTTGGGGATTTCAAATCCCTAATTCTGCAGCTAGGGTTCATCCCCAAAAATAAAAAATAATTAAAGTTTTCATCTTTGAAAAAACTCAACAATGGCGGAGCAGAATCAGAAGTACTTCCAAATTTATAATCCTCAAACGCTACGATCTCAAACCCAATGCCGAATAGGGGATGAAAGAAAACATTGAGGAATTATGGGAGCAGAGCCCACTTTCTCCCTCAACCTCAAATCGCAGAGCCCACTTTCTCCCTCAACCTCAATGCCGATTCCTTTACCCAAACAACGAAGAAGATGAAAGAAAACATTGGGGAATTAAAGTTTTCAAATCCTTAATTCTGCAGTTAGGGTTCATCCCCAAAAATAAATAAAAAAAATTAAAGTTTTCATCTTTGAAGAAACTCAACAATGGCGAAGCAGAATCAGCTAGGATTCATCTTTGGCCGGTCGGCGGGGTGTCGCCTTCACATTGGGAGGCAACAGATTGGCCGGGAGACGAGAAATGGTCTCCGGCGAGTTCATCCATGGCAGAAATTGAAGAAGGAAGGAGATGGGTCTGTGAATCCCTTATCCTAAATTTTTGATATTGTGGATTTTAGTAGCTTGGGTCGGGTTTTGGATTGAGAGTGGGTCGGGGTATGGGTTAGCATTGGGTCGGGTAAAAAAATAATCAAAACGACATCATTTTTGGTCCACTTAACGGAGCCCTAACGGGCTCCGTCACGCAGTGGCCCAATTGAGCCAATTTTAACACGGCAGTGGCCCAATTGAGCCCAAAAAAGTTGTAGTGACTCAATTGAGCCCCCCAAATAAGTTCAGTGGCCAATTTGACCCTTATCCCATAAAAAAATGACATAATAAATCAACCCCTATGCTAGGTCATACATAGGTACATAGGGTTGCTAGGTGGAAGACTTTAAAATATGTGCATTTGTAGACAAGAATACGTGTCATATTAATTGATGGAATGAGTCATGTACTGAATAGCTTCAATTGATCTCATTATATCACTTCTTTATATATATATATATATATATATATATATATATATATATATTCGGTTGTTAATAAAGAAGAATAAGAGTAAACCAAAATTAATTTGCATAAATCGAGAGACATTTGCAGCAAAAGGTTTGTCTCTAAACTATTCTAAACTACTATATTTTAGGAATGTTACGTAATGATTGATTTTTTTTAGAGAAATAATATTGTGTAGGTATTTGAGTAATAAAATTTTATCTTCTATTGTGACATGTGTAGGAAATCATAAATCTTAATATATTAGCTATTAATTTTGGTTTTATTATCGTGTAATTAAGGGTAGGGGACAAAAGGAATTATAAGTGAACATATCCTATAATTTTCTATTAGTTATATTTAACGAAATTTTTGGTGCTAATTAATCATAAATGATATATTAGAATTTTTAATCACCATTTTCATTAATTAAGAAAACTGTATATATGTTATCAGTTTTAGATTATTTAAAGTTGTAATATTTTCTAGTAATGTATAAATATTCCCAAGTATATGTAAATATTACTTTTAGAATTATATAATTTACAACTCTATTGTGTAAATTTTTAATTAATTTTGTTATGGTTTAATAATTTTAAATTGATCATAATAGATAATGGTATTAACTGGAAATATTAGTTTAACATAGCAACATAAGCTAAACTAAAAGAAAGTTTAGGGATTGAATTTAGATAGAAGTCATTTAGTCAAATTAAGCCAATGTTGGTTGTTGTAGGCTTAGAAGAGCTAGCAGAGCCTGAGCAGAGTCAACCCAGAATTTGAGAGCTTATCTATTATCCAGGTGGGCTACTATATATTTGCAAATTGTATCTTTCGAGTTAATAAGCTCTGCTTTGTTAAAATTGCATATGTGACTATCTGTGTTAAATATTTATGTGCTACTGTATGTTGTCGAAGTCTCATATATCAGCGCTGTGTCAATGTGAGTAGCTACAGTATGCATGCATTATTTGTCATGCCCTACTCCTTATCGGTGAGACTAAAATGAAACACATATGAGTTACACCCATTAGGTATACTTGGCCATACTCAACTTTACGCGTGGTGATGTAGTACGGGTTGCGGGCAGTAACTGGTCACACTCTTAAGCGCTTCACGATAAAATGTTTTGGTGAACTTAGGTTGCTTTAAATTTTGAAACCTCCTAAGTTTCACTACCTGCATGAACACAGATAGATTACTTTAACAAAATGATTTGCATAACTTGAATTGTAAAAACTTGCCCACTGAGTGCACTAGTACTCAGCCCAAATATTTTCAAATATTTTTCAGGTCAGTAGGCTGGCGCGTGGAGGTGACGATGCTGAGAAATGGGCTTTTGTTGTTTATGTATTTTATCATTGTCTCTTTTTGTTAAGTATTCTGTTGATAATGAAGTCTCCACGCTTGTAATATCCTTTTGTTAAACACTACGAGCTCTGATCTTGGTGTTATGAATATGTATATATTATTATACAGCATGTTTGATTATTTCGAGTCTTTTGTTGAGATTTTATTAATCAGGTTACCCTTTTCTTTCCCGCTTCTTAATTCCAACCCCCGTGGCGTCCATTTCCACGGTCTTTCGGGACCGGGGCGCTACAATAATATAATTTCTATAAATAACATGTAATCAATTAATTATTTTCGTATAATATTTACAATACAGTATAATCAATTAAGTATTTCGTACAATATCTGTAATATAGTATAATCAATCTATACATGTAATATAATTCTATATTAATGTTAATAATAATATAATCTATATATATACAATGAAACTATAATTACGTTAATATATTAATGTGAATATAGATGATAGTCTTAGCCGAGTTAATAATCAATCTTTAATTATGTTAAAATATATCATTCTATATATAATTACATTAAGCAATCACGTAACTTTTAATTAATCAATCAAGCAAATTTGGTGCCATAATTCTTATTCTAATTGTGGTATATATTACAAAAGGTCTATGAAAAAATCATTTCTTCTGCAACAAATATTGGTGAATCCCTTTATTACCATAAATATAGAATAAAGATTTATTTAGATTACATAACCAATGATCAATAAAATATTTTGGCGTAGACAATCTTTAAGAATTTCATATATTTACTTCAAATAATACCTTAATAATTAAAATATTTGTTCATATATACATATATAATCTCTAAACCATGCATATTATGCAACATATAGTAAGTTGTCAAATTATATATATACTATCCGATTAATTAGTATATAATAGACTCCACTACTTTTTCCTATAAATATTGGCATCATAAATATTAATAACTCAGAAAATCCATGCTCATCCCCTATTATTTATATTGGCATCATTAACAATAACAATCTATGTTCATCTCCTAATAAAGAGGAAGTGCGTGGATATTATCATTTGGAGTTTGTTCTTAGATTTTGAATTCAAGTGTTTTTTTTCTTTTATTTTTTGTATGCGTATTTGTTCGCTTGTGTTTTTATTTGTCACTAACTATTGTTTCATTTCACAGGCATTACAAGTATAAAAAGAACACAACTACTTTTGAAGTTAGGTGAAAAATTAGGTCCTCAGTCAACAGCGGGAGTTGAAACTTAATTTAATTCGTGCTTATACATTTTGAGGATAAAATGTATCTTTCATGATTGCAAGGTTTGTGTTTGCATATTAATTTGTTTAACGCAACATGCAATATAATACGCATTTTGATTCATGTGTTAACTGTTTTATTTAGTGTTTCGTTGGATCTATTAATTTTTTTATTCTTTAGTTAGTTGGTAGAGAGGAATTCAAGATAGAACCTGTGTTTGATGAATTGAAGTCCTTAATACTTGGTTTTTTCTATTATTTTGGTTTAGTAATTGATATTGTTATATTTTCTTATTGGCACGTAAATCATCATACAGTAAATTTATATAAAAAAGCATCACATAAATAAATAATTTTAATTTAAAGAAAAGAGCATTGTATATGAATACACAATTCTTTTGTACATAAATGAATTTACAATACTATATCTCAATATTTTATATTTGGTTGACTTCAATATAAAAGTTATTACTTTTCAATAATCTTTCTTCTCTTAAGGCTAGGTAATGCTCCAGTAAAGATGATGAATCTCTAACATGCTGATATAATTATTTGAAGTGTTATGAGTGTTTATTAAAATATTTTTATAATCGTCTATATTCAACTTACAATAGAAAGCATGAATCAACATATATCTATATTATCTCATAGTTAGCATTGCATATTGCACAACATAATTAATTAATTACTTACTTTTTTGTGTATATTTACGATTATTTGATTATGAATGTATATTGGATTTGAGAGGTTTTTTTATTATATTTCTCTACATTATATATCAAATTAATTGCCATTTGGAGTGTATAATTAATTCATGAATGTGTTTGTTTCGATTTTCATAAGCAGCCATTTGGCCCCATTTGCAATTTGAAGAAACATTGAATAATGAAGTTGATCCATATGATTCTTTTTTCGTTAGATCTATTCCATCATTTTTTTTTTGGTAATGAAGTGAAAGCATGGCTGAATTTGAAGACACAAATCTATTTTGTAATTGTATATATTATTTGAAACAAAGTAAAGGATGTGATTGCAATAAAATATTATAATTTTTTGAGACAATTGTTTTTATAGTGTTTGAGGAAAATTATATGATATATGTGGTAAAGGTGTAAGTTTACGTTGTGCCATTATTTTTTAATAATTTTTAAAAGGTTTGGTTATGATCATTGACTTAATGCAAATTAATTATATGGTTCTTCTTCCTTTTTAGACTACTATTATCCACTTATAAACCAAAAAATACAATAAAAATGTTACTTAGATTGCTCAACGAAGAAGAATAAGAATCATATGTGCATGATGTGATTAAAATATTATTAAATTTTGCATTTAATGTTGATGATGTTTAGGTTGAAGATTGTATAAATTTCCTCTATGTTTCTAATTGTTAAAAGTATCTTACATTAACTGGAAAAATATACCTCTTTATAAAGGTGAGGTACTATTTTTCTTTACAAACCAATTTTGTATTAAGGGTGAAATAAATTCATATCCTCTAATAGTAATTATTTTCCCATTTTAATAATAATTTTGTATAAATTCAAATATTGCGATTCATATTAACACCCGTGCATCGCACGGGAGATATACCAGTATTTATATATACCCACTCACCAGACATAATAAACAACCTAGTAAAACAGAATTACCAAGCCGTAAAAACATAAGCAAAAATCACAAACAAAAGCATCAACCTCATTTATATTCAAAACAGAGCTCGAATTAAGCGAAATCAATAACATAACAAGAGTTTGTGAATAAGAAAATCCAATGGAGAAATTATATCGCAATCCCTATAGCTCAATTGATTCCATTCAAATTTTCATTGCTCCAAAATAACAACAGATTATGTAATAAACATAACATCCAGATTCATTTGATTTCTTCAACAAAAAATATAATTGAGAACCAAAGAATTAATCCAAGAAAATAATGCAGGTCTGCATCAAAAATGGTGTTTGTGCAAGAATTTTGTGCAACAAGAGTAGAAAATAGCAAAAATAACAACAGTGAAGTTGCTGCGTAAAATAGAGAACTGCAGGGATTGAGGCGGAGATGTTGTTACTGCAGAGCATCAACTCTTCAAGATTTGTTAGATTCCCAATTGATTATGGAATGCTACCGGGGATAAAGTTCAATGAATATCAAGAATTATCAAACTTTTGCAACTCCCAATTTGTTCGGGAATCAATACCATTAAATTATTCTGTCATACCAACAAATTCTCGAGCTTCTATAACTTTCCTATCTCTAGCAGAAGTGGTCCCGACATACTATTCTCATACAAACACACCGACTAGCTCCGAGCAGTTGCTGATGTCACCAGGAATCTCATTGAAAAGCATCATGGTGTTGAGTGACAAAACTTGAAGATTCTGCAATTTTCAAATTATACGAGGAATCCCACCCGAAATCTTAGTGTCAGCGAGCCTAAGAACCTGAAAATATGATAGTCCCCGATTTTGTTAGGAATCTTCCCGTCGATGTCTTGGTTGCTACCGACGCAGAGTTTTTAATTTTGATAATAATTCAATCTTGACGGAAATGTTTCGACATAGCCTGTTGTCGAACAACGTTAGATTCTTGAGTTTAATGCATCCACTATTTTAGCAGGGATTTTTCCCGTTAGTGGTTGGAATTGAGAGTGAGTTCCCTAAGTTTCTTGAGATTCCCAATACTCGATGAAATGTCTCCAATGAGACTATTGGAGCTGACATCGATTTTCTTCAAAGACATGCAACCTTCAACGTCATAAGGGATTGTTCAAGGATTTGGGGGCTTATGTTTGATTTGGGAATTTGGGAATTTATGTTTGATTTGGGTATGGCTAAAGTTCATGTCTAGAACACACACGTGAAGAAGCCCGTTAGTAACTTATAACGTGGACGTTAAAATCATGGCACAAAAAATCATATGGGGCTAAAAATGAATGATTTTTTTAAAAATACCAAAAAAGATAGTATTGGGATCAAAAGAGGACCGAGGCGTATCCTGCGGGATCAAAATTAAAAATTTTCTCTTATTCATCAAAACCAATTATTTGAAAAAAAAAAATACAAGTATATATAAATCTAACACAACACAACTTCACATAATTGTATTAATAAATAAATAAAGATCAAAGTGATAAAATCCATAGTCCATACTTGATACTCCAAAGTCAAATTCGAAAATACAAAAACAAAGGATTCCAAATAACATAAAAATAATGTTCAAACTCCCCCACTAGAAGTTTGCAAACTTCAGATAACAAAGGTCCAAACTTCTAATAACAAAGATTCAAAGTTTCAAATTCATACTCCAAACTAGTGAACTACGAACTCCAAAGTCATCAGTGAACCCATCAATCTTCATTCTTCAAACTTGAAACTCCAACTTCCAAAATTATTTCTCATTACACCTTCGAAGAAAAACATAAATTAATATCAATAAATATATTAAATTAAGATGGAAAAACTTAAAAGTCTAAAAAAGAAGTAAATTAAAATTTAACAAACATTCTTTGTGATTTTCAAGACTGACCAAATCTTCGTCAATGATTGTAGATTATTTTGAATGCTTCAACCAATCTTAACCACATATAAGAGACTGCACAAATGTAGAACTTGGAGAACTTCCAAAAGGATCAAGCACCCTACCTACCGTGCTAAAGGTGAATTCTGAAGGAACTGTAGAAATAGGCATCAACAAAATATCTCGAGCTATATGTGAAAGAATATGAAACCTACATTGGTGTGTATCCCACTATTTCAATATATAAAAATATTCTTTCTCATTCTTAAGAGCTTTTTCAGTAAAATAGATTTTCAAATCATCTTTCAAGTCATCATCTCCATCATGAATGTCTCATATGTATATGTCATTTCTCATATACTTTACTTTCTTCAAAGGAGTAGGAGACACAACATATTGCTCTTAATTTACTACACCACTTTGAGGTTTAGGTCATTGTAGTACTTGATAATGTCTATACAAATTATATAAAGCACTCTGAACATCGAATGTCAACTTTGAATCTTCTTCATCCCCAAACTCTTTTCTAATATAGTAGTTAATGAATGAAAACTTATATTGATGATCAATAACCACAACCAAGTAAATAAATTTGTCCATTTTTCTAGGTTCCGCTTAATATTTGTTATATTTTGTTTGCATCTTCACAAACATTTCTTTGATAGCCGGATTTAGATTTTTTACCCAATCTGTCAACATAATACCAAGTGTATTAATCTCATGATAAAGCAAATGAGATGTAACATACAACTAGGCGGAAACCTTGCATGTGAATTCATAGAAGATAACTAAAATATCAACTATTGTCTTAACAACTTCCCAATCTGCATGTATATACACCCCCCACATCAGTTAAATCAACTCTGAAAAAAAGGCCCCTATGTTCAAATCTCTCAAATGTCTTTTTAAATTTAAGTGCAACACTCAACATTAGATATGAAGAGTTCCATCTAATTGACATATCCAAATATAATAAAGACTTAGATTCTATTCTCTCATCTATACAATACTTTCTAAATCTTTTCAATCTTGAAGGGGAATGCTTCACATACTTATAACTTCATGAACCCTCTTGATTGATTGATTTATAATCTTCAATCCATCACTCGCAATCAAATTCACCACATGAGTAGTGCACCTCATGTGAATGTGATCCTCTTTTACCACATCACACCCTCGATGATATTAATCACTCTTTAAAAAATCTCACACAAACATCATTTACAGCTATATTATCAATTGTAATGGCAAAGACCCATGCAATCCCCCATTCACGAAATAATAATAAATTTGTCTACCCATTTTATCACCATTATGACTATCAACAATATAAAAATTATATCTTCTTATGCAATGTCTAATCTTAATGAATGTAGTGAGCAGTGATGCATATATTTAATCTTTTACATAAAAGTTCATTTATCAGTAGTAATGCATTCAATCAACCAAGACGTTTTGAAAAACTCTTACAAATTTTCTCTTTCATCTAAGTACAACTGATGTATATCTCTAGACACGGTCCATCTTGTTGGAATGTTGGATTCAGGTTGTAAAGAATCAGCAAAATCAATAATTCCTTCCCCCTTAACATGCTTAAAAGGAAGTTCATCTTTAACTATCATTTGAACCATTTTTTCCTACATGTACTCTATCAACCTTTCAATAACTAATGTCATGCTGACCCGAGGTTTCAAAGATAATTCTTCTTATAGTTATAGGACATCTATATCTTTGGGATTATGAATGCAACTAAGCATGTGATTATTTAAAGTAGATGTACCCTACCTTTTTTGAATCACATAAATAAGTCTTTGGATAGTAATTGCACTTGTCCTTCGATTCATCTTTTTCTGTATCAGTAATTTGGTAAAGTGATCTCATACATCTAACCTTGGCTTAGGAGGCTTAGGTAATCTTCTAGTGGAGTTCCACTGCCACCAGCGGGGTTTGGAGTAGGAATGGGATTGGTGGTATTATAGTTCATTCATTCTTCCACCACCGGGTCTGGGATGTGTGTCCTTTCGACATCTTCAAGCAAGAAATAAAATAAAATTCAGATTTAGTTACATAAATGATTAACTTCGATAAAATCATATTTATTTAGCTTTTAAAAATTCACAATACAACAACTAGCTAATGCAGAACATTTTCTCTTGATGAATGCAGAATGCAAAACCAATCAACCAAATTTTTGCTCGATTATTAATTAATGTAGAACCAAACATGAATCATCTCTACACACGTACTTAAGCCATAATTTAAAAGCAATAAATGTAGATGATCAAATATAATCATTTCTTATAACTTAGTCCATTTTTCAACTATAATTCATCTAGAAACTTCAAATATACAATCCATTCATTTTTATTCAAATGGACCACTGAAATAAAAATGAAATTACATCACGAATGAATGAAACAAATAGATCATCAAAATAAAATATACATTGCATCACTGAAACAAAAATATATAGTAACCTTTACATTAAAAAAATGAAAGACAAAAATACCTTGCTCGTTGAGTCATTGTCGCCACTGCAACAATGTTATATTGCTCATTGTCACTGGCCGAAGACAGTGTGTGAGTGAGAGACGAGAGAACTGATGCAGAGATCCGTGGATGACTTAGATGAAAGAGTGAGAGATGGAGAGAGAAAATTGATACGGAGATAGTGACTCCACGATTCTGACTCGTGTAGACTGCGAACGGTGGAGGTGCCGATGGTATCAGAGAGGGAGAGATCAGAGAATGAGAATGAGAAGAGAGATAATACGCAATACGGGCCATTGAAATTGATTAAATTTAATGGCCATAATTTAGTCAATGTTTTGGTCAAAGTAAGATAGCAAACTTGTAATATTTGAGAACTTAATGAAGGCATGGTTATTTCTATAATTTAGAAATTCTATTATGTTTTTCGGATTTTGGGCCTAATTTCCAGAATTAAATATACAACGCTTTAAAACCTTTGCTTTTTCTAGCATTGTGTTGATATGCTAACATGATATATATATATATATATATATATATATATATATATAGGGGTGGGTTAAAGTGAGTACCACACCCCCATGTAGGAAATATGAATGAATATGAACAATAGATCTACCCCAAATAAACAGTCTAGATTTAATTTCATTTTTAGGGATCAAATAGCAATTGTTTTTACTTTTCTTTATTATTTCTGGATATGCAAGGGTAAAAAAGGGTGAAAAAAATAACCCAAAAATCACGTCCATGTAATTATGGCACCTACCCAATTCCCACGAAATTGATTAAGATTTGGAATAGATTTACTTTACCAAATCAAATCTAGGGTTAGTTTTAGCAAAATCTAATTAGGCGACATTTTTCTCCAACTAAGAAATCCGAGTCCGGAGGGCTGTGATACAGAAGCAAAGTTTGACATCATAGGAGAATGACGGGAAGACGTTCAACAAGAAGTACCCCAGGTTTTAGTTCGCCATTTTTTTCTTTTTCTATCACTTTTGATGGGTTTCTTTGCTGGAAGTTGTATTATTTTGTTTTTTGATTCGAGTGTTTTTTTTTTTTACTTTTTTTTACAGAAAGAATGACGGCACTTTTTATTTTGGGTTCTTTTGTTTTTTTATGGAAGTTGTAATTTTAGTTTTGGTTTGCCGATGCTTTTCTGTACTGGATTTTTGGTTGCAAATTACTGTTGTTATTTGTTTGAATACATGGTACAAACAATCTGCACTTGATTAGCTAATTCATGAATGTTATTATCAGAGAAATCTGATTGAAGCTGAATATAGTAGGGAATTTTTTTGATTGCTTTGTTTAATTGAGAGTAGCAGTTAATATCGTCCATATTATCAAATTAAAGTGTTATATTAGGAAATATTAATGAACCTAGCAGCAGTTGTTATCTGTTTTAATACATATAGCTAACAATCTGCTCTTTATTATCATATTTATGAATGTTATTAGCAAATTAATATGAATAGTTAGTAAATTTTTATGTTTCATTGTATATTGATGGTATTTTGTATTTGTGTTGGATACATGTGTTTTTTACGATGTTAGTGTAATTGTTGTTGTAATGAGATAATAATGGTTAGCTAATCACATTTGAAATGGTTGCAAATTAGTATGTAACATTTAGCAAAGAAAGTGTGTATTATTTGCATGTATTCTGTGTAATTGAGTATATGGAGTAATGTCGTAATTGGTAGCAAGTTGATGTACTATATTAGCAAATAGAAATGTCGAGGTAATTGCTTAAAAATTGCTGTAATTTGGAGTTGAATATGTAAGGGCAGTTTTTTTTTATTAATTTGTTTACGCAAGAATAGCAATTAATTTGGACAATATTAGCAAATTAATATGTTGTATTAGCAAATAGAACTGAAACTGCTAGCAATTGTTATTTGTTTGAATACATGTTGCAAACAATATGGTCTTGATTAGAAAAATTATAACTGTTTTTAGCAAGGAAATCTGGATATGTTAGCAAATTTTTTTTGCTAAACATTTGCTACAACTTGAAGCTGAATGTAGGAGGGAAGTTTTATGATTAGTTTGGTCAATATTAGCAAATTAATGTGTTATATTATCAAATATTATAGCAACTGGTAGCAATTGTTATCTGTTTAAGTACATATAGCTAACAATCTGCTCTTCAATTAGTAGATTTATGAATGTTGTAAGCAAATAAATTTGAATGTGTTAGAAGATTTTTTTGTTTGATTTTACAATTGTTACTTTTTTGAATACATGATGCAAACAATCTGCTCTTGATTAGCAAACCTAAATATGATTAGAATTTTTATTTTTTGTGTTTGGCATTCTTCTGTATAGTGGTTGGTTTTTGATGGTGGGTTCCCTTGCATTCTCTGTTTGATGTGCATTTGTGGGTTTGAATGTGCAATATTTCTTCCCCGTATGTCATTTGTTCCACTTTTATATCATGTGTTTTGATACTAAGAGAACCAGGGTGGAAATCATTGATAACTCATCTTTATTGGACGGCCCAAACGATAATGACTTGCTCAAATATGGGGATATTCCACATATATTGGTAAGTGAGTTTAACATAAATTTATACATGCACTTGCACCTTACATTTTGTGCTAACCTGCACTGTGCAGCTTGAATTTTTTGTAGCATTTATGAAAAATGTTGGACAAACAAAAAGGGCTGCAGCAATGGAAAAACAATGTAAAAATATTGACAGGTTGAAAATGCAGTGGAGGAATATGACTAATAAAATCGATTGTGTAATATACGTGATGAGACACATGAAAACATATAAAGGAGGAGGGGTTAGATATTGGGGCTCCGGACTCACCAAGAACAATATCAAACAGATGAAGTTCCTCAGAGCTAGCGCCATCCTTGGCTCAGACAGCAACATTCACAAGCAACGCGTGATCGATGATGCAAACCTACACTATAGGATGTCGTGTGAGGATGGTCACCGCAACATTGAAGCCATTATTACGAGGAATGCGTAGTATATAACATAATTCAATTTGACTACTTATAGCTTCAAGATTGCATCTTAAATTTTTCCAAATTGATGTTTATGTAATTCATTATCAATATTGTTAAATTATGAATAATTGTTTAACATTTATTTATAACGGAATATTCCATCTACATTGGTGCATCTATCCAAGATGTGAGTGTGAAATATATTAAATTCCTCATGTTGACATGATTTTAGATTTACATGTTTGAAGTTCACATTGGTATTATCGAGTTTCCATATATATTATCAAATCGGTTAAAAAGTATTAGCAAACCCATTATTTGTAATATTAAGGATGTTTCTATGTGAAATAGCAAAAAAATAGTAAATTAGCAAATTGTATTGAAAGCATTAACAAGTATTTGAGTGCGAATAACAACTGCCATAATAATTATATGCCAACCACAAATGCATCCAATGTATATGGGGGAACAACACATGCCTGACATATAATTAAATAATAAACTCAGAAATGAGAACTTGGAACAATCCATTCGAGAAAAGCAAGTATATTAGCAAACAATGAGAACTACCTGAGAATGAAAATAAATAGCATTCGCACAATGAGAACTTGGAACAATGTATACGTAAAAAATAAATGAATTAGCAAGCGATAATGAAATAGTTAGCAAATAATATTTTGTGTATATCACCAGTCTGGCATATTATTAAATACGAAATACAACAACATCTATATAAGTGTGTTGTGCTACATAAAAATTGTAGCATAATCATCATAATATGATTGAAAACAATGAAAAATATACTTTTTTGCTACTCATAGTAAAACAGGTGTAAGAAAAATAAGAATAAAATAAAAATTCACATCCATCATGTTATGAAAAAAAAATAGTTCATAAACCTATATGCCATTGAAAATGTAAAATAACATATGTGAGATCAACTATAAACAGCTCGACAAATCAAGACTGCTTTGGTAATGGACAGTTCCTCGCATCATGTCGTGCCTTTTCTTGACAGTTGCTACACAATCTCAAGGGCTTGTTTACTTCTCTAATTGATTTCTCCACACGAGATGGTATATGACTGCCACTATCTTTAGTCTTCACTGGTATAGGTGGATTAACAACTATTTTATCCATGCGAGCACAACCATAGAATATCTCAAACAATTTGCTCTTTGTCACAGAAGCAGACAGACTTTGCGCATCTCCAAAAACAACACATCTTTTAGTTCTTTCATCCCTCTCAACAAAATATGCATTTTGTCTATGTCGCCTTCGACTGCAGCTACACACGTATAGAAATCAGATGATATCTGGTTAGTCATATTTTTTTTATCATTAGAATGAACCAACTGTTCCAACAGAGGATCCCCAACACCATCCAAAGGGTTTAAATGTGCTGCTCTAGTCCATCATGAGACTATGTACTTTTTAGGTATCTCGTCCCACTTAAACTGCTTGAATAAAACAAAAATATGGCAACACAATAATCCTTCCCCCACAATCACAACTCGAATACCGCCCATTCATAAAATTCTGAATTACCAAATGAACTTGCATTCGTTAGGAAAAAAATATATGATTGATAGCGACCGACTTAAGATAATGAAATAAAAAACACCACTTCACTAAATGCATTGCTAAAGGGTCTTAATTAGCAAACATTTTTAAGTTAGTTAGCAAATCGTATGTTGTTGTTAGCAATATTCTGTCAGTTAACAAAAAAACATTATGTTGTGAAACCCGTGCATTAAAACTAAGAATTAATAAAAACACAGATAACAAGCAACTCGCAATAATGAATTCACAATCACAACTCGAATATCGTCCATTCATAAAATTTTTACTTATGAAATTAACTTGCATCCTTTAGGAAAAACATATATTATTGACAGCGGAAAACTTAAGATAATAGAATCAAGAACACCACTCCCACCAATGCATTCGTAAAGGCTCTTAATTAGCAAAAAGTTTTACGTTTGTTAGCAAATCGAAAGTCGGTGATAGCAATATTCTGACAGTTAACAGACACACACACACAACAGAAAACCCTACATTGAAGAAAAAAATTACGAAATTGCGTACGTTTTTTAGAAGAACTCTTAACATGACATACATCAATACTCTCCAACTTTTCCTACAATGTTCTGACAAAATTTTTAAAATGTGTTTCAGTTTAGACATCCCTCACTCGATTAATATACAAAAATAAACTAAAACACAAACATATAATTTTTTTAAGAAACAGTAAATCAACTAACAATTATTTCGAATAGAATAGTTATACGTTCAATACCTGGATTTTCCATCGATGTTGCAATCTTAATTTTATAACGAACAAATAACAAGCAATACCCTTAAAAAGCGATGAAAAATTTATCAAATATTGCAGAACTTAATTTAATGAATTTTTTCAACTTCCAATGAGCAGTTTCTAGAATAATACTCCGTGTTAATACAAAAAAAAAATTAACCGTCAGCGGCAGATTTGAAAGAAAAAACGGCTGAAAAATTGTTTAACAAAATAAATTAAAATAGAATCTACAATTGCATGGATTATGGAAATTTCCCTAAAACGTGGGATTAGATTTTACATGATAAGATTTGAATTACAAGTATAACCCTGACTTAATTAAATTATTATACAATTTGTAATCTGATCCCTCATATATAAATGAATCTTATCCATCCAAATAACTGGATCCTATGACTGATATTCATTCATATTTCCTACATAAGGGTCGTGTTCCTATTTGAACTATATATATATATATATATATATATATATATATATATAGAGGATGGATCAAATATAAACCAATACCTGGTGTGTAAATAGTAAACCAATCTACCACCACACATCCGGAAAAAAGGGACGCTCCAGATTTAATGAAATTCGTGGTGGCAATTTTGTTATTTTCGCTATCTTTTCTGGCTGTGGGGGCAATTTCGTAATTTAGAAATTCTAATTTCCTTTTCCGTTGCTGATTTGCTTTCCTTATCGCGATTTCATTCCATAAATCATGGATATTTTCGCTGATCGTCTGGGTGTTAAATATGTTAAAGTAAAAATCCATAGATTATGTTAGACGATCGATATTTATTCTTTCTACGGTTCATCGCTGAATAATCACCGTTTAATTCGAGGATTTGATGGATTCTACAGGTAATGTTATGTTTTTAAGTTTTCTGCGTTTTTTTTAAGATCTGTTTATAGAGTTTTTTTATTATTTTTTTTATGGAATTCAACTTGTTTTTCGTTGACGATGTTTTGTTGATAAAAAAGTGGATTTCAATTTGGTGTATGTTGTTAGCATAATGTTGTTTTTGTTGAGTAGTTATGCTATGATGTTTCTGTATTTTTGATCGATTAAAATTATTTCAGCATCATATTGTCTGTTTGTTAGCATCATGTGTTTTTTTATTGTCATTTACAAATTTTGTGTTGATAATTTTGTGAATAATTACTGTATTTGTGTTTTTCTATTTTTTTAATAGAATAGCATCATTGTATTTGTTTGTTAGCATCATGTGTTTCGATTGTTTTAAATATATTAGCATTATACGATTTGTTTGTTAGCATCATGTGTTTTGATTGTTTTAAGTATATTAGCATTATACGATTTGTTTGTTAGCATCATGTGTTTTCAGTGCATCCTGATGTTTACATTGTGCTAATGAATATCATTATACATGATGAGTAAGATGTGTTTGTATGTTGAAGTTGTAATATTTTGATGACAGGTTCAAACTCAAGTTCTGACATTTTGGAGACCAGGATAGTTGCATCTCCTGGTTTATCTGAATACTATATACCAGGATGTGAGTCTTCTATGAAGCTATTGGTGGGGATGATGTTCAAGAATCTATCAGATGGCATAGAGTTTTATAAGGTTTATGCAGCGCGTTGTGGTTTTGATATTCGATTAGGTACTGCAAAAAAATATAAAGATGATACAATTACTTTGAGGTATGTTTATTGCAATAAACAAGGTTCAAAGAACTCAGCTAAGGAGTATGATGATGCGTCTGGTCATGTTATGAAGAAGAGACGTAAATATGAGAATCTGTAAAGATATGTTTTACCATCAAGAACAGGGTAGGTCCATTGAAGTATCTATCTTTGTTTATCTTCCAGAAAACTGCTTGATGCACTAAACATCTCTTTGTGTAATCACACCAGTCATAATGACGAATTTTTTCAACATCAGAAAGTACATGCATCAGTTGGGGGTGTACATAGCCATTTCCAGTCGACTTTATGAGGCAATTGATAAGAAGAATCATGAAATGTATCTTGAACCAATAACCTCCATCCGTATGAGATAGCATTATTTTGCAGATATCAACAGCTAAAATTCTGTTTGGCTCCTTTGTGAAACAATTTCTCCATTGCTCAAGCAAAACACATGGTTTAGATCTATGCATTTTTTCTATCCTTCCAGTACCTCTAGGAAACCCCATTATCAGAGACACATCAGTTGAATCTATATGCAGTCTTCGACCTCTCTTTAAGGCCAACTCAGAACTCTCGGGATCAAAATTATCTAATAACTAGTAGCTTAAAATTTGTGGCATTTCCTTCACACGCAAGTGAAGTATGCTACCAAAACCAATTGATTCAACAGCTCTCTTCTGTTCATTTGTAAAAACCTTAATTGCATCACACAGAATTGATGGACTGGTTCTGCTTCTCAGAACAGGGTAATTTTTGGAGGGAGGTATTTCTTGCGAGCTGCAGTATTGAATCTTGGAATTTGATTTTTCAGCAGGTTCTGTTAAGTTCATACACTGACCTTCTCTTAGTTGGTTAAAGAATGTCAAAGCCAATGTTGTAGATTTAGATTGTGAATCATCATCATCTTTGTGAATCCCTTTCTCTTCATTAGGTACTGGTATGATTGCTTTATTGTCGTATTTTTTTGCGGACCTTTTTCTTTTGTTTCTTCCTGTTATTTTTTTGAATTTATTATTCATAGTGAATATCAGTATAACAAAAAATGTATGCTATTCTAAAACAGAAATCTATACTAATTTGATGATATGTAAATGATTGATCATATATGCATGCTAACTTTAAGTAATATAAGGCTAACAAAACAGAATACGAATGCTAACATATACATATTTTTAGAATGCTATCTATAAGTAACATAAATAATTACAGGGACATGTATGTACGCTAAGGAATATGCATGTTTATGACAATTTATAGATTTAAGCGAGAAAGAGAAATATCTTCTAACATCCAAATTTATCACAATTTATATTAAAAAAAAATTTATATGATGTAGCAGAGAGAATGCAATTCATAATTCAGAACTTCATATCGATTAAATTTCAGTATAATATGCTAAAATAGAATGTAATTCCGTAAAAAAATCCAGTGAAATATTAGAATATCTAGAAAATTACTATTTCTATTCTTTTTCTTAAAATATTTTGTCGACTTTTTAGTTAATGAAAATTACAGAAAAAATTTCTGAGCACTTACTTCATAAATCTGACGAAGTAATAAATCTTCAATATATAATGAAAAATGTTGAGATTCATAAGTATATTACCTTGTTGTGCTATCTTTTTCATCGATTGGCGTTTTTTAGCAGCATAGTATATATGACTCGTCGTCTTTCTCATTTTTGTATATCTTTCTGCGAAGAACCCTAGCAATGGTCGTCATTTCTCTCAATTTGTTGTTCTGAATTTGCTTTGGTCTGTGAAGTGCTCTGTGAAATGTTGTGACTGTGAGAAGTATCTTTTTTCGTTGGACAATTTTTTAGATTTATATTATTATTATTATTATTACAATTTATTTCCGTATTTTTACGTTTTTAGTTCGCGCGTTTTTAAATTATTCTAAATAAATATTAAATAATTATTTTAAAATTATAAAATATTTAATACATTTTTCTCAATTAAAGAAATTTTTATATTCACTGTAAATATTTTAATTAATTTTTTTTATTACAAAATTAAATACATATTTTAATATTTTCCACTATTATTCTTTATATATTCATTTTTGTTAATTTATATATATTTTTATGGAATATGGTTTCTTTGTGGGGTAAAATGATAATATTTTTTACTTTAATATGATTTAATTTGAATTACATTTAATCATTATTATTGATTATTGTATTCGAATTATTTATTGTTAGTATTTTTAATAGATGTAGTTCTGCATTTTATTTTGCTAATCACTTAAAATGATAATGATAACGAATAAAACAACAATATTCTGATAGGAATACTAAATAAATACTAATGCTAACGGAGGCATATGACAATGCTAATGAAGGTATTATAAATGCTCTTTTTTTTGGAATAGAAAAATAAATACATATTGTTCAAATTTGCCCTATTATAATTTTTTTATATCTTTTAAAATTTTATTATTTTGTCTTGTTGAGTTGTCGACTTTTTTCGTAATATATATATATATATATATATATTTTTCATGAATATTGGTTTCTTAATTTGGTTAAATGATTATATTTTTTACTTGCATTTTTTTTGGAGTTTGGTTTGTATGTTATTTGCTAATGACTCAGAATCATGATGCTAACGAACAGTACAACAATACAGTTATAGGAATACTAATAAATATTAATTCTAATGGACATAATATGAGAATACTAATTAAGGTAGTGTAATAATGCAAAAAAAAAAATTGATTGCAAAAGTAAATACATATTGTTGAAATTTCTCATATTATTCCGTTTGATACTTTTTTTAAAATGTGTATTATTATTATGTCTTGTTGAGTTTCTGACTTTTTTTGTAATTTATATATATTTTTAGGAAATATGGTTTCTTAATTGGGTAAAATGACAATATTTTTTGACTTTTTAATATGATTTAATTTCAATTGTATGAATTTGAGTTAATTATTGTGAGTAATTTAAATGGAGTTACATTTGTATGTGATCTACTAATCACTGAATATCATTATGCTAAAGAACAAAGCAACAATATAGCGATATGAACACTAATGAATATGAATGCTGATGGAGCAAATATCATAATGCTAATGAAGGTACTGTAATGATGCAAATGGATTACAATACGATAATAATACTAATAAATATAAGTCATAATAATTAGTCTTACATTACAGGGGAAATAGAAATATTGTTTGGTAATTAAAATAACTACATGCCATGAACATTGTTAATTGTTTTCAAAATGTAAAGACAGTCTAGAACTTTCTTAATTAGCATTCTTGTTCAGATAATACTATGCCATGTCGATTGGGCTTTCTTTTGAACGTAGCTGGTAAAAGACATTGGCTTGGGAAATGTTGGTATCTCTATTAATGTTGCTTCTTTCAGAGATTATGAAAGCACAATACTTTATCCTGAAGTATTTTAGCAACCTTGATGAGTTTTTCCTCAGTCCACAATTCCATTTTCTGACATCACTATGCCTGTAAGTCTCCATATGTCGCATCACATAAATGCCACAATCTATTTTGTTTGAATTGTTTCTCCACGGCATTTGCATGCGGTTGAGGTGGGTGATCTTTTTCTTAACATCTTTTGCAACGACATTAAGGCTCATTTTCCTCAAGAAGAGAATGAAATTAACAAGTTGCAAGGTAGAAATGACAGTAAAAGAATTTGTTAGATATCACATTTTTAAGCTTTTTGAAAAAATATGCATTATTGTTAATTTTTTTCCTTTTAACATTACCAGTTTTCCAGGAACATTCCCATACTTCAATCGGAGACCATCTTTTTTCCCTTCAATTGCAGTTGAGTTGTCAATGATGTGAGCAACCATTTCCTTTAAATCCATGTTGATGAGGTAGAAGTGTTGTGCTTCATATATTGGGAACAAAAACTACAAAAATTTATCAGAAGTGTTATTTTATTGTCAAGATATTGAAAAAAAATATATAGACCATACCATTTTGATTTCGGATATGTTGAACTGTGGAAAAGCATTGAATTCAATCTCCAAGTTCTCATGGAATTTGTTCATTGCATCTTTTTTACTCATCCTAGCAGGGGCAGAGACAATTGAGTATTGCTACAAGAAAACAAAGAAGAAGTAAGTGTATTTTTTTCAGTTATATACAATGCTAACGGAATACATTGATAATGCAAAGTAAGGTATAATATTTTACTAACGGAGGTATAAAAGTTTTTCTTACACAGGCTGTGGTAGTGAAGCAGAATCTTGTAGGCTTTGTCTGTGTGCGGACATCAGCATGATTTAATATAGTACTCCAAACATCAGTGATTGCATAGCATGATTCAATGTCATCAGCTCAGACCTTCTAATCTGAACTCGATTATCATTGTATAAAACTTTCTCACTGAATTTGATCAGTTATGCATTGTTAGTCAAAATCACAAAATACATATATGTATCTTTTTTATTAATTTGTGTTTACCTTTCATCAGGATCATTATTTTCAATTGCCCAGTAATAGAGTTGAAACTCTATCTCTGTTGGTCTTTCTTTTGCATCAACAAGTGTTTGGAAGTTCTGTTCTGGATTGGCCGATTCAGTTTTTGTTGGTTGCACATCTACACTCTCACCAAGAACCTCCTTGGCAGCTTCGTTGTTTTCAGTCTTATCTTCCTCACAATCTCCATCTTCATTCTTCTCTTTGTCAGCTAAATCTATATGCACAACTTGATTCTTTTCAGCTTCGTTCAGTTCATTCTTATCTCCCTGACAATCTTCATCTTCGTTCTTCTCTTCATCAGCGACCTCTATATTCACACCTTCATTCTTTTTAGAAACCTGCAAAAAAATATATCACCTATGAGATTAATATTAATTACTTGAATGTGAATTCATATCTAACAATATTTAATATATTGACCTCAATATCTTGCATCTCATATCTTTCTCTTTCTGTCAGTGCATGCAAGATGTCATCTATTGCTGATCTATAAGACTTGTCCAAAAAGCCTTCATCATCATCACCATCATCATGTTCACAGTTTTTCTTTTTAAACAGTACAAGTTGATGTACTGCCTCAAATGCTTTTCTGAAACCAATGTCATTTAACATTTGCAGAGGTACTTCTTTCAACATCTGTATAAGCTTGATCATTGATCCAGTCATGCTCTTGGCATGTTTGATCATTTTTTCTGCATAGTCGATGGGATTTGATGGCAATAGAGAGCTAGGATTTTTTTTCAGAGATGCTTTGTGGCAAGGTGGTTGCTCCTAGAAAGGAAGACAATTTTAGTGCCGGTTCAGATCCAGATGTTGGATTCTCTCGGATCATTTCTTCTATGTTGTATGGTCGGCAGGGGTATCCTCCACCAAAGTCACCCGACACAAGCTCTGTTGATTGCCTGGCACTTAATAACTGACTATCCCAACCGCGGAAAGCCGGGATATACCTTGGCACCTCTCTGTTGTAAATTTCAACTCTATCAATATAGAACATCTGTTTCAAAAGAAAAAAAATATGATTTGGATATTTGACATTTGTTAGGTACTGTAAATACTAACAAGAATAGTTTATTATTGTAATGAATAATTATACCATTACTTCTTACCATCAAGAAGAATATTGGTCCTGTGTAGGGTTTGGATTTATCGATCTTCCATTGAACTGTGTGTTCCACCAAACACCTCAACACGTAGTCACACCAATCATACGTTCTCAGATTTTTAAAATTTTCAAGATATTGCATCAGCTGTGGGAAAACATATCCATTGCCACAACTTTCAATCATGAAATGTCGTTTGAACCATTCACCTGCAGACTTGTCTTCAATCATTTTCTTACAGACATCACTTGCTAATATCCTGTCACTATCTTTACCAATCTGCTTCCGCCATTTAGAGACCAGGTTATGTGGTTCACTGTGTTGCATCTTTGACATTTTCCGCGGTCCTCTAGGGAAATTGAAAATAAGCGATACATCATTAGCTTCTACGCGTAATCTTCTCCCATGCATCAGTTTTAGCTCACGTGAAAGTGGGTCGAAACTCTCTAAAAGCCAATAGGCAATAGCAGTTGGCAAGTATTTGACATTCAAATCCAGTATGCTCTCAAAACCCATTGCAATAACTGCATTTTTCTGGGCTGCATTCATCTTTTTAACACCATTGTATAGAGACAACGGGAAACTTCTGAGCTTTATTTTTGGGTACCTATTTTCAATCTCATCTGCAGCATTTGTGTTTTCATCGGAATGCTCTGTTGCGTTCCATGAAGAACCTTGTTCAAGCCTTTTAAAGAAATCTAGTGGATTGATCTGTTTTTTTTGTGAGGCTTGGATGTCATGCCTCGCCTTTGTCCTTTTTTCAATTCTCAAAGTATCAATGCTTGTTTCATCTGTCGAGCTTGTTGTTGTCTTTCTCCTTTTTTGAGTTTCTGAGTTTTGTAAATGTATGAAAAATATAAGAAACAATAACGCAAACTAAATTTAGTTATGTGTATGTTTGTAATGCTAACAGATCTTAATGATAATGATAATGCTAATGTTTATTAAAATAGAGTTTTATATCTGCTAACATTTATGTTGCTAACCAAGCTATATCATGCCAGGAAGTATTGAAATAGAGAATAAAGTTTTGTACAAGCATCCGATTCATATTTCTCATGCTAACAGATAACAGTTACAATTCTAACAAAATAATATGAAATATACAACATACAATAATTCTTTAATGTTTGTAATGCTGCCATGTTTAAAATGATAATGCTAACCAATACTAGTACTACATGCTAACGGAGATATATGATATTGATAATAGTTACTGATCATCCTAACAGAACTCAATGATAATGCTAACCAGTATTACGGTACAAGCTAACAAAGATATATGATATTGATAAGAGTAGCTGATTTCATGCTTACAGAAATTAATGATAATGTTAACCGGTACTACGGTACAGGCTAACAAACATATATGATATTGATAAGAGTTACTGATTTCATACTAACAGAACTCAATGATAATGCTAACTTGTATCACGGTATAAGCTAACAAAGATACATGATATTGATAAGAATTAATGATTTCGGTCAAACAGATCCAATGATAATGCTAACGAGTGTTACAGTTTAGGCTAATCCAGATGTATGATATTGATAAGAACTAATGTGTTCATGCTAACATACCTCAATCATAATGCTAAGCATTATTACTGTTGATGCTAAACTAGATAAATGATATTGATAAGAATAACGAGTTCATGATAACACACAACAATTTCAATGCTAACATTATAATACAAAATATGCTAAAGAAAATGTTACTGTAAGCAACATATATCTGCTTGTTGTTATAAGTTAAGAAAGTATCTTTCCGATGCTAACAAAAATATATAACAAATGCTAACGAAACTTAAATAAATCATACAGATGCTATCAAAAAATGAAACTTGATTCATTATCAGACTATTATCTAATTATTTTCATTGCACATAATGACTATTATCAATTTAATCTAATTTTTAGCGAAGTCTCTTGCAGTAAAAATCAAGTAAAATATACTTGTTGAAGCATGAACTCACCTTTGTTAGCCATTTTATCTGCGCATCAGGTGGTATCAGACGATTTTTCAGCGATTTTTTGCATTTTTTGAAAACCCTAGATTGCTTTCTTCTTCCAGATCTTCTTTCAAATGAATTTTCTGCGATTTCGTGAAGGAGTTATGTGAGAAGACGGTTTGCAATGATGTCTGGTGAATCAGAGAACGTGTATAATTTTTTTCCCATAATGCCCTTAATGAATTCGCGCCATTCGTCAATTTCAACTTATTTACAAAACTGCCACCGCGTCAAGATGAAATCTGGTGTGTCCATTTTTTATAATTGTGTGGTGGTAGATTGGTTTATTGTTTACACACTGGGGGTGGTTTACACCAGAACCACCTCCTATATATATATATATATATATATATTGCTAACATCAAGAGATTTTGTTGCTAACATGAGGTAGACTCATATTGATAACTTTGACAAGATCATAATGCTAAATTGACACATATTAAACACCACACATATAACATTAGACCACATTTAAAATAATATTGTGTAACTGTGTAACATCATTCATATATACAACATATTGCTAATATATTAGAAATATATATATATTGCTAATATGTGACTGATAATTTGATAATATGTTAGTGAAATGTTGCTAATATGTGAATAATGATTTGCTATTATGACTTAAGTTCTCAAATATTACAAGTTTTTAAAACAATATTAAGCATTGATAAAGTTATGATTGTTTAATGAACTTAACTATATATAGCTTATACTCTAACTATTTTCCCATGAAAGCAACTTGATGTTCAAAGTCATGTATAAAAAATTTCATATTAGCAACATAATTACAAGATATGAGTATGAGCAATATTGTGATATTATATTAGTAATATCTGACAGTTACAGATTGTATATACATGAAAATAGTTTTTTATATTTCTCATCAATTTTCGCTCAAATAAACGTATGCAATGCAAGAGCATGGAAAAATCTTTAATTTGATATACATTTTTTTTTGCGTAAATTGGATAAAAAACGAGAAATTTATGATTATTTAAAAATTTTAAGAATTTTTAAAAAAATGATGACATTAATTTAAAAAAATATGAAAATACCCCTCATATTTCGAATTTTTTATATTTACAACCATGCCACCGCTTTTTTATCCTCCATGTCATCAAGATGCTTGAATTTAATTGGTTCTTAGGTCCTCACGTGGGGATTGCTTCAGTCGGTTCGATGCCGCCAACGGTTTTCAGCCACACCACCAACCACCAACCATCGACCTGAATCCCTCTCCCCACGGCATCGAACGGGCCGGATCGGTTACGGCTGGGTGTTTTCTCACCCTTACCTAAAATACATAAAGATAAATGGATTTATCATTGTTTCAAGAGGTCATTTTATCTCGTTATGAGTATCGAGTCAATTTCTTTTAATGTTATTCACATACACCTAGCAATTCAGTTACTTTTGTGGGTTGCAGGGTAACGAGGGGCAAGTCACAGAGGTCAATTGGCTTGCAAACACATAGGAATAAATCAATACGTTCATCGAGTCCGGATGAAATCTACTAGTCTATTTTTTAGTGTTCCATTCGTGTCCCACCATCAAAACTACATAGTTTTGATGGCTTTAAGCTTAATTGAGATTTTGGATCGGCTCAACAAAGCCAAGTGATGGCTCTCTTTTCAAATCCTTGATTTAATTGTTGCGGATCTTCCAAAACCACATCCCCTAATTTCTCGCTCTTCTTCCTCTCTTCTTTATTCATTGAAAGAGGCGGCAACATCCGATCATGTTCCTCTTCCTCTGCTGCACTTAAAATTTGATCGAAATTTCACACTATTCTACTTCATAATCCTAAAGTTTTTCATGCAAAATCCTATCATCAGGTGAATGAATAAGATTATTTGTTTCGAGCTGTATTTTATTTCTAGTTCTAAGATATCGAAATTCACGTGTAAAAGCATTATCATTTTTTTCTTGCTTTAAACATTAAAAAAGATTATATCCAAATGATTCAAGACAACAATTTAGGAATTCTAATATAGTGAAAATTAGTGTTTAACTAAAAAATTCCTGAATGAGTATTACCTTTTGATCAAACCATTTATTTAAAAAGAAATAAAAATGATTAACCAGAATCTACACTTCTAGAGTAGCACAGAGAAGGAATCAAAAATATTCTGGAAACTTTGCAAATAGAAGAGCATGAAAAATGGAAATTTGATATTGGCTGTGGCAGGATAAAACATAAAAAACCATTCAGAAAAATTAAAGAGAGATTGAAACAATAAAATCAAGATTTTTTGAGAGAGAAAAGAAGATTGAAACAATTTACGCTGGGAAAAGAACAGAGAAAGAGAGAGAAAAAACCGTCAGTTGTGGCCACCAGAAAAGAACAGAGAGAAAATCGTGGGATGAAATCAAGGGATGTGATTTTTTTTTTTGGGAAATAAAGGATTTGAAAGGAGAGACGCGGCTTGGCTTTGGTTGAGCCAACCAATCCAAAATCTCAATTAAGCTTAAAACAATCAAAACTACGTAGTTTTGAGGGTGGGACTGGGACACGAATGGAACACTAAAAGAGTGGACTGAAGGATTTTATCCGCATCAAGTCTTGATAATTTATATATAACTGACTGATCATTAAGACGTAAGGTACTCTATGTGTCCATGAACGAACGCATAATTAATATAAATTTTAATTCATCCCATTCTTTACATATTTTAGTGACAACAACATACAAACAACCTCTTTCGTCACTAATCGCTTTTGGAGAAAAAATAAAATCTTTCCATATGGGATCAACCCTTATAACTCGAACATTAGGCTACGCTTGTGCAAACCAAAAACCACAAAGACACATCTTAAATTAATAATGAAAAGTATTTCTAAATATAGTAAAATGTGTAAATCGTATTACATGTTTCGCATTTTGGATTCGAACTGAAGTACAAAGAAATGTAGAGGAGTAGAAATGCATACATTACAAATAAAAACTAATTGGGAACCAAAACAGAAGAATGGAACAAAGCAGATTAATTGGATCGTCTTAAACGTTGTGAATGATTTCGTATCTTGTAGTATGCTGGAATGTCCTATTTATAGGCACACAAGCACACGTACGGGCAGGCACGCGTGTAGACTTGAAACTCATATACTTGTGCAGATTAAATATTCCACTTAAGTGATTACACTTAAGTACAATTCTTGATTAATCAATCAACTTAAGACTTCAATGTAGAATTTCATAAATGTGACTTCACATTTCATAAATGCCATTTCGAGTGACAAGTTTAATAATTAATTTCTCACTCACCGATAATCAGTTTTCGGAAAATAGAAATGTTACGATTATCTACTAGAAATATAGATTAATCATATACTATTTAGTCAATCAAAAATTAAATATCTTAGCGACAGATGAAGCAAATTACTACAGATATTTAATTCCAACAAAATGAATATTAATATAAATATTGAACTGTATACATTTGAAACTGTATACATTTGCGGCAGATGAAGGAAAGTACTAGAGATACGTGGATGTATATAAATTGTTCTAAAAACCTGATGCTAACAAGTCAGAATCCAATTGTAAGTGATGATTATTTCAGAGATTTAAATTGTATGCTGCAAAATACCCAACATTGTGGTTACTTGGCCCAATAATTGGAAAGATATGAAACCTGATGGGCCCATAATTAACTCATTTGTTAAAGCCCAGTAAATTGCTTCGGTCCAAAATCAATTATAATTAGTAGACCCATTGGTCCCAATCATTTAATGGCTTAATTTCTAGTTCACAAATTAGGACTTGAATTGCTTCGGCCGAAGCCACATGTTATATACCTATCATGTCTTATATTTTCGCCAAGGCAACATGTCAGACAACAAACTCATCAATGGAAATATATGTATGTATATATATATATATAAGAACAATTAAAATTATGGCTTCAATTACTTCTAATGAATAAAACAAAAACTTATATGAAACTGTTTTACGAGCTAAAATTGATAAGATGGTCAAAATCGTGATACAAACATATACTTAGTAGTTGCAGATTTGTAATTATTTTGGTGTTTGAATTTAGATTTTAATTTATTTTATAAATTTTTACCCCTAAGACGGTCTTATCTTTTATTACTAGAATGGAATAAAGTTGCAAAAAGTGTATGAATATTTTCTCAAAAAAATAAAAAGTGGTATGAAGAGCATATGGATAGGGATAGTTGATGTTATTTACTCATTGTTTTGGCTAACCAATGAAACGTTTAAAACATGATAGGGCCAAGTACTTTTTTCCAAGACAGTAAAATCAATCCCAACTTTATTTGAGGAAAATTGTAATTACTTCCATCACGTAACAGTACTTGAGATTGTTTTTTGCGGCAAAAATTGTACATTTTATCAGAAACTGTAGCTGTTCGTGGTACTACTTCCTTATTTATTATTTGACACAGCCATGAATGACCAATTTTTATTCTGACAATGCATTCGATATATTTTCTTAATTAAGCACACAAAATTCAGATTTTATACATATATATTAACAATGTAACTCATCATTTCTGGATTATAACACAAAAAAAATGATTGTTTCCTTCAAACTGTTTAGTTCATTTATACATACGTTAAGATAAAATGGTGATGGTAAATTATAGATAAAAATATGGGGAAACATTAATTAAAAAGACATTGTTTGTGAATAATAATTGTGTGGTACATCCGTACAATGATGATTTGGGTGACTTTAAAACTTGTTTGTCTTCTGTCCAGGTTCGACACCGGCCTGCCACATTTCACATCCCCCAATTTTATTTTATATTTTCCATTTTGTTTTTTTTGCTCCAAACTTATCTTTTCATATTTCAATTTTTTTTAGTTTCCTTTTAATTTTTTTATATTTTTAATTTTCTTGGCTCTAAAGTGAACTTTTCGTATCTCTCTAATATTCCAAGAGTTACTTCGATTTTTCTTAATTTGACGTAAATGATGGCTATTAGTATTGCCTACAATTTATGATTCTGTAAGTACAAATGTTGAATTATTTTAAATTCTGAACTTCTCGCCATTTCTCTCGAATTTCATTACTGTTTTTTTTTAAAAGTAGTAATGAGATTTCTGGCGACAGTCCAACGAGGGGCATAATTGTTGACCGGCAATCCATACGCAATAAATTGATTGTATCCCAACATGATAATTAACAAGAAACTAAGAATAGTCGGTGTTGGTCCCGGTGTAAGTCTATGTCAGTTTAGAGGGGGTGAATAAACTGACTCAAAAATTTTAAGCTTTGTGTGGAATATAGGGCCCTGACTCGTTTATGATAATTTATCCGTGCACCTAATCAGTTAAGACTGATAGCCTGAAGGCTTTGCTTGTCAGTGCAGCTTGTGTGCAGTTTAAGAGCATACAAGAGCTTTAAGCATAAAATACAGCACACACAAGACTTATAGAGGTTCGAAGCTTCCTGCTTCTACGTCTTCTCTTCCTTCCGCAGAAGGGCAATCCACTATGTAAGTGTAAAGTTTCTTTATTACAGTTACACAGTGAAGAAATATGTTGGACCTGAAAACGGCACCCTTCAAACCGAGCACGGCCTCCTTTCCAACTGTTGATGTCCCGGATGAACGGACCCGTCGATATGCCCTTCCTTAGCCGGTTTCTAGGTCGACAGCTCACACTTACCGGTCTCAACTGCTCGCTGAGACTTTAGGTGCTATTGCCCGTCTATACAAGATTTTAGATCTCTCTCGATCTTCAAGAAGGCAGTCTTGAATCTGTTATCAACCTAGAGTGTTCCTTCAACATGAGCTGAGTGGTTGATCTTTGAAGAACTGAACTGAGAAGCTTTGCTCTGGCTGGAATTCTTCGTCAACTATCTGTTTGCTTGGAACTTGAAGCACGCCTTCTCAGTTGGGACTTTTCGCACTTAAGAGATTTAAGCTTTGAGCTGTGGGGAGGGAGGAAGAAAGCTCAATATCTGCAAGATATAGCAAGAGTTAGATTAGCGAAAGTCTTGGCCAAAATGAGATTCACTCTCTTTATATAGAGGAGTGATCTTTTGACCGTTGTGATTGGTGATTCAATTGATTTTACCGGTGATAGTTAATGCATGTATAGTTGTTTGAAGTTTTGATTGAACTAGCCGTAGAATTTAATGGCTTCTGCTCCAAGATCATCAAGATCTTTCCAAGATTTTCTATCAGGATCTTCATTGACTACTTGTCAGAGAGCAGTTACTTCGGCTATCAATTTTGGACTTCAGCTGATGGGGTCTCAACTGTCTCGGCTTTCAGCTCTGAGTTTGTCCAGTTGGCAGTTCCTCAACTGCCTCAAGCTTCAGTCCTGGAATGGTCCAGTTCAGCTGCCTTGATCTTCAGCTCTGGATCTTTGGTGGCTTAGCTTTAAAAAGCTTTCAGTTCTCGACTTCTAGTTGGCTCTACTATTTGAGCTTTTCTCCCAAGTGACTGATCTTTGATCAGTTCAGTGTCGGCTCTTCAGTTGAGCTTATCTCCTAACTGACTAATCTTTAATCAGTTCAGTTTAAGCTTTCAAGCTGGCTCTTCTTCTCATCAGTCTGTCTTGGCCTTCAGCTAGACTGATGGTTACTCATCTTTGGACGCCTTTCAGTTTTCAAAATTCTCTTCCCCCTATAGCTTTTCTTAAGCTTGAAGAGTTGACTCTGACTGGTCTGATTGAGGCATCTTCTTAAGCCGGTTGACCATGCTTCATAGTGATTTACTATCGCTTCAGCTGAGCTGAGATTTGAAGTCTTACTTGGTCATTACCCCCGACTTCCAGCTTTGAATAACCTGCAGTTTTTCATGAAACTTTCGCATATGTTTTGACATTTCATCAAAACTATTAGTTGGGCTACCTTGATAGTTTTTTCCAATAATTTTCCAATAATTTTCCCCTTTTTTGATGATGTCAAAACCAGTTAGTTTGATGATGGAAAACTGCATGAGGTTATCTTTCATGAATAACATCAGAGCTTGTACCAATTTTGGTAACAAAGCTATCTTTGTGTGTACCAATCTTTGGTATTAGAACATGTACCAATCTTTGGTATCAGAGCTTTAAGAGCTAGTAGTTTGACATTCATGAGTATTTAGATGAGTATCAGAGCTTAACTATCAAAGCTTAACGAGTATATTTCTCAGTTATCAAAGCTTTTGCTAACAAAACTTGTAGCATGAATGTTAAAGCCTTAAGATGATACTGATACTCATTTTGCACAGCTTTAGAAAGCTTTAGTTATTTCAGTTCTTAAAACAAACAACTCAATCCTGATTATCATGCAGCTTTTGTTCATTAATCAGAGCACGCAGAGCATGGATATCAAAGCATAATAACATGATCACATAATCTGAATATATTTGTATTATTAACAAAGAGCATATTTAAGAACTGATGAGCAAAGAAGATGAAGAATTGTTAAGGAAGCAAAAAAGAGAGAAAATATCAAGAACTGATATTTTAAACTTCATTCTTCAACTAGAACTGTTCACCACTCAGTTCCGTCTTCT
Source organism: Perilla frutescens (assembly GCA_026008535.1). Taxonomy (NCBI): domain Eukaryota; kingdom Viridiplantae; phylum Streptophyta; class Magnoliopsida; order Lamiales; family Lamiaceae; genus Perilla; species Perilla frutescens. The sequence goes on from BRKX01000001.1 coordinate 44,571,699, forward strand.
TTTGCTCAATTCACTTTTCTCATGCTCGCAAGGAGATATGTCTGGTATGCTGTGAATACCCCATTCTTGCTGCTGTTCTAGCTGGGGATTCTCCCAAGTCCAAAATAAGTTTTGAGCTTGCCAGTTTTGCTGCTCAAATTGGACTTCCCCCTTACAAGTAGCTTTCTCTGAAAGGTAGCTTCCCCTTGAAGTTGTACCTCTCTTTGGATCTCATCCCAAAGAGTTAGATCACTCTTTCCATCTTTTTCATCATCGGCATCTCCTTCTCCCTTTTTGGCCTCATCCAAAAGGGCAAGCTGATGGTATTCATGTGATGACAGTGACAATTATGGCAAAAGAGAGAAAGAAGTTGCCAGTAGATTGTAAGTGATTTGGGGAGCTTGGGGTGCAGGTATGGGAGTGGACAGCCATGAGTAACTCTCCTTAGTTGGCATCAGTTGGGCAAGATCAGAGAGAGAGAAGGAATCTTGCCTGTAAGATGAGGCTGATGCAGGGTTGAGAAGTGGCTCGTCCGCAATGGTGAATAGTACTTTCTCATGAAGAGAAGTTGTGGATGAGTTGGAGGGCTCATGGTTTGGAAGGGGTGCATCATAAGGCACCGAGCATTGAAACCTCTTAATCATGGAATCCATGATTTCTGAAACAGATGGAGGTGTGTTGAGTGGATAGTTCACCCAACTCCTGAAAATGAGTCACCTTGTTTGCTGGCCATGTGCAGCATGTTGGCATCATCCACTTGAAATCTTCACAGGTGATACTGGCGATATCTTCGAAGCTATTCGAATAGAGAGGGGTTGAGATCCCCAATGAGACCAAAACAGCTTTTCAGCTGATGGTCAAGGCTTGCAGTGAAGCCTTCTTCCAGATTGTCTGGAAGAGCGAGAGAGGGAGGCTCCCTGGTTGTAGGTGCAGTGGAATCATCACTTATGTAAGTGAAGGAGTCACTGTCAGTCATAGACTGATCTGCTTCAGCTGGAGGTTCAGCTTCAAGGAACGACTCTTTTTCTTTAGCTGGGTTATGGTCCTTTATCAGCTGCGATCTCGACTTCCTAGGGCGACCAGTTATTCCACGATGTTTTCTGTGGATATAGACTATAGAAAGGAGATCTCTTCTGGAGAAATGTGAACTTCCAGGAATGGTTGTTTTGATTTGCTCCTAGATGATGTTACTGAGTCAGTTGGCAAACCCTAGCTTGGCTTTAAATGTGCCAGAGGTTGGATCAAACAACACGCTTCACATGTATGCAAAGCTGCGCCAATATGAAGGATGCCCAGTCAGCTTTACATCCAAAATATATGGCGGCTATGAGGTGAGCTGTATTGTCATTGAACTGCGCATTTGTGGTGCTTCCTAGCAGGATGTGCATCACAATGTCCATAATTTGGACGGCCATTGGAGAGAGACTATCTTTCAAATTGTTTAAAAAGTCTCGATGTATAACATGTGGAAGCTTCCAGCCATTCCACAGTTTCATCTTGGTGGGGAGGCGAGTTCATGCACCTTTAGGCCTTCGCTAGGGAGCTGAAACACAGTCAACGTATCTTTGTCGATGATGATGACTTGATTGTAGACAACAGATATTATGTTGTCCCCTTCGATCTCTGCGTTGTAGTAGAATTCAACTACATGCGAGAGATACTTTTTGTTAGGCATCATTTTCACAAACGATAGTAGCCCGCATGTCTTCAATGACTGGAAGATCATGCTCATCTTCTCCACACCTATTCGAGCTTTAAGAAGCTCTAGGTCGAGATACTTATCCTTTTCTAGCTTCTTTAAAAGAAGCTTAGTATTCATCGAATGGAACGAAAGTACCATGTTTGCAATAAAAGATGATATTTGAAAGAGAAGATCTTGGATAAGTATGAGAAAACAAGGAGAATGAATGTATTGAGAATGAGTTATGCATTCCATCTTCTCCGCTGCTTATAAAGCAGTATTTTGTATACATTTAACCATGACAATCGAGTGCCTCTGGCTGATCAACTATGTGATTTGATGGAAAATTAGCTGAATAAATGATGCATGCCAGCCATCCACTTGGACTTTCACTTTTTGATCAAGCGGCTGAGATCTGAGGGTTTTTAAAATCTAGGTAGTTGCCATAAATAGCAAAATATTTGCCAGAAGATTTGCTATTTATATCCCTCAGAAATTCATCTCTTTCTTCTTTAATGTAAGGCATAGAGGCTTTAATGGCAAATCAGATGAATGGTAAGCTTATTTTAAAATGTTAACGGTAACTGTTCAAAAATAAGCTTGAGGAACAGAGAGTAGGGAAGCTTATCGAGGAGGACTGGAGAGACAGCTATTGAGAGATTAAGCTCTGGGCATTAGTTGCTTGTCGAACTGATGATATCGCCTTTAAACTGATTTGATCAGTCTTGTTGATCAGCTGCTAATTGACTCCGTCGTCAGTTTTCTCTTCTTGAGCGGTTGTACTGGACTAGCTTCTCCGCTTTCTCTAGAGCTGTTTGACATTTTACGTTTTGAAGCAGAACGGGGGTTGTCCTGAAAAGGATCAGTTCTGGCTGCTTTCTCAGCTTGCTGAAGTTGCTTGAGAGCAACTGCTGAGTTAGTCAGCTTCAAGGTAGTCAACTATGGAGTTCCTCTACTAGGGGAGCTGGACTGATTGATAATCAGTTGTGCAGCTCTTGAGCATGACTTGATAAGAGGAGTAACATAGCTTCAGGACATGAGATCTAGTGACATGGCAGTATCCTCAACGTCTTTGGCTCCTTTATGTCCACACTGTTGACTCCCAAGGGTTGCCATAAGTTAAATATGTGATAGATCCTGATCTATCCTTTCAGTGGCAGCTTCAGCTTGTAGGGTTGCCTCTTCTGACTGAATTGAATCACTATCAAAATTCAGTCTGCGGTAATGTAGATCAACTTGTTGGTTGACGAACTGGTTTGCAGTTGCAACTCGTTGCAATCTCAAGCTGGCTTGAACATCATCAAGCATGGCCTTAGCTGGAATGTTATTTTCAAGTCGATGCTTCATAATCCGCTAAACTTGCACAATAGTTGGAGGAAATGGATTTGAAGCCCCAATCCATTTAATGCTCCAAGTCTCTTCACATTACCAAAAATTCATGCCATGAAAGACAGTTAGCAAGAAGTGTGACTGGATTGACATGGAATGTCTCCAATTGCACCAGTAGAAATACCGGTGTCGTTGTTTGAACAACTGATTGTCTTGCTTGGCAACATAGGTGAAGTGAGTGAGAAGGAGATTTATGACATCCTTCTGTGCACTCTTGACTGCATATTCACCACTGTAATAAGTGTGAATATTGTCTTCAGTTAGCTGAAGAGGAGGGCAAGTTCTCCTGAAGTAATCAGCTCCATAGTTTGGATGAGGGATTCCAATGAATGGAATTAGCTTATCTAGATCAGAGCAGGACTTGAAGTAGACTGATGATCCATTCTTAGAGTGTGGAGAAGGAACTTCATTAGCAGTTGAGCTGCTTGAAGTTGTGTTGCCGGCTTTGGCTTTGGATCTCCTCTTCTTATTGAGCAATTGAAGATGTGCTCTCTCTTTCTTGGTAATCCAGTCGGAGATGAGGACTGGTAGAGCATCATCATTTGGAAGATTCAGCGTATCTTCCAGGAGCTTGCTCATTCTTAGAACAAGTCCTACTCTGGACTCAAATTTCTAGTCTTTTTTGAGTCGGCACCTTTGATGACTTGATGCTTGAATTGAGAGAATACGAACTTTGCCCAATTAGCTTCCAATCCTTCAACAAGGTGTATCATTACCTTATATCTCTCTTGAGTTAACTAACTCAAGTGTCCAATGGCACCGACATCATGTTGTTCGTGATATTGAGTATAACTCCATACTCGGGCTTCAGGCCAGTTTTAGCTGTGGTAAAACTGAATTGCTTGTTGCAAATTGAAGGTCGCCATTCTTTCCAGTACAATTCAGCTGAATCTTTCAGATCTTGAACCTTGGAACCCTTTCTGGGAAGTTGAAAGATTTCTGCAAACCTTCCTATCTGCAGATACCTTTGCTTGAAGCAAGAACTCACTTACCAAGTCTTGTCTGAAGAATTTTGGTGGAGTTTCAAGGTAATGCAGAATTTCGATCTGGAGATTGACCAGAAGAAATGGGTTGTTTGGTTCCTTAAGAATCAATTGAAATTTTTATCTTTCCGGAAATTTGTCTCTCATCATTTTCTCTTTGAAGGAAGTAAGAGCTTTGGATGATTCGGTCATTTTGAAATTTTAGCTGAATTTGAATTGAAGTGATTTTGAGAGAGAAAATACTCTTGTTGGAAGATGAGAGTGAAATAGTATGTATGAGTTTTCTCTACTTCCTTCTCTCTTTTTTTTTTAAGAAAATTGGAGCAAGGGGGTTTTTATGAGTGAGGAGATACTCATAAATTTGTTGGTTAGAAGACTTAAATAACCCATTATCGGTTTTCTTTTGGATCGTTGGTTATTTAATGACTGTGAGACATGTCATTATTTTGCCAATGGTCAAAAATTCAAAATAAATGCTGACTTGTCATTTGAAAAGAATTTTTTTATTTCCAAAAGAGATTTTGAATACAATGAATCACAGGATAATAACTAAAGAGTCATGAATCAGCTTTACTTGATCAGACTCTCAGTCTTCCTTGTGTTCAGTTCTTCTCCTTTTGGCAGCAGACATAGTGGGGCTATTGCCTTCTTCATTAAAGAGGACTCACCGTCAGTTGATTGGAGTCCAACATGAGCTTGAAGTTTTCTGATCAGCTCCTCATGCCTCTTCAGTTGTTGTTGAAGGCTCTGAATCATTACTTTATGTTGAGCTATTAATTGGTCTGGTGATCTTCTGGACTGATCGTCAGCTTAGATTGTTCCTGTTGGACTTGACTGATCAGTTGCAATGGTCAGTTGAAGCTCTTCTCCTCTGGATGATGCTTCATCACCTCCTTTAGTAGCTTCTAGTTCCTCACACGGAACTGTCTTCGACTGCTCTGCTGCTTGCTCAGCTAACTTAGCCACTAACTGATCTGCATCTCTCCGATCAACAGTGTCGTTGTGGCTTGATTCAGGAGGTGTCTCAGGATCAGCTTGAGCCTAAGCTTGAAGTGTTATCTGGACAGGATCAGCAAAGATCACTATGTCCTTCACTTCTGGTTGAGCTTCCAGCTGGACTACTTGATCAGTCAGATCTTCAGCAGTTACCTCTTCATCAGCTGGTGGAGGAGAGGGCTCGATTGGGACTGAAAAGATTTCCTTGGGGTGGACTGAGGGTTCAACTGGTTCCTCAGCAGCAGTTTGTTGAACAAACTCCGCAATTGGTAGAACTGGTGACTTGAGTGACTCATCAAACTCCTCATCACTCGCAGTTCTTGCTTCAACAGTTTTTGCCTATTTTTGCTTATCTGAAGAGTCCAGTATGATATTGATTTCTCGTTCTTCAGTTTGTGGAGGTTTTTCAGACTGCAACTCTCTCGCTGTTTCTTCGATGATATCATCTATTGGAGTTTCTTCTTCTCCATGAGACAAGCTTCCAGCTTGATCTCTTGACTGATTTTTCATTAGTTCATCGAAGAGCTATTTTTGCTTTGTCTTGATGTTCTTCTACTTCTTCTCTTCATCTTCATCAGGATAATTAGGAAGTTGAATTCCTTTCATCTTGCTTACTTCTTCGACAATATCGAATAATGATCTCTCTGATGGATCTGCGCATAGCTTGTGAAGATGAAGTTGCCGCTTAAGTTCGTTGCCTTTTGTTACCCAAGCATGCTTGTTACTTGTCCAATGTGAGCTCCATTCCTCTTCTCATTTCCAGAAGCTCATCCCGTGAAATGTCATGCGCATAAGGAATGAGTCAGTTGCATAAACATGTCTCTAGAGGAACCAGTAGATGTACCTTAGTAAGGTATTGTAAAGCTCTTCATATCCAATCAGCTTTGCAGCAAAGTGTTGAGCTATATATTGACTGGTTTGTTCCTCTGCCCACTTCTTGATGCTTTCTCCTTTTGAGTAAGCATTGATGTTCCCTTTAGTTCGAGGCATGGGAGGACATGCGAACTGAAAGTAGTCAGAACCGGCTCTTTTGTGCGGTATTCCATGAGCAGAGATGATGTCTCTTGGATTTGTACATAATCTAAGGTCTACAAGAGACGTGTGTCCGAGATCCGCAATGGTGGCTTTTGATGGTATTGAGGGATCTGGGATAGGACTCTGAGCTCTTTTGCTCCTTGGTTGTGAGGTTTTAGCCTTTCTCTTTTTTAGTTGATCAGTCAACTTCTGAACTGATCTAGTGATAGGTCTTCTTGCTGATGCTTCCTATTTTGAAGTTTCTTCTTCAGCTACGTTTGAGCTGGCTTGTCTAGCTGATGATTCAGCTTGAGCTGATGAGCTTACTTCTGTGATGGCTCTTCTTATTCTTCTGACTAACGATTCGTCTATAGTTGACCGGAATATAGATCTGGCGTCAACTATTCTGAGAGGCTGAACATTTAGTGGTGTGCCGAATTTATGTGCTATAGGAATTTCATCCTCATAATCTATAGAAATTCCTCTTAGGTTTTCAGTCACTGCTTCCTTTTCTTTTCCTTCAGGAGTAGCTTTCCTTTTAGATTGTGCAGTCTGTTGAATTGTAGACTCTTTGATAGAGATTGACTTGCCATGCAGTTTTGGGATGTAATCCAGCCTCGTGACAATTGTAAAATATGTCTCTTCTTTTATCAGTTCTGGCAGTTGCTTTTCCATAATAATGCTGATTCGGTGAAGATACCACATTCCGTGAGGGAATTTTATGGCATCTCCGTTCTTCTCCTAGGTGTCGACGAATCTCTTTAGTTGCCCAAAGAAGAATTTTGCCCAGTTGATTTTTATCTAGTACATTATCGCAGCACATATTTGGTACTTGGGCTCTGACAATTCTGACCAACTTCCAGCTATTCCAACTATTATTTTGGAAGCTATTGATCCCAGTACTTGATATTTTTCTTTGAAGAGAGAGATGTAGTGATTCTTTTTGAATTGAGTAGTTACATCTTTTCTTTTCTAGAGTTTGTAATCACTCTCAGAGTCAGAGTAAATGTCTTCAAGATTTAGGCCACTGGTTAGGAGCTTGAACATCTCTCCGAGTGGCTTAGCCATCACCGTAAATTCATATCCCCTTACTTTGGTGGTGAATGAATCTACTTTGTTGTAGCCGTCTGAGTTGAGGTAGAACTCAGCTATTACTTCTGGATAGACGCGTGAAGGGGTGACTTCGAGAAATACTTGCAGCTGGGCATCATACAACCTAGCAATCATTTCTCCACTGAGCTATGAGTTCTGGCAATTTTCAGAGAATACAGTCGGCTCGAAAAACCTATCTTTAAGCAGGTTATCGCAAATGATAGATGAGTCTTCTCTGGTTGAGCAGAAATTGAACTCTCTGCGAACACGGTGATCTAGGTTTTGGGCCATGTTTTTTTTAGAAGGCTTCTTGAGGAGGGAGCTTATGAACAGTAGAGAATTTTTTCTTTTAGAGAGGAAAAGGCTTCTAAGATCAGAGAGTCGGAATAGTGAAAGATGATTTTGAGAACTCAACCAAGCTATTTATGATGTGGGGTGAGTCCAACGGTCATAGGAGTTTAACTCCTATTACTTTGAACGACTTTTGGTGAGCTGGTGCTGGAGAGTCGACTCAAAAGTCGTTCAAAATCTATTTGTTCAGAATTGATAAAGAAAGAGAGAGTGGGTCCAATGGTATATTGAATTGACACGTCATTTTACCGTTCAGTAATAAATTCAATTTGAACTTATCTGAATGTAGCTCTCCTTCAGTCTCTACGTGGCGTTGAGCTGCTGATGTCATCGGTTGGCCTCATCAGTTGATGACAGATGATCTTCTCGGCTTGGATTGATCAGTTCCAGCTGGAGTCCTTTCAGTTTTGACTCCTAAATTTTCGTCAACTTAGGTTTTTCTTTAGCTTTGCTCCGCCTAAGCTTTTCAGCTGCTTCCTTCAGCTGAAGCTTTGTCTTCTTCAGTTAGCTATGGATTCAACTGCTCTCATCAGTTGAACATGACTGGTTGAGAACTGATGCCTTCTGCGATCATTTTTACTCATCTTCTTTCTTCAAATTTCATATAGCCTTCGCCATTTCTTCAGAACTGATTTGGCTCGTCAGTTTAAGCTCCAATGCTTAGTGAACTGATGCCACTTTGATTCAGTTCTCATCTTTAGCTGGAGTGTTCCTCTTCACTCCTTCACTTGGCTGATCATCATCCTCCTTTGAAGCTAGTTCGAGCAATCCCAATTGGATGCACAGTTCCACAAATCTAGCTTCTGGCAATGTCTTGGTGAAGATATCGGCTATCTGCTTCTCCATGTTGACATATTTAATGCATATGTCTTTCTTCTCAATGTGATCTCTGATGAAGTGGTGTCTGATATCAATGTGCTTCGTCCTTGAATACAATACTGGATTTTGTGATATTGTAATAGCACTATTGTTATCACAGTAGATTGGCTCTTCTTCAGTCTCCTCCTTGCAATCCTTTAGCTTTTGCTTCATCTAAAGGATTTGTGCACAACAGCTTCCAGCAGCTACATACTCGGCTTCAGTTGTTGACGTGGAAACTGAGTGCTGTTTTTTACTAAACCAGGATATCAGTTTGGTCCCAAGAAACTGACATGTTCCACTGGTGCTCTTTCTATCGATCTTGCATCCTTCGAAGTATGAGTTTGAGTAGCCAGTTAGACTCAAGTTATCATCTCTGGGATACTATAATCCAAGATTTATGGTTCCTTTGAGGTGCTTCATGATCTTCTTCACTGCTTCGAGATGACTTTCTTCGGGTTAGCTTGGAACCTTGCACACAGTCCAACTGAATAGGAAATGTCTGGTCAGTTGGCAGTCAGGTAGAGAAGGGATCCAATGATTCCTCTGTAGTGCGTCTGGCTGACTGATTCTCCTTCTTCATCAAGGGTTAGCTGCACTGATGTGTTCATTGAAATCTTGAGAGTTTTTCCCTTATCGGTTCCAAACTTCTTGACAAGCTCTTTGGTGTACTTTGTTTGATTGATGAAGATTCCGTCTTCCAGCTGCTTCACTTAGAGTCCTAAGAAGAAAGTCATTTCTCCCATTGTGCTCATCTCGAATTCGCGTATCAGTTGAATGAATCGAGTGCAAAGATCACTCTTTGATCCCAAAATTATGTCATCCACGTAAGTTTGGACCATTAAGATCTCAGCTGATCGTTCTATTCTGAATAGGGTACAATCGATGACTCATTTCTGAAACCTATTCTTTAGTAAGAATGTTGTGAGGGTTTCATACCAAGCTCTTGGCACCTGCTTCAGTCCATATAGAGCTTTCTTCAGCTTATACACCTGATCTCCAATTTCAAAGCCTGAAGGTTGCTCAACATAAACATCCTTCTTGAACATTCTTTGCAAGAATGCACTTTTCATGTCCATTTGGTAGACCGTGAAATTGTTATGAGCTGCATAGGTGAGGAACAATCTGATGGCCTCTAATTTTACAACTGGTGTAAATGTCTCATCAAAGTCAATCCCTTCGCTTTGAGAGTATTCTTTAGCTACCAGTCTGGCCTTATTCCTTGTGATCACGCCTTGTTCATCCATCTTGTTGTGAAAGACCCACTTAGTCCTGATGAATTTTTAGGTTTTCGGTCGGTGGACAAGAAACCATACATCGTTTCTTGTGAACTGATTTAGCTCCTCTTGCATTATAATAATCCAGTCTGAGTCTTCAAGGGCTTCCTTGATGTTGGTTGGTTCCATTGGTGAGATAAAGCATGTGAAGAGAGCATGCTCAGTTGATCCTCTGGTTTGGACTCTGCTCCTTGGATCACCAACAATTTTGTCAACTGGATGGCTTCGGAGCCATTTAGGTATGGTAGCTTTTGCTGTGCCTTCAGCTGGTTCTTCAGTTGCTCATTCAACTGGACCTTTAGCTGTTCCATCAGCTGGTCCACCAGCAGCTGCCTTGGCTCCGATTTGTTAGTCAACTTCACTGATTCTTCCCCCTATTTCAGTTATGGGGTTTGAGGTCTCAGCACAATTTGTGTCCTCATTGACCAAGTTGTCTTCAACTAATCTGGAATCAGTTTCAATGCCATCTTCTAGTGAAGCTTCAAATCGCTCTGGAACAATGTGATTAACATAATCCTGCGAGTTTTCAGATTCACTAAGCAATGCTTGTACTGATGTACAGTTTTTCTCTTTGTTCCTGTACTCATCAGCAAGCTTATCAAATACCACATGACATGTTACTTCCACAACTAGTGTTCATTTGTTTAACACTCTGTAAGCTTGGGAGTGAGGGGCATTATAGCCAAGAAAGATCCCTTCATCAGCTTTGGCACTGAAAGCTTTCAGTTGAGTTATGCCATTGTTGTGGATGTAACATTTACAGCCAAATACCTTAAAGTAAGAGATAGAAGGCTTACGATCATTGTACAACTCATAGGGAATTTTGTCATGTGTAGTGGCAATGGCACTTCTATTCTGAGTATGGCAGACTATGTTGACTGCCTCGACCTAATAGCATTCAACTATATTGGCATCTGCTACCATTGCTCGAGCTGCCTCCTTGAGCGTGTGATTTCTCCTTTCAGCTACGCCATTCTATTGAGGAGTTCTTGCAGCTGAGTGCTCATGAGTGATTCCCATTTCACTCAGGAAATTGATCATTTTCTAATTGACAAACTCAGTTCCATTGTCAGATCTTATCCTTTGAATTGATTTTCCCTTGTCAGTTTGTAATCTTCTGATCAATGTTGATAGCTTGGCAAAAGTCTTATTCTTACTTCTCAGGAACTCTACCCAGGTATATCTTGAGTAGTCATCTACTACTACAAAAGTAAATTTCTTGCCTCTGGGGGTTGGTGGCTTCTTTGGTCCAAACAGGTCCATGCGGAGCAACTGTAGAATGTCAGTTGTTCCTTGAGGATGACTTTTGTTCTTGAATGATGACTTTACTTGCTTCCCTTTCTGGCATGGTCCGCAGACTCCAGCTTTCTTGTAGATCTCTTTGGGAAGCCCCTCAACCAGCTCTTTCTTGACCAGGTAGTTGATTATTTTGAAATTGAGGTGATTCAGTCCTCGATGCCATAGCCAGCTTGCTTCAGTTGATCCTTTGGAGAGAGAGCAAGCTTCTGAATAGCCAGTTGACCAGTTAACAATATACATATTGACCTTTCTTACTCCAGTCAAGAGTATGGATCCAGTTGTCTTGTCTCTGATGTCACACAAGTTGTTGCTGTAGTCGACTAAGTACCCATTATCACAAAGCTAGCTGATGCTTAGCAGCTTGTGCTTCAGTCCTTCAGCATGTGACACTCCATTGATGATAACTTTTCCTTTAACTACGAACCCTTCTCCAATAGTTCGGCTCTTCGAGTTGTCTCCAAAAGTGACTAGTAGTCCTTTAACCTCTTTATAACCATCGAGATCATTCTTGTCTCCAGTTATATGCTTAGAGCATCTGCTATCCAGATACCAAGTATCTTTGGCCTTTTTCTTGGATATGATGCTCTTTCCTTGCAAAATAAAGATCAGTTTTTAGGTACCCACATAATATCGGGTCCTGAGAGGTTAATTATGTTTTTGGGAATCCACATACGCCACACTTTTGGCTTTCCATTTTTCAGAGATTCTTCAGAATTTGATCTCTTGATCAGCTTCGGACTTCTTGTCACTCTTCGACTGAGAGTTGAGTCCTGTGATCTGTACCTCCGATGAGAATTAGGATAAAAGACTTCAACTAATATCCTCTCATCTTGTGATCTTGATGCTCTTTGTCTTGGCCAGTTGCTTCTAAGCCTTTGACCTTGAGCCTTTTGGCCTTTGTGAGATGGCCAATTTGCAAACCAGTCACAGTTGGAATTAAATCTTGGTTCATCCATTGAGTCTAGATACTCATTGTACTGGGTAGCAAGGTCACTTAGAGTAAACTCCTTCAAAGATATTGGATTATGTTGGTGTGCATAATACAATCTTGTATGCACATTTCTCTTGGGATTAGAAGAACTTCCAGGTTGATGTGCTGTTGGCCTTTGATTATAGGCCTGATTTGAGAAGTTTGCAGATCTCTGCTGAACTGATGGCCTATTTTGAACTAATGCCTTTTTCTGAAAGGCTGGCCTTGGGTGAACTTCAGGTCTTGGTTGAGCTGATGACCTGGAATGGAATGATGACCTTTGTCGAAAGGTTATCCTTGAATAAGCTTTCGATTTTGATCGAGCTGAGGATCTGGACTGATAGGCTGGCCAATGTTGAACTAGTGGCTTTGCCTGAGCGGTAAGCCTTCGAAAGACTAACTGTCTTCGAGTTGATTTTCTCGATTGATCAGTCTGATTTCTGGACTGAGCTTGAGGAGTCTCCAAGATACCTTTATCTTTTGATACCTTAACTGGGGGTGACTGAGCTGGTCTTGTGAATCCTTTTAGGATTCCAGATTGACAGCTCTGAGCAACTATCTTGCCCTTCTCTGCGGCAGTGAACTTACTATACCCCAGCCTTGGACTCCCTGCTTCAACTCTCTGATGACTTAGATTCTCATCTAGAGTTTGGGATCCCTTCTTGAATTTGAGGGTCAATTTCTCTTTTTCAAGGATTTCAAGCTTGAGTTGCTCATTCTCAGCTTCCAATTCAGCATTTCTCAGCCTCAGCTGATCAGTTTCAGTTGACTAAGCTTTAAGACTTTTTAGTCTTTCATTTTCAATGCTCAGCTCTTCAACTTTACTTCTTAGCTCATCATTCTCACCCTTCAGTTCAACATGCATGCTTGATATATAAGCTAACTGATCTTCTAGGATTCTTAATTGTTCATCCAGTTCATTCCTAGAGATTGAAGCTTCATGTATATGATAGAAAAAGGTTATGGAATCTGTTGTACTAACCTCTTCATCTTTGTCAGCCATGAGGCAAAGCAGAGCTTCATCATCTAAGCTGTATCCATCTGAGTCGATTCCAGATGGGTAGTCTAAATCATCCAGTACGGCATTTTTAGAGTTAGCAATCATTGCTTTTCTCTTGAAGAAGCTTCTCCTCACTTTGGACTTCTTATCTTCAGGGAACTCTGGACACTCATATCTATAGTGCCCTTGCTCATGGCAGTGGAAACATTCTTCTATATTTCTGTTAGCCACCCTGAATTGTTCAGCTGATCGCTCAGCTGGCTGCTGGTTTCTTTCTCCCTTAGCATCTTCATTAGCTTGGGGTAGAGCTGATTGTTGATCTCTGACTTTCCTCAGCTTTTCCAGTAATCTTGTCATTTACTGGATTTGCTCGTTTATATCCTCAGTCGGGATTTTCCTCTTATCGGCTAACTCTCTTTTTCAATCAGTCACCAATCCCCCTGGATTCTCTCTGGCAGACGAGCTTCTTGGTCGGAAGTTATTTCTTCCACAGGCTTCTCGACTCTTTGATAGCAATTACTTTCATATCCCATTCTTCTGTGAGATTGTCGAGAATCTTCGAATTCATCTCACAATTGGGATAGTTTCTTCCCAAATTATTCATCTCACTTATTATTCTGAGAAATCTTATTTCAATGCTTGAGATGGTCTCTTCCGACTGCATCTTGAAAGATTCATATCTGTCAACCGTGAGCTGGAGCTTGTTTCCTTTAATAGCTTCGGACTCTTTGCACAGATGCAAGTAAGTCTCAAATCTCCTTGGCGGTTCTGCAGTTCTTTGTATCCTTCATACGATCCTCATCTAGAGTTTGAAATAGTGCTGCTTGAGCCACAAACTCTAGATTCTTCAACTTCTTCTCTTCACTCGTGAGAAGATGAGTTGGCTTTGGGATCCTTGCCGCTTGATTAACATCCACGATGTGGGCTTTATTGTCCATCATTATGTTGATTGGACCGTCTTCAATAACCTCTCACATGTTCTCGTGGATTGAGCATAGATGAGCTTTCATCATTCTGCTCTAATTATCATAATTCTCAACTGAAAAAAGAGGTAGCTTATGGTTTCCCATAGCTTGAAACGTTAGCACAGATAAACAGATATGATTCAGTTGATCTGCAGAAATGGCTGATCCTTAGAATCAACCACTCTGATACCACTTGTTGGTCCCGGTGTGAGTCTATGTCAGTTTAGAGAGGGGGTGAATAAACTGACTCAAAAACTTTAAGCTTTGTGCGGAATATAGGGCCCTGACTCGCTTATGATAATTTATCCATGCACCTAATCAATTAAGATTGATAGCCTGAAAGCTTTGCTTGTTAGTGCAGCTTGTGTGCTATTGTGTGCAGTTTAAGAGCATACAAGAGCTTTAAGCATAAAATACAACACACACAAGACTTATAGAGGTTCGAAGCTTCCTGCTTCTACGTCTTTTCTTCCTTCCGCAGAAGGGCAATCCACTATGCAAGTGTAAAGTTTCTTTATTACAGTTACACAGTGAAGAAATCTGTTGGACCTGAAAATAGCACCCTTTAAACCGAGCGCGGCCTCCTTTCCAATTGTTGTTGTCCCGGATGAACGGACCCATCGGTACGCCCTTCCTCAGCTGGTTTCTGGGTTGACAGCTCACACTTACCGATCTTAACTGCTCGCTGAGACTTTAGGTGCTATTGCCCATCTTTACAAGATTTTAGATCTCTCTCGATCTTCAAAAAGGCAGTCTTGAATCTGTTATCAACCTGGAGTGCTCCTTCAACTTAAGCTGAGTGGTTGATCTTGCTAGAATTCTTCGTCAGCTAGTTTCTTGCTTAGAACTTGAAGCATGCCTTCATCAGTTGGGACTTTTCGCACTTAAGAGATTTAAGCTTTGAGCTGTGGGGAGGGAGGAAGAATGCTCAATATTTGCAAGATATAGCAAGAGTTAGATTGGCGAAAGTCTTGGCCAAAATGAGATTCACTCTCTTTATATAGAGAAGTGATCTTTTGACCGTTGTGATTGGTGATCCAGTTGATTTTACGGGTGATAGTTAATGCATGTAGTCGTTTGAAGCTTTGATTGAACTAGCCGTTGAATTTAATGGCTTCTGCTCTAAGATCATCAGGATCTTTCCAAGATTTCCTGTTAGGATCTTCATTAACTACTTGTCAGAGAGCAGTTATGTCGGCTATCAGTTTTGGACTTCAGCTGATGGGGTCTCAGCTGTCTCAGCTTTCAGCTCTGAGTTTGTCTAGTTGGCAGTTCCTCAGCTGCCTCAAGCTTCCGTCCTGGAATGGTCCAGTTCAGCTGCCTTGACCTTCAGCTCTGGATCTTTGGCGGCTTAGCTTTAAAAAGCTTTCAGTTCTGGACTTCCAGTTGGCTCTACTATTTGAGCTTTTTTCCCAACTGACTGATCTTTGATCAGTTCAGTGTCGGCTCTTCAGTTGAGCTTATCTCCCAACTAACTAATCTTTAATCAGTTCAGTTTAAGCTTTCAAGCTGGCTCTTCTTCTCATTAGTCTGTCTTGGCATTCAGCTAGACTGATGGTTACTCATCTGTGGACGCCTTCCAGTCTTCAAAATTCTCTTCCCCCTATAGCTTTTCTTAAGCTTGAAGAGTTGACTCTGACTGGTCTGATTGAGGCATCTTCTTAAGCTGGTTGACCATGCTTCAAAACGATTGACTATTGCTTCAGCTGAGCTGAGATTTGAAGTCTTACTTGGTCATTACCCCCGACTTCCAGCTTTGAATAACCTGTAGTTTTTCATGAAACTTTCGCATATGTTTTGACATTTCATCAAAACCATCAGTTGGGCTACCTTGATAGTTTTCCCAATAATTTCCCAACAACTGGAGATGGGATTTAGCTTTCCACCATATCCCAATTTGATGAAATATGTTTTCAAAACTTAATAATCATCAATCAACATAAGCATGTTTAATTTTATGTTAAAATTATAAATGTTAAATTCTATTTATAATTAATTTATTTTTTGAATATTAAAATATTAGCTTTTCAGACATTAACATGAAAATTAATACTACATAATTCCAACAAATGAATATTGTAATAAAAAACTAAATAATTCATATATCACACAAGAGAAATACTAATTTGTTTGGTTTTTTTTAGAAGAAGAGAAATACTACAAAAAAAACTTTAAAGATTAATGTGTCAAGTTCAACCATTTTTTTTGCCTTAATTTCATTAGTTCCATTATAGACTCTGAAATTTAAGACTTCTCAGCGACTGGCGATGAAAAACACACACACAAAACCTACAACATTCATAAAATCTTCACAAAAATTGATCAATTAAGTTTAATTTATTTACGTGAACATTTTAATTATATATAGAATAATCACTGGAACCACAATATTGGAAGGCCCTATACGTTTCAAACAACCAAAATTGTGTAATATTTAAACTATGTGTGGATTAAAATAATAGTTTTCAGCGATATTTATATAGTAGAGATTTATAATGCACAGGATTAAATATTTAAAAGATTACATGATTGGACTAGATAAAAATTATTCAATCTATAAAATATGTAAGATCAATTCAACGTGTGTGCGTTTGTGTATTATTTTTTTTATATATCTAGACTATTACGTAACTACAACCAAAACCGTTAATTACTCTTCTTAATTACTTACGTAGTATTATGGAATATCGATCCCAAATTCCCACTGAACGAACAAACAAATTAAAGTATCATGGCTTTGATCAATTCGTTTCGAAAGACGATTATCGATCATTTAAAAAAAAAAAAATTATTTTTCCTCTTCAATTACCATGATTTTAATTTTGATATTTACATCGCATTGGACATGTCACATTCAACCTAGCTAGCTAGATCGTATTCCTATAACTCCATGAATTCAATTTACATGTGTTTAATGTTGATATCATAGTTACCTTACTTCACTTACATGTCACATTCAACACTATCTAGCTCAATCGTATATTCGTATTCCATCTATGATTCATTCATAACGACAGTATTCAAAAAATAATATCCCTAGTACATTTTATTATTATTATTATTATTATTATTATTATTATTATTATTATTATTATTATTATTATTCTTATTATTATTATTATTATTATTATTATTATTATTATTATTATTATTATTATTATTATTATTATTATTATTATTTAATGCAAACTACCATTCTGTTCGGTTTCATAATTACTTTCAAACTACCAAGCTGTTAATTGGTATCTACTCTCATATAATTAATGTATAATATAATTTCTGTAAGAAAATAACTCTAACTACCCTACTAGATACACTTTTAAATCTACGGCAGGTTTCTGTAGTAAAACTCAAGATTAATATATATGTATTGGTTCTAATGTTAACAATCTCCCATTGTAGAAGCTATATATGAGCCAATATTAGTCATTATTCTATTTGATTTCATGATCAAAATTAGCCTAAAATAGGGGTGGCAATTCGTGCGTGTCGGGTCGTTAACGGGTCGACACGATAACGACACGACACGATAAGCCCAAACACGAACACGATCCGTTAAGAATCTACTCAACACGAACACGAACACGATCCGTTATGTACAAACACGGGCACGGCACGAACACGACACGAACACGAAAAACACGATTTATTATCGTGTTGACACGACACGATAGAGACACGATAAGAACACGAACACGACAACGACACGGTACAAAATAACTATTAGTACATATTAAATTAAAATTATAATTTAAATAAATAAATTTTAATTTAAATATTTAAATTTTAAATTAAATAATTGAATTTTAACTAAAATTTTAGATTAAATAAATATGAGAAATTATTATACATAATTAATATATTTATTTATGTATTTACATAATATTAACGGGTTACACGAATCCGACACGAACCCGGCACGAAAATTTCGTGTCCTTATCGTGTTGGCACGATAAGGACACGAACACGATAAGACTAAACACTAACCCGTTAATTTCGTGCGTGTTTGTGTCGTGTCAAAAATTGCCAACCCTAGCCTAAAATAGATGGGGTCAAAGTCTCAACGATGCAATTAAATTAAAAGTTATATAAGTTGATGGTATAAAAGTAATTTATTTCATATGGATCCAAAATCACTCATTTTACGCCAACATAGCTTAATTATTTCCTATATTAATGCAAATTACCTACTTTAATTGTTTCATTTAATATTTTCCATGGAAGTTAAATATATACGAATTACCTATGTTCTATATATTATTTTTCACTATTTTTTTGCATACGTATTGTGGAATCGGTATTCTGCAATTAGTTGGGTTTAGATCCGAGCTTCGACGATCTACATAACAATGGCAAAATCTACGTGCAACCGAAGGACCGTCGTGAGTTTGACAATCGGTCGGTCTACGATGCTCAAGTCAGTAACAAATCAGAGAAAAGTGATAATAGTATCGTAAAACGGTATTCAAAAGTACAATGGATTTGACAAATGTAATTATTTGATGCCTCTTCTCAATCCCTTTCTTTCGCTATATATTCTGAATTCCCTCAACCCCTTCCGGTTTCCAAGGAGGGATTCTATCCCCTCTAGGGTTTTAACTTGGTCCTCTCTTTATCTATAATAGGTTTTGACTTGGTTCGTAAAAATGAGTCAGTAGGGTTCTTCCAATAATTCCAGAGTTCGTAGTCGTCGATCTCACTGATACAATCCTTGGTTTTCGACTTCGTAGGGTTGGACCTCTTATGATGTAATCCGGACAATTTGTACAGGATACGAGACGCGCGGAAGACTTCTAGAATCGAACACGCTAACTAAGGAAGGATTCAACCCTACTCTAAGACTCAACTAAACGAGAATAAACTGAAATTAAAAGAAATTGAACTCAAAGGACAAACGAATCTGGACCTATTTACGATATCTAGACTACGACACAAAAACGATACACAAAATCTAATCAAAAGGGGCTGATATGGGACGAATATTGTGGCTGGAATTTATGTGTATTTAGGATGAGAATTAAGGGTTAAGAATGGCTAGGGAAGATAGGATATGAAAAGGAAAAGGAAAAGGATAACTTACGGTTTAGGGTGTAGAACGCGATTACGTCTATGAAATCGATCTCGAACTCTTGTCGAACAGCTCACGATCGGTCTTGGGGTGAAGGAGGATGTCACGAACGTGGATGGAAGTGTAGGACGTCGATGATGAAGGCTGGACGATGAAGGTGTTGTGAATTACAACCCGATTAATCCCCGGCATATCTTGTACGATGAAAACGAATCTCGAAGTTGTTCTTCGTAGCAAGTTCACCCTAATTCTTCGTATGAATTAGAACGTTCCCTTGGAATTAAGACTCAAAGTTTTCTAGGCTTCAAGAATGATAATTTTCGAGGAAAACAATCAAAAGCTTTAAACGATTGAGACACAAATTGAATGCAAAAGCAATTTTAATCAATAATGTCTAAAATATCAAAGTAACATGGTTCCCCTATTTATAGGGCCTATTATGCACGAAAATAACTAATAAAAAGGCCTAAAAATCTGATCCAAAAGGATCTCTAACTATACTATAGAAATACCTAAACTAGAATTATATTCAAGGTTGGAAATTGCCTTAAATACAATTCTAGTCAAAGCTATACTAAAGGGAACGAAAATTACACTAACTAAAGTAATTAAATAAATACTATAGTCTAGATAAAAATCAACCCTTTAATTAAATTAAATCAAGGGCGAAAATAGCTCCATGCACAAATGCACTTCTTCTTGCTCTCTTCTTCAACTCTTCAAGTTATATTCTCCATGGTATGATCTTGATCTTCATTGGTTAATAAATTAACTAAAGTATGACTGCACTTTGCATCTTCTAATTCCTCAAACTTCTTGCGAATCATCACTTGGAAATAACCTTGTAATTTCTTCGCTCGAAGTCGCGTCATTGGACCTTTGAATTGCAGCTCGGGTTCAAGGCCTTCAATGCCTTGCATGGCTTCATCATCTTACCTGTGTTGGGCTTTTCTTGACTTATCATGGGCTTCTACGATAAATAGCCTCTACAGTTAACTCATCATTACTTGATTATTGTTACTCAAGGATAAGGTAATGAATTCTGGTTCTGTTAATAATGCCCTTTATGGGCCACCGAGGTCCTGATCAAATTTCAGAACCCTAGACTGAAAAGCAAACACAGAGAACTTCAGACTTGAAGGCAAGTCCGGGGAAGCTCGAGGCTTTAAGAGCAAGCCTTGGGGAACTCCAAACTCGAAGGCACGTTCGGAGGAGCTCGAGGCTATGAGAGCAAGCCTCGGGGAGCTCCAGACTTGAAGACAAGTCCGGGTAAGCTAGAGGTTCTGGCACTGATACATGGAAAACATCGAAACGTATGACGGTCACATCACTCATACCTTTTTCATTTGCCCACATGCACCGATTGATCTCCCACCATTAGATCCTATCTTTTTTCGACATTCTAGATTTATTTCTAACAATGCTTAATCTGAGCCATCTAATATTCCTCTTCACATCTGAGCCATTCATTTTAAACTTGTTTCTTTCATCTCCACCCTGTGATAACCTTAACCTGCAAAATCCTAAATTTTGCTTCGAGTTTCACGCGACCAAATCTACTAGGGATAGACCTTGAATCTTCATTGGATAAGCTCAGCACTATTTTCCTGCTTATATATCAGTTACATTCCAGGTTAATATCTCGGTCCTCATCTCTTTTTACTCTTTTTTATTTCAAAGTTTTTCCGGGCTAGTCACGTAAGTATGAGTGGAAGCGAGCATTCATCTTCCAGAGATGAGGGAAAGAGTTGGGGTGATGGAGTGGATGAGGTAGAATGCACAGATTCTGAGCAAACAGAGGTTTCACTCTTAAAAGATAGACCGTCGCACCTCCGACAGCCAAAGTTTCAAAAAAGGGGAAGGAATCAGTTATCACTCATCGTTTTATCAGTAGCATGATTTTTTTCAAGCATTCAGGACCAGTGAAGGAAAAGAAATCGGCTGATGCTAAGAAGAAGGACCGGACCCGTAAGGCCGATCGGCTGCTGAGAGATTCATTCTAGACGGAGGAGATCGCTCCCAAAGTGAGTGACGAACTTATTCATCGATTAGTTTCACCCCTATATCGGAGGATGGGGTCGAGGTCTGATCCCCCAAATTTGATGATCGTGCTCATCGACCCCCGCCAGGTTTCACCACGTTTTACACAATAGTGATGGAGAAAGGGGTCAGGCAGTCCATTCATCCTTTTTTTGTGATGATTGCTCATTTTTATGGCATAACATCTGCACAGATAACTCCGATCAGATGGTACCTAAAATCACACACCCGTGTGAGAAGTATCTGTCTGTACAATGTTCACAGAAAAGTTGTTAAACGTTATAGAGATGTTCACAATAAAGTTCAAGAACGTTATTGTGAAAGTCATGTTGTTTGCATAAAGTAAAGCATGCAGAAGTTTGGTAATCCTGTTCGATCAATCGATCTATGTCAGGGGGACTTGTCAAGTCCGTGGAAAATAATTCACTACTCTGGTATCACGTTTATTTAGGATTTTACACGATGCTGACCTCCCGTCACTTGAAACATATTCTACCTTGACACTCTATTTCACTGAATTGAATCGTGAGATTCCCTCACAATCTAGATGTCTATCCTATCTAGTTCCAACAGAAAATCTCTCCTGAGACTCTTTTTGACAATGTATGAACAAGTGTGTTTCAATACACGCTGACTAGAACACTAATCTGTAGTCTAAATTACACCCATAACAAAGTGGCTCAAAATAGATGGAGCTCTAAAAACTATTCTAGTGCAGTGGTTTTGTTCGGTGTGTATTAGTCATCCTAACAAGTATGTATCTCAGATTATGTATAAAAGAACAATGATAGCCTAAACATAGGAACATATGACTTAATTTGATTCGGAAACTAACAAGGAAACTTTTCATGTTTGGAACCGAGACCAAGTTTGATCCATGTTAGGATTTCTTCCATCTATAGAAATCTACTTTTGACTTCAGTCACGATTTCTTCAGTTTGAATATGGCAGCTTCTAGATAGATCTCTGAATCTCTCCTTGGTTGTAAACCTTGAACAGCTTCATCAATCTTGGAAGAATAATCTGGGCACAGAATGTTCATGTAAATGTTCACGAACATTACGATGAACATTGTTGATCTTTGAATCTTCACATTAGGTAGCACAACAAAATCTTTTGTATGTTCACAGGCTAACTTCAGGCCATCACTCCAACAAGCTGGTAGTAAACATGTTGAACAATATTTTTTTTGGCACGATGCACAACAGTCTTCTTCTCAGCTCAATCCAAACTCCTTACTTTGAGCTGTCTTTAGGAAGTTCAAATCATATTCATGTATATTGTTATGAACATTGTCCAGAACAGTGGAAATGTAATTGGAAAAACAAAAAATGAAGTGATTTTCAATTGCCATAAAAGATGAATGACAATCAATCACTTATAACAAGAGCAATGTAGAGCTCTTGATAAACAGCCATAGTACAGTGACACTACTGAATCATTCTGAACCAAACTTCTATGATTGGTATCACGTATGGCACTAACAGTACCACATGATGGGGATGTTTTTCCTGTGAGCGGAGCTTAACTTCTCTGAGCCCACTATTAATGAATGGAATTCTATATATAGGTTAGTTGAGAATGCTGGCCAGAAAGGATTCTACTACTTCACCAAGTGGGTGGGAGGTCGTCCTCCGTTGACACAAAGCTACCTTCCTCTTCGAGTAATTGGAAGCCCAAGTTTATCTTCGTACCTACGCAGACTTCCAAGGACGTGATTGCTCCGTCCTAGTTCTGTCAAGCTCGTGGGTTCTCATTAAAACCTTCTCATTTTGTCATTGATATGTCACTTTATGTATTATTCTCTTTTGTAGGGTACCCTAAGCACCACGAGCTCTCTGGATCCAAGGCTGATCATATCGAAGAGGCTTACTTGTTACCGGATGACTTGCTTGAGTTTGAGAAAATTCAGGACAAGTGAACTCTTTTTGATAGGGGGAAGTTTAAGATTAACCCTTCTCATGCCAAAGTGAAGGCCTTCGCCGCAGCAAGGCGAGAAAGCTCTATGACTTCGGGAGCGAAGAGGCCGTGGAAGGACAGATCTCTGGGAGACGATTGTGCCACTTCCCAAAAGGTCGAAGGACAGTGGGTCGAGTGTAGTTGTTACCACTCAACCTCCTGTATCCACAATAATTAACGTCGAGGCCACTAGATCTTTACACAAGAACCCTCCGGCTTCTAGCTCTCGGCAAGTTCCTCTAAAGTGATTCTTGATGGACGTTCAAAATTTTGTGGATGGGCACAACACTCTTGAGGGCTACGAGAATGAAAGCCTGGAGCAGCGGCCTATCTTTCCTTCAAACAGATGTCCCGAGTTCATTTCTATCTTTTTAACTGTTAGATTATATTTTGCATTGGTTGACCTCCGGAGGCACAAACATAGGTGCTCTATAGCCAATATCTCTTGCGACAGTACATAACGACCCACGCTGAGGAACTCCAGAAAATGGTTGTTGTGCTTTCGGGGGAGCTTAAGAAAATGGCCGAAGAGAGGATAGACATGGCCGATCAGGAGATGGCTTTGATCGGTAAGAGAGATGTGGCTCATGCTTTAGCTGCCAAGGCTTAGATGCTTCTCGAAAAGAATCTTGAGCTTCAAGTCACCACTGAGAAAGAGAAATTGTCACCGCAGACATCGCTGAAGTCGGTGAAGTCGAGGATTGGCAAGCTCAAAGTTGCCTTAGCTTCGCAGGGTCAGGTCAATAATGAGAAAGCCATTCCTGACTTCGATGATTGGCTTGATTCTATTGCGTTCGAGCCATATAAATATGCTCTTTACCAAGAGGGGCGATGACCATGGTGAACGAGATCAGAGGATAATTTCTGATCTCGATTTGTCTTGTCTTGAGGTTGAGGAAAAGATCAAGGTGCGAGAGTAGGTCAGGCTTGGTGAGGCCACAGTCGAGGTGGGGGAGGAGGCTATTGCTGGTGAGGCTTGAAGGCCCTCATTTTTTTTTAATTTTGAATTTTTTGATTTGAACTTGTATTTTGATCATGAACATGATTGTAATGGGATCTTTTGCTTATCTTTAATCGTATCTTGTCTCTGGTTATGACTTACTAACCTGTTTTCATAGTTAATTCATAATCCATAAAATGGGTTCGAATTATCATGAAATTTGTTGATACTTGGATTCGAGGATCCTGGGCTTAAACTTCTGTTAGATACTTTAATGCCCAAGTCAGTAAATCAAAAAAATAGAAATATTAACATATGGTACATAAAATGTATACATTACAGGGGTGAAGCTGAGTCTTGTTTCCATTTTAGAAGTCAATCTTCGGAATGGGGTCGGAATCTGGTGAAAAAAACAGTCATGTTTAACTTCGAACATGTATAGTCCTTGTGGAGGAGGTCAAAACCTTTGTGCTTGAGGTTTCTTTAGTCACCCTGATGCGATCCTTGGTTTCTGACTTCGTAGGGTTAAGCCTCCTACCTGTATTGGACTTTTCTCGACTTACCCTGGGCTTCTATGATAAATAGCCTCTACACGTACAAATTAAATTACTTTTATTAATTTCCATATCAGTTTGTTTTTTCCATAACAAAGTATTCATCACACATTAGCAAAATATTATTAACAGGATGGCAATAGGAAACCATGGGCTCAATATTATAAAACTGTGTTTTTGTTACGTATATATTTTTGCAATACAAGAAATAGTTTTGTAACATATAAGCATATCAGTCTTGAATACATATTAAGTCATTCCATGCACAAAGTTACTTGTTGATCAATAGTATAATAACATATGGGCGTAATGTTCTTGAAATATTTTCAATAATTATCTCAAATAGATACATGCATCGACTAATATATATGTAATTATTATTAATGCCAAAATAACAATAACTTGTTAAAATTATTATTGCAAAAATATAATAAATTATGGTGTATTCATATTACTAATTCTTCTATATTTTAATAATAATATTTTGTTAAAATTATTGTTGCCAAACTATAATAAGCTAATATTTTAACAAAATATTGTTATTAAATTATACAACAATCGGTAATCTGAATACCCCACATTCACATAATGAATATTAAACAAATAAATATATTATTATGATAACATTATATTGCTAATGTCCCCGTAAATATGATAATATGATATTCACAATATGAAAATAAAATTCTAAACCTTTTATTTTAAACAATGTTTGTGCTAATTTTTGCTTGTACATTCGCAACCATAATATAATAAAATTTGCTAATAATATTTCAAAAATCTTGCACTTTCAAATTTAATTATCTAATGTTGGTCCCCGTCGAGTCGATATCAGTTTAGAGGAGGGTGAATAAACTCATTAAAAACTTTACATCAAATGCGGAATGATAAGGGCCCTTGACTCGCTTAGTAACTTATCTATGCACAATTCGATTGAGCACTTTGGACAGCTTGAGTGCAGATTGTGTGAGCTTGTGTACAGTTCAAAGATATGCAATTAATCAAAATAGTACAGCACACAGATGATTTATAGAGGTTCGAAGTCTCAAACTTCTACGTCCTCTCTTCCTTCCGCAGAAGGTCAACTCCACTATATAACTTGAGTTTCTTTACAAATTACATAATGAAGGACAGTTGGCTGAACCTGGTAACTGCTCGCTACCTCAGCGGGTCGACGACTCACACTTGCAGTCCCTAACTGCTCGCTAGGGAGGTAGGTGCTATTGACGTCTTTACAAGGTTTTAGATCTCTTTCGATCTTCAAGAGGTTAGTCTTGAACAAAGGATATCGACTGATGTGCTCCTTCAATTGAGCTAGGTAGTTGATCGGTGTATTGCTGGAACTGAGAAGGTTGCTCTGGCTGGATTATCAACAGCTAGCCGAATGCTTTGACTCTGTGAATTCTTCTTCTCAGTTGGACTCTCGCAGTTTTAGCAAATGCTGAACTTGAGCTATGTGGGAGGGAGAAAGAAAGCTCTGCTTGAATGAAGGCTTCATAAATGAGAGTTGTGAAAAGTCTCGAAAGTCTCTTGAAAACTTTGCTTCACTCATCTTTTATTGAGGAGTGATTTTTATGACCGTTGAGTTCCATTGATTGGTAGCTCTGTTGGTTCATCAATGGCAGATGGTCTTTGTTGGAGCTTTTGGTTGAAGTAGTCGTTGTTTTGCCAATCGATCTCTGTTGGATATTTGATTCCAGTAGCTGTTGCTTTGCCAATCGATCTCTATTGGATATTTAATTCCAGGATCTCCGTTGGAGCATTTATTCCAAGATCTTCATTTTGAGCTATTAACTCTAGGACTCTCTGGCTGGCAATTCTGAGCTCCAGTTTAGCAAGTTTGAGTTCCAGTTGGCAGTTCTGAGCTTGTCTGCTCAGTTCGGCTATTACTCCAGTTGGCAGTTCTGAGCTTCTTCCTCCAGTTCGACTGATCTCAAGTTGTTGAATGGTTTTGTCAGTTCAACTGTTTTTTCTTGAGCTTTCTTGTCAGCTTGACTGATCACAAGTTGTTGGCTAGCTTGTCAGTTTGACTGTTCTTTCTTGAGCTTTCTTGTTAGCTTGACTAATCACAAGCTGGCTGACTTCAGTTCTGACCTTTGATTGATTCGTCTGTTAACTTCAGTTTGGTTGATGTTAAGTTTAGCCATCAGCTGGATACTTCCAGTGTTCAGTTTAAACTGATCTCTTATCAGTTTCTTCAGTCTTGTCGATTTTTCTCTCAGCTTAGCTGACTTAGCTGTCAGTTTGTTTCGACTGGTTCGTCCCTTCGAACCCTCAATTGAATTGAGTTCTGACTGGTTTTCGTATCCTTCCAGTTGGTTGACCATGCTCCAGTTGGGTTGACTCTAGCTTCAGTTGAGTTCCTTCTTGAGGCTCTGGATTGGTCAGCTCAGATCTACAGCTTGGTTTTTAGTCAGTTTTTCAGTAATAGTTTTGATATCTCATCAAAACCTTATCTAGTGGTTCTTTGATAGTTTTTCCTAACAATGTCCCCCTTTTTGATGATCTCAAAACCTTGTCAATGATGATGGAAAAACTGCAAATATTCGTGTGATAGTCGTGCTGTAGTTTGCTTATAGACAAAGCTTGTATCAGGGCAAGTTAGAGCTGAAATTCAAGTATCATAGCATGCTTTCATTTTAGACATGCTTTCATTTTGAGTTATTAGAGCATGATTATATAGGTATCAGAGCAGAGCACAATGCTTGATATTAGAGCATGTCAGAGCATGCTTTTGAGGTATTAAAGCATGTATCAGAGCATAAATCAATGCATATCAAAACATATCATAATAAGCTCTTAAATCATGTATCAGAGCATAAATCAATGCATATCAAAGCATATCATAATCAGCTCTTGATAGTAGATAGGACTACTACTTTACTTCATTAGTTGCTTCTTTTCTTCCTGCTTGATTCTCCTTTTTCTTGAACTTCATGTGTTCTCCAAGCTTCCCCCTGAAGCTGAGCTTCTCTCTCATGATGTACTTCTCTTTGGATCTGCTCCCAAAGAGTTAAATCTTCATTATTTTCATCATCATACCTTCCATCTTCCCCCTTTTTGGCATCATCCAAAAGGGTAAACTGGTGTGGATCGTATGATGGCATTGATAGGTTTGGCAAGAAGGTGAAGGCAATTGCCAAGTTGTCATCATAGACTGAGGGAACTGAAGGAATGGGCATGGGCGAAGAGAACCATGCATAAGCTTCTTCAGTCGTCATGAACTAAACACGATCAGTGATGAGAGGGAGATCTTGCTCTCTGAAGTCCATGGAAGCTAGGTTGGTGAAGATCTCATCGGTTGATGCGATTGGTAGATCTTCAAGAAATGGGGTGCAGGAGGATTTGGCTGGCTCATTGTCAGGAAGAGGAGCGTCAGCGGGTACGCTGAGCTGGATTCGTTTGATCATTGAATCTATTATTTCCGAGAGCGTTGGCGGCGAGCAGAGTGGATGGTTCATCCAATTTCTATTCCAGTGTCCTTCGTTGATCCAGAAGAGGGATCCACGAGTGCGGAGGAGGTGGAACATAGTGGCCTCATCAAGTTGAAATCTCCAGATATGGTATTGGAGGTACCGTCTCAATTGCTCGAATAAGGAGGGATCGTTGCCCTCAATTAGACCAAAACAGCTCCATAGCTGATGGTCGAGAACTTGCTCAAACTCATCCTCAATTAAGTCGCGATAGACTAAGGTGAGAGGTTGTGAGCTGGCGGGTATTGTAGACTGATCACTTAGTCTTGAGAGAGGCTCATTCTCAAACAGCGGCTGTCTTTCGTCTGAGGAGCTGGCAGTTGCTACCAACGGTCTTTTTCCACGACTTAAATCGGAAATTCCTGGTTGGTGCGATCTCTTCGGGATAGGATGGCAGTAGATGGTTGGGAGCATATCCCTTCATCCGATTGGCTCTCCGGTTGGAATCACCTCATCAAATTGACTTAGAATGATGTGGCTTATGCGACCCATAAACCCAACATTCTCTCGGAACGAGCTAGTTGTCGGATCATATTCTGCTCGATCGACATTTGCTCACAGTTGAGCAAGAATGAAGGAGGCCCAGTCGGCTTTACAACCGAGGAATAGAGCGGCCGTTAGATGAGCTTTGAGTTCGGAGAACTGGACCGTCTCAAAGTTTCCATACAGGATGTGACCGATGATATCCAGGAGTTGGATGATCTCAGTTGGTAGGCTTTCCTTCAATTTGTGTGAGCAGTCGTGGTGATATACGTGTGGATGTTTCCAAAGGCTCCACAGTGCATATTTGCTCGGAGTTTCCAAATCCAGTACGTCTTGGCCTTCGCCGGGGAGGAGGAGTGTAGACATCATAGTGTCTTTCGTCACCGTTATTACTTTATTCTGAACAGTGGAGATGACATTATTACCGGAGACGATTGCATTGTGGTAGAACTCCGCAACATGGGTGGGTAGATTCTTGACTGGCATGATCGTCAAGAATGGTAACAACCCCATTTTCTCCAATGGCCGAAAGATTCTTTGGAATTTCTCTGGGCCTAGACGTGCGTGAAGAAGCTCTAGATTGAGAGTTTTATCTTTCTTCAGCTTGCTTACGAGCGATTTGACATTCATCATGTGAAATGAGGGTTTCATTTCTGCAAAGAAATGGTTGTATTAGACTTTCATGCTGAGAGAGAGTTTACAGATGATCAATGCAAGGATGAGAGAGAATTTGCAGATGATCTGAGCCTTCATCTCCTTGCATATATATATTCAGTTTTGCATGCATTGATCGAGGACACTTGATTGCTTCTCTTAGCTGATCAGCTATCCGATTTGATGGATGATTAGCTGAATAAATGATGCATGCATCCCAGCCGTCCGATTGTGAAGAAACTTTATGATCATGTGGCTGAGAGGGAGCAAATTTGAAAATGGGGTAGTTGCCATAAATAGTAAAATATTTTCTGAAGATTTTGCTATTTATATCTCTTAGAGAAATATATACTCCTTCTCTCCTTTGTGGAGTCGATTTAATGTCAATGCAGAGATATTAATGACAACTTGTGAAAGTGAACCATATTTTCAAATTGTAGCCGTTGGGTATAATATAAGGAATTTTGTAATCACAACGGAAATAATTAAGTTAAAATAAGCTTGAGGATTAAGGAAAACTTATCCTGAGTCAGTTGGGATACAGTCAAACTGAATGGTTTGATGATTCAGTGGTTGGATGATCAGTTTCATCTCGTTTCCAGTCACCGCTGATGAGCTCACTCGGAGGCTCTAACTGAACTGAATTGATCAGTTCATTTGATCAGTTGCTTGACCTTCTTGAGTCAGTTTCGTCTTTTTGAAGGGCTGAACTGGACTAGCTGCAGTGCGTCCTTTCGAGCAGTTTGATCACTTTGTCATCGATGCAGATCCAGTTTTGTTCTTTGGCAGTTCGGGCCTTGCTGTCCTCCTGGCTTGGTGAAGTTGCTGAATGGCAACTGATGAGTTTTTTATCCTTTGATTGAGGGATTGTGAAATTCCCTTTGGCGACGGTCTGAACTGATTAATGTTCATAGTCAGTTGCACGCCTTTTGAGCTGGATGTGAGTAGAGGAGTGACATAGCTCTTGGATAGGAGACTTGGTGATGTGGCAGTATCCTCATCATCACTATCTCTTTCATCATCATGCCTTGGATTCTTCTGAGGAGCCATGACTTCAGTATGTGATAGATGTGGTTCTATTCTTTCTGTGGCAGTTGGAGTTCGTCGTGATGGCTCAGCTGACTGACTTGATAAACTATCAAAGTTCAGTTTTCGGTAGAGTGAGCCAGTTGGGCAGTTGACTGATTAATTTGTAACCACAGCTCCTTGAGGCATGATGCTGGTTTTGAATTCAGCTAACAAGGCGGTTGCTGGAATTTTGTTGACAAGCCGGTGATTCATGATGTGTTGAACTTGCACAATGGTTGGAGGGAATGGATTTGACGATCCTATCTATTTAATGCTCCAAGTTTCTTCACGTTACCAGTAGCTCATGCCATGAAAGGCAGTTAGCAGAAAATGAGACTGGATGGACATAGAATGTCTCCAGTTGTACCAATAGAAATACCGGTGGAGTTGTTTGAACAACTCTTGGTCACGTTGTACAACAAAATCAAAGTGTGTGAGAAGGAGATTAGTCACTTCCTTTTGTGCACTTTTGACTGCATATTCACCACTATAGAAAGTGCCAATATTTTCTTCAGTTAGCTGGAGAGGAGGGCATGTGCTTCTGTAGTAGTCCGCTCCATTGTTTGGATGAGGGATTCCGATGAATGGAATAAGTTCATCTGGATTAGAGCAAACCTGGAAATCAACTGGTGATCCAATCTTTGATTTTGGAGAATGAACGGCGTTGGCAGTTGAGTTGCTCAAAGTGTTGTTGCTTGTCTTTGCCTTGGCTTTTCTTTTCTTTCTTAGTGACTAAAGATGGGCAGTTCCCTTCTTGGGAATCCAGTCAGAGATGACTGGTAGTGCTTCATCACTTGGAAGATTCAGTAGGTCTTCAATCATCTTGCTCATTCTTAGAACAAGTCCTACCTTGGACTCAAATTTACCAGATTTCTTTGAGTCAGAGGCCTTGACTACTTGATGCTTGAATTGTTGGAAGACAAATTCTGCCTAGTTTGTTTGTCGCCCTTCAGCAAGGTGAATCATAACCTTGTATCTCTTTTGAGTGAGTTGACTCAGACTTCCAATTGCCCCGAACATCATCTTGTTCGTTATATCAAGTAGAACGCCATACTCGGGCTTTAGATCAGTTTTAGCTGTCGTAAAACTGAATTGCATGTTGTAGGTGGAAGCTTTCCATTCTCTCCAGTATGATTCTGATGATTCCTTTAGTTCTTAAACAGATGAACCTTTTTGTGGAAGTTGGAAGACTTCTGCAATTGTTCTTTCAGTGATTTAGAGTAGACATCCTTGAATCACTGATGACACTGTCTTTCCATCTGCAGATAATTTTGCTTGAAGTAAAAACTCACTCACCAAATTTTGTCTGAAGAACTTTGGTGGTGTTCCCAAGTAGTGAAGAATTCATGTCTTGTGAAGATTTGACAGAAGGGTTGGGTTGTTTGATTCATTTAGAATCAATTGAAATTTCTTCAGAAGTTGCTCTTTGAATAAATTTAAAGATCTGGATAATTTTGCCATTTTTAGAGTTGGCTAAAATTTTGAGAAATTTCAAGAGCTTTGAGAGAGAGAGAGAGAGAGAGAGAGAGAGAGAGTTTTTGAGAGCGTGGGAGGAGTATTTCTAAGAGGCTTAACAGAGGGCTATTTATGAGTGTTTGGGCAGGCTCATAAATCTAATGGTTGGAATGGTACTGGCCCCTGGCCTCTTTTATTTTGGTCGTTGGCATTTAATGACTTGAGACATGTCATTATTTTGTAACGGTCAAAATATTCAAAATAAATGCTAAGATCGACATTTATTTGAAAACAAAAAGATAATCAAAATGAATAATAACAAACTGAATTACAAGAAGTAAATTTAGGGCTTTCTAATCAGTTGAACTTGATCAGCCACTAGTCCTTTTTGTGATCAGTTTTCCTCCTCTTGGCAAGCGGTTCTGTGGAGTCACCTTCATCATCTTCATCACTGCTTGATGACTCAGTTCCTGCTGACTGGAGTCTTGGGTGAGCTTGCAGCTTTTGAATTTGCTCCTTGTGCAGTTTCACCTGTTGCTGCAGGCTGTGGATCAAGTCCACATAGTAAGCAGGGAGTTGAACTGATGAGCTGCTTGGTTGAGTATCAAGCTGAACTGCTCTTGAGTCAACCTCTTCTCCCGCTTCAGTTCCTTACATGGAACTGTGTGGGTGAGCTCATCCTTCTCCATGCTGACAGTCTCATCATAGCTTGGCTCTGGTGAAATCTCTGGTGCAGCAGCTTGGGCAGCCCTTTGAACTGGATCAAGGTACACAGTTATGGCTAGTGTACTTTGGTAGGCAAGTTGATCATTCCCTTGAGCTGTTTGTTCAGCTGGCTGGTCAGGCTCAGCTGGCTCTATCATTGAAGCAGTTGGAGGAATTGATGAGGGAGCTCCTTCATCAGCAGTTGGCTCTTGGGGAGGAGCGGTTTGGGGTTCAGCTGGCTCCTCAAACGGTTGAGCCTTTTCAGCTGACTCTTCTGACTTCTCGGGAACGAGATTGATTTCAACTTCAGCTAGGTAAGGAGATCTCTCAGAGTGGAGTTCTCTTACTACTTCATCAATGAGATCATCCACTGGGGTGGATGTTTGATTTCTTTCTGTAGTTGATGGTTGTCCAGACTGATGGCTTTGATATTTCTTCGTCAATTCATTGAATAGCCATTTGTGTTGAACATGAGAGTGCGTCCATCTCTCTCGTTCTCTCTCTATGGTGATGGCAGGCGGTTTTAATCCTTGAAGCTTGCACAGTTTATCAAAAACATCTTTCATCGAGCCTTCTGATGGATTTGAGCATTCTTTTCTCAGCTGTAGCTGCCTCATTAGATGTTTGCCCTGAGTGATTCCAGCATTCTCGCTGTCCGTCCACCATAGACTTCATTCTTCTTCTCGCTTCCAGAAGCTCATCCCATGGAAAATGAGCAATGAGAGGAAGGGTTCTGAGGGATACACGTGTCTCCACAAAAACCAGTAGATGTATCTGGTCAAAGTATGGAAGAGTTCTTTATGGTGAGTTAGTTCCTGGGCGTAGTGTTGAGCCATATGTTTCTCATCAGCCCATTTCTTCACGGATTCTCCTTTTGAGTAGGCTCTTATGTTCCCTTCAACTTGAGTCATTGGGGGGCATGTCATTTGAAAGTAATCTGCCCCAGCTCCGTCGTGAGGAATTCCTCTTGCACGGATGATGTCTTCTGGGTTTTCACAGGGAGCCATATCTTTAACAGTTAGATTTGGCGGAACCGTTGGATCTGGAATGCGGCTTGATTCCTTTCTCTTCTTAGATTGAGGAAGTAAGATTCTTCTCCTTTTTGTTTGACTAGCTTGCTTCTTCTTAGGAGCTGATCTGGTAGCTGCTTGTTTGGCTGATTGTCCAGCAGTGTCAGCTCTAGTTGCAACTGAGCTTTGTTTCCTAGTGGACGGTCTCAGTTGAGCTGATGTGCCGGTTCCAGCTGCAATGGAGCTTGACTCAGCCTACTGTCTCAGTGTCAAGGAATCGACTGGAGACCTATATCTCTGAGCCAGAGGAATGTCATCTTCAGAGTCATCCTGGGTTGTGCCAGTAACCTGCTTCTTTCCCTTTCCTTCAGCTGTAGGCCTCTTCTTTTTTGGCTGGTCAGCTTGCTCAAGATCAATTTCCACGATTTTAAGTGGTTTTGAGATGAAGTCATTGCTGACTATGCTTTTGAACTTTATTTCTTCAGTCATCCAAGAAAATTGTTTCTCCAGAATTATGCTAACTCGACTAATGTACCCAATCCTTTGTGGGAACTTTTTATCATCCCAACAGCTTTCGATGATATCAACATATCTCTTTAGCTGATCGAAGAAGTATTGTGCCCAATTGATCTCCATTCGATTGTAGATGGCGGCGTAGATCTTGTATTTGGTTTCTGACATTTCTGATTGGCTGCCAGTTGTCCCTACCATTATTTTTTAGGCGATGGCAGCTAGCACTTGATATTCATCTTGAAATCTTAAGATGAGATGGTTGCTTTTATACGGTTGGGTCTCGCCTTCCTTCTTCCAGAAATCATAGGCTTCCTGAAAGTTGATTTGAACTTCTTCCAACTTGAGTCCTTTGTTGGGTAGATTAAATATGTTGCTTAGAGATTCAGCTGTCACGATAATCTCCTGTCCTCTTACTTCAGATCTGATTTCTTTGGGATTTGAGGAACCATTTGAATTTAGGAAGAATTCAGCAACTGGTTCTGGATATATGCGTTCTGGAAATTCTTCCAGAAATGTCTTCAGCTTGGCTTGAGAGAGCTTTTTGATGATTATTCCACTCAGAGGGGAAGCATTGCAGGCTTGAATGAATCAGGCTGGATTGAAGAACTTATCTCTGTCGAGTTTTTCACAAAATACTGTAGAGTCTTCTCCAGATTGACGAAAATTGAACCTCTTGCGAATACGATGGTGGGGTTTTTAGCCATGATAATTTGATGAGAGGTTTTTGATATGAAAAGTGAGGAATTAATCTCGAAGGCTGAAGAATTTTGCTTTCGACCAGAGAAGAGAGAGAGAGATAAGTCGGCAGTAAAAAGTGTTAAGTTTATCTCAAAGATTCAACCGACTTATTTGTATAGATAGGTGAAGCTCATCCAACGGTTGGAACGTTTAGTATGCCCAAATTTCAACGGTCAGATTTATTCAATTGACCAGTCGATTGGCCTTTCGTTTCTATCCGTTGAGGATTAATGAGGAGAGAGAGAGAGAGTTCAATGGTAATATTAGAGTGACACGTATTTTTTACCATTTCCACTATTGAGAGTTTTGAACTTATCTATTTCTCTCTTGTGGCTTCTCTTTAACTTGAAACTGATTACGTCATCAGTTGGCTTTGACTGTAGCTGATGATTCAATGTTGATCAGTTTCAGCTGAGATATTTTCTCATCAGTTCCTTCCTGGCCTCGACTGCTGAAATTCAACTATTTCTCAGTTCAGTTGTTCTTTCAGTTTTACTGTTTTCCTTCAGCTGGTTCTTGAACTGATGTCTCTTGTTGAGTTGATTCCAGTTCCTTTGATTTCTTCATCAGTTTGAGCATTTTGCAGCTGGTACGTTCTGCTTGACTGACTGGATCATCAGTTGGGACCCTTTGGCCAATTCTGCATTGCTTCTTGCCTCAGTTTGAGCAAATGAAATGATGATTCAATTGAGCTGATGGGGTAGGGTGATCAGCTTCAGTTTACTCTCTTTGTACAGCTTCTCGCTTCAGTTCAAACTGATAGCTTATGTGTTCAACTTTCTCAGTTCAACAACTTTCTTAGTTGTGAACTACTCATTCTGATGAGTTGAAGCCTTTTGGTTCAGTTCCTCTCTTCAACTGAGATAGTTTTCTAACCTTTTTCTTCCAGTTGACTGTCTTCATCTTTTGATGCTAGCTCAAGTAGCCCCAGTTGTATGCATAGCTCCATAAACTTTGCTTTAGGCAATGGTTTGGTGAAGATGTCAGCTATCTGCTTCTCCGTGTTGACATATTTGATGTATATGTCCTTCTTCTCGATGTGATGTCTGATGAAGTGATATCTTATGTCAATGTGCTTAGTTCTTGAATGCAGAACTGGATTCTGAGATATTGCGATTGTACTATTGTTGTCACAGAATATAGGTACTTCTTCAGTTTTGACTTTGTAGTCCTTCAACTGTTGTTTCATCCAGAGTATCTGAGCACAGCAGCTTCCTGCAGCTACATATTCTGCCTCAGTTGTTGACGTGGCAACTGAGTACTGCTTCTTGCTGAACCAGGATATCAGTTTGCTTCCAAGAAACTGACATGTTCCACTGGTGCCTTTTCTGTCAATCTTGCATCCACCAAAGTCTGAGTCTGAATAACCAATTAGACTCAAACTGTCGTCTCTGGGATACCATAGTCCAAGATTTATGGTTCCTTTGAGGTATTTGATAATCCTCTTTGCCGCTTCAAGATAACTTTTCTTTGGGTTGGCTTGGAACCACGCACATAGACCGACTGAATAGGAGATGTCTGGTCGGCTAGCCATTAGGTAAAGTAGCGACCCAATGATTCCTCTGTAATATGTTTGGCCAACTGATTCTCCTTCTTCATCAAGAGTTAGTTGAACTAATGTGTTCATAGGAATCTTGAGAGTTTTTCCTTTATTAGCTCCAAACTTCTTGACTAGCTCCTTAGTGTACTTGGCCTGGCTGATAAAGATTCCATCTTTCAGCTGCTTTACTTGGAGTCCTAGAAAGAATGTCACTTCTCCCATCATGCGCATCTCGAATTTGCTTTGCATCAGTTGAGCGAATCGTGTGCATAGATCTTTGCTTTTTGATTCAAAAATTATGTTATCCACATAAATTTAAACCATTAAAATCTCAGTTGATCGTTCTATTCGGGATAAAGTTCGATCAATGACTCCCTTTTGAAACTCATTCTTCAGTAAGAAGGTTGTGACAGTTTCATACCACGCTCGAGGAGCTTGCTTCAGTCCATAGAGAGCTTTCTTCAGTTTGAAGACTTGATCACCAATTTCGAACCCTGGCGGTTGCTCGACATATATGTCCTCTTTGAGAATTCCTTGAAGAAATGCACTCTTAACATCCATTTGGTAGACTGTGAAGTTGAAGTGAGCTGCATCTGATGGCTTCCAATCTTGCAACTGGCGTGAATGTCTCATCAAAGTCGATCCCTTCACTTTGTGAGTATCTTTTGGATACCAGTCTTGCCTTGTTCCTTGTGATCACACCTTGTTTGTCCAGCTTGTTGCGAAAACCCCATTTTGTGCCAATGACCTTCTGGGTTTTTGGTCTATCGACAAGAAACCATACGTCATTTCTTGTGAATTGATTCAGTTCTTCTTGCATGGCCATGATCCATTATGAATCTTCTAAGGCTTCTTTGATGTTTGTTGGTTCCGTTTGAGATATGAAGTATGTGAATAGTGCATGCTCAGTTGAACATCTAGTTTGGACTCGACTTCTTGGATCACCAACTATCTTGTCAGTTGGATGGCTTCGGAGCCATTTGGGCAAGATAGCTTTAGCTGGATCTTCAGCTGGTTCTACTGTGGTGACGTCATCAGTCGCTCTTTCATCAGTTGGTTCTGCATCTTCATCAGTTATTTCCCCTGTTTCAGTTGTGGGGTTTGTGGTCTCAGCACGATTTGTGTCTTCATTGACCAGATTATTCTCAACTGGTTTAGTGCCAGTTTCATTGCCTTCTTCTAGTGAAACTTCAAGCCGCTCTGGAATAATATGATCCACATAGTCCTGCAAGTTCTCAGTTTCACTAGGTAGTACTTGAACTGATGTGTCTATTATTTCTTTGTTCCTGTACTCATTAGCAAATTCAAT
This sequence comes from Perilla frutescens, assembly GCA_026008535.1. Taxonomy (NCBI): domain Eukaryota; kingdom Viridiplantae; phylum Streptophyta; class Magnoliopsida; order Lamiales; family Lamiaceae; genus Perilla; species Perilla frutescens. The sequence goes on from BRKX01000001.1 coordinate 44,609,062, forward strand.
AAATACCACATGACATGTTATTTCCACAACAAGAGTTCATTTATTAAACACTCTGTAAGCTTGTGCGTGAGGTGAATTATACCCAAAAAATATTCCCTCATCAGCTTTAGCACTGAAAGCTTTCAGTTGAGTCTTGCCATTGTTGTGAATATAACATTTACAGCCAAATATTTTAAAGTATGAGATGGAAGGCTTATGACCCTTATACAGTTCATAGGGTGTTTTGTCATGTGCGGTGATGATGGCACTTCGATTTTGAGTGTGGCAAGCTGTGTTGACTGCTTCAGCCCAGTAACCTTCAGCTATGTTGGCATCAGCTATCATTGCTTGAGCTGCTTCTTTAAGTGTCTGGTTTCACCGTTCAGCTACACCATTTTGCTATGGAGTTCTTGTAGCTGAGTGTTCGTGAATGATTCCAAGTTGGCTGAGAAAGCTGATCATTTGCTGATTCACAAATTCAGTTCCATTGTCGGAGCGAATCCTTTCAATTGATTTCTCTTTTTCAGTTTGCAACCTTCTGATCAGCGCTGTTAGCTTAGCGTAAGTTTCATCTTTGCTCCTCAAGAATTCCACCCACGTATATCTTGAGAAATCATCAACTACTACAAGAGTGAATCTTTTGCCTTTTGGGGTCTATGGTCTGACTGGACCAAACAGATCCCTATGTAGCAGTTGGAGGCATTCAGTTGTTCCTGGTGGATGACTTCTATTCTTGAAGGATGACTTCACTTGCTTTCCTTTTTGGCATGGTCCACACAGGCCTGTTTTCTTATATATCTCCTTGGGAAGCCCCTCAACTAGCTCTCTCTTGGCTAGGTAGTTGATTGTTTTGAAGTTGAGGTGGTTCAGTCGTCGATGACATAGCCAGCTTGCTTCAGTTGATCCTTTTGAAAGAAAGCAAGCTTCTGAGTAGCCGGTTGACCAGTCAACAATATACATGTTGCCTCTCCTTATGCCAGTAAAAATAATTACTCCAGTTGACTTGTCTCTTATGTTACAGGAGTTTTTAGTGAAGTCAACTGAGTGGCCATTGTCGCACAGCTGGCTGATGCTTAGTAGTTTGTGTTTTAGTTCATCCACATGAGAGACTCCATTTACTACAACTTTTTCCTTGACCACGAACCATTCTCCAATGGTTCGGCTTTTGGAGTTGTCTCCAAATGTGACAAGTGGACCTTTGACTTCTTCATAACCATCGAGATCTTCTCTGTCTCCGGTCATGTGCTTGGAGCACCCGCTATCTAGATACCAGATATCTTTGGTTTTCTTCATAGATAGGATGCTCTTATCCTACAAAAACAAGGATTAGCATTTAGGGACCCGTTTCATATCGGGTCCTTATTGATACATCAAGCTCTTTGGAATCCAAACTTGCCAAACTTTTGGCTTTTTATCATTTAGAGATCCAGCTGATTTGGATCGCTTGATCAGTTTAGATTTTCTTTCAGCTTTTCTATTTTGAGTTGAATCAGTTGAATGGTACCTGCGTTGATAGTTAGTAGGATAAAACAATTCAACTAAAATGATGTTGTCTCAAGACCTTTGAGCTCTTTGATCAGGCCAATGCCTTGTGTGTTTCCAGTTCACTGGATTGAACCCCTTTGTATCAACTCTCGGTTTATTTCTAGAATCCAGGTACTCGTTATAGTGATGGTAGGGTTCAAACGAGTTTCTTTGATCTCTCCTATAGGTATTCTGATTGAACTTCTTGGCAAGATAGGCTTGAGATCTAAACTAGTTTTTTTTTCTAAAGTGGACTGATCTATCAGTTTTCCTTGGAGGCATACTGTGCTGAGCTGGTGGTCTTTGTTGAACTGAAGACCTTGAATAAGGGGATTGGTTTGAATGAACTGATGGTTTTGGCTGGAATTTTGGCTTCAGTTGACCTGGTGTTTTTGGTTGGGAGAACTGACCGAATTGTCTGGGCTGAGATTGAGGATTTCTCAATATTCCTTTACCTTTGTGCGTCTCAGCTAGTTGCTCATGAGTTGATCTGGTGAATCCTTTTAGGATTCCTTTATCACTGGGTTGAGCAACTGCCTTTCCTTTCTCTAAGGCAGTGAACTTGATGTATCCTAGCCCTGTGCTACTGGTTCCAGTCCTCTGATGATTCAATATCTCATCTAGAGTTTGAGATCCCTTTTTAAACTTGATAGTTACTTTTTCTCTCTCATGGATCTTTTGCTTGATTTTTTTATTCTCAGCTTCTAGATCGACAGTTCTCAATTTCAACTTTTCAAATTCCACAAACTGAGATTCAAGATAATTCATTCTTTCCTGATCAATGCTCAGTTTTCTAACTCTCTTTCTCAGTTCATTATTTTCATCTCTCAATTCAACATGCAAGCAGGATATTGTAGCTAATTGATCTTCTAGCATCATAAGTTTCATATCAAGTTCATTGCTAGAGACAGTTGCTTCATTAATGTGATAGAAGGAGGTTTGAGAATCAGCTGTACTAACCTCTTCATCATTGTCAGCCATGAGGCAAAACAATGCTTCATCATCAGAGCTGTAGCCATCAGAATCAATTCCAGATGGATAGTCCGAATCGTCTAGCACGACATTCTCGTAGTTTACAATCATTGCTTTCCTTTTGAAGAAGTTTCTCCTTACTTTGGCCTTCTTGTCTTCAGGGAGTTCTGGACATTCATATATGTAATGTCCTTGTTTGTGGTAGTGAAAGCATTCTCCTAGATTTCGATTGCCAACCCTGAATGGTTCAGCTGGTCGTTCAGCTAGTTGATGAGTTCTCTCATCTTTTGGGACTTCATCAGTTTGAGGTAGAACTAATTGTTTGTCCCTGACTTTCTTCAGCTTTTCTAACAACCTGGTAACTGACTGAATTTGTTCATTGATGTCTTCAGTCAGGTTCTCCTTCTTTTCGGTTATATCTCTCTTTCACTCGGATGAAGATCCGCCTTGATTCTCTCTGGCTGGTGAGCTTCTGGGCCGGAAGTTGTTCCTTCCTCGAGTATCTCTAAACCAGTTTCTTTCACCATAGAAGGCTGCATCTTGAGCTGATGATGTTGATGCTTCCTTCTTCTGATTTAGGCTGTACTCATGAGCTTTGAGAGAGCCAAACAGTTCTCTGGGAGTGATGCTGTTCAGATTTCTTGATTCTTTTGTAGCGATCACTTTCATGTCCCATTCTTCGGTGAAATTATCCAAAATTTTGGAGTTCATCTCAGAGTTGGGATAGCTTCTTCCCAGATTGGTTATCTCACTGATGATGCCTATAAATCTGGTTTCAAGGCTTGAGATGGACTCTTCTGGCTTCATTTTGAAGGATTCGTATTTTTCGACTGCCAGTTGGAGCTTGTTTCCTTTGATGGCTTCGGACTCTTAGCATAGATCTGCTAGTAAGTCCCATATCTCCTTGGCAGTTGTACAATTCTTTGTGTCCTTCATTCTGTCTTCATCTAGAGTCTGAAATAGTGCAGCTTGAGCCACAAACTCTAGATTCTTCAACTTCTTCTCTTCGCTGGTAAGAAGATTAGTTGGCTTTGGGATCCTGGCTGGTTGATTGATATCAATTATGTGGGCATCATTGTACATCATGATAATGATTGGACCATCTTCAATAACTTCCCACATGTTCTCATGGATCAAGCAGAGATGCGCCTTCATTCTTCTGCTCCAATTATCATAATTCTCAACCGAAAACAAAGGTAGCTTATGGTTTCCCATAGCTTGAAATGTTAGCATAGATAAGTAGATCTGATTCAGTTGATCTGCAGAAATGGCTGATCCTTAGAATTAACCGCTATGATACCACTCGTTGGTCCCGGTCAAGTCGATATCAGTTTAGAGGGGGGTGAATAAACTGATTAAAAACTTTACTTCAAATGCGGAATGATAAGGGCCCTTGACTCGCTTAGTAACTTATCTATGCACAATTCGGTTGAGCACTTTGGACATCTTGAGTGCAGATTGTGTGAGCTTGTGTACAGTTCAAAGATATGCAATTAATCAAAACAGTACAGCACACAGATAATTTATAGAGGATCGAAGTCTCAAACTTCTACGTCCTCTCTTCCTTCCGCAGAAGGGCAACTCCACTATATAACTTGAGTTTCTTTACAAATTACACAATGAAGGATAGTTGGCTGAACCTGGTAACTGCTCACTACCTCAGCGGGTCAACGGCTCACACTTGCAGTCCCTAACTGCTCACTAGGGAGGTAGGTTCTATTGACGTCTTTACAAGATTTTAGATCTCTTTCGATCTTCAAGAGGTTAGTCTTGAACAAGGGATATCAACTGATGTGCTCCTTCAATTGAGCTGGGTAGTTGATCGGTGTATTGCTGGAACTGAGAAGGTTGCTCTGGCTGGATTATCAACAGCTAGCTGAATGCTTTGACTCTGTGAATTCTTCTTCTCAGTTGGACTCTCGTAGTTTTAGCAAATGCTGAACTTGAGCTATGTGGGAGGGAGAAAGAAAGCTCTGCTTGAATGAAGGATTCAAAAATGAGAGTTGCGAAAAGTCTCGAAAGTCTCTTGAAAACTTTTCTTCACTCGTCTTTTATAGAGGAGTGATTTTTGTGACCGTTGAGTTCCATTGATTGGTAGCTCTGTTGGTTCATCAATGGTAGATGGTCTTTGTTGGAGCTTTTGGTTGAAGTAGCCGTTGTTTTGCCAATCGATCTCTGTTGGATATTTTATTCCAGTAGTCGTTGCTTTGCCAATCGATCTCTATTGAATATTTAATTCCAGGATCTCCGTTGGAGCATTTATTCCAAGATCTTCATTTTGAGCTATTAACTCCAGGACTCTCTGGCTGGCAATTCTGAGCTCCAGTTTAGCAAGTTTGAGTTCCAGTTGGCAGTTCTGAGCTTGTCTGCTCAGTTCGGCTATTACTCCAGTTGGCAGTTCTGAGCTTGTCTGCTCAGTTCGGCTATTACTCCAGTTGGCAGTTCTGAGTTTGTCTGCTTAGTTCGGCTACTACTCCAGTTGGCAGTTCTGAGCTTCTTCCTCCAGTTTGACTGATCTCAAGTTGTTGAATGGTTTTGTCAGTTCAACTGTTTTTTCTTGAGCTTTCTTGTCAGCTTGACTGATCACAAGTTGTTGGCTAGCTTGTCAGTTTGACTGTTCTTTCTTGAGCTTTCTTGTCAGCTTGACTAATCACAAGCTGGCTGACTTCAGTTCTGGCCTTTGATTGATTCGTCTGTTAACTTCAGTTTGGTTGAAGTTAATTTTAGCCATCAACTGGATACTTCTAGTCTTCAGTTTAAGCTGATCTCTTATCAGTTTCTTCAGTCTTGTCGATTTTTCTCTCAGCTCAGCTGACTTAGCTGTCAGTTTGTTTCGACTGGTTCGTCCCTTCGAACCCTCAATTGAATTGAGTTCTGACTGGTTTGCGTATCCTTCCAGCTGGTTGACCATGCTCCAGTTGGGTTGACTCTAGCTTCAGTTGAGTTCCTTTTTGAGGCTCTGGATTGGTCAGCTCAGATCTACAGCTTGAGTGTTGGTCAGTTTTTCAAGAATAATTTTGACATCTCATCAAAACCTTATCTAGGAATTCTTTGATAGTTTTTCCTAACATCTAATATCTTAATAATTTATTTCTATTAAGCAATAGAATACTCTCTCTCTCTCTCTCTCTTTGTGTGCGCGCGCGCATTATATGACTTGCTATTTTTATTTAGTATTACACAACTACCCAATTCATAAAATTGAAATGCAAAACTTTTTATTATATTGTGCCAAACTTCATATGCAAATTAATTAAGAATCCTTTTTTCTTGATTTATCCATCTATATTTAAGAAAATAGTGCGTACTAATTAATCAAGCCAGCAATTCAATTATTCATTTTTATTTTATTGATTTGGAGGATATATGGTGAACTGTGATTCTTATCAGATTTCTCACTCTTACATGGAGGAGTAATACTAATTGGGCTGTGTGTCAGTGGTATTTATAAGCAATTCATCATTTAACTTATGTTGAAGCTTAAAACTTGTTTTGATTCTCATATATAGATATCTAAAAGTCGTAGTTATAATTATAGGGTAAATCATCGTTTATATCATTAATTATTTCATTTTTTTCAAATATATATCCCAAATTAATGCTTTTATCAAGGCCTAATTCTTATTGTGTTGTAACCAAATTGATCATATCTATGATATAATTAATCTTTATTCTAATTTTTTAACACATTTTTTAAACTCGATTTCAGCCGAAAAATTCATTTAATTTTAAGGTTACATTTGATTAGTTGTTTTTTTGATAATTTAGGTATTTAATTGATAAAAGTATTAATTTGTTACCTATTTGAGAAAATAAAATTAGTTTGAAGTATAAATGTTGGTTTGACCTTATAATTAAGTTAAACAATCTTAGTTAATTAATTGAAGGAGAATTTTCAATTTACCACCTAAAAGACATATTATCAATTTAATTATTATAACTTAAAAAATGAAAATTATCAATTTAATTAGAATATGAAGTAAGAAAACTGTTAATGCAGGACCTCAAAAATAATGTATTTTTATTATTTTTTTCGAAATTAATTTTAATAAGGTATTTATTAAATTAAATATATAATAAATAAATGCCAAAATTATGTAGAATAATGTTTATGATTTCGAAGCTAACGTATCATTTTCTTCACCCGACAAAATGAAATAAAAGAGGATAAATAGTAGCTATTTTGTCCAGGAGAGATGTATATAAAGTTTTCTATGATTATCATATCTGACCAATACTTCAATATCATCATAACCAAAATAGAAAAATAAATAAAATTTGGACACTTTTGTCGAATTATTATAATCTTTAATTGTTTATGTCACCCACTCGATTGGAATTGCGCGATATAGTAATTACGACACATGTAAAATGTTCCGTTGCAGATTTTTAGCATTGCAAACTCTGATTGTGCCACATAAATATAAACACGCACACACACAAATATAGATCTCATAAAAAGTTGTCCAAAAAGGGTGATTTTGTCATTTAAAATCAACACATAGCCATCAAATATATAAAAAGTTGTCCAAATTGGTGGAGTATTAAATGAATTTTATGAGAGTGAAATAGTGGATAAAAATCTTTTATAAGGCTAAAATATAATATAGGGATAAGGTCTAAATTGATCACTAAACTTATTCGGGGGCTCAATTGGGTCACTACAACTTTTTTGTGCTCAATTGGGCCACCGCAGTGTTAAAATTGGCTCAATTAGGCCACCGCGTGACGGAGACCGTTAGAGCTCCGTTAAATTGACATAAAGCGACGTCGTTTTGCTCTTTTTTTTACCCGACCCGTAGCTAACCCCTAACCCGACCCACTCTTAATCCCTAACCCGATCCAATAATCTAAAAACCACAAAATCAAATCTGTTAATTTGGGGATTTCAAATTCCAAATTCCCCAATTAGATTTCAAATCCCAAATCCCAAATTTGTCGCAGTTTGCCCATCCAATTCCGTTGAGAGAGGCCTCGCAGAGGTTGTTGGAGTCTGCGAGGAAGGAGACGCCCCTTCGCCAGCCACTGGAGAGACAGATGAATCCGGTGATGCCCGATTTTCTGAGAATAAGGCTGCGAGGGCGTCAAACACCGAAATCGATGAAGCAGCTGTTGATTTTGACATGGGTGGTCTCGCAGTCAACGGCGGAGTACGGTGAACTTTCAGAGCTATTAAGGGGCGACCATCTTCATTTGATGAATCCTCAGACAATGAGGAGCTCATCGGAACTAAGTTAGGGTGACGATGCTAGATAATTTTCTCTCGCCCTCCCCTGAATCTATCTCTTCTTCCTCTGAATTTTCTGAGTCTGAATCGATTGGTTGATGATGTGGAGTTGTTTGTGTCTAAATGGTGAGATGTGATGAGTTGGGTTGATGTGTGTGTTTGAAGGATGGGTTGGAAAGAAGAAGGGAGATAGGGGTAGAATTGGATGGCGAGGAGCTGTTCGAGGTTGGCGATGCAGTGACAGGTTTAAGGAAGGTGAAGGGGGGAGGGAGGCAGGAATTGTAGGAGCGAGTGATGGTTCCAGCTGTGAGATAGAGTGGGTCGGATTGGTGTATTTTGATTGTGGAATTTTTTGCAGATTGTGTTGCAGAGGAGTGAGTAATTTTAGCCAATTTTTTGGAATTTTTTTTGGAGGATGAACATTGCTGGAAATCGGTGATGAACAATGAAGAACAAGGAAAAAATGAAAATAAAAATAAAAAGAAAATTAAGAGTGGATCGAGTTAGGGGTTAGCTGCGGGTCGGGTAAAAAAGAGAGCAAAATGACGTCATTTTATGTTCATTTAACGGAGCTTTAACGGTCTCCGTCACGTGGTGGCTCAATTGAGCCGATTTTAACAACGCGGTGGCCCAATTGAGCCCAAAAAAGTTGTAGTGGGCCAATTGAGCCCCCAAATAAGTTCAGTGGCCAATTTGGCCCTTATCCCTATAATATATATATATTCGCTCCCAATTCTCATAAATAGAATGTATTCATTGGTGAAGTGATAATTTTATGACTGAAATTCTGAAAGGTTTGGAATTTGATTTCATCATTAGCTTTTTTAGTAGATACCATTTGTGCACTTATAAGTATATATTGAGGGAGACTTATATGAGACCGTCTTACGGGTAAAAAATACGTAAGAATGATCAAGATTTGAATTCAAACACAATTAAATATCAATTAACTTACAAATATGTTAAGAAATATGATTAATTACCTTAAAAATCATGGACTTTAAATATAGTTGTAAATTTAATATAAACTTTAAAAGTATGCGCTAAGGGTGAGCATTTGATTTTTCGGTTCGGTTCGGTTCGATCCCGAAAATGTTAAAACCGAAGAAAACTGATTTTTTTAAAAATAGAACCGAACCGAACCGGACCGAAATATTTCGGTTCAGTGCGGTTTTGAACCGAAATTTTCTTAAATTTTATAATCTATTTTTTTTTCTTTAAATTCTCTTCATTCGATATAATTAAATATGTACAAGTATGAATTAGCTAATTATCAAGGTTCAAGTTCAAAAAATACCAATAAACAATTAAATAAAGTCCAAAAATATGTAAATTCCAACAAAGCAAAGCCGAATAAACTATAAAGTACAATAAAGTCGATTATTTTTATTGCTAATATATATATATATATATATAAATTCGGTTTTTCAGTTCGGTTCGGGTATTTTCTCTCTGGACCGAACCAAAACCGAAAACCAAATTTTTGCTAGAAAAAGAACCGAATCGAAACGAATTTTAAAAAGAACCGAAGCGAAAAAACCGAATTAATTCCGTTCGGTTCGGTTCGGTTCTCGATTTTCGGTACTTTTTGCTCACCCCTGGTATGCGCAACTAAAACACTATCTTTTAATTTTGGTGTAATTTAACATCCACAATTTTTTTTTGTAAAAAATAATCATATTACAATTAAAGTTTAGATTAAGTTACAAAAGGTAACAAAGTTCATGTATTTTCATTTTTTATATACGAAACCCTAGCTTTTCATGAAATCATTTCACTCTCTGCAGCTTTAATTTCATCATCTCTTTCGCTGCAGTTGCCTACGACTATCTTAATCAAGTTTCACCGGAAACCATAGCCTTTTCGCCGTCTCTCAATGCCTCCGTCAAAAACGGCAGCACCGCCATAACTTCCAATAGCCTTCACGCCGTCCCGTCCACCACTTCCTTCATCGGTAGCTCCTCCACCTAAATGTTATTATTTTTAACAATAGCCCCCCCCCCCCCCCCCCCAACCCCAATTTTTGGGGTTGAAATTTTCTGTTAAACTTTTTTATATTTCACTCCATATTTTATTATGAAATTTATGATTTTAATAATATTTGTTATAGAATAAAAATTAACTATAACATAAATAATCATAGTCAACATTTATCAACAAAAAAAAAAGAATTATAAAATTATAAAATATAATTTTGAAAAAATCAACCATAAAAATGATTTATTAATTAAAAATTAAATATTAAAAAATAATTATAAACCCTGATTGGGTGGGGTGAACCCTAAAAATAATCATAAAATTAAATTAAATTAAAAATTGAAGAAAAAATACAAGAAAAATCAAATTTTGAAAGTGTAACACGGAGTGCAACACATAGAGTGTTACAGGAAATTCCATGCGAAAAAAGAGCCCCATAAACTCTCAAAGATAGAACGAAAAAATAATAAAAAATAATTAGTGTTTTTAATACCTTTTTCAAAAAAATCAAATTTTGAAATGTTGAATAACTCTCAAATTAAAAGTTGATATTTTAATTGCGAACTTTTAAAGTCCGTATTAAATATGCAAATATACTCAAAGTTCATGTTTTTTAAGGACATTAACCCAATGAAATATGAAATTTACTTTAAATCTTGACCCATCTTATAAATTTTGAATCGTTAAACGTTCTCACATGAGTTTTTGTAATAAAACCGGCAGGTATTTCAAAATTGAAAACAAAATGGATTTAACATTCATATATGGCATTTTGAACCTTTGTCGGGACGATAAAAATAGTCAATTTTGTACTTAATTTGATGGTTTAATTATTTGGGAGTGTTATAAAATAAATAGTGTTATTGAATAAGACACGGTGCCGCAAGTTAAGACCAAAATGGGACAACTCGGTCGATGCTTAGGGGCTTCGAAGAAAATGAGTTGCCACTCAGAGGGGTTGGGTCCCTTAAATATACGGATGTTGGGCGGTACATTAATCAATTACCTACATTTTAAAATTTTAATTAAATATTCAATCCCTATTAAAAAAAATTCAACCTCATAAACAAATGGAAATTGTGATGCAAATTAATTCCTCCCTCAATCATCATCATCATCAATATATTGCGTCAACATTTTATACCAAACATCAAATGAATGGGTTGATATATTTGCACTAATTAACATATTTAACTCGTTCTTTACTAAAAAGAGATTAATGGTTCGAATTATGTTCCTTTTACTTCACTTTGCTTAGGAGATCAAATATTTTTCCTTGAAAATCACTGTTCCTACCATTAAAGTTCAAAAATAACTGAACTCATAAAATAAGAATCGTCCATACTTTACATACCATTTTTTATATCAAAGTTTTGACTTAGCTTAGATATTAGTGGGACTAATCTACCTAGATTGCCACTTTCTAAGAGCACTTAGCTTTCATTCCTTTTTAGATAGATCAAATTATTACCGATTACTAGAGCTGTTAAAATGTGGCACAAATCAAGTCGGGTTTTGGGTGGGCTATAGTGCGCCATAACAAAAATCGAACCTCCTGACTCAATTTTGTGATATGTCCCGATAGACCTGACCCGACAATTTTACACTTGGATAGCCAAACTCGACTGTATTTTTGGGTGATTTTTCAATCCCCAATAGCCCTAGCTGAAAATTTTTGTGGCAAGTGAGGTCGAGCTTTCTCACCGTGACTAGGTGGGATTGCATCTAATCGGGAGTCCCAAATTGACAGTTTTTCTGTTCACAATCTTTTGGGTTATGACATGATTTTGAGGTACATGTAGGTAAATTCTATAGCTCTAGGCAAATCTTTTTTTGCTATTTTTATTTTTTATCGTCCGACCGATTGATAAAAAAAAAATCGGTATCCGGTTGTCACAATAAATAGTTGAAGTGTTACAATAGATTTTTTCGGTCGGTGGAAATTTTTAGCCTAAATTTTTATTATTGGACAAAGTAAAATATAGGGTATAAATAATCAAAATTAGTGGACCCGAGGATACATGTCGCCTGAACAATGGGGTGATGCACTACATCCACCTTAGCTTAGAATTTACAGTACATGTAGGACAGATAAAATAATCAAATTTTGAATGGCACTAGTATGGTTAATTGATATAAATGAGAGGTAAAAATGTTCTAAAGATTTTCTATTGACCAAAAAAATTGATTTACTTTTATTTTTTTATGAGTTGGGAAATTGAGGATCTCACCCCGGTCTCTCACCCTTACATGAGTGAGGAAACTTAACTTGTTACTCCATCTCTGTTTTTATTTTTAATGTTGGGGGTAATTCACTACCGCTACCGATGTGGCATGCATTGGATAAACCCTCTTCCTATGTATTAACCTGCAAACCATACAAGAGAGGTAAACCACATTTAGAAAATCAGGTGTGACAGACTCACACCTAGTAGTGTTAGTGGTGGAATTTGAACTTTAAACATTTGACATTACTACATCACTAGGCTATTTCCAAAGGCACATTTGCTTCATTTCTTCTTTTTCCCTCACCAAGTGGATGAACAAATCAAACAAATTTGGTACTAAATATATAATCTAGTTACTCAAATCTTCATATATAAGTCACATGCATGAAATGAATGGACATAAAAAAAAATGTGACGCTAGCTTGATCGAGTTTAATAGTAGCTGGCTGGAATAAAGTTGCTTGAATATTGGTGCAAGCAATTTTGGTAAATATTGCTATTTGAGGAAATCATAACGTCAATGATTAAAAATTATTAAGCAACAAGAATTAGTTAATTAACCAATAAGTATATACCAAAGTGTACAAACACTTACTCTTCCAGCGGTTTTTGTTCCCGCCTTATTTTTATCACTTGAACCGAATTTCATAGCAATTAATAGCTCCTTAGTTTTAGTTTGAATTGGAGAACCCCCAAATAAAATGACTAATGATATTTTATATAAATTCATTGTAACAATAATAAATGGTGTTGTCTGGTGACCTTAATTATATGGGGATTGGGGTTGGGCATGGGGTGGGGAAGGCCAAGGTAAGGTGTGAGGTGTGTGTAGAATATTGTAGGATATTCAACTCTCTCTCTCTCTCTCCCACCAACACACACCAATTAAATTTGTTTAGATATGCAGTTATTTATGTTTATGCCCGCACCGTGATTTATGAGTGAGAGTACCAAATATAACAAATCAGATTCTCTGTTAAAAATTTAAAATAAACTGAATTATAATAAATTTAAATAAAAAAATATAGATTTGACATAGAGGATGTAACACAAAATGATGATAATAAATTAAAAATGAAATATATATATATATATATACTCCCTCCGTTTCATAATATTTGTTGTTTAGGAGTTTTATTTTTGTTTCATAATGTTTGTTATTTTAGATATTTTCACACCATTTCTCCCAAATTTAACCCCATGAATATATGGAAATAGAAAATTTTGCTAAATTTTTAGGAAAATATAAAAGTATAAGATTTTATTTGATATAGAAGGAAAGAGCATATTAGTCCAAAAAATTAATTGTTAATTCTAAATTGAAATCTTAAAACAACAAACATTATGAAACGGAGGAGTCTATATTTGGCATAGTAGATGTAACACAAGATATCATATGGATCTGAAATCCGAGACATATGTGTATTATTACATGAATAGCTTATCTTTCAAAAGCATCCTACGCGCTTCACTACCCCTAAAAAATGTTGAAGGCAAATTATAATTCCAAAATCTTTCAAGAACTTAAATCCCAAACCTTCAATTTATTCATTGTATAATGTACAATTAATATGCCATTTTGTGGGACTAAGACTACCTTCTTCTTTTTCTTTTATTATTATTATTATTATTATTATTATTATTATTATTATTATTATTATTATTATTATTATTATTATTATTATTATTATTATTATTATTTGTGGTGTGGTTAGTGGGTTGAGAAAAACGCAGTGAGCAGGTAGAAAAGTAAAAGAATTTTATTATGCAGTGGCATTGTATGATCATCAATTCCTAAACCCTTAAATGTAAACCCATCTATTTCTGGTGATGGATCTGCTTTCTCTATTAATCCACTCATTAATATCTGCCGTGACATTGTCAGTAATTATATAATATTTCATTTATTTAATTGAGCTTCATTAATACACACACACACATATCTATATCAAAAGGAATCGTAATTAAATCCCACAGATAGAATTTGCAGCTTGTAAGGAGGCGTTAACGTATATTGATGCATAGGGGGATAATTTATATATGTGTGTGTGTGTGTATATATATATATGTATATGCAATTATATTAAACAATTAAAACCATCAATATGAGGATTAGACTATATTATTTATAAATGAAGGTCAGCAATAAATATTATTTAAAAGTTACTATCCTAATACTGAACGCCGCCTTATGTTTATATATAGTTCACTATGAAAGGGTATATATTGAGCCCTAGCTACTTTCAAATTTCAATGCCGTATGCTTTAATTTAAGATTCTTTGACATTTTCGTTCATCTTTTTCACGTTATTAATGATGCAATTAGCTCAATTTATTTTATTAAGGATATTACTTGAAACTAAAATCGGCGCTACTTGTTAGAAATGGATATTAGACCTAATGCATCCTCAAAAAATTGATTTATAAGGAGATGGTTGTCCTCACCTTAATAAATGACATGTGTCAGTTTTGCCAACCACGCCCCCTCACGAGCAGCGTGGAATTATGCCATAAATTATTGATAATTCAATATTGGGGGCCTCAACATTGTTGAGAACTCGATATTAAAGCAATGAATGAAAGATACACACTACGAAGATGGTGGAATGATATGTACAGACTACATTCAAGTATATTCTTCACATGCGGACATTCACACATGAAAAATGAGTTCAAAATGTTTCAGGAGATCAAATGAGAATTTCAAGAGTGTAGTGATAATTTGGTGTATGACTACGCAGATAGAATGAAGTTTATCAAACAAAGGTGTGTTAAGAAACAAAGAGTGAGCTAATGGGTTTTTTTCATGCTGCTATGACTTTTTATCTCATGTTATTATGAGTAATTTTTAATGCTATTATCAGTACTTGTTTCATGCTATTATGGACAAATTTTTTTTTGTTCTACGAAACATATTTATGGGTGGTTTTCATTGAAAGTGTATGAAAACAATTTGATTTGCGTAAATTGAATAAAAAAGAGCAAATTATAAATATTAAAACTTTTAACAAGATTTGTGTAAATATGATGTTGTCATGTTTTAGAGAAAATCTAGGGCTTTCAAATAGGCTGGGTCGGGCCAAATATATGAAGAGGCAGCTCGGCCTTTTGGAAAGTACTTCGGACCTATAAAATTAATGCCTAACTAAAACCTAAAATCGTGTCAAATCATTTTTATCACCTCTAAGAAAATCTTATTCAAAATATAATTTTCGTGTTTATTTTTATCACCATCCATTTTATTTTAAAAATACATTTAAAGAAAATAGAGGAGGGAGATGATGATGATGATGATGTGCGTAGTGTCGTAACACATATATTATTGGGAATGGAAAAGGATCACTGGTTATGGTCGAAGCTAGTCAATTGCTAGATTATAGTTAAAATTCTATTTTTGTCCTTTCTTCTAAAGTTATATTGAAATTTTCTTTTATATATCTTAAGGTTATATATATTAGTTAGAAAAGCTTATAATCGATACGATTATTTTAGATATGGCCCACAAAGTTTGAGGGCAGGAAACTCCACTATTTATATTTGAGGGGTGATTTTGAGCTAAATTCTCGCTAGTCAGAATCTTTTATTATTTTTAATAATTAATTAATTTAATTAATAAAACACTAATTATTCAATAAATTTACATTGATGCCCTCCATAATAATTAAGGTAACTCTATATGCACTTCAATTCAGAAGAAATCGAAGATGGAAAAAACATAAAGAAGTGAAGAAAAGAAAGAAGATGAAGCTGCGCCCCTTTCTTCCGATCCGCTTCTGGAATGATTTTAATAATTAATTACAAATCACTAATTTCATGACAGAAGGACAATATAGTAAAAACATAACATTTAATAATTAACATAATTAATTTATTAATAATACAGTTTTATTAATCATCAAAAAATTAGATTCTGACTAGCCAAAATCTGGCTGACTAGCATTATTCTTTATGTTTATCGTCCCTCGATAGAAAATAAATAATAAATATATACATACCTTTTCGGAAACTATTAAATTCCAAAAGATAATTGAGATTAAAGGTTAGACTGTGCAAAATTCCTACCTACGTACCTATACACAAAACCGGCTGAGTATGGCTTTACGCCGCGTTAATAATAATTCATGTATAATTCATTCATCACATCGTAGGAATTTAGAGTTTCTAATCTATAGTTTAGACCTCCAAACTACTATTTTAATTTTTAATCAACTTCTCTCTCTTGTTATATATACTGTATGCTAATTATAATTGAACTACGGATCGTATATACTTGAGATACGTACGTACATACTAAATAAATATATAAATAAGTATACAATAATGATGTATTTTGATTTGTGAATACGTCATTAATAAGTGGTGGTTGTTCAAACCCTCGGTCGGTGGAGACGGGCCTCCTCTGTTCAATTGAACACCCAAAAAGAAAAAAAAAAGGTAAAAAAAAATAAAAAAAGCTAATTAAAAAGAAAAAGGAAAAAAAAAATAAAAAACAGCTTGCTGCCTGCCGCATTCCATCCCACCAAACGATATACACACTTCTCACACACGAAGAGAAAACACACACACACATATACATACGTACGCATATATATATAACTATATATATAGTAGGTGTAGAATTGTAGTGGTGAATTGTGATCGTCATCATTTAATTTCTTCTTGCATTGAGCATTAAGCATTAAGGAGAGAGATTCTCTTAGCTCATCGATATGATGGCTGAGCTGCATAACTCAGAGCCCGAGGAGTGCAGTAACACAACGGGATCCGGCCCGAATAACCAGCTGAAGAGAGCCCGAGCCCGTGATAGCAACGAAGAGAAAGAAGCTGATAGCAACAGCAAGAGGAATAAAAGCAGTAGCAGCAGCAGCAGCAGCAGCAGCACTCATCCAGTTTATAGAGGAGTGAGAATGCGGGCCTGGGGCAAATGGGTTTCCGAAATCCGAGAGCCCAAGAAGAAGTCTAGAATCTGGCTCGGCACCTTCGCCACCGCCGAGATGGCGGCCAGGGCCCACGACGTCGCCGCTCTGGCAATCAAGGGCAGCGCTGCCATCCTCAACTTCCCGGAGATATCGGGCCTGCTTCCCCGCCCCGCCACCTCCTCCCCCCGCGACGTCCAGGCGGCGGCCACCAAGGCCGCCCAAATGGAACACCTCGACGTGAAGCGCCGCCGGATGGAGTCTCCGTCGTCGTCGTCGGAGTCGGAGTCGGACGGGTCGAGTCCGGCGGAGGAGCTGGGGGAGATAGTGGAGCTGCCGAGTCTGGGGGCGAGTTACGACTCGGCGCAGGACTACGATTTCCTGTTGGCGGGTGACGTGGCATGGGATTACTATATCAATCAGCCGCTGCTGGATAGTTTAGAGGATTGTGGCCTTTTTTTGGAAGATAATAATAATTTGGATGTCGACGTCGATGATTTCATGTCTGCTCCTAATTTTCAAGGCTTCTTATGGAATCATCATTGCTCATAAAACTTCTTAATTCATGCCATGGTTTGTCCTTTTTTCTTTTTTTTTTCTTTTTCTTATTTTCCTTTTGAGTTTTGTGGCCATTTTATTTGCCAATATTTTTTCTTTTTCTTTTTTGTGTCTTTGTTCTATATATATATATATATATATATATATATGCAGAAGATCTCGATCATTACACTCTCTCGTCTCTCTCTCCCATTACAAATTGGGTGTTACGCTGAATTACTACCAATTAGTTAATGAAATCTATTTTCTTTGTCCAAACGTTCATTGATTATCTGTCGCATCATATTAAACGGTACTTACCATGAAACTTAAAGAGAGCATATAGCTTTTAAATTGCTGGTGTCATCACTTTTCTGTGATAATTAAATGGTCATTAGTAGTGATAATTATTAATTACTCTCGATATCTACGCAGGCCTACTTACTGAGTTACTGTATTGTGCATGTGTGGCAATGCATCACTCTTTCTCTCTCTTCTCTTCTTCTTTTATTATTATTATTATTATTATTCTTATTATTATTATTATTATTATTATTATTATTTAGTAATGACTAATGTTAAATATTAATTAGTATTTATAGAGGAAATTCTACGCATTACATGTAATGACCATATGTCATAATAGATCTAATGTGACACTTTCATGTGTTACAATAAATTTATTGTGACACATGAAAGTGTCACAATAGATCTATTATGACACATGACACACTACTTCCTCTCGCGTCATAGAATTTCCCTTGGTTATAGATTTATTGCAGATTGTTTAATAGGATTTCCCTTGATTATAGATTTACTGCTGATTGTTTAGTAAATGGTGAGAGTTTTGGGTCCGCTGGATTTGACCGGATTCTCTTCTTTTGATTTCTTTGTAATCCCCACCCACTTCTGTTATCTTGTTTCCCTTCTGTACATATATATGATCAAATTTACCACAAATTCATATAATTCTGTGCACATGCAAACAGATTTGTACTTGCTAAACCTATAAGTTACACGTTATAAGTGCGTGTCTCCATATCGATTTTATTATTCTTTTTTCTACTATTTTTTATTCAATTTTATTTTCTTTTAGTTCAGTTCGATTTTATTATTTCTTTTATTACATCCAATTAGAATTTATAATTATTTTTAGCATTTAATTTTTATTTTTAAGTGAATATAATTGATTGTTAGGGTTTATTATTCCAAAGTTATGATATATAATTTTTAAAAATTTTAATTATTAACAGTAAATAGTCTCTAGGATTGGTTATAATATAATAATTTTTTTGTAAACAATAGTAAAACTATATAATTTTGATACAAAAACACAATTTGAACTAGGAGATCTCATCGGATAGATTTTACCCACAATATCGTTCGTACATCTTAATATATATAAAAACAAATAGTTATGCCGTTTATAGTAACCTAATATTTTCCCGCCTAAAATACTTACTAGATTTAGTAAGTTTATTTTTTATTTACCAATTTAATTGTATATTAATTAATCATATAATATAATACATAATAGTTTATATATATTAATATATATATATATATATATATATATATATATATATATATATTGAGAAGGTTCATTAATTGGTCAAGCCTAATTAGCATTGACATTTACATAATTAATTAGTACATATCCATATTATAACATGTTTGGACCTATCATATCCGTTGATTGATATTTAACAAAGTTTTTATAAAAAAAAAATTAATTACAGCATGTAAATCCGGACCTATATTCATAATATAAGTAAAAACCCTGGATATTACTGTTACTAACGTAAAACCAATCAATATTAATTAATTAACAATTAAACCATTTCCCAATTTACCACCTCATTTTCATTTATAAATAATTGCATCGATCATCCAACTCTTCCATTCATCGCATTGCAGGATGTGGAACAAGTAAAACCTGGAGAAATGATGTAGAATAAGAATTAAGAAAGCAGTGCTCTTCAGAAGCTTTAAAGATATATATTAGTTAGGTTTTTGATTTTATTTCTTTTTTTAGTTGATTTAATTTGTATAGGATTTTTTTTTGAATTTAGAATAGGTTGCCTATATGTAAATATCATAAGAATATTTTGGAGGCAGCCAAATTTATTTTTGAAATTTTTATGCACTGAGAATAGGCAATAATTTTTATTTTATTTTAATTTACAATAAAAAAATGGATGAACTACATTTTTTGTTAGCGGGTAGGAGTGTTTATGCAAATGATAGGTACGTATGATTGATGGTCCTACCAATTTATGTTTAGCATGATTCAATATTGATAATTAATTAAGGAAATCACTGAATTATCATTATTTAATTGGTTGGTTTTAATTAATACACAATAATTAATTTATGTTCTAAATTAATTTTAATCAACTGAATTAAGCCGATTTTTAATTGATATATACATGAATTACATGGTTGATTATCATAAATTGTATAAACTTTTCAGTTTTCGGGTGCTCTATAATTTATAGAAATAAATATATTGCAGTCAGATTAACGGAGAGTTGGAGACCGAAAGTCAAAAACTTAATAATATGGTTTCAGAGGTTTTTTAGTTACAAAATAAATTGTGAAAAATAAATATATATTAGTTTTTTTTCTTAGTGGGATTAAAAAATTTGTAATAAATGAATCTATATATATATATATATATTTATTTAATATATATATATATATATAATAAAAATATATATTAGTTTTGAGTGAATGCTTTAGAATTGCGAGGTTTATGTACATGTAAATATCTTTTACAATGCAGTATGTAATAGTAATCTCTTTTTTTACATGGAGTCGGAATTTGACGATTTTGTTGGATACATTGAGTATACTTATTATTTATTTTTTAATTCATTGAGATACAAGGTTGTATGCTTGCCATTTTTTGGTGCTCTAAAATTTTGTGGGAGTTTGAGAGTATGAAGAAAGGTTCTAAAAACAAATGGCGTAAAAATAATATAAAATTTATGCTTAAAGTATTTTTTTTTTCTTCACAATATTGAAGATATACCAGAGACAGAGAGTGAAGATAAAATTTATAATTTAGCCGTGTTAGTCCAAATGCCAAGAAAAAAAATTTAGAATGAAAAATATTATTGAAGAAGTAGGAATTGGCTGGGTCGAAAATTGGAGAGAAAAATCGAAGAATGAAAAATCTAAAACATAGCAGACATTTTTTGGGTTAAATATTTCGTATTTGGACATAATTTCATTATTGTATTTATTTTTCAATATATATATATATATATATATATTTAAATTCATTAAGTACATTCAAAATTATTTTAGAGTAAATTACACTTTGATACCTACATTTTGGGTATTTTTAAAACATGACTCACTTTTTCAAAATTAACAAAATAGTACCAATTTTTTAAAAAAAATTACAAATCCAGCATTTAATCAATTTTATGCTCCGAAAATCGTACGTCATTGATTGTATTTTAATATTTTTTTATTGTAGAAATTTTTATGTGGCTGGTGAAATGGGAATATTAAAAAAATTAATTACGTACAATTTTCGGGCCGCTAAATTGATTAAATGTTAGATTTTTAAAAAAAATTAAAAAGTAAGTATTGTTCTATTAATTTTAAAAAAGTGAGTAATTTTTGAAAATGTGCCCAAAATGTAGGTTGTGTAATTTATCCTTTATTTTAATGTATCCACGCATTTTATTGTTCAAATAAATATAATTTTTAGTTTAATGTTTGGTCCATTGAAAAAATAACACATTTTCATGCATTTTATTAGTGAAATTAATGTGATTAATTTTATGTTGTGCGGAAAATTATTAATGATTTTATTTAGCATAAAGTAATGAATCATTATATTCATTTATGAATAAGTATCATTCTGAATAAATGTACGTATATTAATTAATACAGTAATCAAATTACCTTAAACACCCTTTTGTGAATAAATTTGAATATATATATATGTATATAACATTATATTCTTCAGACATTCTATAATTGTTCATATTAATTATTTAACTGTAATTTTTATTATATTATTTGTACAAACTATTTATAGTAAATTAATTATTTATCTCTCGCCGTGCATCGCACGGGATGTAATACTAGTTATATATACACACACAAATATGTACATACATGCCAATTAGAAAGGTGGTCCAAAGCATCATTTATTAGAAAGGATATTGGTAGTTTGAGACTTTCACTCTAATTTCTATTTTCTACTCGCAGCTCTGTCTCAAATATATGATCCGGCCAATTAAATATTTGGCTTGCTGAGTTATTCAATTCAACTTCCTATGTTACCCTTGCTTAATGAAGCTCTGAACTTATGTAATTTGATGTAGCATTTTAATATTTAAGACCATAGATAACATATTTGCAAATATAATAATAGGACCAATTATATTTTTCTAAAAATAAAAATAAAGATAGTAACAGCAGCAGCAGTAGCTGCTGCTGCTGCTGCTACTACTACTACTAATAATAATAATAATAATATATTCTTACGCAAATAGTGTGCGACTGTGTCGCAACAATAATATGGTGTAGATATAATAAAATAGTGTTTTTATTTAGAATAGAAAAATTAATCTTCACATCATAAATTTTCTGGTTCGAAAATAATTTCTTGAATGAGGACTATTGTTCGTATATTGTTTTTTGAATATTGAAAAAAATCTACTTAAAAATTAAACAAATTCTAGTTCGAAAAAATGTTTTCAATAGTGTGGTGTGAAGAGTAAAATCTTCGGTGTAAGTCGCCTGTAGTAAAATTGCCATCTGGACAGTTTGACTCTGCATCTCTGCTCAATTCTGTTTTTGGAACTCAAGATTCTTCTCACCCTTCACAGAAACAATTATTTCAAAAAATAAAAACAAATCATGTGATACACGGAAAATATTTTACACTTTATAATCTTAATGATCTATTTATTTTGATTTATAAATTCAAATAAAAATATTTTATAATAAAATATAATTTTATTTCTTATATACGCATATATATATACACTTTAAATATAAGGATATTTGTTTCAATATAACATGTCTATAATAATTGGATAATACCACGAATGTAGCAAAACAAAACAAAATAATTAATGGTTTGATAATTATATATTTGTTCGGATACTGACTAATAACACATTTATCGATAATTATTTCTGTCTTTTATTAACAACATTTTTTTAGGAATATTAACAACATTTATTGGTATTTCACATATATTGTTATCCATGAAGCCTAGGCCTTTAATTGACAAAGCTTGTTTGTTTTTAATTTTAAATGAAAATTTATCACTTTTTACTATAAAAAACAGAAAACACGTTTGTTTATTGATTTTTTATTTCAATTTTCATATTTTCAAATCATATATCATCTATGCATATATATATAAATATATATATATATATATATAGGAGTTGATTCAAATAAAAACCTATCTTGGTGTGAAAACTGCAGACTGTGCTTTTTTACTGTATTTTTAGTACTTCTCTTTATGTATTTTGATGCTAATTTTTTTAATGCTTTCCTTATTGTGTTTTGGTGTTAGATGTTGTTAGCACCAAAATACAGTAAGAAAATCTAAAAGTACACTAAACAAGCATAGTCCGCACATTTTCACACCAAGATAAGTTTTTATTATAATCAACCCCTATATATATATTATTACTTAAATATTCACCAATTAATCGTAACCATACAATATTTATCTTTTCATTTGAACTACAAATTCAAATTAAAAAACTAATCAAATAAAAATATTTCAATTTTCCAAACCTATAACACTAAATTTTAAATCATTCATCACCAAAAAATCATTATAATTTTTAAAAAATCTTACACCTCATTAATTGAACTGAATATGCTGAAAATTGGAAACTCAAGTAAGAAATAAAAACCAAAACTGAAGTTAGAAATAAAACAAACATTCCCTAAGCTTCTGCACTGGTGTTATTTTTCTTTATTTTATACTTTGACCTTTTCACTTTTAGTTCGAAATTAAGATTTTTTTTTTCTTTTGATTACATGATGAAGACTTGACCTTTACATATCAATTTCACTCTCCGATTTCGATTATATATATATATATATATATATATATATATATGACAAACATTCTCATATAATCGTCAATTAAATTGTTATATTTATTTTGGGTGAGAAATTTATTTGAAAGCTCACCCCGACCTTTCGATTTTTATCTCACTTTTTTCTCTTTTCTACAGTTATTTTATAAAATTTTCAAGTCAATATATTGGCGACAACTATTACATGATTGCTATAATTTTTTTTAAGGAAAAAAGATTTTATTAATTAGCTACCTCCCTTAACCAGATAGGATAATTTTTGTTTCAAATTAAAAAATCACCACTTCTAACACTAAAACGTGCCAACGTATGTGGAACGACCTTTGCATCTTTATACATATGTCAAAAATCAATAACAAAACTTGCTTTTATTACTTTATCAAGAATTGGAAGATCAGTCTCCAGATACAGTTCACTCTCTTCACCATTTGCAACACATTCGAATAGCTAAAAACGAATTAGAATACACAACAAAAGGAGCAAGACCCTCTTGCAAACACAACCCGATCTCATAAAACCCTGTATTAATTTCACCATCAAGCACTGAGATTGGACGTTGGTTTGTCTTTACCAGAGCTGCATATCATCCCTTCACATTCCCTAACTACTGCCCCCACTCCAAACAAACCTTCACCATCGCTATAATTCATTTTTGCTAACTACTTCTGCCAATTTTTTCGATCTGTCTACTGAAAACCAATCAATGTCCATTATTGTTTATGTAATTCAAAATTAATATGATGCATAGCATAAATTAACTAGAAAGGTTCTAAGAATAATATTTTTTTTGGATAGAGGGAAGTAAATAGCATTCATTAAGAAAACTTTGTGAGAGAATCTAACATATAAACGTTGGTACCATTTTTCAAATTTTGAAAATTTTGAGGTGCGAGTGCTGATTTGAGTATCTGTATGTTGAATTTATGAAATTGTCACAACTTTTTCAATCATTTGGCCATCTCGTTAGATGGTTAAGATTGGTCGTTAATTTAGACATTATGGGTATGTTTACATGCTAACCAATCATACAACGATGCTAAAAAACATATGCAGTGCTATTTTATCAAAAAATAAAATAAAATAAAATGGTGGCAATTCGTAAATATAATTAGATTATTTTTAAAAATGCAATGCTAAAATACTACATTCATACAAATGCTAAAAATGCTATATTTATATAATACTAACAAATAACATATACAATGTACGTTATTGATCTTATATATATATATATATATATATATATATATCTTATCTTATCTTATCTCTGAATCCAATAGTTAGTTTAAATGGACAAAATTAGTTCCTAGTTACACACTAGGATTCGGTGGAGTGCTGGGTACGTACCAATGTTAGGATTTTATTAACCTATAATATAATATTTGTGGTTATGCTCAAATTTTCCATAATAGTAAAATTAGTGATATTATTACTCGATTTATGCGAATTTATTAATTTAAATACATATTTCTTTGTGTGTTTCTTTAATTTGCATTATAACTGTTTTTTGTTCCCAAAAGTTTCCATCCCTGAATGTACGCATCCTCACCGTGATTAAAAAAAAATAAAAAAAAAAAAAAAAAAAGAGGAGCATTTGTCTCCATGAATTGTATTAATTGTGGTACGAGATGGTCCTTCAAATTAAAAGCCAAAATGTTAAGCATGTTTTAGTAGACGACAATATATATAAAAAATCTAGGTATAAATTAAGATTGTCAAGATGAATAATGTACGTGTGTGGTGATGTATAAGAATTGAGACGATGAGTAGCAGCCACACACATCCACCAACAATGCAACGTGAGTTTAGGTGTTCATGGCTCCAGACTCTTCGACAGTGTTTGGGGCTCTGCTTTCGGGTCACTCCATATTAATTTAGAAGACCCCTGCCCGGCCCTCATGTATATAATCATGTACGACTCCGATCACGTTAAGGTCCCGTTTGGTTTGGTTGATAGAATAAATAAAATTAATTGAATCGAGTATGATTGTCTTATTCATACAAAAATAATCATGTGTTTGATTAATTGATTGATTGTGATTTTAATTAATAATACAAGATACATTGACGATCATTTCGAATTTCATCAAATTAAGATGGGATAAAAATAATCACTGGAATATTAGGATGGAGTGATAACTTATCATTCAAACGAGTGATAGAGCTAGGACCATCATCAATAACGAGTTCCAATCCTGCAAATTGAATCAAATGAAGGTGATAATTTTGTAATATATGTTAGAAAATACAATGCTCGAATTCAACATACACATGCTCAAATCAGCATGCAAATCTCTTAGAAAAAAGGAAAGATCTTAACCCCACATCTAATTAATTTAAATGCTTTAGATTGATCCTTAATTTATATACTAAAGTAATATTGATATTTGATCTCTTAATTATACATGTGTGTGTGTGTGACTCATGATGATGGAAATACATAGATTTTTTTTTAGTAAATGAAAATAAAGAATCTATAATGCATTCACTCACGCCAGCTAGATAAGTTTTAATTTTCTTATCACAAACACTTCCATGTTCTAGATATAAATAAAGTTTATTTGAGATAAACGGGTTAAATTCGCGGGTCAACTCACTTTGTCCAAGTCAATGCGGGTCAATCCGTAAACTCGTATCACATGTATCCATAAAAAGTAAGGGTTTGCTAGTTATCTTATACTAGTTAATTTATTTAGTGCAAATTGTGATTTTTTCCATTCCAATTAATGTTCAGAGTTTAGGGGTTTAGGGTCTTTTTAGGGTTCATAGTTTTTTTAGTATTTTTTGGGAGTTTATTTTGTATTTTTTAGGGTTTATATTTTTTTCCTAAGTTTTATTAATCTCAAGTATGAGTTATATTTAAGTTGGAAAAATGAATTGTCCAGTGCAATGCACGAGCCCTCGTATTAGCCTCGGGTAAGTGCATTGCGCGAGGCGCCGGATTTCAAAAAAATTAAATTAATTCACTTTTCTTTTATGATTTATTAATTTCATTTTAGAGTATAAATTTATATTTATTTTAAATAAATTAAATCAATTCACTTTTTTTTAGAATTCATTAATTATATTTTAGGATATAAAATTTTTAGAGTAAAAATAAAAATAAATAAAAAATCAGAAAAAAAAATAATGGACGTGTGACCTACACACGCCGTACGTGGAGTGTGAGGGCCACGCACCCGTCCGATATTGGTGCATATAAAAAGTGTGCATGAAAGTGTTCCTCTATCTCCGTATTGGCTAATGGTTAATGATAGTGAAATCATATTTATTGGTGGTCGTATTATAGAAATGTCCTTATTAATAATTACTATTAAAAATGTGAGGTTTGAGATTGACGCCTCCTATAGCCATATGCAAAACAACAGGCTTCTCCCAGCTCAGACAGGGAGATTCAAATCAATTTTTATTTTTCCTTTTTGTAAGAGAGAGATTCTAATTATTTTACTCTATGTTATGTACTCCTTTTTCCTCTTTTTTTTTTTTTTTTGCAAAAAATAAAAATTACTCTCTTCTGGTCCCGCGAATGTAGTTATCTGCTCCTTTTCATACATATTAAAAAAATATTTAATGTTATTGAAAAAATAAAATTACATAAAAGTTTCTTAACTAATATATCATTATTTAGGCATTTAAAATAAAATGATTGTTAATTTCAACTAACATACATTAAATATGAGTTTATTAAGAAAATGAAAAATTTAATGCATCTCTATTCAAAATATATTTAATATTATTGAAAAAATAAAATTTCATAAAACTTGAATTCTTAATATACCCTTATTTATGTATTCAAAATAAAATGAATGTTAATTTCAAAGAACATTAAATATGAGTATATTGCATCTCTATTAAGAAAAATGGGGATCATATTTTTCGGACGGATGAAAAAAGAATAAGAGATTATAATCACGGGATGGAGAGTGTATTATTTAAATTTTTCATCAATAAATTCAGTATGGAAATATGGCATGGCATTCGATGAGGCGGAGATTTATGTGGCATTTGACTTTTTTTTTTCAAAATATTTGTGATTTAATTAATTTGGGATTTGTAAATATATATTTTTAAGGGTTAATTGCTTTAAAAATCATAAACTTTGAGCTTAATTGCAAATTTAATATGAGTTATAAAAGTAGGCAGTTAAAACAGCAATTTTGATTTCATAAATTTTAAAGCAATTAGCCCTATTTTTAACTTAATATTGCAGTACTGTCACTGTTGTCATTCTTTCCATAAAAAAACAAACATACAAAAAACATACAAAAACAAAAAAACTTTTCCATTGCTGCTAGAAATTAAAAATTGTTGTAAACTAGAGAGAGGCGAGAGAAAATATGAATTGTATGTATTCAATATGAGGACCAAATGCCTCTATTTATAATAGTACAAGAGATAGGGTTTTAGAGTTAGTAACTTGGCCATCACTCATATCATATATATCTATTAGATATATTTACAACACTCCCCCTTAAGTGACCAATATCTAAAACAAATGTTACCTCATTAAAACCTTGCTAGAAAAACCCAGTGGGAAAAAATCTAGTCGAAGGAAAAAGAGTACAACTGCTCCCCCAGATCTTGAGATCACTGTAGATCTTTGAGTCGGCACATGCCGATCTTGTGTACCAACTTTCTGAATGTTGATGTTGGTAATGCCTTTGTGAATAAATCCGCCAAATTGTCACTTGAGCGAATTTATTGAACGTTGATATCGCCATTCTTTTGGAGATCGTGTGTGTAGAATAACTTGGGAGAAATGTGCTTCGTCCTATCACCTTTGATGTATCCTTCCTTGAGTTGCGCGATGCAAGCAGCATTGTCTTCATACAAAACAGTTGAAGTGGTCTTTGATGAAGGTAATCCGCATGACTCTTGGATGTGACTTGTCATATTTCTCAACCATACACACTCTCGACTTGTTTCATGAATTGCAATGATTTCAGAATGATTTGAGGATGTTGCAGTCAAGGTTTACTTCATAGACTTCCATGATATAGCAATTCCACCACATATGAAAACATAGCCAGTTTGTGACTTGGCTTGATGTGGATCGGATAAAAATCCTGCATCTGAATACCCTACCAGAGAAGAATCGGAATTTTCCAAATAATATAATCCAAGGTCTATGGTACCCTTCAGATAACGTAGAATGTGCTTAACACCATTCCAATGTCTCAAAGTGGGTACAGCGCTATATCTTGCGAGAAGATTTACAGAAAAAGCTATATCTGGTCTAGTATATTAGCCAGATAAGTTAATGCTCCAATTGCACTTAGATATGGTACTTCAAGACCAAGTATCGTTTCACCATCTTCAATAGGTCGAAATGGATATTTCTTCGTATCAAGAGATCTAACGACGATGGTGATGCTAATGGATGTGCATTATCCATGTAAAAGCGTTTTAACACTTTTTCTGTATATTTGGATTGGTGAATAAACGTTCATCCTCGTACACGTTCAATTTGCAAACTAAGACAAAATTTTGTCTTTCCCAAATCTTTCATCTCAAATTCTTTCTTCAAATATTCAGCAGTTTTATTGAGCTCTTCAGGAGTCCCAATTAAATTCAAATCATCAACATAAACTGCTATAATTGCAAATCCACTTTCGGTTTTCTTTATGAAAACACAAGGGCAGATATCATTATTTTTGTATCCTTCTTTCAACAGATACTCGCTCAATCTATTATACCACATACGGCCAGACTGTTTCAGCCCATACAATGATTTGTGCAGTTTAATCGAAAACATGCTTTTGGGTTTTGACTTTAATGCTTCAGGCATTTTATAACACTCCCCCTTGGACATTACGACGTGATGTTCATGCCTCGTTAAAAACCTCGCTGAAAAACCCAGTGGGAAAAAATTAGTCGAGGAAAAGAGTACATGGCATACGTTTATATGTGTTGCATTAGTTGCCTCATTAAAAACCTTCACTAAGAAAACCCCGTGGGAAAAACTTAGTAAGGAAAAAAGAGTACAACCATTGAGCCTTCAGAGAATAATGTAGACTTACAGGGTCTGACCTTCAGGGCCTAATCTTCTAGATTATTTTGAAAATTATCGTTCCCCTTCAAAACTACAATCATTGGAGCGAACTTTAAATTTCACAACTCTTCTATAGTTTATATGTGGGTAAAAGAAAATAATATGTGTTACCTCAGGTAACCTTTAACTCACCCACTATTCATTTGTGCAACACAAATACATTGTCTTTAAATAGACAATAGGAGATAATATCATTCGTCGCGCTACACATAAAAATAACATTAAAAAAACCAGTCTCAAATATGACAATACGAGGATCAGAATATAGCCAACATTTGAATAGTCCACTAATGTCATGCCATTGTTTATTTCATTAAATAATATATATAATTTGAAAATAATGGAGGATATAGTAATTGACATGCTAGTGTCTCATTGTAGAAAAACACTAAATCTTGCTTGCAAGTTATTTATAAATATGGTACCTGGCCAGGTAATCTTGCAAGATAAAATATTGTAAGGAACTGCTAGTCCTAAAATATCCTCATTATCATCTTTGAGTTTAAATAAATACTCATTCACTTCAAGTGATCTAACAATTATTGGTGTGTTAAATGTGTGAAGCTATTCATAGATAGAATCTCCATAGATTGGCTGGTGTGTATATAAAATCACATAAGGTGATTCTCGATCTGCAAGCCGAGACAATACTTGGTGCTATCCAAGGCTTTTATTTCAAATACTCCGTCTTTAGGCATGAGTTAACTTTTCTCACAATAAATGTTGCGATGTTATATAATAAATTTTAAATCCATCAGGATTTTCATATAAATATTATCGTTCAATGACCCATATAAGTATGTGGTCACAACGTCCATTAATTGTATATCCAATGCTAAAATTACTGCCATTTATTTTATGTAGCGGAACATAATGTTATTGTTAATAGGAGAATATAATTTATGGAATATGGGTCTCTGCGTAAACCCATAAGCTACAACCTCTTTGTATGTCTCACCACCTTATTAATTTTATCATTTCTCATTCATAGAAATGCTCATTTGTGTCCTATTGAGACAATAATTGTTTCGCGGTTGAGCTTTATGCCTTTACCTCAATTGCTATTTTGCATTTTACATAATCAGAATATCAGAATGCTTCTGGCAATCTGCTTTCATCGTAAGTTTTGGATCCAAATTATAAAAGCAATTGTGGAGACAATATATGTTGTCGACAACTACGTTATTTATGCTATATATCTCTCCCATATCTATAAAATATATGGTACCTTTAATATTAAAATTAATCAGATCATTGTCATTTCCCATAATATTTCGATCTGATTATTCCGCAATCTCAGTATTAAGATTATTTGGTGCACGTGCAAATATACTGAGATTTTCATCTTCAAGACGATCCTCTTCAGGAGGTTCTAGGAGTTATTGCATGTCTTTGATTTTTGTTTTCCACGGATTTTACATTTCAAATACTTTTTCGCTTCTAGCGTCAATGAACTCTTTCGCTTCTGGCGTTGAGTAATCCGAACTCGAATCTATATATGTGGAACTTCCACAGTTTGTAATGCAAATATATTTAATAATAACTCCATTATGATAACTTTTGACAGTTATGAACTTTTAGTTCATGTAGTGCGTGAAAATATTTAATTCAATGAGAATTTTGTGGCATTATTTCAGTCATATCTCCCCCTAATGCCGATAAATGATCATAAAATCAATGTACCAATAAACTGATCCCCAATTATTGGCTCTAAATAGGTCAAATATGATATAGTACTATTTATTTTTTTCTTTAATTAAAGAAAGTCAATATAGGTACGTTTTGGTGGTGATAACAAGAATTCACAGATGGGAAATGTTTCTTTTGTTATTCACACACTAATATAAAGTGGAAATTACCCGAACACTCATGTCATAATTCCAAACTTTGGGTCTTTAAATTTTTTAATATATCGCCACATAAAATTGTTTGATTAAATAAATGTATATTACAACCTTGATAACTTTTGAAAACTCAACTGGAGTAATATTCAAATCAAGATAGATATAATATTTAACAAATATTAAACTAAAAAAAATGATATTATATCATCAAAAAAATCAATTAAGTTGCGCTCAAGTAATCATTGACATCAATATTTAGTCTTATTTGCTGCTAGCAAATTGACACAACTGAGTTATGTTTCATAACTTTGAAATTAATATGTAGTACCATAAAATCCAACTTCTACAACTTCTAGGGGCACTTTATAAGTCATTATTCTCCCCTCAAAAATGTAATTTTGAGTAATATAAATATTGTAAATAATCGAATTAAATGATCCTTCAGGAATTGTATAATTAAATGTTCCTTCAGGGATTTCGAAGAAATAATATTTTTCTTGAACTTTTGTTTTACTTGGTGATGATAAAAGACTAATAATGATTTTCTCTCTAGGTAAAGAGAGAGTTTAAAATATTTCGCTAAAAGTGGAGAAAGTAAAGTACAATTCAATACTTATCAAGAAATCTGAATAAGTGCTAACACATATAGAGCACATATTCTCCAAATAATACCATGATATCAAAAATCAAAGATCTCCAAGTAAAAACAATATTGATCTAATGTCAATTATATCTTTCACATAAATCTTAATTGTCGATAAATAAATAAACCAAGTTATAGGTAGGTAGTGCAAGTTATAATCGAATATATAAATATTTTTTCTATATATGCAAAGTCAATTAATATCAACCAAGTTATAACTAGGTAATTATGACAGAAGTCGTGATATTTAATCTTGCCCATGAAATTATCATGAAACCATAAGGATTCAATAAATTAAGAATTCACGATGTGAGCATAAACATAGAAGATAGAAGTTGATTCTTTTTTTTTTTTCATAAACAATATATATGGACTGCTCAATAACCGAAATTAAAATAACATGAAATAATAGTTTCTTCACGAAAGTATCCTTACTATCAACACATCGGCAAAAGAAATAACAATGTGACGGACAATATCAAAACTTCATACAAATTTTAATTACCGATGAAAAATATTTAATTCTTTTGCAATCTCTCATTATATTCACAATAATATAAAATATTGATTCACATCAAATTTAATCTCAAAGTTTTGATTTAGAAATTACCTCGTAAGAAAGACACGATTCTTTCCTATGGCATACCTTCGATATTAATTCAAACTCAATTGGCTAGAGACTCGTGCTGATAACGTGTTGTAAACTAGAGAGAGGCGAGAGAAAATATGAATTGTATGTATTCAATATGAGGACCAAATACCTCTATTTATAATAATACAAGAGATAGAGTTTTAGAGTTAGTAACTTGACCATCACTCATATCATATATATCTATTAGATATATTTACAACATAACGTCCCAATTCTGTTATTAAAATTGAAACGACCCAGTCCGCACATATTCTTTTTGGTAAATTACAAAATTAGGATGGGTATCATTCCACAAGTCACCTAAAAATGATGCTTAAAATTGTGATAAAAGGTCTATGTTTGAATTTCACCGGTACTTTCTTGATCGCAATCACGGTCCATGGATAAAAATAAAATAAAATTCATTAACTAGATCAGCAACGAAAGGAAACAGTATTTACATTTAAAATTAAATAATACAAATTAACATTTAAATTAAAGCTAATGTTATTGATATTAGTAATTATATATTATTTGCAATTTTTCTCTCGATTTTATAGGCATTTCATATCACATGCGTAGCATGAAAAACTCAGTGCAGATGTATATGATTAATTGATTATATATAAATAATAAAAGAAGATGGTTTTTGCTACTCCTCCCTATGTGTCCAATATTTTCACCTTCAAGGAGAATATATTCCCCAATACTTCTCGAATTAGGAAATTTAATTTGTATAAAATGTAGTTTCGGAATATTTAAATAGTTCGAGGGATGATAAAATTTTCAACGACTACTATACCTTATATAGTAGAAGGAAAAAAATCCTAGTAGATGGAATCAACATTTTTACAAGCGCAAAAACTCATGTGCATAAGATGTATATGAGACGGTCAACGCGTTGACTCGGTCAAAGCGTTGACCAAAAAAATTGTGAAAATTGGTGATACTTTTTAGAGATACAATTGATACTTTTTTTTTAATTTCGAATGATATTTTTTAGTGTGTCAATTGATACTGATCTTAACAGTTTTTTTCTTTATTTTTTTATTCTGCCCAATACTTTTTATTGATACAAATGATACTTTTTAGCCTTTGAAATGATACTTTTCAGTATTATGAATGGTACTAATTTTGACGGATTTTTTGGTCAAAGCATTGACCGGGTCAACGCGTTGACCGTCTCATGTACATCTTATGTACAAGAGACTTGCCCTTTTACAAGTTACGATATAATAAGTTATATATTTCATTTAGAGTTTATTGCCTTAAAAGTCATAAACTTTTAGGTTAGTTGCAAATTTAACATGAATTTTAAAAGTAGCCAATTAAAACATCAATTTTAAATTTGTGTGATATTCAACATCTCCAAATTTTTATAAAACAAATTGATCTTCAATCCAACATACAATTATGACCACTTTGACATCATTTTCAAAAATTTCGAGTTACAACGGGCTTGAAGAGACAAATAAAATTGTATGTTGGACTAAAGGTCAATTTATTTTATAAAAAATTGAGAATGTTGAATAATACACAAATTCAAAATTTGTATTTTAATTACATACTTTTAAAATTCATGTTAAATTTGCAGTAAGCACAAAATTCATATTTTTTAAGAAAATTAACCTTTTTATTTACTATATAGAAGTAATAACTATCATCCACAACTGTGTTACATCAAAATATAATTAATATGGCATTTGTGGTAAATGATAATTCATGTGCAGACCCCGAATTTAACGTAGCCCATGCGGTGTTTGTCTTATTTCTTTTTTGTATTGTTGCGCTATTTTTGTCTCATGTTTTTATTGTACTCATATTATTATTGATTGCAACATTGAGCCAATTATCACTACAAGAAATTGAACCAATCAAAACATTCCAACTTACATATTCCTATTGACGTATTTTTTAAATGGTTTTGTGGGATTCCAAATGATTTTACTTGATGATTTTTTTTATTAATTTGTTTCACAATTCCGATAAGTAAAATACATGTGATATTTTTTAGTAAAAAAAATAAATCTTTTTTAAATCCAAAGGGTACTAATTATGCCCACTGGAATATTTTCTCTCAAACAAAAAACCAATGAGTATATTTAAAAAAAAACACACATACTTCAAGAAGCACTAATAAAATTAATACTTTCAGGATTTTTTTTCTAATTTTCTTTTAAATTCTTTTGAACGGACAACATATTTTCCCTATTGGGACTCAATGTGTTTAATATATAGATGTGTACATATATATTAAAAGAGTTGGACTTCCGTGCACAAGTCTTATTGAAGACCTTATTTGCGGCAGGCGCGTGGGCGTCACGCGCCTGTCGTTTCGTTTCATTTTTTTTTCCTGGGCGATTTTTTTGGTTTGTTTGTTGATTTTTATCTGATTTTTTCTTTATTCCTTCAATTTTGTTCCCCAAAAATTTATACCATAAAATAATATTAGCGAACTCTAGCTAAAATTAAAATAAATTTATTTAATTTGTTTGAAATGAGCATGAAATTTTATCCTAAAATAGAATTAATAAACCCTAAAAAACACAAAATAAATTCCTAAAAACACCCCCCCAAAAAACCCTAAAAAACACAAAATAAACCCCTAAAAACACCCCCCAAAAAATCTAAAAAACACAAAATAAACCACTAAAACACCCCCAAAAAACTCTAAAAACACAAAATATACCCTAAAAAACCCCCTAAAAAAGATAAAAAAACCCCCCTAAAAAATCATGAACCCTAAAAAAAACCCCTAAAAAACATGAACCCTTTAAAAAATCATGAACCCTAAAAAAACCCTAAACTACTAAGCTCTAAACATTAATTCGAATGGAAAAAATCACAATTTGAACTAAATAAACTAGTATAAATTAACTAGCAGACCTCTTATTTTTTAATGATACAGATGATACTTTTTGAATTTTTGGTGATACTTTTAGTGAGACTGTTGATATTGATTTTACCGTTTTTTTCTATTTTTTTGCGGGTTGACCCGCCTGATCCTGGTCAAAGCGCGGATTGACCCGACCCGTCTTAAATAACACTATTTAAGATCGATATATGAAAGTGTTTGCCTATATTAAAATATTTGTTTAAAGTTTTGTGGGACATTCTTGATATACACTTTTGAACACGTGCCTTATTTTGGCGTGCATGTGTATCTATATAGACGATTGTGTGTTTGTTTGGCTAGTACAATATTGGTGGTGTAAGAATTAAGAAATATGTTGGAAAATTGGATTTATTAAATTGAGTTTTGACTCATTTTATCTGATTTTTCGTGACCGGAATATTTAATTTTGGAGGAATTAAATACCGTACGATTGTTCTATACTGTGAGTAGATAATCATAGTATTTTTATTTGCTCAAATTTGATTTTTGGTGAGTGAGAAATAAGTGGTTGAAGTTGGTCACATGATTGAGTATTTATGGTATGTGGGATAATGTGTTTAAGACACATTAAATGATTCCACATTGATTTCTCAATCAAGTTAAGAAGTGTATTTAAGTGTATTAACACTTAAGTGAAGTAATTAAATGCACAAGGATGTGGGCCATGAGCCCACACGCGCGCGCCCGTCCGTGCCCGGTGCCTGTGCGCGTCTCGTCCTCGCCCTCGGACTTGGATCTTGACAATTGGACTTTAGGTGGACTTTGGGCGTACGTGAGCTTTCGGGGCTTAGCCATACTAGTCTTACGGTACAGAAACGGTTGGATCATGGATCGGTCGGCGGATCGACTATTTGGATTGCCAGACCGTGAGCACTAGCCCGGGCGTAATTTGTCTTGCGGAGACAGGTCCCCTCGACTCGGCTTTCCGGAATCTGCACTCGGTTCCAGTTTATTTAATTGTTTACATTCAGTTTATTGTAATCATTCCATTCTTCTACTCTTTCTGTTTCCTCTTGTACTTCAGTTGTAAAGAATTCCAGAAGTGTAGCACGTTTCTATAACAATCGCAAGACAAATTATAAAAACTAAAAGAAACAACTACCTTTGCTGGAATGGCATCTTCATCCACTCTCGTTGCTGCAAGAACCATCCCCATGGCCAAGCTGAGAAGCCGGAGAAGTTCTCCGGATTGGACTTTAAGAGATGGCAGCAGAAGATGCTCTTCTACCTAACCACGTTGGGAGTTGCTGGCTACATCAAAGAAAATGCTCCAGTGGTCAAGGAAAACGAACCGAATGTCAACAAACGAACAAGGTATGAGCAATGGATCAATGGTGACTTTCTTTGTAAAAATTACATTCTTAATGGCTTAGTAGATAGTTTATATTCTGTATACGGAAATGTAACTAGTGCTAAGGAAATGTGGGATGCTCTAGAAAAGAAGTACAAAACCGAGGATGCCGGAACTAAGAAGTTCGTAGTGGTAAAGTTCTTCGATTATAAAATGGTGGACACCTAGTCAGTGATGGATCAAGTGCAAGAGCTTCGGCTCATTGTGCATGACATTTATGCTGAAGGACTGGTCCTTCCTGACTCTTTCACCGTTGCTGCGGTGATTGAGAAGTTGCCACCATATTAGAAGGACTTCAAGAGCTATCTCAAGCACAAGCGAAAGGAGATGACTCTTGAAGACCTTGTGGTTAAGCTTCGAATTGAAGCTGATAATCGAAAGGCGAATCCGAGACCAAGAGTCCCGATCGAGGCCAAGGATAATTTGATGGAATGTGGTGGACCATCAAATAGCAACAAAAGGAAGCGCCCGGGTCAAGTTGACAAAGAGACAAAGCCAATGACGAAGTTCAACGACAACTGCTTCAATTGTGACAAGCTACATGTCCAAACATTGCACGGCTCTAAAGAAGAAGCGTACCAACTATGGTGCACACTTGGTGGAACACAACAACAAAGGCAAAGGAAATGCTCGTCAAGATGATTGGGATGATGTTGATTTGGCTGCCGTTGTGTTTGAAGCCAACCACGTGGACAACCCAAGGGAGTGGTTCATCGACACAGGGGCTACTTGTCATGTTTACTCTGACAAGGGCTCGTTTGCTACCTACAAAGCTGTTGAAGGTAGAAAGTTGCACATGGGAAACCAAGCCTTGTCTGAAGTGGCTGGTTTGGGCAATGTGGTTTTGAAGTTGACTTCAGGCCAAGAGCTAACTTTGAAGGATGTGCTGCATGTTCTGGACATCCGTAAGAATCTGGTTTCGGGTTCACTGTTAGTCAATCATGGTTTTAGACTAGTGTTTGAGTCTGAAAAGTTTATTTTAAGCAAGTATGGAAGGTTTCTTGGTTGGGGCTATCTCGCCAATGGACTCTTCAAATTGAATGTAATGACTATGCGCCGTGTTGCTAAAGAAAGTGCTAATAAAATTGGTTCTTCTGCTTACTTGCTTGTTGAGTACTCTGATTTGTTGCATTGTAGATTAGGACATGTTAATCTAAGTGCTATAAAATGTTTAATAAATTTAGATTTGCTAAAAGTGAACCAATTCAATGCACAAAATAAATGTGAAGTTTGTGTCGAGGCAAAATCAGCAAAGTTGCCATTTCGTTCAGTTGAACAGAGCACTAAATCTAGATCTAATTCACACAGACATGTGTGACTTAAAGTTTGTGCAAATTAGAGGCGGTAAAAAGTATTTTATTATTTTTATTGATGATTGCACAAAATACTGTTATCTTTATCTTTTAAGAAGTAAAGATGAGGCGATTGAAGCTTTTAAGACATCAAAAATGAAGCCGATAATCAACTAAGCGGTCGAATTAAAGCAATTTAAAGTGATAGAGGTGGAGAATATGTTGCCCCATTTGAAGAGTTATGCGCAAAGGCGAGTATAATTCATCAAACTACGGCTTCCTATTCACCACAGTCTAATGGTATTGCTGAACGCAAAAACCGAACTCTTAAAGAGATGATGAATGCTTTGTTGATAAGTTTGGGATTACCACAGAACTTGTGGGGGGAAGCTGTGTTGACAGCCAGCTATATCCTGAACAAGATTCCACTTAAGGGTAAAGATGTAACACCTTATGAGTTGTGGAAAGGACGCACATCGTCTTATAAATACCTCAAAGTGTGGGGGTGTTTGGCTAAGGTTGAAGTGCCACTTCCTAAACAAGTCAGAATCTGCCCTAAAACGGTTGATTGTATCTTTGTTGGATATGCACTTAACAATATTGTATATCGTTTTCTTATTTATAAATCAGAGATTCCCGAATTGACTGAAGGAACGATGATGGAGTCGAGGAATGCTATATTTTTTGAGAATGTCTATCCTTGTAAAGATAAAGATAAGGCAGAAGGTAGTTCTGAGAAATGAACTTCTGAAGCTGTTACTAGTTCTAATCCTGTGGATGAAGAACCGAGATGTAGCAAGCAAGCTAGGATGGCTAAGACTTTTGGTCTGGATTTCATCACCTATATGCTAGATGATGAGCTAAAGTCATTGAAAGAAGCTCTATCTAGTCCAGATGCTACGTTCTGGAAAGAGGCTATCAACAGTGAAATTGATTCCATCATGCAAAATCACATTTGGGAGTTGACAGATCTCCCAAGTGGATGTAAGCCTTTAGGATGCAAGTGGATCCTAAAATGAAAGTACAAGGCAGATGGATCTATTGATAAGTATAAAGCTCGTTTGGTTGCCAAAGACTTTAGACAAAAAGAAGGGTATGATTTCTTCGATACCTACTCACCAGTAATAAGGATTACATCTATTCGGGTGCTTTTAGCGATTGCTGCTTTGCACAATCTCGAAATTAATCAGATGGATGTAAAGACTGCGTTTCTAAATGGTGAGCTGGAGGATGAAATATACATGAAACAACCTGAAGGTTTTATTGCACCAGGGCAAGTACGAAAGGTGTGTAAACTTGTTAGATCATTGTATAGTCTTAAACAAGCACCTATTTAGTGGCACCTGATGTTTGATAACGTGATGTTATCAAATGATTTCAAAATCAATGAGTGTGATAAATGTGTGTATATAAAGAGCAGTTCTAATGGCTATGTCATAGTCTGTCTTTATGTAGACGACATGTTAATCATGGGAAGTAGCCATCAAGTGATTGTTGAAACAAAATAAATATTGAAATGAAATTTCGACATGAAAGATAGAGGTTTAGCTAACGTGATTCTAGGAATTAAGATAGTTTGGACAAGTGGTGGAATTGTCTTAACATAATCTCATTACGTTGAGAAAGTGCTTAAGAAATTCAATGCTTTTGATAGTCCGCCGGCTAAGACCCTATTGGAACTCAATGTGCACTTGAGTAAAAATCGGGAAGAACCGATAGCTCAAGAAGAGTATGAAATAGTCATTGGGAGTTTGATGTACATCACTAACTGCACTAGACCCGATCTTGCATGTTCTGTGAATAAGTTGAGTCGGTACATGAGAAATCCAAGCAAAGAGCATTGAAAAGCTCTAGTATGAGTTCTAAGATATTTGAAGTATACTTTGAACTTCGGGCTGCATTATACAAGGTTTCCTCCTGTACTTGAAGGATATAGCGATGCAAATTGGATATCAGACACAAAAGACTCATTCTCGACTAGTGGATTTGTTTTCACTATTGGTGGTGGAGCAGTGTCGTGGAAATCCACTAATGTATAGCCCGTTCCACCATGGAATCTGAGTTTATCGCTTTGGATAAAGCTTGTGAAGAAGCGGAATGGCTTTGTAATTTTCTAGAGGATATTCCATGCTGGAAAAAACCTGTGTCATTAGTGATGATTCACTATGACAGTCAAGCGGCAATTGGAAAGGCACATAATGCTATGTACAATGATAAGTCTCGACATATACGTCGGAGACATAATATCGTGAGGCATATGATCTCAAGTGGGGTTGCCTCAGTTGACTATGTAAAGTCAGTAGACAATCTAGGTTAAACCGAGATCAAATGGCTAAGTTACTAGAGGGAATGGGTTTAAAATCCACACTCTAAGAATGCTTATAGTGGTAACCCAACCATGATGACTGGAGATCCCAAGAACTTGGTTCAATGGGAAAACTAAGCTACAAACGTTTAGTTTGGTAGCACTTGGAAACTTATAAGTGAACCGTTCCCTGTGAGCAAACCAAGTGCACACCTGTCAATATGGTGAGGATAAGTCCGATGACTTTTAATGATTCCTAAACCTAATGAGGTTGAGTATGGCAGGATACTCTGAAGAGGAGATCACCTATATATGTGAGAAGTGGGGGCCGCTTCTAAGAGATACTTATGAATTCAAAGAGGTTTTTCATGGTCTGAAACGGACACAAACGTGAGAATAGATAATGTTTGAGACATAGCTGTTTTCAATAATATTGTCTCGGATACACTAAGGATGTATAGTTCAAGGCATCATGTCCACTAAACAGCCGGTATACTCGATAGTGTTGAAATATGGAAGGTTCAAAGTCACAAGCTACCTATCCTGTTGCAGTTGTGTTTCTAGAGAACTGGGCTACTTGTCTGCATACATGCATGCACTATTTCCACTCATGTGGGGATTGTTGGAAAATTGGATTTATTAAATTGAGTTTTGACTCATTCTATCCGATTTTTCGTGACCGGGATATTTAATTTTGGAGGAATTAAATACCGTACGATTGTTTTATATTGTGAGTAGATAATCGTAGTATTTTTATTTGCTCAAATCCGATTTTCGGTGAGTGAGAAATAAGTAGTTGAAGTTGGTCACATGATTGGGCATTTATGGTGTATGGGATAATGTGTTTAAGACACATTAAATGATCCCACATTGATTTCTTAATCAAGTTAAGAAGTGTATTTAAGTGTATTAACACTTACGTGAAGTAATTAAGTGCACAAGGATGTAGGCCATAAGCCCACATGCGCACACACGCACGCGTCCGCCCGTGCCCGGTGCCCATGCTCGGCTCGTCTCGTCTCGTCCTCATCCTCTGACTTAGATCTTGGCAATTGGACTTGGGCAGACTTTGGACGTACGTGGGCTTCCGGGGCTTAGTCGTACCAGTTTTACGGTACAGGTCAGGAGCGGGTCGACAGATCGGCTATCTGGATCGCGGGTCGTGGGTGCACTTAGTGGTGCATGTCCAGCATTGAAGTCTGTAATTCATAGCTGAGTTAAGTGGCTTCAATTGTATTTCAAATATGTAACTCCCACTTGGAGCTGATGGAGTTAGTGAGCTGGAATGTAATTCCTGTCGGGAGTCAAAGTCTGCAGCTGTCTGGACACGTATTGGGATCCGAGCCGACATGAGACACCTGTCAGGATCTGCATCTGCAGCTGCCTTGGACACGTGTTGGGATCCGAACTGACATGGGACACCTGTCGGGATCTGCAGAAGGTAACTCTTGGAGGGCTTAATTGCAGAGCTATAATTCCTGGTAGTTACAACACCTGGTTTGAATGCCCTCAAACCCTAGCTGCTGTCCCCTGCAGTGGAGATGTGCCTATAAATAGGACATCCTGCATGGTACAAAATGTTACATTCTGCACAAGCTACATCATAGTGTTGCATACTTCCCTTCGAGTCTCAGCTTCCCAGTTCTCGATATTGTCTAGTTCGCCGGAGCCTTTCCGGACTTGTGGTGCTACTGCCGGAAGGACGAAAAGCTGTTTCATCTTTGAGAGACGAATCACCAGACCGTGAGCACTAGCCGGGGCGTAATTTGTCTTGCCGAGAGAGGTCCCTGTTGGAAATGGCAGCTCTCATGCCTATTTTGTTTACTTCTTCCCTTGAGTTTCTTTGTCCCACATTGAATAGGAAAAGATGTTGTAAGGTGTTTTTATTACCTTTTCTTGGGAAGTAGTTCAATTAGCTGCCCAAGGGCTTTTATGGAGAGCTGGTAATAGCGGAGCCCCCGCGCGCGCCGTCCGTCTGTCCCGGCCCGGTCTGGTCTGGTTGTCGCGCGCGTGCGGGTTAATTGCTGGGCTTGGCCTGGGTTCATTTTATCTCTTATTCTTTTTGTTTTGCTGCTTTACCCTATTTTTCTTCTTTTATTTTTGAATCCATTCTGTAACGTAAATAGGGTTAAATATCATGTCTTCTTCGTGGGTGGTAGATGGGGAAAAACGGCTCTTTCTTTCCTCTACTTAATTCCGTTTTTGTTGATGGTGAAAATATCATTGAAGGATATCTTCTTTTGTGCTTCAATTTCTTTCTCTGTCAAAGCAAGAGTTCGAGTGAATCCAATTCGATTTTTGTGAGTGTGCGCATCAATCGAATGCTGTGTTAACGTTGGGAATGAACGGCATACATAGCTTTACACCTCGGGCTAGCCGGAATTCATTTTTAAGGCAGTGGAATCCTCACCGCGTCGCAGCAACCTTGTGTCTGTTTGTGTTGTTCCAATTTTGATCTAGCAGTCCCCTCGACTCGGCTTGCCGGAATCTGCACTCGGGTTCCAGTTTATTTAATTATTTACATTCAGTTTATTGTAATCATTTCATTCTTCTACTCTTTGTGTTTCCTCTTGTACTTCAGTTGTAAAGAATTCCAGAAGTGTAACACATTTCTATAACAAAATATAATTCTCATTTTTCAATTTTGATTCCTACCCCAAAATTGGTCCCCAAAACTTGTATTATCAATCCTGATGTTACATTTTATCTTATAATTTAAAACCCAATGGATCGAAATAATCGTGACAAAGATTACTTGAAAAGTCACACACACACACACAACTATATAATTAAATTATTTGTAGAATAAGCGGCCTTGTGAGTTAAATGTCAAAAATTCGAAGTTCACCAACATATACTCGAGTTGGAAAACAGTCGTAGTCTTCCTTTATGCTCCATGATGTATTAATATATTTAATTTATATTATTTCTAAGATATATACCTACTTTTTAATATGAATGTCATGATTTTGGTATGGGCAATAATTTATTTGTGAACAAAGTCAAATAGTTCAATTTTATAGGGTCTCACAAATTAATCTGGTGTACATTAGAATACACTTGATCATTATCGTAATATACTAGAAGATACAATAAAAAAATTCAGCCACAGTAAGCAAACTGAACAACCATTTGGATCTGAGATTCTGTAAGTGGAATATAGTTATTGTCAATCTCAAACTACATTTTCTCCTCTAATTAAACTCTTTTTATATATAGGGGTGATCTTTTTTCCATGAGTAATTAAGTCATGCAAGAATGAGTCAATTATTGAGAAGTTTTTTTCTTAAAAAAAAAAAAGAGGAAGAAGAAGATGAAGATCGATGATGATTTAAAAATAAAACTTCCTAACAAATGGAGGCCTACCCTTATAAGCTACATGTAATTATATAAGAATAGACGTAACCTAACCTATGGATATTCTCCATGACAATCTAGTAAAAAAAAAATTAGACAATTACGAATAATTAATTAAAAAGCGATACAACTACATCAACACGTAATAAATTAACAAATTAAAATATACAATTCATGAGCATGCATGCATCCTGCAAATTAACTTGATATTAATTGTGTATTTCAGTATACACACACACACACACACACACACACATATCATTAAAATGAATTATTCAAATATGAATCATCCAATGAAGGCATGCACCGAAACCTAATAATTTGGCAATCATTTTATGGGTTGTACGTTTCAAAATGATTTTATTCATACATGAATTATCCAATAAAGGCATCAAAACCTAATTAATAATTTGACAATGATTTTCTAAGGGTTGTTGCGATTTCAGTGATCAACTTATTAGTCTTAATTTTTTTTGGGTGAGCGATCAACTTAGTCTTGATACGGACAAGACATGCATAATAAACAAATACACACCCACACATACACTTAAGATGGTATATATAATTGAATTTATATATATTTATATATGCCAATTGTGCTTGGTC
Organism: Perilla frutescens; assembly: GCA_026008535.1. NCBI lineage: Eukaryota > Viridiplantae > Streptophyta > Magnoliopsida > Lamiales > Lamiaceae > Perilla > Perilla frutescens. The sequence continues at coordinate 44,653,491 of BRKX01000001.1, forward strand.
GTTACAAGAATATTTAAGTATTGAGCATGCTTTGTTACCTAACACTTTACCCATGACTAAATCCATATTTTTTCTCTAACAAATAATCATATTTTTCGTAACTCATTTTGGACAATTATGGAAGAATTATTGATGTGGATTTCGACATTGATATTTTTAATCACATAATTATCTTTATTTAACGCTACTAGGATCGGATCGAGTTCCCATATTATTTTATCTTGACATTTGTTACTACTTAAATAGCAACAAGATACTTTATTGTTGGGGAAAAAAAATTATATGGCTGCGCAACTTTTAGATTGTTGAAGTGTAACAACAAATATAGTCAGACACACACATGCATACATACACAAACACAGAACTATATGTTGCAATTTATTTTCTAGTTGAAAAATGATCAAATCCAAATATTAAACCTACAATCCTAAACGTCGGTTCATTTTTCATTGAAATTATAGTTTTGTATTTGTCCATGTTGTGGTATCGGGCCCGGCTGGGGGTTCACTACTTGTTTTCCGGCCTCTTGCGGTCCCACTCACAGCTGCTTAGGCAACTAAGGAACTCAAAGGAAGGAGACTTAGATACTCGTAGAGTGTACGAAGCCTCAGACGTTAGATCAGGTGGATCTAAGGAGTTTCTTCACAGGTTTGGCTCACACTAGGATGGATCTGCACATAGAGATCAAACACAAGTTAGATCGGGCACAAAAATACAGAGTTCCAAGACTCTGAAGCAAGCAGTGTAAAAGTATAACGAAAAATAAAAGAAAACAAAGATTTAGAAGTGGGAAAATGTGCTCAGAAGCACAGCGGGCTCAGGTTTTCCCACGGACGGCGGCTATGGAGTTTCCGGCGACAGATCAGACCCAGACCAAGCAGGGATGGTGAAACGATAGGCTTGAAGCTCTCACGGGTTGACTGAACTCACAGACTACACTGCCGTCTCAACTCACAGGCCAAACAGGAACCCGCAGACAGGATTCCGGCTAGAGATACCGAGTAACAGACAGAGATAGATCGGAGAAGAGGATTAGGATTAGGGTTTCTTAAGTGAGGCTTATCAGAGAAGATGAAGCGGCGCAACTTATGTAGAAGGGTTAGGGGAGTAAATTAGGTAGATTAGGGTTAGGAGGGTATATAAGAAAGGTACCGCGGGTCGGGTTAGGGTTTAGGATTTTGGGCTTGAGAGATGGGCCAAGAAAATAAAATAACAGGGAAGCAATTTGGGCCAGAACAGAAAGAGAGCAAATTGGGCCAACACTCAACATATCCACCTTTGGCCCTATTTGGTCTTTTCTGTCACCATGGAAACACCTGCCAAAGACTGAGATTATCATCATTGCCCTTATTTTTACTCATTCACTATCACTGAGACAGGTCATGAGAGGGAGAGAGAAATGTTATGCGCATTAATCTCAATCTCAACACAAGAGATCAACCCAACAATAGTAACAAGTCTCCAGTCATTAATTAACTAACCTTGAACAAGTCACAGCCTAGCATAGTACCAACCAATAGGAAATAACCACTGCCCTAAGAGGCAGACCAGGTATCCAAGCACTTGTACTTGGAATACCATTTACTCATCACAGTTCAACCCAGATCCATATTTAAGGATCTCTTGGAGGCCATCAACTTAGCATATAGTACAAATAATGATCAAATTTACTCCTAGTAAAATTCAAACTTTGCATACATTTTTCAAATTTAATATTCCATTTCCTTGGGGATTGTTTTAGACCATATAGGGATTTTTTCAGCAAACAGACATGATTGGGATGATTTTTATCAATGAAGCCCTCAGGTTGATGCATGTAAATGTTGTTATAAAGATCACCATGCAAAAAAGCAGTTGTAACATCCATCTGTTTGAGTTCCCAATCAAAGTGAGCAGTCAAGGCAATCATAATTCTCACAGTTGTGATTTTTACTATAGGAGCAAAGATTTCATTATAGTTTATGCCTTCTTTCTGGGTGAAACCTTTTTAACAAGTCTGGCTTTATATCTGACATTATTAATTTCTTGCTTTATTTTATATAACCATTTGCATTCAACCATAGAGCAGTTTTTAGGTTTTTCAACAAGTATCCAGGTGTTGTTGTCATGCAAAGATTTCATTTCACATTTCATGGCATCAATCCATTTTTCAGATTCCACAGAGCTAACAACCTCTTTATAAGTTTTAGGCTCAATTTTATCCACATTATTGAAAACATTAAAAGCATATAGGGACAAATTATAATCATCATATCTTGCAGGAACTCTCACATTTCTCCTAGGTCTGTCTCTAGCAAGTTGATAGTTTTCTAAGTTCTCAAACTCAGATTCATGATCAGATTTCTTCTCAGGTTTAGTTTCAGAGTTAGCACTCATATCAGTTTCAGACACATTCATGTTATCAGAGAGATCATTCCCAGATTCATTATTAGAAGCAGAGTCATTAGCATCAATATCATCAATCACATGATCATTCATATTGTCATTTTCATTATTCTGCACAGCAAGCTCAAGAGTTATAGGGTTTGGAGCATCCACCTTAGAGGCAACAGGAGAAAACATGAAATTAGGTAAATTCTCCACCTCACTTGGAGCATCAGAGTGTGAGGATTCAAGTAAACAAGGGAAATCAAGTTCATTAAATGTAACATCTCTGCTTATACAAGTTTTAAACCCAGGTACTTCTTTATCCCAAAGTCTGTAACCCTTAACCCCTTCAGAATATCCAAGGAATATGCATTTTCTGGCCCTGGGTTCAATCTTACTCAATCTCTGATGAACATAAGCAGTACAACCAAACACTCTCAGATTAGACAGGAAAGCAGGTTTGTTCCAGAACACAGACTCAGGTAATTTACCCAACAAATGCACACATGGAGATCTATTAATTAAATAGCATGCAGTCATCAAGGCTTCCCCCCAGAATTTCTTATCAAGACCAGAACCAGCTAGAAGGCTCCTGACTCTCTCAAGAAGAGTTCTATTAATCCTTTCTGCAACCCCATTTTGTTGAGGATTGTATGGCACAGATTTATGTCTTTTAATACCCCTATTAGAGCACCAATTATCCATGAAAATATTGCAGAATTCCAGACCATTGTCTGTTCTTAAACATTTAATGTATTTATCAGTCTGAGTTTGGATTGCAACAGCCTAGTTTGAAATTTTTTGAAAAACTTCAGATTTACTTTTCATAAGAAAGACCCAAGTTTTTCTTGAAAAATCATCTATCACAGATAGAAAATACACATTACCACCATGAGTAGGCTCCTTAGAAGGGCCCCAGACATTAGCATGCAGGTATTCAAGTATTTCAGAGCTAACATGCATTCTAGGATAGGGAACAGAAGCAGGAAAAAGCAATTTATGTTGTTTTCCCATCACGCAAGGTTCACAAAATGACATGCTTGTCACTTTATCATTTTTAAAAGCACCAGCTTTATTCAGAATATCAAGACCCTTGTTACTCATGTGTCCTAGTCTAGCATGCCAAAGAGTAGTCATATCATTATGCACCACATTAGTAACAGGAATAGGCATAGAGACAGCTTGCACAACATATAAATCACCCTTTCTAGGTGCATTGAAGTAAAGCATGGAGTCATTTTCAAATCTGAATCTCAAATAATTCACAGAACCATCAAGCATTTTATCAGCCATTTTAGATACAGAAAGTAAGCTAAATTTCAATTTAGGGACATATCTGACATCATTCAGAGTGAGCATACTTCCATTTTCAAATTTCAAGCATATATCTCCTTTTCCAATAATCTCACAGTGTTACCCATCAGCCAATGTAACATGACCAGTACTCAGATAATGCAAGTTATGAAACATGTGCTTATGAGGAGTGACATGAAATGGCAACCATAGTCAATTAACCATTCATTTTCATGCACATTTTTAGAAATAGCATTGGAGTAATTGATGAATTGAAAATTATATGCAACATGAACCATATAAATGCCATCTCCTTCAAGATAATCATAATTCACTAAATCTTCATGCACATTATTAGCCTGATTTGCACTATCATAAATATGATTTGCATGATGATCATAATTCCCATATCCTTTGTTCTTTTTAGGCATTTTGCATCTATTAGAGAAATGGCCAGGTTTACCACAATTCCAACATGTTTTCCTTGGTTTCTGATCAATATTGTGGTTATGAGCATGATTAGGATCAGACTTAGATGCATGATCATGATTATGAACATAGTTTGATGCATGGTTGTGAACATAGTTATGATTCATATGCTGATTTTGCATGTTTCTCCGATGTCTTTCAGCAGCAAGCACACTGGGATTCTCAGGATTCAGAGATTTCAAGCCATGATTAGAATTTCTGTTATTGTTCACATACATGATCTCATTATGCAGAGGTTTTGATTTCAATTTTTTCATCTCATTTTCTTTAACTTTCAATCTAGTCACAATCATATCACAAGTAACTTTAGACCCACCATATTTTAGAGCAGACCTGACTTCAGAAAATGGCTCAGGGATAGAACCAAGCAAGATTTGAGAAGCATACTTTTCATGAGTGTCATCACCAGCAAGTTTCAAGTCTTGCAGAAGTTTATTAAATTCATCCATATTTGCATCAATGTCTTTAGAAGCATCCATTTGATAATTCATAAATTGATCTTGAAGAGCATAAACAGATTCTTCAGAAGTAGCAGTGTAAAGAGAATTTAAGTTATCCCATAAATCTTTAGCACATTGATGATGAGAAACTTTTCTAAGCACATTACTACTCAGATTTAATAAAATTGTAGCTCTGGCACTGTCATTCATCTCATGTAACTTTTCATCATCCACAGATTTGTCAATTTTAGTGTAAATAGCTTTGTGAATCGTTTTCTTTTGTTAGATTATACTCAATCCTGGTTTTCCAATCTTGAAAATCATTTTTACCATTAAAAGGAACCATATGAAGGTTGTTCATGATGCAGAGCAAGGAAAACCCAAAAAACACCAAGATTTTAATGCAGAAAGTAGAGATCAAAGCTCAACACAATCAGATATACCAGGAAGGTACCAAAACACAAGAAACTCAGCAGAAAACACTCAGACGTGCCCAAAAGGCTAAAAAACACACCAGAAGAAAGAGAAAGCCAGGAGATCAAACTCCAAACCACTGAAATCAAGTTATCCGGGGAATGGAGTGCTGAGGGTAGCTCAATTCTCAGCACAGATTTATCTGTGGAGCAAGGGGTTACTCAGGACAATCCCACACTTGATTCAGCCCAAAAATAACTGACTCAACTACGGAAGCCAGTTTACACGAACTCAAAAAACCAAGTTCCACTCAGAACACCACTAGAAAATCACAGAGAGCAAAAACAACAGGAATCAACTGAATAACAGCCAACAAGAACAGGCAAAAGAACCCACAGAACCTGAAGGGACATAGAGATGGCAGCAGAAGACAGACAAGACCACAAAAGACCCTTAATGACCCCCTTTCCTAACTCTGCTATCCGGGCAACTCGCATGAGGAGACCTACAGGGGAATCCAGATGATCCGGACCGAAAGCAGAGGGTTAGGATGGCTTGGAATACCAAAGGAGTGATTAAGCAAGGCAGAAGCAACAAATCAGGTAGGATCGCAAGATACCACACCGAGTTTTAGGGTTTAGAGACAATAACAGAGCCGGCTCTCCCAGGCAAGGGAGAAGCCAGACTTACCTTTTAATCCAAGCTCGTCGGGGGCGAAGTAGGCGCGGCCCTTATGTTTGGTGTTTATTTGTGTTGTTTTATTGCATGATTTTGCATGTTTTATAAGTTATTTTCTAGTGCCTTTATCTATTTATTTGTCGATTTCGTGTGATTATCTTCACCGGTTGCTCTCATGGTGGAATATGCCAAGTTATGAAAAACTCGAGCTTTTGTAAACAAAATCTTGATTTTAGGTATAAGGTGGCGAGGAGCGAAGACGAGACCGGAAGAGATGAGCTGAAAAAATTAGCCAGAAACCACGCGGCCGCGCGAGGTGCATGACCGTACAGTACGGCTCCACGGCCGCGCGACCCCCGCTACCACGCGAGGGGGCTCTGGGTGGAGGCAGCCCCGCGGGCGCGCACTGTTCTACGGACGCGCGAACCCTTGCACCCCGCTGGCACGCAGCGTCCCGCCGGCGCGCGGGACGCTCTATTTCGCCCGATCTATCCTATCTTGCACTCGAATCTCGCCTTTTCGTCAGCAGTTTGCACAAGGGGACACGTCCTTCAACCTCCCTCTTTTTGTATGTTGGATATTAGACTTTTTGGCCACCCTAATCTAAGTAATAGATTCATAGGGATTAATTTTTCCCTAGGTCTAGCCTTAAACTTTTACTTCTCCAATCCCTCACCAAATCTTCCAAAATCTCTCTCAATTAATGCCCTCTCATGATCACCATCTCATCGCCTTTCCTCTCTTCTCTACCCCATACTTCTCTCTATCACTCACTTCTCTCTCGATTCTCTCTCCATATAGAAATCCCTATTTTGATCTTTTGAGAGGAATCATCCATTATTTATTATTCACCATTCTCTCACTTCATTTTCTCCACCTCTCCCTCTCCATTTTTTTCTACACACATACCACCTTCACTACCATCACTCACCATCATTTTCACCATTTTTCTCCACCATCAAAGAGAAGAGGAGAAAGGAAAGACAAGAGGGAACCAAGCCAAGGAAGTAGAAGAAGAGACGAGAAGAAACCCGACTTCGAGCCACCCGCGGAAGCTAGGCTCGTTAGGAGGATCACCTTTTGGTATTTTCTTTCTATTTCTTGGATGATTTGTGGGGGTTTGTCCCTAAACTATTGAAGGATCTTGAATATTGTAGAAGTTTATGTTATTTCCATTTGATTATGAGATGGCTTCCTTTTATAATATTCATGTTGCTTTGATGATATTGATGGGATAATTTCTCTATTAGGGGGTAGAGGATCGATTTGTTTTTTGATCTATTCTTGTTATTGTTGGTTGTTGTTGTTGGAATTGCACTTATTATGTTAGAGTAATTGATCACTACTTGAGTATTGTTAGGATTTAGATGAGACCGGAAGGAGAATCGAAATCCCGAAATTGGTTTCTTCAACGTTAGGTGAATAGGGTTCCTAAGCCTAATATGTTAATCTTGCTCATTTGGTATAGCTAAAAAGGGCTTAATAGATAGACGGTGACAGTAATTGATATTAAGCCTTTGAGAGGGTTTATTGGATGGGTTATTTTAATATAACTAACTTGAACCGAGCATAGAGATAAGCCATTGAGAGAATCTACGCCCTAATACCTTTATCATTCTATTTTCCTCAATCTTGATTTTATCGTTGTCATTTGCATTATCTTGTTTACATGCGTATTTCAAATCTTAGTTCAAATCATCATCAATCCCATGTTTAGAATATTTAGGATTTATTTTAGTTGTTTATACATGTTGCATGCATAACCCAAAGATAATTTCTCACAAGAAAGTCTTCCTTGAGAGTTCGACTCGGGTTAGCTCATTGCCTCTACAATTGACCCCGTCCGATTGCGGGTGTGGTCTAAAGTAGTTTGTTGTGTTGAGCCAAATCTGGAAATATAAATTCAAATTTGGACCCAACAAATTTTGGCGCCGTTCCCGGGGAGGCTTTAGGTCTATTGTCTTATAGGTGCTATAATTGCTTTTGTGTTGTTTTGTGATCGTGAAATTTTTCTTGTTTAAGTGTTGCGTTTGTGTTGTTTGTTTAAATTTGGTTTGGTGTTTATTTACTTGTGTTGTTAGTTAGCTTTCACATTTCTTTCCACAAGTTACGTGTGATCTCCATTTTGTTGTGGTTGTGTATGTTAGGGAGATGAAGCCTCAATCGGAGACTAGCCCCCGTATTTGACAACATCTATCGACCAAGAAGATTTAACGTGTTCGAGTGGGAAGAAGAGATGAACGCTAACCCCCTCAACAACCTCGACAATGCCAATGCCAATGTGGCTAGGAATATGAGAGACTTTGCTCGTCCCGTGATTGGGGCGTCGACTTCTTTCATAGTTCTTGGTGAAGCTGCAAGGAACTATGAGTTGAAGAACATTTATTTTAGCCAACTTCCCTCATTCTATGGGATGCCAGCCGAAGATGCTTTCAACTTCATCCGCGAGTTATATGCCCTTGTTCAAACCTTGCCTCTACAAGGTTTGAACGAAGATCAATTGAAGATGAGGTGTTTTCCTTACACCTTGAAAGATCGAGCCAAGACATGGTTTATGTCACTACCGGCCAACTTATTGGCCAATTGGAATGCCGTCTACGAGAAGTTCATGGCCAAGTACTACTCCAATCAAAAGACCCAAGACTTGAGAGCTCAAATTGTTACATTTGCTTAATCTCCGGGTGAAGCGTTTCATGAAGCTTGGGATGGATTTCGAGGTCTCCAACAACAATGCCCTAACCACCACCTCGCACCCGAGTTGCTCAATCAATTCTTCTACGACGGGCTATCTCAAAATTTTCAATACATGGTGGATAATGCTTCAGGAAGAGACATTGGAGGCCGCACCGCCGAAGAAGTCTCAAATATCTATGAGACGATGGCCACGACTTCTCAACAAAAGAGTGCTAGGGGTAAAAGAGCATCTGTCAATGAAGCCAACCCTAGTTATGATGTGACAAAACAACTTGCCGAGTTGACAAGGCAAGTAGAGATGCTCCGAACCTCCGAGAGACTACCCCAACTAGCGATGACTGTTGAGACTTGTGGGATTTGTGGAGAGTATGGACATGGGGCCAACTTGTGTCAAAAGTCGATCGAGCTGGAATTAAGTTAAGAAGCTCATTTCCATGCTCTTCAAGAGCAAGTGTATGCCCTTCAAGGATTCCAACCACGCCAACCTTACAATCCGTACTCTCAATCATACAATCCGGGGTGGAGAAATCATCCAAATTTCTCTTGGAGACAACGTCAACAACCACCTCTACCACCACAATAACCACCTCCGCCTCAATAAGCTGGAGGTATCCAAGCTCCATCGTATCCAAGGCCGCAATAATATTCGGCCCAACCAAGCCCACCGCCTAGGCCGACATTGCAAGACACCTTGCAATCTTTCATTCAAGCCACCTAACAAAGGTTCGAATCCGTTGAAGCTTTCATGAAGAGGATTGAAACCCAAGTGGGACAAATAGCCGGGACCGTTGGAGAGTTGGCCAAGCAAGCCAAGCCGGGAAAGTTACCAAGTCAACCGGAACAAACTCAAGCCATCACCGTTCTTAGAGGAGGCAAGGTGATTGATAACAAGGTTGGAGAAGCAAGCCCAACCAAAAAGGTTGAGAAAGAAGAGGAGGCTCCTCAATAACAAAAGGAGCCTAAAAAAAAATGTAGTGAAGAAGCCCACACTCCACAAGGCCACCAATCCATACAATCCTCCAATTCCATTTCCAAGCCGGTTGAGTAATGAGAAGCAAGACACCAAATTCCAAGAGTTCTACAAGCTCCTATCAAAGGTGAACGTTAACCTCCCGCTTCTTGATGTCATTCGCAATATGCCGGCCTATGTTAAATTCTTCAAAGAACTAGCTTCCAAGAAGAGGAAGATTGTGGAGGATGAGAAGATTGTGGTGTCCGAAGTGGCGAGTGCAATACTACAACATCAAATACCACCAAAGCTCGGTGATCCAGGTAGTTTTACTTTTAAAATTGCCTTGGGAAATGGGAAAGAAGCATGTGGTATGCTAGATCTAGGAGCCGGAATTAATTTGATGCCCTACTCTATTTTTAAACAACTAGAGTTAGGAGAATTGAAACCAACTAGAATGTGTCTACAATTGGAGGATAGGTCCGTAAGGTATCCGAGAGGAATAATTGAGGACATTCTAGTTAAGGTGGGTGGATTGATAATACCGATTGAGTTTGTTGTTTTGGATGTGGGTGATGTACAAGAAATGGGTAAAGAGCACACACTTCTCCTAGGTAGACCCTTCATGGCTACAACAAACACCTTGATTGATGTTAAAAATGGAACTTTAAAAATGTCGGTGTTAGGAGAAACCATGTCTTTTTCTGTACATGAAAACAAGGCTATTCCCGTCTCCTCGTTTGCAGAAAATTGAGAATCTTACATTAAGTGTGGGTGAGACGAATTGGATGCTAAAGAGATGGAGATTTTGCTAGGAGAAGGAGTAAGCTTGATAGAAGTTCTTGCATCGACCGAAGAGGAAGTGAAGTCTACTCCCGAACTTGAGCTCAAGGAGCTCCTATCTCACCTCAAGTATGTCTATCTCAATAAAGAAGAAAGGAAGCCCGTGATCATTTTTGCCGGGCTTGACAAAGATGAAGAAGACCTCTTAGTAGCCGTACTAAAGAGAAACAAGCAAGCTATTGGATGGAACCTTTCCGATATCAAAGGCATTAGCCCCTCGACGTCCATACATCGCATCATTCTTGAGGAAAGGGTCAAGCCAGTTAGAGAAGGACAAAGACGGCTTAACCCTGTGTTGATGGAGGTCGTTAAGAAGGAGGTTCTCAAGCTCCTTGCGGAAGTGATTATCTATCCTATAGCTGATAGTGAATGGGTGAGCCCGGTCCACGTGGTGCCCAAGAAAGGAGGAATCACAGTGGTGGAGAATGATAGAGGAGAGCATGTGGCTACTCGGACCACCACCGGATGGAGAATGTGTATCGATTACCGAAAGCTCAATGCCGCTACGCGAAAAGACCATTTTCCCCTTCCTTTCATTGATCAAATTCTTGATAAATTGGCCGGGCATAGTCTTTATTGTTTCCTTGAGGGTTTAGCGGGTTATTTTCAGGTGGCCATAGTGCCGGAGGACTAAGCCAAGACCACATTTACGTGTCCGTTTTGCACTTTTGCGTGTAGGAGAATGCCGTTTGGACTATGCAATGCGCTGGGCACATTTCAAAGGTGTATGTTTTCTATCTTCTTCGAAATGATTGGTGCTTTCATTGAGGTATTCATGGATGACTTTTATGTCTTTAGGTCCTCATTTCCTGATTGTTTAGAGAAGTTAGAACTTGTTTTAAAAAGATGCATAGAGAGTAGCCTTATGCTTGTGAGAAGAGTCATTTTATGGTTACTAGTGGCATAGTTCTTGGGCATGTTGTTTCTAAAGAAAGAATGAGTGTAGATAAGGCTAAGGTAGATGTGATTGAAAAATTGCCTCCACCCGTCAATGTAAAAGGTGTTAGAAGTTTTTTAGGCCGTGCCGGTTTTTACCGTAGGTTTATTAAAGACTTCTCAAAAATTAGCCAACCTCTATGCCATTTGCTTGCTCAAGATGTTCCTTTTGAGTTTGATGAAAAGTGATTGCATGCTTTTAATACTCTTAAGGAGAAATTGATCACCGTACCTATTTTCATTCCCCCTAATTGGTCATTACCTTTTGAAATCATGTGTGATGCATCAAATTCCACCGTGGGTGCCGTTTTGGGTCAATGAATTGATAAAATTCTTCATGTAATTTACTATGCTAGCCTCATATTGAATAGTGCTCAAGTAAATTACACCACTACCGAAAAAGAATTGCTTGTCATTGTGTTTCATTAGATAAATTTAGATCCTACATCTTAGGCTCTAAAGTGATTGTGCATAGTGATCATGCGGCTCTTAGGCATTTGTAGACCAAGTCCCAAGCTAAACCTAGACTCATTAGGTGGATTTTGCTTGTGCAAGAATTTGATGTGGAAATGAAAGATAGAAAGGGGTGTGAAAATGTGGTAGCGGACCATTTGTCTCGCCTTCCTGTTCATAAAAATTTTGCCTTATTGCATGAAAAAGGAGTTGATTGTGATTCATTTTCGTATGAGCATAATCTTGAGCTTAATTCCTCTCCTTGGTATGCCGACATTGTTAATTATCTTGCCTGTGATAAAATGAAGCCTAACCTCTCTTTTCAAGAAAGGAAAATATTTTTGGCAATGTGTAGGTATTACTTTTGGGACGATCCATACCTTTTCCACTTGGAAAAAGACGAAGTGATTGGAAGATGTATCCCGGAAGAGGAGCAAATCGATGTTTTGTCCTTTTGCCACGCTTCTCATTATGGTGGCCATTTTGGAGGGCAAAAGACGGCCTGAAAAATCTTGCAATCCGGTTTGTATTGGCCTTCCATTTTTTAAGATGCTCATGCTTTTTACCTTTTATGTGATAAGTACCAAAGACTTGGCAATATTGGGAGAAGAAATGAAATGTCTTTAAATGTCAATCTTGTTGTTGAAATTTTTGATGTTTGGGGTATTGATTTTATGAGACGATTTCTAAACTCATTTGGTTTCGAATATATATTGTTAGCGGTTGATTATGTGTCAAAGTGGGTTGAAGCAATCCCCACTAGGTCCTGTGACACTAATGTGGTTATTAAGTTTGTGCAGGAGCACATTTTGAGTAGGTTTGGATTCCTTCAGATAATCATAAGTGATGGTGGAACGCATTTCACCAACAAGCTTTTTGAGAAATTGATGAAAAAGAACGGTGTGACTCACAAAGTGGCTACTCCATACCACCCTCAAACTTCCGGTCAAGTGGAGACAAGTAACAAACAAATCCAAAACATCTTGAAGAAGACCGTGAACGTGACGAGAAAGGATTGGTCTACAAAGCTAACGGATGCTCTTTGGGCATACCGGACGGCCTACAAGACAATCTTGGGAATGAGCACTTACCGCCTCGTGTATGGAAAAGCATGACATCTCCCCGTTGAGATCGAGCACAAGGCTTATTGGGCCATTAAGGTGGTAAATTTTAATCTCACTTGTGTAGGAAGGGAACGAGCCTTGCAATTGTCCGAGCTTGATGAATTGCGGAATGAAGCCTATGACAATGCAAAGATCTACAAGGATAAGATGAAGAAGCTTCACGATAGGCGCATTTTCAAGAAGGAGCTCATCCGGGGCATGAATGTTCTTCTTTTCAACACTCATTTGCGGCTCTTTCCCGAAAGACTCAAGTCGAGATGGAGTGGCCCGTACATCATTGAAGAAGTGTTCCCATACGGAGTAGTGACATTGAGAAATCCGGGAACCAACAATACATTTTAAGTCAATGGGCACCAAGTTAAGCCATATCTTGAAAGATTTCACCAAGAAGCCGATGTCGAGGCTTTCAAGCTCGACAATTCTATGTAATTTTCGAAGGACTTCGTCTAGCTTGAGACTTTAAAATGAGCGCTGCATGGGAGGAAACCCAAGATTATCTTATTTTTACGTGTTTGTCATTTAATCTTTATAGATTTTCGTGTGTTTGAGTTTTTCGTGTTTTTAGTGTTTGTTTTGCAGGGGTAAAGTTGGAGTGTTGCTGGGGTGAAAAGGTGAAATTTGGCTGAGTGCCAGGCCGCTACCGCGCACCCCGCACGGCCGCGCGACACTACTCTCGGCGGAGAAGCCCCGCGAGCGCGCAACAATTTTTGGCAAAAAAATGGGCTTCGCAAGCGCGCAAGACTCCGCGAGCACGCGCCTTCCCCCGTCCTGCGGTCGCGCGTAGCCTATCCCTATAAAAGGGGACCACGTTTGGAATCCTACTTTCACCCACTCCTTGCGCTGCTTTTGAGCTCTTCCCCCTCTTCATCACTCTCCTAACTCCATTCTGACTCCCACCATCCCTCTCACCCAAAATACAATTGAAGAAGACTCCCTCTCCACGTCACGAACACACGTCACCATCCTCATCACCGCCGCGTCTATCCTTCGCGCCTGCGCGTAGTCTCCTCCCAGCCTCCACGCCGCTTGCCGCAGCTATTCTCAAGCCACCACTTCGCGCCGCTGCACGCTGCCGCAACAGCTTTTCTCCGCCAACTTCCCAGTTCCGCGACCGTGCAACCCCCGCGGCCACACTTCCCTATTCCCCGCAAGCTCCCGTGATCGTGCAGCATCCCGCGGCCGCGCACTGTCCACTCGCGCCCTCCTGCGCGCAATTGCTCACTCATGTCTCTCCATCTCATGCCCTTTTCCTGGATTCTAACCCTCTTTCCCTTGCTCTCGAGCTCACAATGCCACCACGGACAAAGAATGCGTCTTCTTCTCACCAAGATAGTGATGAGAATCTCCAAGAGCTTTACAGTTGCCTGTTCTGAGTACGTACCCACGTAGAAGACTTCCCCTCGTTACCTTGATTGGAACTTGTTGAAATCATTGAAAATTGATGGTAAAGTGGAAAAATACTTGAAAGTGTTGACTTTGGATAAATTTGCAAAATTGAAGTATGTTGGCTTTGACCCATTGTGCCTTGAGTTCTTGGTCACCTTCAACCTTGATTCTGTGAATTCAAAGATTACCTTTCATATGCTTGGAGAAGAATTTGAAGTGACATTGGCCAGAATGAAATCATATTTCGGATATTTGCCAAATGGGCCATGTGATAGGCTAACCGACTTCAACACAGCTGTCGCTTGGCAAGAGCTCACCGACTTCAACAATTGAGATCCTCAGGGCACACCTACCAGCTTCATAAGGGACCCTGCACTGGCCGTCATGCACAAGTTCCTGGCATACTCCATTTCTGGGAAGGAACAAGCCAACAAGGTCAATGCCACATAGGTTTATCTTCTTTGGTGTGCCCTTCACAACACCAAGGTCTACCCATTTTACTTTATCTAGACCGCCATCCAGCAGATGACTAGGTGCACAAAGCAGCATCCATCCTTTTGTGCTTTCATCACCGCTCTTGCTGTTAAGCTTGGATTGATTCCAGACAGAGGTCCACTCCCTGAAGGACAGAGCAAGGTTAAAGAGTATATGATTACTGTAGACAAGCTCAAGCAAGCCCAGCTAGTCCTTGATGAGAAGAGACTGGTTCCTCACATTGATCGTCCCTGTGTCTCCAAGCTTATGAATGCTCAGCTTGTGGCCCTCAGACGTGCCAGGGAATCCAGTTCATCTTTGGCTCCACCGGGTGATGATGATGATGATGATGATGAGTAGGACGAGGAAGAGAATGAGGAAGAGCAGAATGAAGACCAAGACGAAGAAGAGAATGAGCAAGAAGGTCAAGCCCACTACCAGCCGCCGCCTTATCCCTCGACGATGCCCCAGCATGGGTATCAGATGCCGTAGGCCGATTGGAGGTCCTTCCAGGACCACTTTGACACCACCATGGGACAGTTCCCGCAGAGCTTCTAGCAGAATTATGCCGACTCCATGGGCCAATTTCAGCAACATTTTGATACGTCCATGGGCCAATTCCAACAGACT
The DNA here is from genome assembly GCA_026008535.1 of Perilla frutescens. Taxonomy (NCBI): domain Eukaryota; kingdom Viridiplantae; phylum Streptophyta; class Magnoliopsida; order Lamiales; family Lamiaceae; genus Perilla; species Perilla frutescens. The sequence continues at coordinate 44,668,661 of BRKX01000001.1, forward strand.
TACAGTAACACCATGGGGCAATTCCAGGAGCGATTTGATGTCTCGATGGGCGAGTTTCGCCAAGAGTTGGGATCCCTCCACGAGGATGTTAGGGATATGAGGCAGGAGATCTATGGTCGCCTCGATAGGCATGACGAGAGGATGACGGTCCTCGAAAAAAGCCGGAACAACTGGACGATCTCTTATCCATACCCGCAGCCTCCTCCACCACCGTATGATCCACCACAGCAGTGAAGTTGTTCTGTGTTTTTCTTGTGTATTTTTGTGTTAGTGTGCGTGTTTTATAGTTTTCAGTTCACTCTTTTTGTTGTTCGTTGGTTGTATTTGTCGTGTTGTTTTGTAGGAACCAGCGCCTGTTGTCGGTCTTCTATGCATTGTGATGTGTTTCTCTTCCCTTTTACTCTTCTTACATATTGTTTTTCATTCATTGAGGACAATGCATGCTTTAAGTGTGGGGGGAGAGCTTGTTATGTTTATGTCTTAGTTGTGGATTTTGTTGTTTATGTGAAGTTTTTATTATAATTTATGGTGTTGAATTATTTTTGATTTAGTGTTGATGATTAGTTGTTTTAGTTATGTAGGTATGTTGTGATTCTCCCACTTAGTTTCTTGTTTTGTCCAATTGTCAAATTTGAACAATTTTAGATATGAATCTTCAAGGAATTATTTTCAAGTCGATCATGATGAATGAATTGTTTCGTGGTTTCATTCTTGAACATGAATTATCTTTAAATGTGATCACAAATTGATGTTTGGTGTTGAAGGGTCTTGTCCTTGAAGGATTGGGAAACATGCTTAGCCTTGTTCATGAAAACTACTCCCCTTAATCATTTAGCCTTGTATTTATGATAAATAAAAAAGAAAAAAAAAGAAAAAGAAAAGAAAAGAAAAGGGGCAATAAGGATCTCTACTCCTCTAGTTGATTTATTCAACTATGAGTATGGGAAACCACATAAGGACACTAGAGATTTCCTCCCTATGGTTTTACCTTGTGAATTTTGATCCACACCCCAATAATTTTGTTTAAATAAATGGGATTGCATTCCGGATTCTACTCCTCTCATGTGTGTGTCAATCCGTTCATTGTTGCATGATGAGTATGGGAAACCACATTAGGAAGCTCGATCTTTTGACCTAATAACCCTTGTCCTATGTTTGAAATCCCTTATGTTGTTCTATGTTCGTTTATTTTAATAAATGTGGATGTGATTCGTGGGGAAGTAATTGAATTGAATTGGGTCTCACGTGTTTTTCTTAATATCGAGAGGACAAGCAACTCACTTGATTGAATCTTGTGCTCACCTTCTTTGATGATAAATGTTTTTGTGGGAACCATGAGAATTGTTAATTACATGATCGCCTTGTGAATATTTCCTTCTTGCTTCATATTTTTAATTTCTTGTTTGCTTGGGGACAAGCAAAGAACTAAGTGTGGAGAAGTTGTTTGCTGTTTATTTGTGTTGTTTTATTGCATGATTTTGCATGTTTTATAAGTTATTTTCTAGTGCCTCTATTTATTTATTTGTCGATTTCGTATGATTATCTTCACTTGTTGCTCTCATGGTGGAATATGCCAAGTTATGAAAAACTTGAGCTTTTGTCAGCAAAATCTTGATTTTAGGCATTAAGGTGGCGAGGAGCGAAGACGAGACCGGAAGAGATGAGCCGGAAAAATTAGCCAGGAACCACGCGGCCGCGCGAGGTGCACGACAGCGCAGCACGGCCGCGCGAGGGGGCTCTCAGCGGAGGCAGACTTGCGGGCGTGCACTATTCCGCGGGCGCGCGCACCCCTGCACCCCGCGAGCGCGCAGCGTCCCGCCGGCGCGTGGGACGCTCTGTTTCGCCCGATCTATCCTATCTTGCACTCGACTCTCGCATTTTCATCACCATTTTGCACAAGGGGACACTTCCTTCAACCTCTCTCTTTTTGCATGTTGGATATTAGACTTTTTGGCCACCCTAATCTAAGTAATAGATTCATAGGGATTAATTTTTCCCTAGGTCTAGCCTTAGACTTTTGCTTCTCCAATCCCTCACCAAATCTTTCAAAATCTCTCTCAATTAATGCCCTCTCATGATCACCATCTCATCACCTTTCCTCTCTGCTCAACCCCATACTTCTCTCTATCACTCACTTCTCTCTCGATTCTCTCTCCATATAGAAATCCCCATTTTGATCTTTTCAGAGGAATCATCCATTATTCATTATTCACCATTCTCTCACTTCATCTTCTCCAACTCTCCCTCTTTATTTTTTCTACACACATACCACCTTCACCACCATCACTCACCATCATTTTCACAATTTTTCAGCACCATCAAAGAGAAGAGGAGAAAGGAAAGACAAGAGGGAACCAAGCCAAGGAAGTAGAAGAAGACACGAGAAGAAACCCGACTTCGAGCCATCCGCGGAAGCTAGGCTCATTAGGAGGATCACCTTTTGGTATTTTCTTTCTATTTCTTGGATGATTTGTGGGGGTTTGTCCCTAAACTATTGAAGGATCTTGAATAGTATAGAAGTTTATGTTATTTCCATTTGATTATGAGATGGCTTCCTTTTATAATATTCATGTTGCTTTGATGATGTTGATGGGCTAATTTCTCTATTAGAGGGTAGATGATTGATTTGGTTTTTGATCTATGCTTGTTATTGTTGGTTGTTGTTGTTGGAATTGCACTTATTATGTTAGAGTAATTGATCACTACTTGAGCATTGTTAGGATTTAGATGAGACCGGAAGGAGAATCGAAATCCAGAAATTGGTTCTTTCAACGTTAGGTGAATGGGGTTCCTAAGCCTAATATGTTAATCTTGCTCATTTGGTATAGCTAAAAAGGTCTTTATAGATAGACGGTGACAGTAATTGATATTAAGCCTTTTGAGAGGGTCTATTGGATGGGTGATTTTGATATAACCAACTTGAACCGAGCATAGAGATAAGCCATTGAGAGAATCTACGCCCTAATACCTTTATCATTCTATTTTCCTGAATCTTGATTTTATCGTTGTCATTTGCATTATCTTGTTTACTTGCATATTTCAATTCTTAGTTCACATCATCATCAATCCCATGTTTAGAATGTTTAGGATTTATTTTAGTTGTTTAGACATGTTGCTTGCATAGCCCAAAGACAATTTCCCACAAGAAAGTCTTCCTTGAGAGTTCGACTAGGGTTAGCTCATCGCCTCTACAATTGACCCCGTCCGATTACGGGTGTGGTCCAAAGTAGTTTGTTGTGTTGAGCCGAATCCGAAAATATAAATTCATATTTGGACCCAACACCTTACCGGCGGCGAGGTGAGAGGGATGCAGGCAGAAGAGTGCCTCCGGCCAGGTCACCGTGGCTCTAATACCACTGTTGTGGTATCGGGCCCGGCTGGGGGTTCACTACTTATTTTCCGGCCTCTTGCGGTCCCACTCACAGCTGCTCAGGCAGCTAAGGAACTCAGAGGAAGGAGACTTAGATACTCGTATAGTGTATGAAGCCTCAGACATTAGATCAGGTGGATCTAAGGAGTTTCTTCACAGGCTTGGCTCACACAAGGATGGATCTACACATAGAGATCAAACACAAGTTAGATCGGGCACAAAAATACAGAGTTCCAAGACTCTGAAGGAAGCAGTACAAAAATATAACGGAAAATAAAAGAAAACAGAGATTTAGAAGTGGGAATATGTGCTCAGAAGCACAGCGGGCTTAGGTTTTCCCACGGACGGTGGCTATGGAGTTCCCGGCGACAGATCAGACCCAGACCAAGCGGGGATGGTGAAACGATAGGCTTGAAGCTCTCACGGGTTGATTCAACTCACAGACTACACTGTCGTCTCAACTCACAGGCCAAACAGGAACCCGCAGACAGGATTCCGACCAGAGATACCGAGTAACAGACAGAGATAGATCGGAGAAGAGGATTAGGATTAGGGTTTCTTAAGTGAGGCTTATCAGAGAAGATGAAGCGGCGCAGCTTATGTAAAAGGGTTAGGGGAGTAAATTAGGTAGATTAGGGTTAGGAGGGTATATAAGGAAGGTACCGTGGGTCGGGTTAGGGTTTAGGATTTTGGGCTTGAGAGATGGGCTAAGAAAATAAAATAACAGGGAAGCAATTTGGGCCAGAACAGAAAGAGAGCAAATTGGGCCAACACTCCACAGTCCATCTTTGAATTTAGACTACTAATTATTATCTTACTTTTTCATTTACCGCATGCGAATTGTAGAAATTAATTAAGTTGATTCATTAACAAATGCAATTGCAAATTTTAATTAAATATGCGTTCTAATTATTAATTAAGCGTGTACGGGGCTACAAACTGCTATTGGAAACTATATTATTAATTAAGTTTAGCACGCTAATTAAGTAATCTTTCAAATATACTTTGCTATTTGGAAGACATGGTACGTGAGTACTTTTAAAATTAGATTATTTGCTATCTTACGAAGATTCTAATCATTTTTTAAAGGAGCATAATTGGGAAACACACTGCAGACATTCCTCACCTATTTTATAGAGAGACTGATCGAGCACTACTATAAATACATTAATAGACAACGGGTATCCACCGTTGTAAATCAACTTCAAAAACCATTATGTATAGTGGTGTTGTCTTTTGTTGAGACAATTTACAATGGTTCAAAACTGCTGTCATTTTATGCCTGACAATGGTTTAGAACCGTTGAGAAATAATTTTGTGTTGTCTATTTCTGTGAATTAAAAATGCTTTATAAATAAATTAAATTGTTGTACTTTCCCATCGAATCTTCAATAATCAACAACGGTTATTTAAATTAACTGTTGTAATTTGAGTATATGCGAGAATGGTTTCTTTTGTAAACTGTTGTTTTTTATTGTTGTATTGTGTGAAAATCGTTGTCTTATATATCATTTTTCTTATTTGGACAACGATTTATGAAGGAAAATCGTTGTCTTATATGTCATTTTTCTTATTTGGACAACGGTTTATGAAGGAAACACGTTATAAAAAAATGATTTTTGATAAAATTGTTGTTAATTTGTTTGTTTTCAACCTGCAAATACATACATCATGGACAATATTATTAAATAGCAAATAATAATATTTATTTAAAAATAATTAATGAAGTTATAAATGTAGAAAAAATTATAGTTGAATGGCTGAAAAATATCTATCTAAAATTCTACAATCTAAAAAATGTGAATGCTAAATTCCAACTAATTGTGGCTTCAATATAAACGAAAATCTATGTCAACGAAATTTGTACAATTATGTCTAGTTCATTCTTCACCGCATCTATACAAACGCCTTAGTTAATGACAAATAAACAAATGAAACATCAAATCAATATGTAAGATATAAAAAGTATACACCCATTGATTTAACCTTAAAAATAGGCAAAAAAAAAAAACAATACAAACAATATCATAATAGAAAAATACAAACATGTAAGAACTTAGGACAAGCTGTTGAATAAACATCTTCTATTATACAAGAAAAAATCATTTATTCCAATTGACAATGTAATAACTGAGTTATATTAATTTAGCATTTTATAAACCTTTATTTTTCTAGAATTTACTAATTAAAAAAATATATCAAAGAATAACAATATAATAATTAAATTTAAATTAAATAACTTACGTATTAACCATACTGTTCGGTATTTTATTTCACCTAAATTGCAAGTGTACCTCGAGGCTTCTAATATAGCGGTGAACAAGGTCGAATCCACAGAGACTTAATAATCTAAGCTACTAATTATCCAAATTATTTTACTTACGTTATCTAGACCACTCAAAATGATGGCAACTTTCGAATTAACTAAATAAAACTAAATAAATTAATTAAAGACTAAATTAAACCACTGATTGAATGCACAACTTAAAGTAACTATGAAGGACATACGTACTATAGGATTGTCTAATCATCAATTAACCCATCAATTTAACTAAAACCATTAATGCACCTATGTTGAGATTTTAGTTATGCTAGAGCAACCACAAAAGCTTCCTAAGCCTCCTCTCGAAGCGCATAGGGTGTTGATTACAAATCAAATAACAATGTGTCCATTAGTTATCTAACACGAAACTCCTAAATGATCATCGAGTTTATTGCTCTCTCAAATAATCTCAACCATCTCGAATGGTATTTACTACCAAGTTAATTGTCCCAAATCTGGTGTTACAACTCCTCTTTCAATTTATGAATTAACACATTAAATTACACTATATAATGGCCAGTTAAATAGTGCAAAAGCAAGCACAAGAACAATTAAAGCATAATAAAATTATAGGCACAACAGTAGAAATTAATTTAATGGATTTCATAACTGAATCATAAGCAATCCTAGAATACTAGGGTTTAGTTGTTCATACTCAAATAAACAAATAAATTCATCCACAAATTATTCATAGTCTAACAAAAATTAAAGAAGATAAAACCTGGAAGATTATATATATTTCTAATCTTTAAATCCTTGAATGTCTTGCTGTCTTCTCTCAATTGGTAAATTTAAAGTGTGTAAAAAGTGTGTAAATTTTGTGTACAGCAACCCTTAAATGCCTAGCAAAATAAAGCCCAAAATCCATTAAAAACGGACAAGCCTAATAGACCCGCGACCTCGGTTGCAGGTGACTCACCCGCGGTTCGGGTCACGGCTTCACATGGCGTGATGTGGTAACATACCCATGAGCTCTAGTATTACACATGACCTCGCTCGCGGGTTTTTCTCTTTCGCACCCGTCCTCTGTTGCGAACTCACAGACGGCCAATCTTTTGGCGACCCGCGGCTCCAAACTCACGGCTTTGGCTCACGAATCATCCTTGACTCGTTTCCATCCCGTTTTTTTGCCCAATTTATTCAACACACAACCTTGGTGCTTTATTAAGAGCTTATTTTCTCTAAAGTATTCCAAAAATGAGAAGAAACCTGCATGAAATAACAAAATAATCCAAACTCCAAGATCAAGTGAAAACTGATTAAACTAAGATAAAAACTTGCGTGAACCGTGCAAAACGCAAAGTGAAAATGTACATAAAATAGTGCAAAATCTCAGTTTATCAACTCCCCCAAAATTAAGAGTTTATTTGTCCCAAAACAAAGAACAAGACCCAATCTTGGAATTGAAATAACATGTGCAACATAATCCATAATCTAGCAATCATACTTTCAAGAAATCAATATGAGAAATGACAAAAACAAGCTAGCTTGTCATATCAAAAAAACGCATGAAAGTTCAACAAGCATAGATCAAGCCTATGTTCCTCTCATATGTGTGTGTTTCTCTTAACTCTCAAAATTAGAATAAACATGCTTAATACTCATCGAAATGTCGAACCACACATATGATCTACCATAGGCTTGTATACTTTCTCAACTCTCCACATAACATATATGTCGGAAGTAAAGATTAAATAGGACTTAAAACAATGTTGTAATATAGGCTTCTAGTCAAGGTTAGGAAAATATAGCTAAAGTGACTCACAAAACTCGTAAAAATCACAGATTCCTACAAACTTCAAAGTACCTCCAATTCAATCGTTAAAATAACTTTTCCTCCATCCATAACAACGAGTTGGAATTTCCAAATTCCTCCTACACAACCTCATTTATGGAGACTCTTTGAGTCCCCTTTTCAAATTTTTCTTTTCAACAAATAGACCTTTGGTCTCTTCTTTTCTTTTTATTTTTTTCATTATTGGCACTTTATATTTTTTTACATGCTCTTTTAATTTTTATTTTATCAATCAACTATTTTCACTTATGCACCAATAGCATCACCACAATATCCCAATCACTATTTTTCTTTTATCTCCTTCATCCGCATTCAATAATTCCCTCATCCTTCACTCATATTTCTCCAAACATTCATCAATTCAAAACCAAATAGTATATCCAAGAAAAGGCAGTAAAGCACAATAGGGCTCAGAAGGGAATCATATGAATTTGGACAGTGTCTGGGTACATGGCTACAAAAAAGATGGTCTATTGTCACTTTCTCACTTCTAGTCATATAAAAAATCTCAAGTAAGAAATCATGTATGTTCTAGAGATGCATAAGCATAGTCAACCAACACTCAACAATGAACAATGGGATAAAATATCCCACAGGTACAAAAGCTCACAACTCAACATTGGTCAAAATATGACTTGCCAAACTTAGAGACACATGCTCGTTCAATTCTAGACCAAAGTGTGCAATTTCAAATTATCTGACTTTTTTTATTTTCCATCGATCTTGGTCTTTCATGTTGTGTTTTGAGCATGATGCTTCTACTTTATGTGTTTTAGCATATTGTTTCTGCTTACAATATACTTTGTGACTTGCGTGCTATGTGGTTTTTGACTTCACACTTTCAGCTAAAGACCCGAGTGAACCCCTGTGCAACAGGTCAACTTCATATATAATCTAGGAAATCCATGACCCCTATTATGCATCTTTGTGATCTCCATGATAAAAATAAATTCATCTGTCCACTTGTCATTTTTTATGATAAATCTGATCTTCAAATTTGGAAAAGAAAATGTAATTTATTCTCGTAAAAGAAAATGTATGGAAAGTTGTAACCTCGGAATGTGCTAAAGATGAAACTGATGAAAAGAAAATTGAAATGAATCAATGTATTATGGTTTCTATTTTGTTAAATTTGCAACTCTGTGATAAGAAAAGTGGCCCACTTGAATGTGCTTAAAAAATATATGATAAACTAAATGAACTTTACATTTAAACTTATTTTGATTCTCTATTATTTTTGCAAGAATTGTTTTTCAAATTTAGACTGAATATGAGTAAAGACATTGATGTTAATTGTTAGTGCCATCTTACAATACTAAGTATTTTTAGATTGTCATGATCTTTATGGCAATTCATAGAACACAAAGGTTTTGATTTTCAAGTTTTGAAGACCATGTTCTTGACATAATGAAATGAACATTCAGCTGTCAATCTGATTGAAGACCGAAGAATGTACTTGAGCATGTTTGTGAACATGATCATGCACATGGTTATCCATAGATTTTCCAAGAGATATGCCAAGCTTATTTCAAGGAGTTGAAGTTACCTTTTCAAGATGGGTGTTTCAGAATAGAAGATACCTTGTTCAAGATGAAGATCAAGATAGAAGAAGGTGAGTTCTATTTAAGGAAGGCATCTAACTAGAAGAAGTCCAAATTAAACTAGGAAAGTTTCCTTTTAGAGTTTGATTCAAAATAGGATTTTTTGATTACCTTATTTAGGCTATGTCTTGTGTTTATAAATATCTTGGGAATCAAACTAGTTAGATCGCAAGAGGTTTATGAATACACAAGAGCTAGAGAGTCTAAAAAGACTTCAAATTTGAAGCATATAGTATTCAGGTAGACTAGGTTTGATCTTTGTGATCATTGTGTGTCTAGTCTGTATTTGAAATCCTTTCATACACACTTAGAGTAGTTTCGGAAGAGATTTCCCATGGGAACTAGAGAGAGTCTAGATTATGAGGGGATCTCACAATTTAGTTCATCAAAAGAGATTGTAGAGTGTAGGAAATGGGTCGAGTGACGGGAGGTCATCATGCAATAGCCTTTGGTCATGATCCATATTAGATTTTTCAGATTGAAGAATACTTTACATATCACAATATTCTAGATGAGCAGAAATTACAAATTGTGACCTTCCACCTCGATGGAAAAGCTGCTTCCCGGTTTCAATGACTAAAACTCAATGGTTTATTGACATCTTGGGGAGAATTTGTGTTTAAAGCTAAATTTCATTTTGGGTCATCCCAATTCGAAGATCATCCAGCTAACCTTGCCAAACTCTACCAAATGGGCACCGTCTCCGAATTTCAAACGGAATTTGAAGACCTTATGAATAAGGTTCAGGAAGTCTCTGAGACCCTGTTGATTTCCTTTTATATTGGTGGCCTGCAGTCTCATATGAGGCGAGAACTTCAAGTAAATAGACCAAGCACTCTCGAAGAAACTTTTTCCTTGGCACGTGTCTTCGAGAAGAAATATTTGGACAACGAGTCAACAACTCATACTTTTGCCCGAGGAATATACCGTTCAAGTGATGGCACGAGCAGAGGTTTATCTTCCGGGCCAAATACAACTCAAATCACGACAATGAATTTTAAGGGTATGCAGGGTACGGAAGTGTTGGAAGCCATGCCACATCCACAACATATTCCTCCATCAAGCAACACATCCCAGGAATAGGAAAAGTTACCAGTTCGTCGATTGTCACCTGCCCAAATACGTGACAAGTGCGAACGTAGAGTGTGTTTCTATTGTGATCAGCGATGGTCACCCTCTCATCATTGTCGACAACAAGGCTTGATGATACTAGACGGTGAGGAGGCCGGGGAGTAGGATATTGAAATCGACAATGATAAGGAGGCACCCCATGTTGAGGATCACATAATTTCTGTAGATATCTCTATCATGAATACCTTATCAGGAAAAGACACACCACGATCATTACGGGTGCAAGGGAAATACGGCAAACATCTCTTCCAGGTCCTAATCGACAATGGAAGTACACATAACTTTATCAAACCCGAGCTCGCAAACAAGTTGAGGTTGGATGTAGTTGACACTCAAGGCTTTCGCGTATATATCGGTAATGACGACTCATTAAGTTGCCAAAGGATTTGCAAAAAATGTAACGATTGAGGTACAAGACACCAAATTCAAATTAGATTTGTATGTCCTCCCCATTCAAGGGCCAGATGTCATTCTTGGCATTCAATGGTTACAAGAATTAGGTCGGGTCACACATGACTATGCTAATGCCAAAATGGAATTTCTTTGGAAAGGAAAAAAAATCGCCCTTAAAGCCGATCTAACATGGGGCATCAAAGAAATCAGTTTTCGAATGTTGCAAAGCTTAACTCGCACTAAACAAGTAATGGAAGTATATGAGGTGTATTTATTATCCATCAATGGCAGCGATCAAGGGTGGCATGGTGATGAGATCGTTGAAAATATCACATAACTGATTTGTGAAATTCTGGATGAGTACAAGGGGTTGTTCTCTCTGTCAATGAGCTTGCCGCCACATCAACTCTTAGAACATAGGATTCACTTACAACTGGGGTCAAAACCAATCAACGTGCACCCATATCGCTATCTATATTTCCAAAAAAATGAAATAGAGAAGTTGGTTCAAGAAATGCTCGATCAAGGACTTATACATCCTAGCGAAAGCCCTTTCTCATCACCGGTGCTACTAGTTAAGAAGAAAGATGGTATATACTGATTTTGTGTGGATTATCGTGTTCTTAATACTGCCACAATCAATGATAAATTCCCAATCCCGACAGTCGATGAGTTGTTGGACGAGTTAGGTGGGTCAGGCGTGTTCTCCAACTTGGATTTACGAGCTGGTTATCATCAAATACGAGTTCACGAAAAGGACATCTTCAAAACTGCCTTCCGAACTGACGATGGGCACTTCGAGTTTTTGGTCATACCTTTTGGATTAACTAATGTACCATCCACTTTTCAACCCATGATGAACCTCATTCTCAAGCTATTTCTTAGACGATTTGTTGTAGTATTTTTTGATGACATTCTCATATACAACAAGGATAAGGAGGCACATTCCAAACAACTTCGACAAGTATTAGATTGTCTACAATTCCATAGTTTTCTTTTGAAGCTCACCAAGTGTAGATTTTTTGAGCCAAGTATCGAATACTTAGGCCACATTGTGTCCAGTGAAGGTGTCCAAGCCGATATAAAAAAAATAAACACCATGGTCACATGGCCGCATCCTACGACTATAAAGCACCTTAGAGGCTTCTTAGGGCTCACTGGATGCTATCAAAAATTTATTAAGGGCTATGCTACAATTGCTGCTCCACTCACTGAGGTTTTGCGAACCGACAATTTTGAATTGAACGATTCAGCTGAAAGTGCCTTTGTGGCTTTAAAGAAAGTAATGACAGAAACTCTAGTGCTCAAATTACCAGATTTCACGAAGCCTTTTGCCATTGAAACAGGTGCATCAGACTGGGGTATCGGGGCCATTTTGTTACAAGAAAATCATCCACTTGCTTATCATAGTAGAAAATTGGGACCACGACTTCAAAAAGCGTCAACATATATTAGGAAATTGCATGCGATTACGGAAGCAATTGGTAAGTGGAGACAATACTTGGTGGGATGACATTTCATTATAAAAATAGATCATTGCAGTCTTAAATAAATTTTACAGCAAGCAATTCATACCCCTGAGCAACAAAAGTATATCCGCAGGCTATTAGGGTATGATTTTACAATTGAGTATAAGCCCGGTCGACTCAACATTGCGGCCGATGCATTGTCCTGCGTTCCTAATCCTAGTGAAACTAATGAGGGAGAGTTTAGAGGAACGATGATTGCTAGCTGAGCCACATTAGATGTCTTTGAGCAGTTGTGTCGTGAGAATTTGGAGGCAGATGATTTATGTGAGCTATATGAGAAGTTGGCACGAAGCAAGTTATCCCCAGACTTTGGAGTTGTAGATGGGATAATAACTTATAAACATAGTTTCTATATAGGTGTCAATTCTTCGTTAAAACAAGACATACTCGAAGAGTTTCATGATTCACTAGTCGCAGGGCATGGCGGAATTAAAAAAAACATTAGTTGGGATTTTTGTGTCATTCTACTGGCCAAACTTGAGAGAAGATGTGGAAAAATTTGTTAGAACTTTTGAGGTTTGTCAGAAGGTAAAGACACTAACTGTTGCTCCTGCAGGTCTCTGCTACATCCGTTGCCCGTTTCGGCATTAATTTTGTAACACCCCGAAAATTAAATATTTAGAATTTTATTTTAAATATTTTATTTAAGTTATAATATTGAAATTTTAGTTAGTAAAAAAACGACGTCAAAAGTATTATTTTGACACCAAAATTATCTAAATTAAAATTCATTAGATCTTTAATAAATTTATTTCATTAAACAAATTGAACCAAATTTATTTCAAAGTGAAGAACAATATTATAATTTGATTCATATTAATTTCTAACTATTTTGGCTAAAACTCCAGTTGCCAAATCAAACTAAATTTTGTAAATTTTATATCTATTATATATGGCTCATTAAAGTCTTACAGCTGTTAGGTTAGAGATATAATTAAAAAAAATGGTAATAGAAGAAAGAAAAAGAAAAAGATTACAAGCTGTTTCATTTCTTTCCTCCGCAGCTGCCACGTTTTGTACACCGCCAATCATCGTTGTCCATTTGTAGATTGTTTGAACGAGCAAGTGTTTATGTGTATGTTTACATTGGCTATATATATAACTCGAGGTTTGCTGTGATAAAAAAAGGGAAAGAGATGGCAAAACAAAAGAGAAGAGAAGAGGAAAGTTTATGTCGTTTCCTTCATTTTAGTTGCCGTCGTTCATCACCCAAATCATGGCCAAACATCTCAAAATTTGAACTAAGCATTTTTCTCTTTATATAGATCATGCATATACAAAACTTTATCTTAACTAATGCTTAGAAAGTTGAAAACGAAGCCAAACAGTTCAGAAACCGTTGCCCCGTCACCTTTTGCCGCAGCCATATTGCAGTGCCATTTTCGGCCAATCCGATTGTCAGATTTCGCTCAAATTTATACCGTTTTAAAAAACTTATTATAGGCTACAAATATCCAGCTTTCTATCGTAAATCAGAAGTCTTTTGATCCATTGAAATCATGTCCAAAGTTCACGGAGAACTGCTGTCAAACGTCAAATTTTTGCAGCGGCTGCTACTTCGACTCCACCTCTCCGGCCTTTTCGGTGATTGAAAGTTATCATGTCATAGATGGTAAGAAATCTCCCGCTATCATCTATTCATCTATAGTTATAGGTTTTCATTCGAACGTTATTTGATCTTCCATTTCTGTATCGAAAGTTGACGAAAAACCACCTTCCAACAGCGAAGTGAGTCGTTGCTGCTGATGCAGCTTGGGAAGCCTGTTTCCAGCCCTTTAGAGAGTATAAACCTATCAAGTTATGCACGGTTAGAAACCTCTTCGTATGAGCTTCGCATCTATGGTATCAGATCTTAGCTAGGATGTTATTTGATCCCTCTTCTTTTTATAATCGAAAATTATGGGAAATCGTGTTTAAAATCCAGTTATTTTATATCTGTCTATCTTTGAATTATGTTGACCATGATTCTGGAGCTGCTATGCAGAATATAAATGTATAATTATGTAATTTAATGACGGTGGGGATGAAAGCTAAGGGGTACTATATGAGTTGGTCGTGAGTTTTAGAGATGTGTGTGTGATGACCGAACACTTAACAAGTGAGTTTATGTGAATTCTTCTAAGTTTTGTTATACTTTTAAAAATGTTAAAGATGCTAAAGTATTGAAATTAAGGTTGTGAGGCATGTTGCTTGTAAAATGAGATGTTGTCTGCGTTGACTTGTCCGTGAGATTTTGGCTAAGCTTGTACATTTAATTAGAAAAAAAAGGGATGTTTCGTACCTAATTAATGAGAAGGGAGATCATGGGAGATCATCTCACAATTTGATAAAGATATGGACTTAAATAAATATATAGAGAAAGTATATAATATTTTCAATTTTCAAAATATATTATATTCTCTGAATCGCTTAGTTTAACTCTCAAATAATCTTTCTTGGAGGTCCGAGAAATCTTTCAATTATTGATCAAAAAGCTATAATAATAGATTAATTAGTACGCCAATTGTTCAATTTGCGTTCATTTAGTTAATTCGCATTCGATTGATCCTCACGATTATAAATAAGCCTATTAATATAGCTCTAAGTCTTTAGTTAATGACCAAGATAAGTTATCAAGGTTGGAATCTCGTTAATTTGTAGGTCAAAGAACAATAAGCATGGTTTAGAGGGTTTCTATACAACCGATCGACTATTAAGTATCAAAATCGAGGTCATTAAGGTTAGTTATAACTAAACTCATCTCAAGGTATTTTTGAAATTAGTTTCATTATTTATATGGCTTAATTATTTAAACTTTAAATCATGTAAATGTTTCATATATATTTATATATTTCTTACAAATGTTATATGAAATGTTAAGGTTCATGTGAGTTAAATATCGAAGTTAGAAAGTTTGTAAATGATTATGTTATTCGTAATTCCTGAATATATGCTATGATGCGAATGTGAATTGTATTGTCACTTGCCTACAGTTCAATTGTGGTTTTACTCCACCCTATTGTTATGTGATCACCCTACAGTTTACGATTAGTATTCAAGGCCGAAGGGGTTAAGATACAAACCGTATCTACAGTTGTGGTTAAGTCCACCCTACAGTTATGTGATCATATCCTACGCAAGCCCAGATGGCATGTCTCAAGTGCTTGCAATTCACTTTGCTACGTGTTAAGCAATAGTTTTATGTGAAATATGTAAGTTTTACTCATTTCACAAATGCTATACCCACTGAGTATTTTCTGGCACTCAAACACAAATATTTTCAAATGATTTCAGGTCAAGGAGTTTGAGGCTGGCTGAAGAACGATGGCAGTTGGAGTTGGATTATATGTTTATTAATATGATTATTTGGTCAAATCTAAATGAAATTAATGTGTTAAGATTTTAAATTCTTTAAGCTGCTTCCACTACATGTTATTTTTCTAAATGATCGCGCTTATGTGCGCTTAAGATTCCATTTAACTCGTTTATAAGTTAGAAGTGCATTTAGTTTTATTATTAAAGTATGCTGAATTCCTTTGGAATTTGAATTAAGACGGTTGGAGGTCAAGTTATATTTAATATATATCTGATTGAGACTTTTAAACTTTTATTTTAGCAGGTTGATGTCTTTGATAATCAATTTTTTTAAAAAAAATGTTGACTTGATTTATTAGGTTGATATGTACTTGTGTGCATTTGAGTCAAGTTGATGTGTTGGTGGAGTTATTTTTAAGTTGAAATGCAGCTCGTTTCATCTGAAAAGAAATAGTATGAATTGTTTATTTATCATATTATATTTTATTTTATTAAGAAAAATTAGTTAAAATTTTATAATGACGAACTCTTCCTATTTCGGGATAAGGGCGTCACAAAGTGGTATCAGAGCAGGTCTACCTTTCTGTAGGCCTATTTATTTTCAATTGTGAATTTATATAGTCAGTGCTTATATTAAAATGCAATTCAAAATATAACTGTCCATCGTCTGTGCCATGTCTGCTCGGAAGAGGTACATAAGTTTTAAATTTTAAATTATATGGTTATCTGTTGAAATGTATTTATATGCAACTATAATTGGACACAACTGAAAATGTATATTTTATAATTTGATGAAATATGTGAGGTACAATAAATTGAAAGTGTTTTCATTGCGAATGTATATTAATGCATTTCCAGGCCATGATATAGCTTGTAGACCTAAACCTAGATATATTTTGAAAGTAGATAGATAAGTGGGACGATAAAACTCCTATAAGCTCATAGTATCTTATAATAACTACGTAAACTTAAGAGAATTCCATGTTAACAATAGATGAACTATATTTGAACCTTAGATTTGTTATAGAATATTTCAATAAATGATAAGTTCAAAAGGTCTTGATATGAAAAGAGTCGAGGGAGTTTATAAAGAGACTATAAGCAAACGTAATGGATATCTGAGGTAATTAAATTGTACGTGTGTGAATAGTTCAAAAGTTATTGGGTGTTCCTTATGTAAAACTATAACGGACATGAGACTACATGCATGGAATCTCATCGCTATGCTTTTAGACAACAAGTTTAAAGTTAGTAGTTAATTATAAGAACATATATATCCTTGAACTTGTCAAGGCTTGATGT
Organism: Perilla frutescens; assembly: GCA_026008535.1. Lineage (NCBI taxonomy): Eukaryota > Viridiplantae > Streptophyta > Magnoliopsida > Lamiales > Lamiaceae > Perilla > Perilla frutescens. The sequence continues at coordinate 44,685,399 of BRKX01000001.1, forward strand.
GATCGTAATCATGAAGATATTATGGATAAACAGAGTGCGCGCATGTTGAGGTTGTGATTTCCGTCAAGGCAAGCATGAAATGTTGAAGAAAGTATGTCATTCTACTTCTCAGGTTGACAATTATGTTATTCCTCTCCCAACGAGTGAGTGCAGTGGGTTGAGCAAGTAACTCGTACGTCCGTAGTATTGAAATTTATGGTTGGATTAAGGTTGGAAATATATATATATATATATATATATACACTCTTAATAGAACAATATTGGGGTCAAAATGAGGGTAATTTTTGAACTTTTAATCAGATTGAGTACAAAAGTGCTGATATTAGATCAAAGTCTTAAATAATAATAAGGCCAAATTATAAAGATTTGAAAGATAGAACAAAGCTAGCTCTTTGTACATGAATATTCACTTTGAGGGACATGATTGGATAAAAAGGTAAGAATCGAGGAAAACACTTTAGAAAAGAAATAGCATGAAAGTAAAGACTCTATATATGACGATAAGCGGATAAGTGAAATAAGATAGTGACTCAAATCACGCGTAAATCAGAATCTTTGACGAATGGAAGATGTTAACAACATAAGTGATATAAATAATTTTAAAGTCGAGGTGGACACCAGGTTTAATTGTAACATATGTTATCGCCTAAAGGGGATGAAACAACTTGAAAGGACGCTGCAGAAGAGTATATGATCATGCATTCTGACATAGGCGCAGAAGGAATAAAAGAAGAAAAGAGGCAAGACCTGAAATTATATGACAGTACTGTCAAGACTACAGATATAGTTTATAGAATGATAAAACAAGGTATATAATAGAAATCATACAAAAAAAATTCAATTGAAAAAGGAAAAGAAGAAGAAGTGTTACTTACGACTATACTAAGTGAGTAAGATTGAGAAATCGATACCTAAAATTTTTGCCATCAAGTTATGAACGCTCTATATATTTCCACATTTCGATATTTGAACCAGAAAAATATATGTTCTTGATTTAATTAATTAATCACATTTTCAATAGTAAAGTCTCCGATATAAACCTAGAATCCACCTATGTAGAAAGTCCAACAGTCTATGGTGTTAAAAAAAAACTAGATTATCCACAACTAATACGTATGAACGATAAATGGAGTGTGCACGAAAAATCGGAGGTAACCCGTAGATTTGAAAAGGAGGCCTTGACTCAATATTACATCTCAAGAATTGCTAAGTGAAATTTCGAGGATGAAATTTATTTAAAGGAGGGAGAATTGTAACACCCCGAAAATTAAATATTTAGAATTTTATTTTAAATATTTTATTTAAGTTATAATATTGAAATTTTAGTTAGTAAAAAAAAGACGTCAAAAGTATTATTTTAACACCAAAATTATCTAAATTAAAATTCATTAGATCTTTAATGAATTTATTTCACTAAACAAATTGAACCAAATTTATTTCAAAGTGAAGCACAATATTATAATTTGATTCCTATTAATTTCTAACTATTTTGGCTTAAACTCCAGTTGCCTAATCAAACTAAATTTTGTAAATTTTATATCTATTATATATGGCTCATTAAAGTCTTACAGCTATTAGGTTAGACATATAATTAAAAAAAATGGTAATAGAAGAAAGAAAAAGAAAAAGATTACAAGCTGTTTCATTTCTTTCCTCCGCAGCTGCCACGTTTTGTACACCGCCAATCATCGTTGCCCATTTGTAGATTGTTTGAATCAGCAAGTGTTTATGTGTATGTTTACATTGGATATATATAACTCGGGGTTTGCTGTGAGAAAAAAAATGGAAAGAGATGGCAAAAGAAAAGAGAAGAGAAGAGGAAAGTTTCTGTCGCTTCCTTCATTTTAGTTGCTGTCATTCATCACCCAAATCATGGCCAAACTTCACAAAATTTGAACTGAGTATTTTTCTCGTTATATAGATCATGCATATACAAAACTTTATCTTAACCAATGCTCAGAAAGTTGAAAACGAAGCCAAACAGTTCAGAAACCGTTGCCCCGTCACCTTTTGCTGCAGCCATATTGCGGTGCCATTTCCGGCCAATCCGATTGTCAGATTTGGCTCAAATTTTTACCGTTTGAAACCTCTTCTTATAGCCTACAAATATCTAGTTTCCTATTGTAAATCAGAAGTCATTTGATCCATCGAAATCACGTCCAAAGTTCACGGAGAACTGCTGTCAAACGTCAAATTTTAGCAGCTACTGCTACTTCGACTCCACCTCTTCGGCCTTTTCGGTGATTGAAAGATATCATGTCATAGATGGTAAGGTACCTCTCGCTACGAGCTATTCATCTATGGTTTTAGGTTTTCATTTGAATTTTATTTGATCTTCCATTTCTGTATCGAAAGTTGACGGAAAACCACCTTCCAACACCGAAGTGAGTCGTTGCTACTGATGCAGCTTGGGAAGCCTGTTTCCAGCCCTTCAGAGAGAATGAAGCTATCCAATTATGCATGGTTAGAAACCTCTTCGTATGACCTTCGCATCTATGGTATCAGATCTTAGCTAGGATGTTATTTGATCCCTCTTCTTTTTATAATCGAAAATTATGGGAAATCGTGTTTAAAATCCAGTTATTTTATATCTGTGTATCTTTGAATTATGTCGACCACCATTCTGGAGTACTATATGAGTTGGTCGTGAGTTTTAGAGATGTGTGTGTGATGACCGAACACTTAACAAGTGAGTTTATGTGAATTCTTCTATGTTTTGATATACTTTTACAAATGTTAAAGATGCTAAAGTATTGAAATTAAGGTTGTGAGGCATGTTGCTTATAAAATGAGATGTTGTGTGCGTTGACTTGTCCGTGAGATTTTGGCTAAGCTTGTACATTTAATTAGAAAATAAGAGATGTTTCGTACCTAATTAATGAGAAGGGAGATCATGTGAGATCATCTCACAATTTGATAAAGATATGGACTTAAATAAATATATATAGCAAGTATATAACTTAATATTTTCAATTTTCAAAATATATTATATTCTCTGAATTGCTTAGTTTTACTCTCAAATAATCTTTCTTGGAGGTCCGAGAAATCTTTCAATTGTTGATCAAAAAGCTATAATAATCGATTAATTAGTACGCCAATTGTTCAATTTGCATTTATTTAGTTAATTCGGATTCGATTGATCCTCACGATTATAAATAAGCCTATTAATGTAGCTCTAAGTTTTTAGTTAATGACCAAGATAAGTTCTTAAGGTTGGAATCTCGTTAATTCGTAGGTCAAAGAACAATAACCATGGTTTAGAGGGTTTCTATACAACTGATTGATTATTAAGTATCAAGATCGAGGTCACTAAGGTGAGTTATAACTAAACTCATCTCAAGTTATTTATGAAATTAGTTTCATTATTTATATGGCTTAATTATTTAAACTTTAAATCCTGTAAATATTTCATATATATTTATATATTTCTTACAAATGTTATATGAAATGTTAAGGTTCATGTGAGTTAAATATCGAAGTTAGGAAGTTTGTAAATGATTATGTTATTCACAATTCGTGAATATATGTGCTATGATGCGAATGTGAATTGTATTGTCACACTTGCCTACAGTTCAATTGTGGTTTTACTCCACCCTATTGTTATGTGATCACCCTACAGTTTACGATTAGTATTCAAGGCCGAAGGGGCTAAGATAAAAACCGAACCTACAGTTGTGGTTAAGTCCACCCTACAGTTATGTGATCATATCCTACGCAAGCCCAGATGGCATATGTCTAAAGTGCATGCAATTCACTTTGCTACATGTTAAGCAACAGTTTTATGTAAAATATGTATGTTTTACTCATTTCACAAATGTTATACCCACTGAGTGTTTTCTGGCACTCAAACCCAAATATTTTCAAATGATTTTTCAGGTCAAGGAGTTTGAGGCTGGCTGAAGGACGATGGCAGTTGGAGTTGGTTTATATGTTTATTAATATGATTATTTGGTCAAATCTTAATGAAACTAATGTGTTAAGGTTTTTAATTCTTTATGCTGCTTCCGCTACATGTTATTTTTCTAAATGATCGCACTTATGTGCGCTTAAGATTCCATTTAACTCTTTTATAAGTTAGAATTGCATTTAGTTTTATTATTAAAGTATGCTGAATTCCTTTAGAATTTGAATTAAGACGGTTGGAGGTCAAGTTATATTTAATATATATCTGATTGAGACTTTTAAACTTTTATTTTAGCAGGTTGATGTCTTTGATAATCAATTTTTTTTAAAAAAATGTTGACTTGATTTATTAGGTTGATATTTACTTGTGTGCATTTGAGTCAAGTTGATGTGTTGGTGGAGTTATTTTTAAGTTGAAATGCAGCTCGTTTCATATGAAATGAAATAGTATGAATTGTTTATTTATCATATTAAATATTTAATTTTGTTAAGAAAAATTAGTTAAAATTTTATAGTGACGAACTCTTCCTATTTCGGGATCAGGGAGTCACAAATTTGGAATGAATTAACAATGGATTTTGTTACACATTTACTGAAATCGCATGGTTATACAACGGTCATGGTAGTGGTGGATAGATTATCTAAAGATGCCCACTTTGCGGCTCTAAAGTCGGGATTCACGGTGGAAAAAGTTGCTCAAGTATTTGTCGAAATAATAGTAAAGATCCATGGTTTTTATTCAACCATTGTTTTGGACCGCGATTTAATTTTTCTTAGCAAATTTGGGGCTGAATTATTTCGATTAAGCGGTACAACTCTTAATCATAGCATCGCTTATGTAGTGCCCCGGTCCTGAAAGACCGTAAAAATGGATGCCACGGGGGTTGGAATTAAGAAGCGGGAAAGAAAGGGGAATAATTTGATTAACCAGATCTCAAAAGAAGACTCACAATAACCAAACATGCGTTTTAATACATATATTTATTCAAAACACCAAGATCAGGGTTATTAACGTTTAACAAAAGAGTAGCATAAGTGCGGAAGCTTAATTCCCAATAGAATATTAACAAAAAGAGATAATGGAAAATAAGTAAATAATAACAGCCCATATCTCAGCCTCGTCACCTCCACGCTCTAGCCCACTGACCTGAAAATATTTGAAAAGATTTGGGCTGAGTACTAATGCACTCAGTGGGCAAGTTTTCACAATTCAAGTTATGCAAATCATTTTGTTAAAGTAATCTATATGTGTTCATGCAGGTAGTGAAGCTTAGGAGGTTTAAAAGTTGAAATCAACCTAAGTTCACCAAAACATTTTATCATGAAGCACTTAAGAGTATAACCCGTCGCTGCCCGCAACCCGAACTACATCACCAGCGCGTAAAGTTGAGTATGCCCATAGAATACCCAGTGAGTATAACCAATAAGTGTAACCAATAAGTGTTTCATTTTAGTCTCACCGACAAGGAGTAGGGTATGACAAATAATGCATGCGTACTGTATCTACTCACATTGACACAACGCTGGTATATGAGACTCCGAAAACATACAGTAGCACATAAAATATTTAACACAAATAGTCACATATGAAATAGATTTTAATAACTCGAAAGATACAGTTTGCAAAGATAGTATAGTAGCCCACCTTACACATACAGAAGTCTTAACAAGGATTCAACACCCGAACACGGTACTGGAGACGGAGCAATGGTCCGAAGTTCTTTCCTGAGTTCCCCTAGGGCTAAGCTGCTCTAATCATCTCAAGATTCAACCCTTCACCTTCCTCGTAAGTCAAGCAAGTCCTACAAGGATCAATCTTGCTTTAGGATCAATAACTACTTCCGGAAATAATCTAATATTCGCTTTAATTTAGTTGGAGTCTTATTAATTTTACTTTAACTAGGAATGCGAATTACTCGGGTTTTAAATCCAACACGAATCGATAATAGGTTCTTACGATACTCTTCAATCAACTTGAACACAAATTCAACTTAAAATGGAACAACTTAAAACAGGGCAGCAACTTCAAAAAATCATAGGAAATTCAATTAAAATCGGATTGAGACATGGTCAGCGGCCACGCGTCCGTCACAACGAGACCTACAATCGGTCAGAAAGAGTCGGAGACAAATTCCGATCATCCTTGCCTGAAATCGGCCGGAAAAGATACTGTTTACTGTTCCCAGAACAGATTTTTCATCAAAAAGTTTAAGGCTCAAACGAGCTAATTACTCAATGGATTTTTGCTCAAAAATACAATTTTTGATACTAGAGGAAACAAAGATTTCAATGAAGTAAACGGATTTAGATTTTATAATGTATAACGACTGTAAATGAGAATGAAATTCAGCATTATTAACATAAGGCATATTCTGCCAGAAATAAGTTGGTTTTCGGGAAACTTACGACTCGATTTCAGAAGAACAAATGACATCGGATCATAGATTGGAAAATATGTCTGCAAAGCTTGATATGAAAAGATTGTGCAGTCTAAAAATCAAGTCAAGAGGATGGAGGAATCGACGGAAAATAGCCTCCGAAGTTGCACTCGCAACACAACGATTTCTGCGGCAGATTTGACATGTCGATTTGCGACGTATCTTTGATAGACCAAATGATATCACATCAACAATCCAAGACCTATTCTGGAAACCTTGATGAGTTAAGTTTATAATGATATAGATTTCATAGAAATATAATGGCTGGATCTATGGGAAAAAGATGTCGAAAATGGGTTTGGTGAGTTACAAAAATTATACCACCAAGAAAATAGTCGAGGTTTGTTTAGGAGCTTTAGAGATCCGAAATAAGAAATTCTTGAGCCTAAAATCAACTACATAATTATAGGAAAAACATAATAAAATTTCAGAATTTATGGATGACATTTAAAGGATGAAAATTGTAAAATACGACTGCTACACTAATGATAAAACTTACAGCTAGAAACCCTAATTTTGCATGTCTTCGTTTCTGACTTTATGGACACCAAATCGAGCGATTCAAGTGGCTAACATCAACTACGTGAAGAGAGGAACAACATATTAAAATTTCAGCTATGTTGGTGGAGATTTGAGGGTCGAAATGTACAAAATACAATCGTTGCTGCAGCTTGGCGGAAAACAGCGACCACTGCAATGTTTGCCTTCGTTCTCAACCATATGAGAACCAAATTGGATGATTTCTTCGGCTAACATCATCTACATCAAAGTGGAATTTTCTCTGTAAAATTTCAGAATTTTTGGTTAAGGTTTGAGGGTCGAAAATAGAAGAGAAAGAAAGGTTGCTGCTGTGAGGGAAAGTGAGAAACTAGTGAAGAAGAGAATGTGGGAGAAAGTTGGGCTCTTCCTCATCCCCCCTCTACTTGATTCAACCAATAACTATGTTAGACATGTGTAGGACATGCATCCAACTAGTTGGAATAGATGGTGACACATGGGGCACTCTTCTCATGCATGGTGACATTTGGAGCAATGCAAGGTGACATTTGGAACAAGGTAAGGTTGACACTTGGAACAATGCAAGGTGAAATGGTGGAAATAAATTTGTGATGTATTTTAATATATGGTATTGAGTTGAAATAGAAAACGAATACCATTTAATTGGAAGGTCAAACGAACTCCGATTTTAATGAAATCGATGACCGCACAATTATGAAAAGATTTGTGACCCCTAGTTAAAAGCCAATTTCGGAGTTAAACATAAAGTGGTAGAATTTTATTTTCGGGATAAAAATACGGTCATTCAATAATTAGGAGACCCATGATTTAATAAATGTCCAAATGACGAATGAAAAAGGCTCATGGAAATTTCTCATCACGAGGAACAAGATATATGATCGAGAAAGATTTAGAGGACAATATGATTTTAAGAAAAGAATTGAGCCAACTTTGGAAGTCATTTTCTCTATATTTGGAATTTTCTAAAATCATTTCAAAGAATCATATAATCAACACATACTTTTTATACGGTTGGAGTAATTCATAGATTTATTTTGGGACGGGGTGTTACAGCTTACCATCCGCAAATAGACGGCCAAACAGAGATGGTAAACCGGTGTTTAGAGCAATACCTGCGAGGTATGGTAGGGGATCATCTGGAGAAGTGGTATGAGTTTTTAGGATGGGCAGAGTTTAGTTATAACACTAGCTACCATTCCAGCATCAATATGAGCAAATATCAGGCGATCTATAGCCGTGCATCTTCTGTATTTCCGCAATATGTAGAGAGTTCTGCTTCTGTGGACGCCTTGGCAAAGCAATTGCGAGCTTGCAATCAGTTGTTGCAAAATTTGTGCCAAGTACAACATAGGATGGCGCAAAAGGCCAATACAAAGTGAAGCGAGTTGGAGTCTGAAATCGGAACCCGTGTATGGGTTAAGTTACAGCCACATTGGCAAACTTCGGTGGTTCGGCATCCTTCGCAAAAGTTGGCAAAGAGATACTTTGGTCCCTACAAGATTGTCAAGCGTATAGGAGTTGTGGCCTATAAGTTGGATCTTCCTGAGACTTCAAAAATCCACCATGTCTTTCATATATCTCAACTTAAACCATATCATGGCACTGACAAGACATTAACCAATCCAATTCCAGATAGAGATGGTCCACATCCAGTTCTTGAACCCTTAGTCGTATGTTTAGCTCGAAAAGTTTACAAGAATGGCTCAGTGGAACCTCAAATCTTAGTTCAATGGTGTGGTCAACCACCCGAGGCAGCTTCTTGGGAACCACTTATTTCTTTTCGGAAACAGTTTGTAGCTTTTCACCTTGAGGACAAAGTGATTTTTAACTGTGGGGGCAGTTGATACAGATGGAATAGCAGTTGGAGATGTGGTTTTAGAGGATGAGGAAGTTACTGGAGTGGAGGAGGGGGAACAAATGATGGATCAAGGGGGCAGCAAGGTTCGATCGCAAAGAAATCAGAGAATGCATGTTCGGTTCGATGATTATCAATTATAGTTTGGTTTAGGTAGTTTATTTATTTATTTATTTAATTACCTTGTTAGTGTAGGATTAGATAAGCTTATTTTTTCTTTGTTAGGAAGTTACGGGCTATTTTTCCTAGTCTGTGCTTGAGAAGGATTAAGATATAAAATCTCTTATTTATAGTTGTTTTCCAATCTATTTTTGATCATCAATAGTATTCACCTTCAAAGTAACTCTAGAGTTTATCTTGCGTGATCGTAAGGATTGGGAGCTTTCTCGCGCTATGACGAGAAATTATGTCTCACGTGATCGGGAGACAAAGTAGTTTTCATGCACTACAAGCGTGAGGTCGATTCGTATAACAGCGGGACGTTTCAGATAGCGCGTTGCTATATTCTAGCTTCTATATCAAATGTGTTGCAACATCAGCATTGCTGGGGTTTTTTCGAATTATACCACCATAGGATCTCTTTGGATGTTCTTTAATCCTAATATCATGTATATCATATATTTATGCAGCTAATATATTTTAATTAACCAAGTTCAATTAAACATGCAATTTAGTTTTTCGATTCTACTTAAAATGAAAACATAGAATACCGAAAAACACTTACAATTGAACGTCGAGTTGAGGACAAGATTAAAGGTCTAATCTTGTTGTTGTATGTATGTAAAACGGTGCCCCTTACTGTGCAATTCGACTTCTCGAGAAATTGTTAAGTGAGGAGATGTGGCAGTGGTCAAGATTGCATCGTATGACAATTTGGCCGATCCATTCACGAAGAGCCTAATGGCCAAGACCTTCAACGGTCACGTGGAGAAAATAGGAGTGAGATGCAGACCCGGGATTCCGTTTGAGATTTAGTTTAATTGGAGAGTTTATGCTAGTTTTCTTTGTATATTTGAGAGACATGATTCAAGTATAAATGGGAGATTGTTAGTCTTGTATACTAGAAGACTTATCTTTGTATACATGCTACAATGTTTTTGATGATATAGATTGAATAAATTATTACGGTCACTATGTGCATTTATTTATTGTTATATATTTATCTGCCAAGTTCCATATACATGCATTACAAATGATATAGTGTGTGGATATACACACACGGTAAAGATTATATCATTGAAACTCTTCCAATGTATTAAAAAGCTCACGGCTTAGATGGTCCTGAACCCATCATCGGTACACTGTAGAATAATCTGATAGCAAGTTTATCTTGGCTAGCTGATTATTCTAATATGTTGTTTTGTGTATTGAGGAGGATCACAATAGGATATCATTCTCTATTCTGACCTTAAATGAGAGAATAAAATCCATAGAGTCCGGGTTCTTAATCCATATATATTGACGGACATATATCTGGTATGGTATTGCTTTAACTTATCAATGAGTGAGATTCTCGGATAGGATCAACAACCTCGATATCTTGGGCAGTATCATATACATATGTAATGGGTCGTGCAATAGATATGCTCACCATGTCCTGGTGCGCCAGGTTGATGATGTCCCCTTAAGGAAGCACATAGTTCATGTGAAATCCTGCAGCTGGAATTTATTCTGTGCATGATAAATCTTGTGTGGTACTACTTAAGGAACAAGCAATTAATTAATTACAACTATCATAAGCTTACATAATTAATTAATGGACATTATATCTTAAACATAGGGAATAACTGAACTAAAGAAGAAAGCATATTCAGAAATATGTATATATTAGATATTGGAAATTAAATAAAATCTATCAGGTCAATTTAGTATTCTTCTAGATCCCTATTGTAGCCCAATATGACTTTAATGGACTGTGGATGGAACAAGAGTGAGAGGCCCAAACCCATTAGGGTTGAGCAAGGGAATTTTCATCCCTCTACTTATTAATTAAGGAAGGAGGATTAAAATTAACATATACAGATCAACCCCTCTTTGTGCTCTCTTGATCCCCATAGTATTCACACTCGTTTAGTAGTATATACAGTCCACCATGTATCTAAACACAGTCCGGAAATACAACAGAAGATTGAGAAGTGGGATTGCTATAGTAGGGCGCCAATTTCATAGCATTCAACAGCAAGATTAGACTTTTAATCTTGTCCTCAACCCAACAAGAATTCGTAAGTTGTTTTTTGATTCTATCTTCTGCAATTTTTGTAATTTCGAAAATACAACCTATGTGATAATTCAATTTGGTTTAGTTAATTACCTATGCATGCATAAAATATGATATACATGAAACTAGGATTATTGAGCAACCAGTTAGATCCTCGGTGGTTCAATTCGAAAAAATCCCAACAAAGCAGACTCAGAAAAAGATTGAATGAAGAGATATCCAATGTCTGTTTTATATCAAAGATAGAGCCTAAGAATGTTCAAGAAGCTCTAATGGATGTCTACTATATTGAAGCAATGCAAGAAGAGTTACTTCAGTTCAAAAAGAATGATGTTAGGGATCTAGTGCAGAAACCTGAATGGGTAAATATTGTGGGGACAAAGTGGATATTCAAGAACAAAATAGATGAGTTTGGGAATATTACAAGGAATAAAGCTAGGTTGGTTGCTAAAAGATATTCACAGATTAAAGGAATGGATTTTGATGAGAGATTTGCCCCAGTGACAAGAATAGAACCAATCAGACTTCTTCTTGCAATGGCTTGCATGATGAAATTCAAGCTTTATCAGATGGATGTCAAGAGTGCTTTTCTGTATAGATTTCTGAAGAATGGTGTGTATGTTGCACAGCCAAAAGGATTTGAAGATCCATATTATCCAGATCATGTTTTCAAACTCAAGAAGGCTTTATATGGTTTGAAACAAACTCCTCGAGCATGGTATGAGAGACTGGATTTATACCTAGTTAGCAAAAGATACAACATATGAGGAGAGGATAGACCCCTATTCATCAGAAAGGAAAAATCACAAGTAATTGTGGTTCAAGTATATGTTGATGATATAGTATTTGACTTAGTGTCCAATAAGATGATCAAGGACTTTATCAGGGATATGGAAACTAAGTTTGAGATAAGCCTAGTTGGAGACCTAAGGTATTTTATTAGACTTCATATAAGGCAATCAAAAGAAGGTACCTTCATATCTCAATCTAAGTATGCAAGGAACTTAGTCAAGAAGTTTGAGCTCATGAACTCCAAGCACAAAAGAATTCCAATTAGCACCACTGTAAAGATTGGAAAGGATGATACAAGATAAAAAGTAGATCTGACATTATACAAGAGTATGATTGGGAGTCTTTTCTATCTTACTGCAAACAGACCTGATATATCCTATAATGTGGGTGCTTGTGCAAGATATCAAGCATGTCCTAAAAAAAGTCACTTGAAGGCAGTCAAGAACATCATCAAATATGTCAGTGGAACTACAGACTATAGATTATGGTACACATCAAACATAAATTTAAGTCTTACTGCCTACTGTAATGCTGATCGGGAAGGATCACGAGATGATAGAAAACGCACATCAGGTGCTTGTTTTTTTAGGAAATAATGTTGTTTCCTGGCTCAGTAAAAGCAGAGCAATATATCTTTATCAACTGTAGAAGCTGAATATATAGCAGCATGAAGTAGCTCTACTCAGATAATCTGGATGATGCAGATGATGAAAGATTATGAAGTAGCTCATAATACACCTATACTGTATTGTGACAATATGAGTGCCATCAAAATATCAAAAAATCATGTTCAACATTCAAGGACAAAATATATTAATATCAAACATCACTACATCAGAGAGCTAGTTGAAGAAAAAGTTCTAAGGATAGAAAATGTGAAAACAGAAGATCAACTTGTTGATCTATTCACCAAGGGATTGGATGTTGCTCGATTTGAGAAACTAAGAGCATCTCTTGGTGTTTGCTTGATTCAGTAAATCAAGAGAAGGGGTATGTCTGTGTTTATTTCACACTCAGCAGGAAAGAACCATTCCTGCAAAGAGGGTCTAAACATTCCCATAAATGTTCATCATCATGTACATGAACAATTTTCAAATTTCCATGTACATCTTTATCAACGGCTAGTTCTGACTCACAAATGTCCTCTTTGATTTTTCAGGATTTCCCTCCAAATTCACAGTTTAACGGATACTTGAGATCACTTCTTGAATGGAGTACTCTCTTATATATACGTATAGCCATTTAGAGATATCAATAAGCAGTAACAAATTTACTAAATTCTAGTTTCACTCGCTTATTTTCTGATATCTCATCTTCATATTCTTTCTGCCATTACTCTCTTTGATCTTCTCAAGAAATTCTATGTTATTCAATGGTACCTAAAAGAAGAATCATAAGCTACATTTTCTGCAAAGAAGATAAAAACTCAAAATCTTTCACTTCATGATCTGCTGAAGTAAGCAGCAAACTCATATAAGGTGAACAAGAAAGTTGCAGTAAAGAAGGCAAGAACAAAGGGTTCTACAGTTAAGAAACCAAAGACGGCTACAACCCCTTCAGTAAAGAAAATCATCACAACACTTGCTACACAAGCCCTTCAGGAAGAGAACGGGCCTACTGTTGATGAGACAGTTGTGCCTAAAGATGTACCTGCTCAAGAAGAGGTACATGTTGCTGAACAGACTGCTGCAGAGAAGTCTGTACCTCAGAAGCCAACATTAGAACAACCAGTTACTATAGGAGGTGAAGATATTTCAAAGGAGGACGATGTTCCTTTGAGCACTAGCATGAAGGTTCTAGCTACTGCAAAAGGAAATAAGAAGGTCATTAAATAGACCTTTGGTTGCTGATCCAAAAGAGGAAATTAAAGAACAAAGCTCTTCCTTAGAGTCTGCTGAAAAGACTCATGTTCCACCCAAGATAAGTTATTGACAAGCGCATAATATGATGTTGATCTATTTTCTGCTGGATCACCTGCGAAGAAGAAGACTCTTAGAAAGAAGTCTTCTACTAAAAAGGTTAAGCTTGTCCCAAGAACTTCTATCATAAGTAGTAGAGCATCTGTTACACCACCATCTACAGCCCCAACACAAAGGAAGAGAAAAATAATCACTAGTGCTCGCTCATCAAAGAAGTCTAAGAAGATTGTTTATCGCAAGCATGTACCTAAAGATGTTCACTCTTAGTCCAGTGAACATGATGTTGATATCTCAAACAAATCATTCATTTCCCAGGTATCTCTAAACATGTTCTTTTTCTTTCTATGAAGCACGCTGAGTTATGGGATAATGTGGAGAAGAGGTCTCTGATTGCTAAAAAGAAGGTTGATAAGGATACCCTTCTAGCTACTGGGATTTACTCATTGTTGGAAGATGTGGGTTTTTTAGGTACTGTACAGAGTAAGTACGAATTTTTTGTTCCGTTGGTTATATCTGAGTTGTATTACAACCTAACCAAGGAAGTAGATGATCCTGACTCAGAAGACTTTCATAAAGTCATTGCCAGAGGAGAAATGTTGGACTTCTCACCAGAACTCATCAATGAGTTTCTGAACTATTCAGTTGAGGGAGGAGTTGGAATAGATAGATGACTGAGGGATGGTTGCTGAAGAACTGACCCATGGTATCTATACCAAATGACTCTTCAATCCTCAAACTATTCCATCTTCAAAGCTATCACAGAAGTATGATGCTCTCTTTCACATTATGATTCATAACTGGATGCCAACTAAGCACAGGGCTGCAGTCACACAAGCTCAAGAAAAGTTTCTATATCACATAAGAACTGGAAATAAATTCAACTATGAAGAGTTTGTGTTTGGGAAGTTGGTTAGCAGTGCAGAGTCCACTGTGGTCAAAGGTCCTTTGTGCTATCCTTTTCTCATATATGGCATCATCAATAAACAAAAGAAGAATGTCTCTACAAAGACAGATAGAGTTATGCCTCCCAAGAAGTCTCTAGTCATCAAAGTTGCTCCTGAAATTGGTGATCATCATCTGCAGATTCAGTTCAAGAAGTTCATTGCATCAAAGAAAGGTGTTGAATCATCTGTTGAGAAGTCTTCACCAAAAGAATTAGTGCTCAAATTTCTAGAAAACAGTCTGAAGTTCCATGCTTGATTGATATCTGAGCAGACCTCTGAGAAGATGAAGATTCAAGCCCTGATTGCTGAACTTTCATCTGGAGAAGCATTTTCCTTCCCAGCAACTGATGTACCTGATAATGTTCATAACTTGCACAAGCTTGCAAGTATAGTTGTAGCTGTCACTCAAGAGGGATCTCCACAGACTGTCTCAAAGGGTGAAGAATATGATGAAGCCGAGCATGATGATCAAAGGGAAGCTACAGAAGAGGAGGAAGCTGTAGAAGAAGAGCAAGAGGTGGATGATGATGAAGAGGAGACTGAAGAAGAAGAAGAAGAAGAAGAAGAAGAAGAAGAAGAAGAAGAAGAAGAAGAAGAAGAAGAAGAAGGAGAAGAAGAAGAGCAAGCATCTGACATATCTGAGTAGTTCTCTTTTTACTCATTTACCTTTCTCAGTGGCAAATAGGGGGTAAATGCTAGATAAAATTTTTAATTTTCCTCAAAAAGTCTTTTTATCTTGCACTCATGTTTTTGCAAGATCTTTTACTTTATGTTATGTAATATCAATTTATTGATATTATAGAAATAGATTTTTATCTACAAGTTTTATGATTCTTATGCCCGCTAAAAAATTAAACTACCGATAGAAAAAAAATATGATAAAAAATGAAATACAGCAGAGCAAAAACATCCTAATCAAAAAGTGAAAAACAATAAGATCATATGATGTTCATAGGAACATTCAAGAATGTTTTAAGGTACATGATCCTTCAGATGAAGATTGTATTCTTTAAAAATATGGAGCAGATTTGCTAACAGATAAAGATAAAGAGGGAAATTGTTAGTGCCATCTTACAATACTAAGGGGATGGCTGGTATGTCAGAATGGAATTAAGTGGGAATGAAATAAACTTAATAATGGAATGGTGATGAGAATGGAATGAAATGACTATTACCATTCATTTGGCCGGTATCACAAGTAATAAGATATGGATGAAACTTATATTTTTGAATTGATTTTATTATAAAAATATCTTATAATAAATAAAATACACGAATTGGCTTATTTAGTTCTAAATAATAAATTACTCTTCTTTCAAAGATATTATTATATCTTAATAACATATTATTGAATATTATGCGATTTTTTTACTCTATTAACATTTGTGAAAAAATTGAGTATACTTTTAATAAGTATTTTACTAATGATTAGTAGGTTTGTATATTTTATGCAATACTATAATATCATTAATACTTTTGTGAAATATTATAAAGTTTTATGAATCACTAATAAAGTATTAATGAGTTTTTAAAAAAATTCATAAATTTGTTTTTTAATAAAATATTTTATAAGAATATAAGATTTCATTTGTCAATACAAAAAATAAAGTATAGTTTTGCAAAATAAAAAATAAAATTTATTTTGATAATCGGGAATGCATAATACCATGGGAGTGGGGAGTAACGACTAATTCTATGTTCATGCTAATGTGATTCCTTCAGGAATGACAATTCCTAATTGAAAAAATCATACCAGCTATAGGAATTGGAATGGACATGGAAATGTGATTCCATTCTCATTCCATTTAATCATATCAACCATGCCCTAGCTATTTTTAGATTTTTATGATCTTTATGGCATTTTAAAGAACATAAAGGTTTTAGTTTTTCAAGTTTTGAAGATCATGTTCTGGACATTATGAAATGAACATTCCGCTACTAATCTGATTGCAAATCGAAGAATGCATTTGAGCATATTCGTGAACATGATCATGTACATGGTTGTCCAGAGACTTTCCAAGAGACGTGCCAAGATGATTTCAAGGAGTTGAAGTTACCTTTTCAAGATGGATGTTTCAGAATAGAAGATGCCTTGTTCAAAATGAAGATCAACACGGAAGAAGATGAGTTCTATTCAAGGAAGGCATCTAACTAGAAGAAGTCCGAATTAAACTAGGAAAGTTTCTTTTTAGAGATTGATTCAAAATAGGATTTTCTAATTAACTTGTTTAGGCTATGTCTTGTGTTTATAAATAGCTTGGGAATCATACTAGTTAGATAGCAAGAGGTTTTACGAATACACAAGAGCTAGAGAGTCTAAAAAGACTTTAAATTTGAAGAATATAATATTCAGCTAGACTGGGTTTGATCTTTGTGATCATTATGTGTCTAGTCTGTGTTTGAAATTCTTATATACACACTTAGAGGAGTCTCAGAAGAGATTTCCTATAGGAACTAGAGAGAGTCTAGATTGTAAGAGGATCTCACAATTCAGTCTATCGAAAGAGGTTATAGAGTGTAGGAAAGGGGTCGAGTGATGGGAGGTCATCTTGTAATACCTTTTGTAACCTTGCAAAGGCGTAGTGGATTGTTTCTCATACACTTGTGAAGTCCTCCTAATGTAAATCAATTGATCGAACATGGCTACCAACCTCGTGCTATTTTATTTGCTTTATATTTAGCATTCTGACTTGGCATGTTTTTCATGTACATGATTAAGAATATGATCCTATCTGCATAGTTTATGTAACTTCATTAATCTTGATAATTTTAAGAAATTACTTTAGGCTTTGAAACAAGATGAAGATGGCATCATCGAAAGATATTATGCTAATGTATCATTAAATGACATTCCTGATAGATATAATGATGTTAAATCTACCATTACATATGTTAGATATGTTTTAACATATGACATTATTGCAAATGGTTTGAAATCTAAAGAACTGGACATGAAATATTGAGGTAGTAGTAAAAGTAAGGACCGTGTGAGAAGAATAGCTCCTGAAAAGAACCACAACAATGAATTTGGTGGAAAGAAATTTTTTAAGAGTAGGTCTAAGTCTAGACCAATAGGAGATGTTACGATTGTAATGAACCTGGCCATCTTTCAAATAAATGCTCTAAATCGAAGAACAAGGATAAAAATAAAAATGATATTGTCAACTTGACTGAGCATGCCAAATATGCCTCTACTTTTGGAACTGATTTTGAAGTGTATATGAAGTCTAACCATTGTGCTATTTCTTGTGTGAACTATGTGTCTACTTCATGTTCTGAGTATGAGTGGCTTGTTGATTCTTGATGTTCTTTTCATATGCCTCCTTGTAGAAACCTTTTTCATATATTAAAATACATCACAAATTAATTGTCACCACTCAACCTTACCTTTCTCCAAGTGTCACTATGCATTGCTCTATGTGTCACCATGCATGATAAGGGTACTCCATGTGTCACTATCTATTTCATCTAGTTTGTTGCATGTCCTACACATGTTTATCATAGTTATTATCTGAATCAAATAGAGGGAAGATGAGCAAGAGCCCAACTTTCTCCCACATTTTATTCTCCATTGGCTACTCTCTTCCCCTCCTAGCTGTAGCAACTTTTCTTTTTCTTCTAATTTCGACCCCCAAACCTTAGCAAACAATTATGAATTTTTCAGAGAGATTCCTACTTTCATCTAGACGATGTAAGCTGAAGAAATCATCCACTTTAGTTCTCATATGGTCAAGAACGAAGGCAAACATTACACTGGTTGTTGTCTTCTTCCACAGCTGCAGCAACAATTTTCTTCTGTATATTTCAATCTTCAAATCTCCACCAACATCACTAAAATTTGGATATATTATTCATCTCATCACGTAGTTGAAGTTAGCCATTGGAATCGCTCAATTTGGTGTCCAAAAAATTAGAAACGAAGACATGCAAATTAGGGTTTATAGCTGTAAGTTTTATCAAGAGTGTAGCAGTCATATTTTACCATTTTGTCCCTTAAATCTCATCCAGAATTTCTGAAATTTGAGTATGTTTCTCCTAAAAATTTGTAGATGATTTTAAGCTCAAGAATTTCTCAATTCAAAGCTCTGAAGTTCCTAAACGAAGTTCAACTAGTCTCTCAGCGGTTGAATTTTTATAACTCACCGAAGCCATTTCTGACATCTTTTTCTGTTGATCAAAATGTTTTCTTTCCATGGGATTTGTGTTGATGTAAACTCCACTATTCAAGGTTTCTAGAATAGGTCTCGGATAGTCTATACAGTGTCATTTGGTCTATTAAAGATACGTCGCAAATCGACGCGTCAAATCTGCCGTAGAAATCGTTGTGTTGCGAGTGCAACTTCAAAGGCTGTTTCTCGTCGTTCTCTTCATTGTATGGACTTGATTTTTGGTATATAAAAACTCTTTGCAGTCGTTCAATCCCTTGTGTCCGATCTAAGATCAGACATCATTTTACCCTTTGAATCCCAGCTATAAGTTTCCCGAAAATCGTACTCTTTTCTGGCATATTTCATCTATGTTGAAGATGTTATATTCCTTGCTCATTTTCAGTTGTTATAGCCATTGTATTATTGAATGGTTTATTTCATTTCATACTATGAAAAATTATACTTTTGATCAAAAATCTATTGAGTATCGAGCTCGATCGAGCCCCAAACTTTTTGTTGATTAATCTGTTAGGTTGAAGAGTTACAATTGCTTTTTCAGCCGATTTCAGGCCAGGGTAATAGCAATTTGTCTCTGACTCCTTCTGGCCGATTGTAGGTGTAATACCCCAGATTTTTGAATGAGGTTTCGAGAATTATTAATATTAGTTAATTAATTTAAGAAGGAATTTAATTAAGATTAGCTATGATTGGATGTCAGTCACGACTTTTGGAGTCAGTCTTTGTAAAGATCGCCTTTTCGGAAAATATAATCTTAATTCTTTTATTTACAATTATAGTCTCTTTAGAAAGCTTTTGACTCAAGGAGTACACCGGTATTTTCGGATTTCAAATCTGAGGTCATTTGAGTTCCCGGTGATGGAGAACGTGTTCGAAAAGGGAAATGAATAGTAACTTTTGCGTGCGTTCGTGTTTTGAGAAAATTATGAAATCCTCCTCGTTTATTCAAGTTCAGTTCTGTCAGGCCCCTCTTATGGAAAATGACTCAAGGATTCCATTGGCGTTCACGGATTGTCATTCTGAGGTCAATCGAACGCTCGGGAGCCGAATCTGTCAGTCTGAGTGAATAGTAAAAAGTAATTCCAAAAAGGGAATCTTTGCTCGTCTTTCTTTTGACGAACCCATCTTCTTCACGAATCGAGTTGATTTACTAGTGTTCGAGCCAACGAGTCTCCCGGTATTTTTAAATTTCGTGTCTGAAGTCATTTGGACCTCGACATCGAATAAAGCAGCTTTTAACCGAACCCGGGGTAGCTTTTGCAGTAATTCCGTACAGCAATGGCTTACAAGGGAAGCCAAAGCTCTTCATATAAATAAGGGACCACCCCTTTGTAAATCCTTGTTCATTTCACATCCACTTCACTTCTAAATCGAGAGGGTGAAAAGCTTTGAAAGCCGAGAAGGTTCTGTCGAAGTAAAAAGCATTCTTCGTGAGTGTTCTTCAAGATGACGAGCGGAGTGGCGTGGAAGGGACGCGGCGAGGAAATGTGCTAGGGGCGCCGTTGAAATCGTAGCAGGCGGCTCTGCCGCCGTTGCTACTCGACGAGACACCAAGCTAACCACATTCCTTCGACGCACCTGACCCCATCCGTTCTGGTTCGTCGGTCTCGATTCCATTTCTTTTTCATCTTTAAATTCCGCATTTACTTTCCATTCTTTACGTTCTTCGCATTCTTCATTATTGCTCGTCTAAAGTTACATTCGATTTTTGTTGAAATTCCAAGTTAATAACGTGTATGATATATTTCTCATTCTAATTCCATTTTTGTTATTCTAAGAAGATTAACCTCGTTATTCTGATAAATTCCGTTCAAGCTACATTTAACGATTTTGTCGTTAATCTAATTTAAAGGAGGATTATCGTGTTTATACCGTTGTAATGCCAAAATTCCTTTTAAGTTAAAAGCATGTTGTTGCATGTTAAATTCAAGTACGTTGTTTTTATAAAAATTCAGGTTAATTGTTCTTCGTGTTCTTCGTGTTCCTCGAAGAAATCAACGAAGAACAGTTGAAGAACACGTTGAAGGAACCTAGATAATGAGAGAGAGAAAAGAGAAAGAGAGAGAGAGCCCCGCGGGGGGGGGGGGGGGGGGGGGTGGGCGCCGCCGCGCCACACCTCCTTCGGCCGCGCCCCAGCCTGCCGGGGGCGGGGAGCCCATCGGGGCAAGGCGGCCCCGCGGCGGTGGGTTGCCCGCCGGGGCAAGGTGGCCCCGCGGCGCCCCCCCTTCTCCGTGTTGTTTCTGTTTCGTTCGCCGTTCTTTTCGGCTATTTCCGTACCCCTTCTTTCCGATCTTTTCGAGTCTTTTAAATTATGTTACTTTCAAGCCATATTCAAGTTTAAATTATAGTAAGGTATTCAAGTTAATTTCAACTTATTTCGAATAAGATATTCGAGTTATTTTCCGTCTAAAAATTTAGAGATCGAGTTGATAAGTTCCTTAGATAAATTAAAACATTCTCGATCCCTTATTAAGTCAAAGTCGTGCTATCCATGTTAATTCCTAGCTAAGGAAATAATAGTTGAGTATTATTTAATATCATGTTATTAGAAATCTTCGAAGGAGACCGCTAAGTCGACGATTCGACTTTTGTAGGAGGAATCGAGCCTCGGAGAAATACTAAGGAAAACCACCAGCTCGTTGCCTCGTCTTCCGTTCCGTAATCAAGGTGGGTAAATCTATACTCATCTAAAGTTTGAGCTAATGAGCTCTAGAAGCATTTTAGGGCAAATGAGATATCCAATAAAGTATTTTTGCTCAGCCTGATTGATCTCTGTACAAGGAAGGAAGAAAAGAAGATATTATGTTTTACTTGAGCTCTCAAAGCATGTTTAGAAATGATAGAGCTACTAAAGTATTGTTTATGCTTAGCATGAGATGTTTAGAATTATCTTTAGCTCCGAATCATATTTGTTACGTTCTTTTCCTGCAATTTAATGTTTATGCTTGATTAGCTCGCAGAGTTAAGAGTTAAGGTTTGCCTTGATAAGGTAGCATTAAACCCTTTGTAGACCGAGATCATGTAGTATTAAAGGATTAGCCTTAGACATTGTTCTAAGCTTGGTATTGCTAGCAAGGATAAGAAAGGAATGAACTTAGCTTTTCACTTAAGCAGGATTGAGCTCGGAACTATTAAGGGAGTCACTGTTGGGCTTTTCCCTCGCAAACTCATTCGGATAATTGAGGTAACCCCTCTTCTATCCTATGGCATGTCTAGGGGTACAGTTGACGTCAGGTTTGAGCCAAGATGGGCCCAGAGGAAAAAGAAAAGATTTTACAGATATGGAGAGGGCTTTAGCATTTTGCTCTCCATATACCGTCATTTGATTATTGGATATCTTGAAGTTTATTAAAGTGTTTTATTAAAACCCACTGAGTGCATTAGTGCTCATGCCCCCTCTTTTTCAAATGTTTTCAGGTTGAGATGCTGAGGATGTTGGTGGCTGTGGATGTGGGTTGGCTGCCAAGACTGTTTTGCTATTATTAATATTTCCTTGGAATCCCACTATGTGATCTGCTACTCTGATACACTCTTTCTAATTCCGTTTTAAGTCTTATTATGATTATCAAAACTATATGAGTAATCTCCCAGACGTAATTATTTAAGTACAAGATGCATACTAAGTTCTATTTCTACTACCCGAATATGATCTCCTTTCGTCTAATCAATGGGTTTGCATGTATTATTAACTATCGTAACCCAAGCTGACTGATATCCATCTATATGATTTATTTACCGTCTAGCAAAAGTAAATATGAGTATCCCCGTCTAATCCCCAAAGGCATATTTCGACTGTCAAATCATCCTGTTAATCTTCTATTTTACCTCATTAACCCTTTAATGACACCCTGTCCCCATTCATAAACCCCTATCTCGGGACTGGACTGTTACAGTAGGTCTCTTTGTGGCGGAAGCGTGGCCACTGACCATGCCTCGATCATATTTGAATTGAAGTTTCTATGATTTTTTTGAAGTTGTTGTCCTGTTTTAAATCGTTCCATTTTACGTTGGATTTGTTTCAAGTTAATTGAAGAGTATCGTAAGAACCTATTATCAAGTTATGTTGGGTTTAAAACATGAGCATTGCGCGTTTCTAGTCAAAGTAAAATGAATAAAGCTCCTATTAAATTAAGGTAAATATTAGATTATTTCCAAAAGTAGTTATTGATCCTGAAGCAAGGATTGATCCTTGTAGGACTTGTGTGACTTACGAAGAAGGTGAATGATTGAATCTCGAGGTGGTTAGAGCAGCATAGCCCTAGGAGAATCTAGGAAGAAACTCCAGACCGTTGCTCCATCCCGAGTATCGTGATCGAGTGTTGAATTCTTGTTAAGACTTCTGTATCTATAAGGTGGGCTATACTATCTTTGCAAAATATATCTTTCGAGTTATTAAGCTCAGCTTTGTTAAAATTACATATGTGACTATCTGTGATAAATATTACGTGCTAATGTATGTTGTCGGAGTCTTATAAATCAGGGATGTGTTAATGTGAGTAGCTACTGTATTGCATGAATTATTCATCATGCCCTATTCCTTGTTGAAACACTAAAATGAACGATTACACTCATTGGTTATACTCATAAACTTTAAAGAGTTGGTGATGTAGTAGGGGTTACGGGCAGTGACTGGTTATACTCTTAAGCGCTTCATGATAAATATTTGGTGAACTTAGGTTGCTTCCAACTTTAAAACCTCCTAAGCTTCACTACCTATATGGATACAGATAGACCACTTTTTGAAAATGATTTGCATAACTTGAATTGTAAAAACTTGCCCACTGAGTGCATTAGTACTCAGCCTAAATATTTCAAACATTTTTAGGTCAGTAGGATGTTGCGTGGAGGTGACAATACTAAGAAATGGGCTATTGTAATTTATATATTTTTCCGTTGTCTCTTTTTGTTAGTATTCTGTTAAGAATTGAACTTTTGCACTTATGATATTCTTTTGCTAAATGCTAAGAAATCTGATCTTGGTATTATGGAAAAGTGTATGTGATTAAAAGCATGTTTGGTTGTTTTGAGTCTTCGGTTGAGGTTTCATTAATTAATTACCCCATTTCTTTCCCGCTTCTTAAGTCCAACCCCCGTGGCGTCCATTTTCACGGTCTTTTGGGACTAGGACGTTACACTACGTGTTCTAAAATTACATTCATAATTATTTGGAAAAAATTAAGTGAAAAAAGGTAAAAAAAGTCATGATTACAAATTGGAAATATTTTATAAATTATGTTTTTAAGGTGTAGAATTGGTTCATAGAAAGTAATGATGAAGTAGATTGATATTAAAATTTATAATTTTATCACACAATAAGATTAATAAATAATTGAATGGAACTCAAATTACGTTAATCACATAAATTGACAAATTAATGGTGATTATAAGTATGCAGCACTACATATTAGTTTTATATATACTAATAGTATATGGGCATTTGGTTGAGCTTTAGACCAATAAGAGTAATATAATGAAGATTCATCGGTTATTCTTTGCAACAATAAAAATGTAAAAATTATAGATTAACAAAATATAGGAGGTATGTCACAATCTAATAAGATGAAGTATAGTTTCTGCATTGATCAGTTTCATATACATAAATTTCGTGGTGGCATACAAAATTAAAATATACAAAATGACAATTGACAAATAACTACATAAAAAAAGTATAAACAGTACAAAGTTTTAGATGAACACAATATTGTGGTGACTGGTGATCAATTGAAATCTTCCACCGCTAATTTTCTAATGCAATAGTCGAATGGATTGTCTATAAAGAAGATGACATAATCTTATTTTCTTTTCACATGATGGATGGAACACCGTATACATGGACTAAGCATTTCTTCAAGCACATGTAGATCTATTTATATTTTTGTTACAATAAAAAATAGTAGAACAAAATATACTTGGAGCACAAGAATTAAAAAGACAAAAGATAACTTAAATAAGAAATAAGAAACAATTTTCTCAATCTGATTATTTGTAACTCACAATTTTGGCAAAAATGTTATACTGCAACAAAACTATTTCTTCAATTGGTTGTATAGTACATCTATTTATATAATTGGTGGAGCAATTGAACATGCATAATTATAAAATTAGTTGTCTAGTAACACTCAAGAGTCAATTGCCATTTCCAATAATCCATCAATTAGCGCTAAATGACATAAAAGTAAACCATGGATTAGCACTAAATGAAATAAAAGTAAGCGTGCTTAAATAAATCAATAACATCAATCAACAATAAATAAATTAATTCTATAAAATTGAATTCACGTAAATTTGGTTAAAAACCATGTAAATTAATTAGAATCCGTCAAAATTTATTTTCAAAAGTCATCCAATAAGTGATTGATCAATAATAGTACTTTGAATCTTTGATCTAAACAAATATATATATATAGATAATTATCCTAAAAAATATAGAAATAATTATTATATTAATAATATCATATGTATATTGATGAATATTCACATATATATACATACTATTATATTTTATATATATATATATATATATTAAGATACAGATATAAATTGTTATATGTGTATTATATTATATGATTAATATATAATTAAATTGGTATATGAAAAATCAACTTATTAAATGCGGGAAATGTATTTTGGCGGGAAAATATGCATTTACTATTAGGACCTTTGTGCTATTATATATATAAAGATTAGCATGACTTTGTTAGAAATGGTCAGGTATATGAGTACCTCATCTGGGATTTCTAAAAAGTTTTAGGGTGAAATAGTTCACTACTACATATCTAATCAATAAGTCTTATTTTGTTCATCTAAAAGAATGATGATCTGAATCTGTGTTTTATAACAAACATCTTGATATGTGAAACTTGAAAGTATTTGGATGCGCTGCTTTTGTGTATGTTAAAATTGATAAGTTGGAATCTGGGTCTCGAAAATGAATTTTTTAGACTTTCCTGAAGAGGTAAAATGTTACATATTTTTAAAGGTTCGAGGTTATTATTAATAGATATATGATTTTCAATAAGAATAAGTTTCTTTTTTATCTATTTGTGATATTGCTCCAAGTGAAGTAGAGCATCTATTTGGTTTGAGTCATCCTAATGTGATTGAACCTCCTGCTTAACATGATAACAATGGACCTCACATTAATAATTAATATGATATCTTTAATAACCAACTTGAAAATTCTGATATTGAGATGTGACAAGTCCATTTATTCCGTCTTTTTATGGGCAATTTAGTTATTATAAATGTCCTTTTTAGTCATTTTTTGAGTCGAAAAGAACCAGGTACTTGGTCAAAGGCACTTCACAGGTCGAATCTGGTGAAAGATGCATTTTTGCTTAGCATTTCAAGCATAATCCAACGTCATAAAAACCATCTAGAGGTACACGGGAACTTCTTCAGCATTCATCCAACATTCGGGAGGTAGAATGGGCATATTAGAGATGGATGAAGGTGACCAGATGATGTCGTGCCCACTTTACTCGTGCATATTAGACCAAGGGCTTGAAGAGGGCACATGCGGATTTTTCAGGAATATATTCAAGTCAAGGAAGCATGAAAGATAGATGCCAATCCGAAAGAGTTGAGATAGAAATAGATTGTTGGGAGGCGAGGATACCAAGAAGATAAGGAATAATCCCTGAATTTTCGAGATTCAACCAACAACCTTCTGGATAAGGTTTATCTAGTTTGGTGGAGAGAGCAAGTCAGTTCCAGAAAGCCATTGAAGACCCCCCCGCCTGTGGGGGAATTTAAATTTTCAGATTGTATCTATATAAACTAGTTTCATTTGCTGAAAATGGAGTTCGACACACCGAGATACAATATTTACTTTCTATATTTTATTTCCATTTTTTGTTTTCAAGCTGTCAAGGCAACAAGAACAATCCAAGAGGCCTTATGCCCTTGGGATGTAGGAATTGTTTTGATGCTCAACGTTGGTATTGAGCCTTTTATCAATTTAATTAAGTAAGTATTTCCTTTAAATTATGTCTTTAATTTCTGCATATTCAATTTCATCTAGCATGTGTGGCTAGATTTTCATTTCTGGTATTTGAAAGATAGAAAATGGTTTAACTTAAATCTAGACTCGTGAGGCCGTGTGGGCATATTACTGCATGAATTGTTTCTGCTATTTTTTTATTTTGTTTCATGTGAGTGTGTGTTTGAAATGCCTAATGTGGTTGGTCACTCTTTAGACATAGAGGGTACACCAATATTAATTGAATTGATGAATCATGACTGTATGTTGATTCATATAGTAATTAGAAAATGTTAGGAAAAATTATCAAGAAACCCCTAGATCAGGTTTTGATGAGATGTCAAAATTATTTATGAAAAACTGACTAGAGTTCAAGCTGTAGATGGAAGCTGACCAGCTCAGGGCATCATCAAAGAAGAACTCAAGTAGAGTCAAAGTCAACCGATCTAAAGAATGGCCCACAAGTTGGAATACACGTCATCCAGTCCAAGTTCAACTCAGCTGAAGAGTCATACCAGTCAAAACAAGCTGACAACCAAGTCAGCTGAGCTGAGGGAGAAAAGAGTTGACTAAAGAGTGAAGAAACTGATAAAGCGTCAGTTTAAGCAAGAGACTGGCAGTATCCAACTGATGGCCAAACTGCAGTAAACAATCTCAGCTGACAAGCCCATAACTGCCAACTGGAGCAACAGCCAATCTCAGCTGACAAGCCCAGAACTGCCAACTGGAGCAACAGCCAATCTCAGCTGACAAACCCATAACTGCCAACAGGAGCAACAGCCAATCTCAGCTGACAAGCCCAGAACTGCCAACTGGAGCAACAGTCAGACTCAGCTGATAAGCTCAGAACTGCCGACTAGAGCGATAGCCAGACTCAGCTGATAAGCTCAGAACTGCCAACTGGAGCCATAATCAAAACTCAGCTGACAAGCTCAGAACTGCCAGCTGGGACGATAATCTAACTGAGCTGAGAAATCCAGAACTGCCAACTGAAATTCTAAACTGCCAAGAGAGCTGAAGCCAGAGGACCCCTGGAATGTATTAGTTAAATCAGCGTATCTTGGAATAAATGCTTCTTCAAAGATCCTGGACTTTAATGAAGATCGATTGGCAGAGCAACGGCTAGTTCAACCAAATGATCCAAGCGATCATTAAAGACCACCTGCCATTGATGAGCCAACAGAGCCACCGATCAATGGACAATGGAACTCAACGGTCATAAAATCACTCATCTATAAATGACGAGTGAATCAAAGTTTTAAACACTTCTTCGCATATATAACTTCGCCTACACAACTTTCGCATATACAAGCAAGAGCTTTTCTTTCTCCTTCCCACCCAAGCTCAAGTGTAACATTTGACAGAAACTGCGAAAGTCCAACTGAGAAGAAGAATTCACATAATCTAGATATTTAGCCAGCTGTTGACGATCCAGCCAGGGTAGCCTTCTCAGTTCCAGCTATCCAACGATCAACTACTCAGCTCAAATTACAGGAGCACATCAGTTGATACCCCTTGTTCAAGACTCACCTCTTGAAGATCGAAAGAGATCTAAAACCTTGTAAAGACGAAAATAGCACCTACCTTCCTAGTTAGCAGTTAGGGACTTCAAGTGTGAGCCGTTAACCCGCTGAGGTAGCGAGCAGTTAGCAAGTTCAGCCAACTGTCCTTCATTGTGTAATTTGTAAAGAAAATCAAGTTATATAGTGAAGTTGCCTTACTGCGGAAGGAAGAGAGGACGTAGAAGTTTGAGACTTCGAACCTCTATAAATCGCTTGTGTGCTGTACTATACTGATCATTGCATATCTCTAAACTGCACACAATATCACACAAGCTGCACTCAAACTGTCTTAACTGATTATCAAGTTTGTGCATAGATAAGTTTCATCAAGCGAGTTAAAGGGCCCTATTATTCCGCATCTAAAGTAAAAGTTTTTGAATCAGTTTATTCATCCCCCTCTAAACTGATACCGACTCGTCCGGGACCAACAAGTGGTATCAGAGCGGTTGATTCTAAGGATCAATCGTTTCTGCAGATCAACTGAATCAGATCTACTTATCTGTGCTAACATTTCAGCCACGGGAAACCATAAGCTACCTTTATTTTCAGTTGAGAATTATGATAACTGGAGCAGGAGAATGAAGGCGCATCTCTGCTCAATTCATGAGAATATGTGGGAAGTCATCGAAGACGGTCCAATCATTATCATGATGGACAATGACGCTCACATAGTTGATATCAATCAACCGGCTAGGATCCCAAAGCCAACTAATCTTCTCACCAATGAAGAGAAGAAGTTGAAGAATCTAGAGTTCGTTGCTCAAGCCGCATTATTTCAAACTATAGATGAAGATCGTATGAAGGATACAAAGAACTGCACAACTGCCAAAGAGATATGGGACCTTCTAGCAGATCTTTGCAGAGAGTCCGAAGCCATAAAAGGAAACAAGCTCCAACTGGCAGTTGACAGGTATGAATCCTTCAAAATGCAGGCAAAAGAGTCCATCTCAAGCCTTGAAACTAGATTTCTAGGCATCATCAGTGAGATGAACAACCTCGGGAGGAGTTATCCCAACTCAGAGATGAATTCCAAAATATTGGATAATCTCACTGACGAATGAGATATGAAAGTCAAGAAACCTAAACAGCATCACTACAAGGGAACTATTTGGTTCTCTTAAAGCTCATGAGTACAGTCTAAACCGAAAAAAGGAAGCATCGACATCGTCAGCTCAGGACGTAGCTTACTACGGTGAAAGGACCAGGTTTAGAGATACTCGATGAAGAAACAACTTTCGACCTAGGAGCTCACCAGCCAAAGAAAACCAAGGCGGATCTTCAACTGAACGAAGAAGGAAGGCAACTGAAAAGAAGGAGAATCTAACTGATGACATCAATGATCAGATCCAATCAGTTACCAAGTTGCTAGAAAATTTGAAGAGAGATCGGGATAAGCAATCAGTTTCACCTCAAATTGATGAAGTCCCAAAAGTTGAAAAAGTCTACCAACCAGCTGAACGGCCAGCTGAACCATTCAGGAGTGGCAATCGCAATCTTGGAGAATGTTTCCATTGCCATAAACAAGGACATTACAGGTTTGAATGTCTAGAACTTCCCGAAGACAAGAAACCCAAGGTAAAAAAGAGCTTCTTCAAAAGAAAAGCAATGGTCGTAAATCTCGAGAATGTCGTGCTGGATGATTCAGACTATCCTTCTGGAATCGATTCTGACGGCTACAGCTAAGATGATGAAGCACTATTCTGCCTCATGGCTAACCATGATGAAGAGGTTGGTACAGCTGACTCTCAAACCTCCTTTTATCATATCAATGAAGCAACTGTCTCTAGTAATGAACTTGATGTGAAACTTATGATGCTAGAAGACCAATTAGCTTCAATCTCATGTTTGCATGTTGAACTGAAAGATGAAAATGATGAACTGAGAAACAAGGTTAAGAAACTGAGCATTGATCATGAAAGATTAAATTATCTTGAATCTCAGTTTATAGAATTTGAGAAATTGAAACTGAGAACTACTGATCTAGAGGGAGAAAATCAAAGACTCAAGCAAGAGATCCTTGAAAAAGAAAAGGTAAACCTGAAGTTCAAAAGGGATCTCAGACTCTAGATGAAATACTAAGTCATCAAAGAACTGAAACTGACAGCTCAGGGCTAGGATATAGCAAGTTCATTGCCCTAGAAAAAGGAAAAGCAGTAGCTCAACCTATTGATAAGGGAATCCTAAAAGGGTTCACAAGATCTCTTGATCAGCCAGCTGAGTCAAACAAAGGAAAAGGAATATTGAAAAATCCCCAGACTCAGCCTAGACAATTTGGTCAGTTCTATCAATCTAAAGCACCTGGTCAGCTGAAGACCAATTTCCAGCTAAGACCATCAGTTCACTCAAGTCAATCCACTCGTCCAAAGCCCCCAACTCAACAGAGGCCACCAACTCAATATAGAATGCCGACAAGTCAACCTGATAGATCAGTTCATTTCAAGAAAGACCAGTTTAGATGTCAAGCCTACCCTGCTAACCAGTTCAATCAAAGCACTTCTAGGAGAGATCAACGAAAATCATTTCAACCCTATCATCATTATAATGAGTATCTG
Organism: Perilla frutescens; assembly: GCA_026008535.1. Classification (NCBI taxonomy): domain Eukaryota; kingdom Viridiplantae; phylum Streptophyta; class Magnoliopsida; order Lamiales; family Lamiaceae; genus Perilla; species Perilla frutescens. The sequence goes on from BRKX01000001.1 coordinate 44,716,248, forward strand.
GATTCAAGAAATGAGCCAAGAGCTGATCCAAAAGGGTTCAACCTAATAAACTGGAAACACATGAGGCATTGGCCTGATAGACGAGCTCAAAAATCTCGAAATAATTGTGTGCTAGTTGAATTGTTTTATCATACTAACTTTCAACGCATGTATCATTCAACTGACTCAAGGAGAGTTGAAAGAGAGTTGAAACTGATGAAACGATCCAAATCAGTTGACTCTTTGAGTGATAAAAAGCCAAAAGTTTGGCAAGTCTGGATTCCACAAGGCTTAATGTATCAAAAAGGACCCGATATGAAATGGGTCCCTAAATGCTAATCCTTTTCTTTGCAGGACAAGAGCATCCTATCTATGAAGAAAACCAAAGACATTTAGTATCTAGATAGCGGGTGCTCCAAACACATGATCGGAGATAGAGAAGATCTCGACGGTTATAAAGAAGTCAAAGGTCCACTTGTCATATTTGGAGACAATTCCAAAAGCCGAACCATTAGAGAAGGGTTCATAGTCAAAGGAAAAGTATTAGTGAATGTAGTCTCCCACGTAGATGGACTAAAGCACAAATTACTCAGCATCAGCCAACTGTGCGATAATGGCTACTCAGTTGACTTCACCAAAAACTCCTGCAATATAAGAGACAAGTCAACTGGAGTAATTTTGTTAACCGGTATCAGGAGAGGCAACATGTATATTGTTGACTGGTCAACTGGCTACTCAGAAGCTTGCTTTCTCTCAAAAAGATCAACTGAAGCAAGATGGCTATGGCATCGACAACTGAACCACCTCAACTTCAAAACAATCAACTACCTAGCAAAGAAAGAGCTAGTTGAGGGGCTTCCCAAAGAAATATACAAGAAAACAGGTTTATGCGGACCATGTCAGAAAGGGAAGCAGGTGAAGTCATCCTTCAAGAATAAGAATCATCCACAAGGAACAACTGATTGTCTTCAACTTGTCTTCAACTGCTACACATGGATTTTTTGGTCCAGTTAGACCTCAAACTCCAAAAGGCAAAAGATTCACTCTTGTAGTAGTTGATGATTACTCAAGATATACTTGGGTGGAATTCTTGAGGAGCAAAGATGAAACGCATGACAAGCTCACGGCACTGATCAGAAGACTACAAACTAAGAAGGAAAGATCAGTTCAAAGGATTCATTCCGACAATGGAATTGAATTTGTGAATCAACACATGATCAGCTTTCTCAACCAGCTTGGAATCACTCATGAACACTCAGCTGCAAGAACTCCACAACAAAACGGTGTAGCTGAACGGCGCAATCGAACCCTAAAAGAAGCAGCTCGAGCGATGATAGCTGATGCTAAGATAGCTGAAGGGTACTGGGCTGAAGTAGTCAACACAGCTTGCCATACTCAAAATCGAAGTGCCATTATAGCAGCCCATGAAAAAACACCTTATGAACTGTACAAGGGTCGTAAGCCTTCTATCTCATATTTTAAAATATTTGGCTGTAAATGTTATATTCACAACAATGGCAAGACTCAATTGAAAGCCTTTAGTGCTAAAGCTGATGAGGGAATATTTCTTGGATATAATTCTCCTCATGCACAAGCTTATAGAGTGTTCAATAAACGAACTCTTGTTGTGGAAATAACATGTCATGTGGTATTTGATAAATTTGCTAATGAGTACAGGAACAAAGAAAGTATAGACACATCAGTTCAAGTACTACCTAGTGAAACTGAAAATTCGCAGGACTATGTGGATCACATTGTTCCAGAGCGGTTTGAAGTTTCATTAGAAGAAGGCAATGAAACTGGTACTAAACCAGTTGAGAACAATTTGGTCAATGAAGACACAAATCGTGATAAGACCACAAACCCCACAACTGAAGCAGGGGAAAGAGATGATGAGAATGCCGAGCTAACTGATGAAAGGGCAACTGATGACGTCATCACAGAAGAGGCAGCTGGAGACTCAGCTGAAGCTATCTTGCCCAAATGGCTCCGAAGCCATCCAACTGACAAGATAGTTGGAGATCCAAGAAGTCGAGTCCAGACCAGAGGATCAACCGAGCATGCATTATTCACATGCTTCATCTCTCAAACTGAACCAGCAAACATCAAAAAAGCCTTAGAAGATTCAGACTGGATCATGGCTATGCAAGAAAAACTGAACCAGTTCACACGAAACGACGTATGGTTTCTTGTTGATAGGCCAAAAACCCAGAAGGTCATTGGCACAAAGTGGGTTTTTCGTAACAAACTGGATGAACAAGGAGTGATCACAAGGAACAAGGCTAGACTGGTAGCCAAAGGATACTCACAAAGTGAAGGAATCGACTTTGATGAGACATTTGCGCCAGTTGCAAGATTGGAAGGCATCAGACTGTTCCTAGCCTATGCAACTCACTTCAACTTCACAGTCTACCAAATGGATGTCAAGAGTGCTTTTCTTCAAGGAATGCTCAAGGAGGACGTGTATGTCAAGTAACCGCCAGGCTTTGAAATTGGTGATCAAGTCTTCAAACTGAAAAAGGCCCTCTACGGACTAAAGCAAGCTCCAAGAGCGTGGTATGAAACGCTAACAACATTCTTGCTAAAAAATGGGTTTCAAAAAGGAGTCATTGATCGAACTCTATTCCGAATAGAATGATCAACTGAGATCTTAATGGTTTAAATTTATGTGGATGACATAATTTTTGGATCAAAGAGCAAATATCTATACACACGGTTTGCTCAACTAATGCAAAGCGAATTTGAGATGAGCATGATGGGAGAAATGACATTCTTCCTAGGACTCCAAGTGAAGCAGCTGAAAGACGGAATTCACATCAGCTAGGTGAAGTACACCAAGGAGCTAGTCAAGAAGTTTGGAGTAAGTAAAGGAAAAACTCTCAAGGTTCCAATGAACACATCAGTTCAGCTAACTCTTGATAAAGAAGGAGAATCTGTTAGCCAAACATACTACAGAGGAATCATTGGATCATTACTTTACTTAACAGCCAGCCGGCCTAACATCTCTTATTCAGTCGGTCTATGTGCGCGATTTCAAGCCAATCCAAAGAAAAGTCATCTTGAAGCAGCTAAGAGAATTATCAAATATCTCAAAGGAACCGTAAATCTTGGACTATGGTATCCTAGAGATGACAATTTGAGTTTAATTGGATATTCAGACTCAGACTTTGGTGGATGCAAGATTGACAGAAAAAGCACCAGTGGAACATATCAGTTTCTTGGAAGCAAACTGATATCTTGGTTTAGCAAGAAGCAGTACTCAGTTGCCACGTCAACAACTGAAGCAGAATATGTAGCTGTTGTGCTCAAATTCTCTGGATGAAGCAACAGTTGAAGGATTACAAAGTTGAAACTGAAGAAGTGCCTATCTACTGTGACAACAATAGTGCAATTGCGATATCTCAAAATCCAGTTCTGCATTCAAGAACTAAGCATATTGACATAAGGCACCACTTCATCAGAGATCACATCGAGAAGAAAGACATATGCATCAAATATGTCAATACTGAGAAGCAGATAGCTGACATCTTCACCAAACCACTGCCTGAAGCAAGGTTCATGGAGCTATGCATACAGTTAGGACTGCTAGAGCTAGCATCACAGGATGAAGATGATCAACTGGATGAAAAAGGCTAAGGGACCATTCCAACTGGAGAGAAACTGAATCAATAAAACAAGAAACTGATCAATTGGCCACATAAACCATCAGTTTGAAGTAAAGGCAAGAAACTGCTGAGAGATAAGTAAACTGGAGATGATCAGTTTACCTCATCAGTACAACTAAATCATCAGTTCAGTCGCTCAAACTGATGATCCAGTCAGTTATGCAGAACATACAAGCTGTAAATTGATCAAACTGACGAAAGAGTCACAGGAACTGAAGTAAATTCAAAAAGAAATATCAGTTCAAAGACCAGCTGAAGGAGAACAGCTGAACTAGGAAGTAGCTGAATAAAGGTCTAAGCAGTCAAGATCAATCAGGAACTGATGAGAAGATATCTCAGTTGGAACTGATCATCAGAAAGGCCATCAATTACGATCAAAGCCAACTGATGACGTAATCAGTTTCAAGCCAAGGAGAAACTGATGAAGAGAAAAGATAAGTTCAAAAGTCTCAATAGTGGAAACGGTAAAAACACGTGTCATCCAAATGACACCGTTGAATCGTCCTTCTCTCTCCTCATTAATCCCCAACGGATAGAAATGAAAAGCCAATCGACGGATCGATTAAGTTAATCCGACCGTTGAAATTGGGCATACCAAGCGTCACACCCGTTGGATGAACCTCTACACATTCTATAAAAGGGATGGCTAAATTTTCATTTTTACTTTTACCGATCTCAAGCACAGTAAAGAATTCAAGCATCTCTCATTCTTTATTTCTCAAAACTGTTCTGAAGAACTCTCAAAAGTAAAAACATCCAGTTCATAAATTCAGTCAAAGCCATTTTACCCCTTCCAGATCATTCATCTCAAACAAAAATTCCATGGCTGACAGACGCGCACCAGTTGTTCGACAAAACTTCAACTTGAAAAGAACTGGTGAATCCTCACAAGGATTCCAAAGAAATCTCTATAGAGACAAGTTTCTGGATATAGGCGCTTATAGAGAAAAGTGCTCAAATTCCACCCTCGGCAACTCACTGATCACAAAGATAGAGGAAAGTGGGTTGAAAAGCTTCACTGAAGACTATCCATCGAAAATATACCCAGAGGTTGTTGTTGAGTTTTACATAAATTCAAAGGGCTACGATGACAGAATAGAAACTGAAGTTCGTGGAGTCGAACTGATCATAACTCCAGAACTGCTCGGGAGATTGTTCAAACTGCCAACCATCGGAACACGACTGCAGGACGTTAAAGTGGATCAAGAGGAAGCCTACCGCCAGTGGAAGCGGGAGGAATGCTTAGATGTTTACAAAATCAGTACACTCATGTCTCTTCTTCAAGAAGAATACAGGATTCTAGCATCAGTCACTGCTAGAATGATCACTGGAACAACTGGAAGCCACTCAGAAATGTCGAAGCACAAGTACAAGATATGTGCGGTGATCATCAGAGGTATCAACATCAACTGGGCTCAATACTTCTTCGAGAAAATAAGGAAGTACGTTGATATTGTGAAGAAGAACTGGTTACCAACTGAGTTCTATCAAAAGATGTGCTATCCAAGCAGAATCAGTATCATACTGGAGAATATCTTTGACTTCATGACAGAAGAAACCGACACGCTGATGGTCGGCAAACTGGACTTTATACCAGTTATCGGCAAAAGGCAGCCACCTGCAAAACCAATATCCATCAAAAGCAGTCAGCCAACTACTGTTTTCTCAAAGAAAGCCGAGGAGTCGTCAAGAAGAAAAGGCAAGGAGATTACGGTTGAAACTCCACAAAAAGACTCCGATTCAGAAGACAACATCCCAATAAGCCAGATGTTGGGAAGCTCAATTCCCCCAAAGGATTCAGGAGCCGACTTTTTCATAACTGCTTGCCCGCCGATGGGAAAAACTGAAGAAAACATTAGAGCTCTATCAAGAGCTGAAATCATCAAGTGTTGGGCTGATGAACAAGTTCAAAAGTTCATAGCCGAGAACTTCATTGAGGACGTGACTGGATTACCAACTCTGTATGAAGCATTAACAAGGTACGTCTACTGGTACCTTTGGAGACACTGCTTCAACTCTGAAGCCCACTTTATCCTAACTACTCTGCATGGAATGAGCTTCTGGAGAAGGGAAGAAAGATGGAGTATGGATTGGGCTGGCCAGGAGTCCCCAGAGCAAAATCCAGTCATCACATTGAAGAGAATGCTTGCCATTCGTAGGAACCACCCACATCCTGATAAGCAAACTCTGGTGGAAGTAATGAATGATTTGCTTATCTGGGCCAATATCAGACTGCCACCTCGACGAACTCAAGCTGAGCAGCGACAATGGAACGCTCCTCAAGTTCAACAACATTGGTTGCTCACTGAACTACTAAAACTCAGGCAGGAGCAGCTTAAGCTAAGGCAGGAGCTGTTCAACCTAGAAGTTCAGAGAAGTCATCAAAGGGCTGAAACTTCTGCAGCTCACAACGCAAGGCAAACTGCCATAACTTCTGTAACCAGGCAGTTAACATTCGAAGAAACCCCTCAGCCAGATGACGTTATCATCGATCTTCTAGATGACTCACCTGAGATGCCAGCTGATGATGAGCGCACAGCTAGTGATCTGGAATTTGAGGAACTACTCAAGTCCCCCATTCTGCCAGATCTCCCAAATGATGAAGAGCCACATGAGCCAACTGAAGAGACTCAACTGCCCGATGAGCAAACTGAGGCACAAATTGCTCCTTCCCAAGAGTCAACTCCAAAGACAGCTGAGCATGACCAGTCAGCTGACCAGATAGCTCTAGCAGCTGAACAATCTGCATATCAAGGTACACTAGCCATAACTGTGTACATTGATCCAATCCAGAGAGCACTTCAAGCCGCCGCTCAAACTGCCGCGCCAAAAATCTCATCAGAGTCAATTTATGATGAGATCATCATCATGAAGACAGATGAAATTTCCCACACAGTTCCTTGCGAGGAACTTGTTGGAACTGAAGAAGGAGAAGAAGCGGACTCAAGAGCAGTCCAGTTCGTGGCTCAACCGAGCAGTTCCACAGTCCAGCTCCTTTCACATTATGTGGAACTGATCGACTCCCTGCAGCAACAGGTTAAACTGCACACTGAGCAAATTAAGCAGCTACAAGCCCAACAGAGACTCCAGTTCGCTGAAACTGAGTCCGCAAGTAGCGATGAGGATGAAGAAGATAACAGCTCAGAACCGCTGGCAAAGAGAAGGAAAACTAATCACAAGAAGAACAAAGAGGCTGATCAAATTAAACATGATTAGAAAAGCCCTAAGTTTACTTCTTGTTAATCAGTTGTAATTATTATTTGATCCATATTTATAAAAGTTAATCTTTTTTTATTTCAAATAAATGTCAAGCCTTACATTTATTTTGAAATTTTGACCGTTGCAAAACAATGACACGTGTCAAGGTCATTAATTGCCAACGACCAAAAGAAATCAGAGGCTAGTACCATTTCAACCATCATATCTATGAGCCTGTCCAAAAAACTCATAAAAAGCCTCTCTCTCTCTCAAGCCTCTCAAAAAAGCCTCCTCCTCTGAAAATCTCAAATCTTTCTCTCTCAAAAGATCTTGAATTTTCAAAATTCAGCCAACCTCAAAAATGGCCGAATTATCCAGATCTTCAAATTCCTTCAAAAACCAACTCATGAGAGATAAATTCCTTGATAGGAAGAAATTTCAATTGATTCTTGATGAATCAAACAATCCAATCCTTCTGTCAAATCTTCATAAAACATGAGTTCTTCACTACCTGGAAACACCACCAAAATTCTTTAGATAAAATTTGGTAAGTGAATTTTTGCTTCAAGCAAAATTATCTGCAGATGGGAAGATGATATCTTCAGTGATACAAGGAAGGATGTTACACATCAATGAGAAAACAGTTGCTGAAGTATTCCAACTTCCACAAGAAGGCTCATCCGTTCAAGATCTAAAGGAATCTGCAGAGTCACACTGGAGAGAATGGAAAGCTTCATACTGCAACAAGCAATTCAGTTTTACCACCGCTAAAACTGATCTCAAGCCCGAGTATGGAGTTCTACTTGACATAACGAACAAGATGATGTTTGGAGCAATTGGAAGCCTAAGCCAACTCACCCAAGAGAGATACAAGGTCATGATTCACTTTGCTGAAGGGAGACAAATAAATTGGGCAGAATTCATCTTTCAACAATTCAAGCATCAAGTCATCAAGTCTACAGACTCAAAGACATCTGGCAAATTTGAGTCCAAGGTAGGACTTATTCTAAGAATGAGCAAAATGCTTGAAGACTTGCTGAACCTTCCAAGTGATGAATCACTACCGGTTCTAATCTCCGACTGGATCCCCAAGAAAGGAACTGCTTATCTACAGTCCCTAAAGAAAAAGAGAAAAGGAAAGGCCAAGATGAGCAACCAGAGTTCGAGCAACTCAACTGCCAATGTCGTTCACTCTCCAAAATCAAAGAACGGATCGCCAGTTGATTTTCAGGTTTGCTCTGATCCAGATGAACTCATTCCATTCATTGGAATACCCCACCCGAACTATGGAGCAGACTACTTCAGAGGCATATGCCCTCCGCTCTAGCTGACTGAAGAGAATATTCGCACTTTCTATTGTGGTGAATATGCAGTCAAAGGTGCACAAAAGGAAGTGACTAGTCTCCTTCTCACTCACTTTACCTTTGTTGCCCAACTTGATCAAGAGTTGTTCAAACAACTCCACCGGTACTTCTACTGGTACAACTGGAGACATTCTATGTCCATCCAGCCTCATTTTCTTCTAACTGCCTTTCATGGCATGAGCTTCTGGCAAAGAGAAGAAACTTGGAGCATCAAATGGATAGGTTTATCAAATCCATTCCCTCCAACCATTGTGCAAGTTCAGCACATCATGAATCATCGGCTAGTCAACAAGATTCCAGCCATCGCCCTATTAGCAGAGCTCAAGACAAGCATAATGCCTCAAGGAGTTGAGATTGCAAATCAATCAGCCAACTGCCCAACTGGCTCATTTTGTCGATAACTGAACTTTGATAATCTATCAAGTCAGTCAGCTGAGCCATCACGACAAACTCCAACTGCAGTTAAAAGGAAAGAATCCCACCTATCTCACACTGCAGTCATAGCTTCTCCAACGAACACAAGGCACATTGATGCAAGAGACAGTGACGATGATGATACTGCCACATCACCAAGTCTCCTATCCAAAAGCTATGTGACTCCACTGCTCACATCAGGATCAAAAAGTGTGCAGTTGACTAAGAAAAATGATCAGTTTCGGTCATCGCCAAAGGGAATATCACACTCCCTTAGTCAACGAATGAAAAGTTCATCAGTTGAGATTCAGCTTCACCTTCACCAAGCCAAGAAGACAGAAAGGCCTGAACCATCAACGCACAAAACTGCCTCCAAAGAAAGCAATACAGCTAGTCCAGCTAGGCCCTTCAAGAAGCGGAAACTGTCTACAGAAAAGCCGAGCAACTGATCAAACCAACTGATCAATTCAGTTGCAGCCTCAACTGCAGCCAGCTCATCAGCGACGACTGAGAATCAAGACTCAACTATTCATCCAACCATCCGAGTCATCAATCAGTTGGACTGTATCCCAACTGACTAAGGATAAGTTTTTTATTTTTCAAAAAGCTTATCTTAATTATATTGTTACCGTTGCGATTATGAAATATCTTATATTATATTTCAATGGTTACAATTTGAAAATCGGGATTCAATATCATAGTTGTCATTAATATCTCTGCATGGATATTCAACCAACCCTTCAAAGAGGCGAAGAAAATATATTTTAATGAGCTATAAATAGAAAGATCTGTAGAAAATATTTCGCTATTTATGGCAACTACCCCATTTTCAAAATGGCTACTTCTCAGCCACAAGATCATAAAGTCACTTAACCGTTGAACGGCTGAGATACATGCATCATTAATTCAGCTAATCAACCATCAAATCGGATGGTTGATCAGCTAAGAAAAGCAATCGAGTACTCTCGATTCTTGCATGCAAAGATGCATAAATATGTGCAAAGTGATGAAGGCTCTGATCATTTGAAAATCTCTCTCTCTCTTATTCGATCTTTTGCTAAGCCTTCTCTCTCTCATCAAAACTCTTGCATTTCTAAACTGAATATCATATTTTTGCAGAAATGAAGCACCCATTTCCCATGGTGGATATTAAAGCTCTTGAACGCAAAATGAGAAAAGACAAATCTCTAAATCTAGTGATGCTCAATGCACGTCTTGGCCCGGATGTCTTTCAAAAGATTTATCTACCGTTGGAGGCGACTGGGTTGCTCCCCTTCTTGACACTATTGCCGGTCAAGAACATACCTGCTTATGTTGCTGAGTTCTACTAAAATGCAACTATCACCGGTGATAACATCATCTCCACCGTCCAAGATCACATGATCACGGTGACAAAGGATACGATGATGTCCACTCTTCATCTCCTCGGCAGAGGCCCAGACGTGATGGACCTAAATCTGCCATCCAAACACGCGTTATGGGAAACCTGAAAGCTTCCTCATGTGCACCACAATGACAATTCGCACAGACTAAAGGAGAGCATGCAAAGTGATATCATCCAACTTTTGGATATCACCGGTCATATCCTACATGGCAACTTCGAGATAGTCCATCTCTCCGAAATCAAAGCCCATCTCACAGCCGCTCTATACTTTGGATGTCAAGCCGACTGGGCCTCTTACATCCTTGCGTAACTGAGAGCCAACGTCGAGCGTGCGGCATATGATCCGTCAACTGGCTTATTCTGAGAAAAGGTCGGGTTTATGAATCGCATAAGCCACATCATACAAAGCCAGTTTGATGAGATCATACTAACTGGAGAACTCCTCGGAAGACGGGACATACTCCCCACTATCTACTGCCATCAGAACCAGAAGCGTTCACACCCACAAGGGCCTTCCACCTCAGATCGTGGAAAGGCACCCTTGGAGGCACCCGTCAGCTCCACTGACGAAAGAGAGCTGATGCTTGAGAGTGCATCTCTTTTAAGGCTGAGTGATCAGCCCACAATATCAGCCTACTCCCAACCTCTGCCTTTAGTCCAAAGTGACTATATTGAGGTTGATTTTGAAGCAGTTCTAGACCACCAGCTCCGAAGCTGCTTTGGTCTCATTGAGGACACTGACTCCTCCCTCTTCGCGCAACTGCGGCAGTATTTGCAGTACCATATATGGCGCTTTCAACTGGATGAGTCATCTATGTTCCACCTCATCCACACCCGTGGCTCCTCCTTCTAGATCAGTGAAGGAACATGGAGTCGAAACTGGATGAATCATCCACTCTCCTCGCCTCCAACACTCTCGGAGATCATGGATTCAATGATCAAGCGACTCCAGCTCGGTATACCAGCCGATGCCTCTCTCCCCGACAATGAACCGGCCAACTCCTCGTGCACACCCTTCGTTGGTGATCCACCCCTTCCTTCAACTGACGAGATTTTCAGCAACTTGGCCCCCATGAGCTTCAGAGAGCAAGACATCTCTGATCAAGGTCAGTTCATGCCAACTGAAGACGCCTATGCATGGCTTTCTCCGCCCATGTCAATTTCTTTAGTTCCTGTAGCTCATGATGACAATTTGGCAACCGCCTTCACTTTTCTGCCAAATTTGTCATTTCCATCATGCGATCCATTTCACCTTTTGGATGATGCCAAAAAGGGGGAAGATGGACAGTATGATGATGGATGCATGACTCTTTGGGATCAAATTCAAAGAGAAATTCATCATGAGGGGGAAGATCAGTTTCAGGGGGAAGCATGGACACTACAAGGAGTCCGAGAAAGAGGAGAATCGAGCAGAAGGAAAAAGAGCAATTGGAGCAACTTTCAGGGAGTAGATTAGTAGTTTTAACTACTAACTCTTGAAATTATACTTTAAAAGTGAATATATAATACAAGTTTTGATCATGATTTTACTTCAAGCTTGTTATTATTATAATGCTCTTGCTCAGATATACTATGCTTTAATCTTCGAAATTATGCTCTGAAATTTCAAGAATGTTTTGACATGAAACTTTATGCTCTGATACTTCAGTTATGCTCTGATACTTCAGTTTGAATAAATTGTCTCTTGAATGAAAAAGCATAATGCTCTAATACTGGAATGAAAGCATGCTCAAGAGAAAAGAATGAAAGTACAATGCTCTGAAATTTGAAGTTCAAATTGATCTTAAAATTGACATGCTTAGATACTTGAATGATACCATGACTGACAAATGCTCTGGTACTTGAATAAAAATCATGAATCAATTTGTCTCTCTACATGCTCTGAAATTGACATGCTTTGATACACTTGCAGTTTTTCCATCATCATCAACAAAGTTTTGACATCATCAAAAAGGGAGAAATTGTTAGGAAAAACTATCAAGAAACCCCTAGATCAGGTTTTGATGAGATGTCAAAATTATTTATGAAAAACTGACTAGAGTTCAAGCTGTAGATGGAAGCTGACCAGCCCAGGGCATCATCAAAGAAAAACTCAAGTAGAGTCAAAGTCAACCGATCTAAAGAATGGCCCACAAATTGGAAGACACGTCATCTAGTCCAAGTTCCACTCAGCTGAAGAGTCATACCAGTCAAAACAAGCTGACAACCAAGTTAGCTGAGCTGAGGGAGAAAAGAGTTGACTAAAGACTGAAGAAACTGATAAAGCGTCAGTTTAAGCAAGAGACTGGCAGTATCCAACTGATGGCCAAACTGCAGTAAATAATCTCAGTTGACAAGCCCAGAACTACCAACTGGAGCAACAGCCAATCTCAGCTGACAAGTCCAGAACTGCCAACTGGAGCAACAACCAATCTCAGCTGACAAACCCAGAACTGCCAACTGGAGCAACAAGCAATCTCAGCTGACAAGCCCAGAACTGCCAACTGGAGCAACAGCCAATCTCAGCTGACAAGCCTAGAACTGCCAACTGGAGCAACAGCCAATCTCAGCTGACAAGCCCAAAACTGTCAACTGGAGCAACAGTCAGACTCAGCTGATAAGCTCAGAACTGCCGACTGGAGCGATAGCCAGACTCAGCTGATAAGCTCAGAACTGCCAACTGGAGCCATAATCAAAACTCAGCTGATAAGCTCAGAACTGCCAGCTGGGACGATAATCTAACTGAGCTGAGAAATCCAATACTGCCAACTGAAATTCTAAACTGCCAAGAGAGCTGAAGCCAGAGGACCCCTGGAGTGTATTAGTTAAATCAACGTATCTTGGAATAAATGCTTCTTCAAAGATCCTGGACTTCAATGAAGATCGATTGGCAGAGCAATGGCTAGTTCAACCAAATGATCCAAGCGATCATTAAAGACCACCTGCCATTGATGAGCCAACAGAGCTACCGATTAATGGACAATGGAACTCAACGGTCATAAAATCACTCCTCTATAAAAGACGAGTGAATCATAGTTTTAAACACTTCTTTGCATATATAACTTCGCCTACACAACGTTCACATATACAAGCAAGAGCTTTTCTTTCTCCCTCCCACCCAAGCTCAAGTGCAACATTTGACAGAAACTGCGAAAGTCCAACTGAGAAGAAGAATTCACATAATCTAGATATTCAGCCAGCTGTTGACGATCCAGCCAGGGCAGCCTTCTCAATTCTAACTATCCAACGATCAACTACTCAGCTCAAATTACAGAAGCACATCAGTTAATACCCTCTGTTCAAGACTCACCTCTTGAAGATCGAAAGAGATCTAAAACCTTGTGAAGACGACAATAGCACCTACCTTCCTAGCGAGCAGTTAGGGACTTCAAGTGTGAGCCATCGATCCACTGAGGTAGCGAGCAGTTACCAGGTTCAGCCAACTGTCCTTCATTGTGTAATTTGTAATGAAAATCAAGTTATATAGTGAAGTGGCCCTTCTGCGGAAGGAAGAGAGGACGTAGAAGTTTGAGACTTCGAACCTCTATAAATCGCTTGTGTGATGTACTATACTGATCATTGCATATCTCTGAACTGCACACAAGCTGCACTCAAACTGTCTTAACTGATCATCAAGTTTGTGCATAGATAAGTTTCATCAAGCGAGTTAAAGGGCCCTATTATTCCGCATCTAAAGTAAAAGTTTTTGAATCAGTTTATTCACCCCCCTCTAAACTGATACCGACTCGCCCGGGACCAACAAAAAATCAATGGGTTGTTGTGGGCACACGAGGAATCAGTAATCACAACAAATTTGGGTTCATCTAAGGCACACTAGTGCTTATTCATTTACATCTCTTTGGAGAATCGAGGGATGGGTGATAGGTTAGGGGCTTAATTGATGAGGAATCACTTTTAAATCTATACAGAAAGGATGAATGAGGAGACATAGCGAGAAATTTAGTCTCCATAACTGGGTGACTTAGTAATGCAGGAAAATCGGTGTGCCGTGATCGAATGAATTAAACTTGAACCAGATTCTAGTTCAAATGTCGGAACTTTTATTATTTGATATTCTCTTTAGTATTATTTTGTAGATTTACTTTCAGTACAGTGACAACTCAAAACTAACTCTTTTTAGTGATTGATGACTCGAAGGTGGAATCACATCAACTCTCTGTGGGATCGACCCGTACTCATAAGCTAGCTACACTCGTTGTAGGCACAAGAGTTACAAATATTATTTTGAGCACGAAACGACCACGCGTCAAGATGTAAGATGAACCTGATGTGTTGCATGATTATCAACATGCAAACTAGAGATAGGGCAATGAGGACTTTGAGATAGCCTATCAGGTTATGATTATTATATGTCTTTCCATGCTTTTAATGTGTTTAATGACCTGAAAAGTAATGAGCCTAAGTTTTATAAAGATGCTTTAAACACTAAAGATTCTGAAAAGTTAAAAGTATTTGCATGGTAATAAGACCTGGATTCTTGTGCCTAAACCTGAAAATGCCTCCATAGTTCGTGTAAATGATTGTTTAAAGTAAAAAAAAATTGAAATTGAATCCGTTAGGTTTTAAGCTAGACTTGTGCTAATTAGGGACTTACTCAAAAATAGGGAATTGATTACGCTGAAATCTTTGCTCGTGTTGTCAAATTCACCACCATTTGGATTATATTTACTTTAGCACCCCAATTTAATTGGGAATTAAGATAAATGGATATTATAGCTGTTTTCTTGCATGGTGAATTGGAAAATAGCATATATATGTGACAGTCTGAGGGTTTTGTTGATTCTGCAAAACCTGAGCGTGTTTGCATACTTAAAGAGAGCTTCAAATGGTATGAATTAATCACCAAGGCAATGAAATATAAAATTTAACATATGCATGCAATCTCTTAAATTAGAAGTGATTTTGATCATTATTTGTATTTCAAAGAAAGTGATATTGTTCATATGTGTCCTCCTTTATGTTGATGATATGTCATTGATTAGACCTTGCAGAAAATCTAATCTTTGAATCGTGTCCAGAAATGTGTATGTGATAATTTTTACATGAAATATCTAGGAGATACTAGGAAAGTTTTGGGAATGCATATATATATAGAGATATGAAGCAGCCCATTCTTGTTTTAATCCTAGTATGCCTCACTAGGAAGCCTCGAGGTGGCTTCTTAGATACTTGAAATCCACTAAGAGAAAGTGTATGACAAAGTCAGTTGATGATGTGAAATTGGTAAGCTGTTGATTCTAATTATGCCAATGATAAGGATAATACAAATTAAGTATACAACTTCTCATGTCTTTACTTTCTGTAATGCTTGCATAAGTTAGAAGTCTCAGCTTCAACATATTATTTAGGATAATTAAGTGGTTGCTCTAACACAATTTAAGTCCCAACATAGGCATAAGAATGAAATGATTAAATGAATGAATTAGTTGATGATTATTCAATCCTAGAATACGTCTCTTCCTCATTGTTTGATTCATCTGCGTTTATTTCTATGGTGGTATTTTATTGTGTTTATTATTTTCAATCTTTAGATAATTAAGTATCTCAATTGTGTTGGGTAGTCTAGATAATTGTAGAAATTTAAGTTTAGAAAATTAGTAGTTTAATTATTAACTCTCTGTGTTCACTGATATACTAGAAGCATCACCGTACACTTATACATAGTTTAGGTAAAAATAAATACCGAATAGTATGTTGATTTTACATATATATTTTCTAACATATATTATAATATTGTCACCATCATTTTTCAATTTTTGAAATTTAAAAGCATCGTGAGTGATGATTTGCGCATATATATGTTGAATTTTAACATTGTATTTTCAAAAATAATTTACGAAATTACCACATCTTTTTCAATTCATTGGAGTGTTGATATTGGTGGTAATTTCGTAAATTATTTTCGATAATAAAATGCTAAAATTCAACATATATATGCTCAAATCATCACTCAAGAGGCTTTTAAATTTCAAAAATTGAAAAAATGGTGACAATTTATAATATATGTTAGAAAATACATATGTAAAATTAGGGGTGTATTAGTATGTGAACAAAGGCCTTGTGTAAATTGTGGATGAATCCTATCAATTAATTTATTAAGATCAATGACCATTATTAGTTTGGAAGGAATTGAGGAAAATGTTTTATTTTCATTGTAGATGCACTTAAGGTCAAATATATCAAATCACCGTTTTTTTTTCTTCGAGCATCTTCAATGTGAATTTTTTTTAAGAAATAACAAATTAAGCATTTTAAAATATAAAAACAACATAACAATATAATATGTCATTTTTTCTCTCTAAATTAAATTACAAGCACCGTAGATGCCAAAAAAGAGCATTATGAAACGTAAAAATAGCATAAATAAAATAACTATAAAAGAACAATTAAAATAAAATTGGTTATAACCATCCATTTAACAAATCTAATGAATATGATTCATCCACTAATTACACACTAAGCTAATGTTCACAAATAAATAATTCCATATATATATATATATGCAAGCAAAGATCCTACGTACTAAGAAGCAGATAGCAGTAGCTACATATGTCATTAATTGACAGACTACTGGCTCCTTAAATGCCATGATCAGTTTTATTATGTTCAATCTTTTCTCTAATTTTTTAAATGAGGATTATGCAGATTTTAAATTCCTTTTTCATGTTTCATATTAATATCAGATTCACTTCGTTGTATAGTCTCCTTTGATTACTGCTGTCAATTAAAAATTGATTACGAATTAAAAGACTCTCCTCTAATAAATTACTCCATATGCACCTCGAATAAGTATCTAGTCAAGTTAACAAATTGCAGCTCTCTCTAATCTCTATCTGCAGTTTGCATTTAATTTCTTTGGTAAAGATTCTATAAGGTATCAGAATGGAGTCGAGGTTGAAATTGCTTTATGAGTTAATTTATTCTATAATCTGGTTATGAATAAATTATATATATATGATGATTGATGAGTGATTTATAATTGTATTATATACATGTTAACTAAATAAACATAAACAAATGAAGTGTAATATATATATATATATATATATATATATGCTTGCTCTTAATATTTAATTAACTGCCTTCATTTCTTATGGTTAATAAACACTTTAGTAGTGGCAAATCAAAATTCCAACATTATTAAATAAACAAATTATTAGTTATTATATAAATTTTGTTAATTACTTATAACCATTGTAAATATAAATATTGCCTATAGTAATGTATATATTCCCTCATAATGAGTTGACAATTTAACAAAAATATAAACACAAGACTTGATTTTACCTAACTAAAGTACAGTGATCTAATTAAAAAAAAAAATGCATAAGGAACCAAAGTATGCCTTTTGTCTTCTTTATATTCATTAGACCTGGAATGCATGATTCTTGAAGGAGATATCAAATATTTTGATTATATTATGACTTCTTGTTTCCAAAATTTCTCATACATTATAAATAGATAAGTCTAAATTATTATTAGGAGATCGAGTTCAAATTTAATAAAAGAAAAAGCGTGACATTTACATGCTTCTCTCTATATGAATTCTGCAAACCATGACTTGAATTTATAATTGAATATTCAATTAAATGGAATACATTTTCTTTTAATTTTTTTTCAATGCCGTGCACGATTTTTTTTAAATAAAAAATCAATTTCATACACAGTTTGTTTTGGAGATTTTGTAGGGTTGAGGCCATTATTGTAGCTTCATTTAATTTGCCGATTAAAATGCCAAGTACTTCGACAGAGTTTAGTTGGAAGAATGTTGCAAAATGCCATGTTCACAATTAAATGAAGATCTAATCGATACGCCATGAAATATTCGTGGAAGTTTTATGTTATGTATTAAATTACAATAAAGATAATATAATCGTATAGACATCGACATAATTAAAATGAATATGATCAAACTACAAATTAATTTTACACGATGCATATTTTTCGTAATTAATCGTTAATAAATAATAGATTTGACACATCATAGACAAAAATATGCCATCACTATATTATATGTTAAATGAGGTAACAATTACTAAGCAATTCAACAACCATCGATTAGATAGCAGATAACAGCTTCCACGCATTTGATGGTATTTGATAATTCCACTACTTTAATTTTTAAAAAAAAAAAAAAAACTGTTATTGTATATATAAATAACATACGAATTGACAAAACAACTACCACATAGAAAGACAGATTCTGTCACCCAATCTCTCTCTATCCATTTTAAATCCTGTATCTTTCTTTAGGGGAGCAAAAGAGCATAGGGCATAAATAGGCCTTTTTCTCTTCTTCTTTTTTTGAGGATAATAAATAAAACCTTTTAAAATTTCAATATGGGGAATTATTGCCCTAATAATTATGAGCTGTTTTTCAGAATTTGCGGCTTTGAAAAGGTTTTTGGAAAGTTTGTTGAATTTAATGGAATATATGCCCTAAGCAAGTGGAATATTTGGGACCATAAAAAAGTCCAATTTCAATTCATTCTCATATATACGCTACAGGAATGTGGGTGTGTGTGTGCGTGTGTGTGTGTATTTCAAAACTCCACTTGCTCAATTCAAAGGAACAAATCATGATGTAAAATGTCGGCATTTGCATAAATAAATGTGTGTGCATACGATCTGAATTTTACCCTTTCAATAATGATGTGTTGTGCTTGTGGAATAAGTATATATATATATATATATATATATATATATATATATATAGACACACACACACGCACATATTGATGAAAAAGGATACATATAAATACATTATATTGTGCAATGGATGGGTCAATTTGTTTTTATACATTTGTCAAAAGAAAGGACACAAGTAGATTATGTATGTCCCCGTGGGGATGGCCTAGTGGTGGAGTGAGATTGTTTGGAGATCAAAGCTCACGGGTTCGAATCTCCTAAATACCACAGGTCGGGTGTGTGAGTAAGAAAAAAAAAAAAAGAAGAAGAAAAAAAAAAAGTAGATTATGTATAGGGATGAAATTAACAAGAATTGTTTTTCGTATATTGAAACTTAATATATTATATATTACTATCATTATAGAAAATAAAGCCGGTCGATATGAAAACCCTTTTAAATAAAGGGCAAAAAGGCAAGAAAGTTGAGCAATAATTTCGAAACAAAAAGCAGAACGCATTAATGAAATTATTGGACGTAATCAAAAGTGAGACAGATAATTTTGTTGCCTACGAAAATCTTAAACACGAGGTCAAAAGTCAACAACATATTTTTGGAACACTATTCAAAAGTATATGATTTATATTAAAGCACTATTTTTGGTCAACTGTATATATTCTTTCATGGGATGCGGAGGAAAAAAAAAACTTATTTTATATATTGAAGAAACTTTGAGTGTTTAATTATTAAAAAACAAAACTTATTTAAGTCTTGTGAGTTGTGACCCATCACGAATTATTTGATCCTTTGAAGAAATAGTATTACCAGAGAGTGACAGAATGTCACCTTCAGCAATTTCTGTGACATAAAAGTCGTTGAAATGTTTGTAATTATTTCAATATTGTTATTAGCTAAACATGAGTCTGTGTTTGTGTGTTTTGTGTGTTTGCGACATAGTAAAATAAACTTGGAGCTCGATCTTCAATTGTGGTTTACGAGGTATAATGTTTGTAATTATTTCAATAATCTTGCATTTATATGAAACTAAAACAGATTAGCAGACATAATAAGAATGTATGTTATTTCAAAGTTGTTAGGCAAATTGTGTGGGTCCTTGCATGAATTAGATCCTTAATCTTAACTAACTTTCTAGTTAATTATAATAATGTAGGACTTGATCTTTACATCAGCAAACAAAACTAAAATTGTACAGTAATATATCAATTGGCAGGCGTAAAAGCAAGGTAAAATATTATTTTGGGTTCTTCTACTTTTAAATTTTTCTGAATTAGGTCCCTCTATTTTATTTGGTTAAATTAATATTCATGTACTATTATTAAAATGAGGTCCACATACTATTAATTTGATTAAAATCAAGGAATGTTCCTTAATTTGCTCAATAATGCCTTGTTTTTAACCATTCGTTTGTATATGCATCTTTTTTTTTAATGTTTTAACCATTTTATGGGGAAAAAATAGAGATTTCAATCAATAATTAGGCTTAAACATGACTTGAGGCTTCACCATGATAAAAGTTTAATTAACTGTTTAAGCCATCCATCTATCAAAAATTTTAAATTGAATTGAGCAGGAATCAATTAATAACAACAAAATTATATTCTTACTACTTCAATTAAATATATATATATATATTAAAAAAAACTTTCGGATCTTACTTTATTATGGTAAATTAATTAATGTGTAAACTAAACTTTGAACCGTACATTTTAACTCTTTTTGAATAGAAAATTAAAATTAAACTACTAACAAAATAGTACCACTTTTTAAAGTTGTTGCAAATCTATCATTTTAATTCTTTTTCTTATTGTTGGAGAAAACACGTCGTTTTGGCCTGGTATGTGATTATTTATCCACCTAAGTTTATTTATTGGATTGAAATATCCATGCAGTTATCTGGTGTGCCATGTGAAATTTTGAATGTTGGAAAATCGATCTTGTGATAGATTAAAATTTTGATAATATTTTGCCTGGGCACGTAATTAAATTACAATTTAACATTTGAACTTTTATTTAATAAATAACCTAATATTGTAATAATTACAATATAATTTTGAACATTTGGATATTTTAATAAAAATAGTTGAACATTTTAATATTACAATTTAATTCCCAACGTTTGGATGTTCTAATATAATTGGCCCATTATTTGGCAACAATGATCTTCCGGTCAATTTCAAACAACTTTACTCTCAAGATAGACAAGTTATATAACGGAATGACATTTTTGCCCAAAGATGTCCTGATATATATATATATATATATATATATATATATATATATATATATATATATATATATATATATATATATATATATATATCTGTGTGTGTGTGTGTGTTTCTATATATATTTAGTTAATTTACTAATATAAACATTAAGCCTTAATTCACTATCAAAAAAATAAATAGGGGTATATTATGAAGTTTCTTGATTAATTGTCTTTCACAATCTTTCTGTTAATCCCCGTAAAAAATCTCAATCAGCCTATGAAAATGGGAAGGAGGGAATATTTAAAAAAAAAACGTTTGGGTCATTTCTGTTTCAACATCCATACATTAAAAATTAAATTGTAATATTAAAACGTGAATTATTTATATTAAAATATTGATATATAAACATTGAAAATTAAATTATTATTATTCAAACGTTAATTAAGTTTATTTTTATTTGCCGATAATTTTGATTTGAATTGTTTTTTTAATTAATCACACGTTTGAGAGTGACATTGGCACATTGGAATGAGAGGACAAGTATCATCTCACTTATAAAAGTTCAATTATTATAGCTTCAGCATAATCACGAAAATCATGTTTAAAAACTACAAATATTGGGACAGAACTCACAGAAGTACCAAAACTTCTACTGTGTCAATCTTGATGTGCTATGTGGTACGATGCATATGAGTTGTTCAATCATCAAATATTACAATATTTTTTTCCCTCAAGTCAAATTTACCCCTGAATAGTTATAAGGTAGGGTGAATATATTACCCATCAAATATCTTATAATTATTGTTCTATAAAAAATATTCTAATACATACATTAAAATATATAAAATCTAGTTATACCCATCTATCTATATATCTATATATATCATATAACATCAGGGATTCCATCTAAATTTGGACATTATAAATAAGCTCAAAAGACATCGTTCAATCACCGAATTTTGAATTCAATTAATTCTTCCATTTTGCTTTACCTTTTGAGTATTTTAATTAATTTGAAATTCATGTCATAGAAAGACATTAACATAATATGGATATGATCTCCAAGTTCTCTGTGACCTCTGGTAAATTTCTTAAAAAAAAGTGTGAGTGAAGATAAAACACGTTGAAGATACAATGTTGGTTTGTGAGGACAGTACGTAGCCCGTACCCAAGTTGTTACATTCTCTCCTCTATATTATTATGTGCAATGTACAAAACCTAATAATTGAGCTCCTATTTATTCTCCCCCTTCTTATTACTATTATAAAAGTGCTAATGATTAATATTCTACATTTCATTCTGTCATATATGTGCCTTATGGATCACATATATACCAATTAAATGTTACTTTTTAATCTCATGTTTATCATTATTAATTTCAAATTAACTAAAGGCATATCCTTTTAATTAAACTATATATGAGTGGTATTGTATATTAACAAAATGTGTTAATAGATGAACGGATGTTCTATTCTAATTATTAAAACAGTATTTTATCCATATTTTAGTTGTTAGACCCTTACATGCACTTTTAATTCTTCTAGCGATATGTAGACAAAGGGCTTCTGCACTTCAAATTTTAATAGCTTTTCTTTATTTATTTTTTTATCATAATTCCAAAAAAAGTTCAAATTTATTGTCACTTTGAATGAGTTTGGACGATTGATTGTAGTTCCTGCATAATTATAAAAATCAATATGTGAAAGGTTACGAGTTCGAATCTCCTCAATACCACAAGTCGGGTGTGTGAGTAAAAAAGAAAAAAAAAATCAATATGTGATATTTCTAAAGTAAAATTATTTAGGGTAAACTATCGTTGATATTTTATACTATTTCCATTTTGTTCAAATCTATATCAAACTAGCATTTTTGTCAATCTAATACCTACTATTTTAAAACTAATCAAATCTAAACATTAATACATTTTCTGGTTAAAATCAAGTCTTAAAAGGTGGTATAAAAATTTAGAGTAAATTAAAGATGACTACATACCATAGACGTGGTCAATTTCACCACAACACAAGAACCTTTAAGGAAGTACCCCAAATATTCAACCGAATCATAATATATTTTATTGACAAAAGCGTTAGTGTCAGTGTTAGTGTTAGTGTATGAATGATTTGAAAAAAACTGAAATAATTTGGGATATAAACAAATAAACAATAGTTTGCCCAATTATTTACATTGACTTTCGAATTATGTCGAATTGTTTTAGTTTTTGTGCGATATTATTAGTCTTTTGTATATTTTTTTTCTTAATTGTCATTAGAATATTGTTGCTAATGATTTAATTAACAATTCTCGTTCTTATTTAATTGTTACATTAAAATTTCAAAACTATTATTATTTGTTAGTGAATTAAATTTATTTTATTTTGTGAGAACATCATCGTATTTCATGACATACAGTCGTATTAAATTAATTAAACAGCATTTAGTTCTTTAGAATGTTAATATTAATTATTAAGGCGTATTATGGAAACATATTGGGTTTTGAACGATCACTTATATTTCTTATTACTAAAATTAAATTAAAATTGATTGTACAATATTTATAGTTCTTGCATAATTTCTAGGTGAAACTAGATCCTTGTTCATTATTTTTAATTTTGTTTCATATGTTGTTAGATAAATGAATCTATACATGAAATGTCATATTTTTATTTTTTTTAATATTGAGTAATTTAATATGATCAGTTTTGTGTTTGTGTGTGTGTGTGTGTGTGTATAGAGAGAGAGAGAGAGAGAGAGAGAGAGAGGCGGAGCCAAGAATGTTGCTCAGAGGCCCAATTCATGATATAAAAGGCTATAAGTAGAATGATAAAAAATACTCACTTCGTCCTCATTATATATTCCCTATTACTATTTTAGAATGTCTCAATTATATAGTCTCATTACTATAAGTAGTATTAATTTTCATATTAATATTCAAATACACCCTTATTAAATCTTGAAAATTAAAAATCTAACCACTTAAATTTTGAAAGTCATAAATATTAAATAAAGGTATTATTAGAAGTTTAGCTTTAATATCTTGTTTTCATAATATTTTTAATTTATGTACGACTAGAAAAGAGACTATAATTGGGACGAATGGAATAATTTTTTAACTAATTATATTCTAATATTTTTAAAATTGCATCACAATGTTCAAATCTACAATGAGCTCTAAAATTTAAAACTCAACACTAAGACGAGAAATAAATATATTAAAGAAAATTAGAGTAACTACCAATATATATGGAATTGAAGATTGAAAATGAAAATGAAAATGAAAGGGGGTTGACCAATTTTATTTTTTTAGTAATGTTTGAATTGGATTTGGGCTATGGAGGCTGGACTCTAGGTTGTAGGACGTGGGATTGCCGATTAAAAGTAGAATAATAGGTGTTTATTTTTATTTTTTAGTATTAGAATAAAATACTACTTAATACTATTTTTTTTAAATTATAGGGGGGGCCAATGCTTCCCTGGGCCCTACGTGGCTCCGCCACTATATATATATATATATATATATATATATATATATATATATATATATCAAATTCTTTCTTCAAAAAATGGTGTGATAATCAACATAAAAATTTAGGAGTCAGGAGTCATAAAAGGAATATCAAAACATTACCCTTTTCTCCAAAGAAAAAAATTAGATATCAAATCTAATTTATGTCAAAACCAAAACCCTATATATATATATATATATATATATATATATATATATATATATATGGTTGGGTTCCAGAAGGAACCATATCCCATGTGAGAACCGAGAACCAATCTCAATCATAGATCTCGTCTATTTGGACGGTTAAGATCTGTTCAGAAATTAAAAAAATGCGGTGGCATAATTGTAATAACTCCGAACTTCGCTGCCCCTGAAACTCGGCGAGGGTAAAATCAGAAATTTCACTGTATATGTGATTCACGCGTATATTTTTCAATTTAGGGTTTTAGCATTGTCATTTCCTATTTTAGCACTGTCATGACTTATTTTAGCATTGTCATGACTTATTTTAGCACTGTCATAACTTATTTTAGCACTAGCAGCAAGATCTGAATATGAATGCAACACTGATCATTTCAAGATAACTGATGTTGCAACTGGGATGAGGTGCGTGATTGAAGAGGCTGGTGTTAGGCTAAGAAGCTTGGCTGGTTCCTTGAACATTAGCTTCTCTTTCCATGTGATCACCTTAGAGGACTTTGTCAAGCTCCATCTAAGCATGCTAGATTTGGACGACGAGGAAGCAATTCTAGTCTACGGATTACACGCTTTGGAGAAGCTAGCTTCAAGCCTGAACGAGCTGGAGGCCTTGATGAGAGTGATCACAAGGATTAGCCCTCGTGTGATGATCACAATTGATGCTGCAACAAATGTTAACTCCCCGGTTTGTGTGGATCGCTTTGTTGAAGCTCTTTGACAGTTTGGAAGATTGTTTGAGGAGTAATGTTGCTGAGAGGGGAATTGTTGAGTCGAGCCTCCTCGTTCCTGTGATAAGAAACACGGTGGCAGGGAAGGGGGCAGAGAGAAAGCACAGGATTGTAGGCATCAATGCTATTTCCTGATAATAGCATTGTCATTACCTATTTTAGCACTCTCATGACTTATTTTAGCACTAACATGACTCTTGTTTAGCATGACAATTGTTTAGAATCCTATACTAACCAATAAACCAATCTTACTAACATATTCAGAAAAATGAAATTCCACCATTTTTTCTCACTTCATTTGCTATCTTCTGCTTCCACAATTTAAAGTCAACATCATCTCTTAACAATACTTTTCTTTCTTTCTTTCTTTTGCGAAAAGTCACAACAAACTCAATGAAGTCAACTTTTAGTATGTACGAGTTCATTGTGTTTTGGTTATTTTAATATATTTATATATATTACTTGCCTCTTGTTCCATTTTCAATTGGTCACTTCCATTAATAATAACCACAATTATACAAACCCTTAATCAATGCGTGCTTCTTCTCTTGCACAATTTCCTCTCCAATCATTTGATTTCTGTTCAAGTCCAGCGGTGCTAAAATAGTTCACAGTAGTGCTAAATTAGGTTACAACAGTGCTAAAATAGTTCATAGTAGTGCTAAAGTACTGATAGTGAAAAAATCAAAATAACAGCTTAATCAGCTTTGTCAACCTAAGTGCTAAAATAGTTCACAGTAGTGCTAAAATAGGTTACAATAGTGCTAAAATAGATCACAGTAGTGCTAAAGTACATGACAATGCTAAAATAGTTCACAACAGTGCTAAAATAGGTTACAACAGATGAGATTTTCTATTCTAACTTGGTGTCTCATCTTGTATTTCAATTATTGAATTTATGTCATATGTATTTAATTTTTTTAGTGAACAATTATTTAATTTTTTAATTACACATGACATAAATTCAATAATTGAAATACAAGATGAAACATCAGGATAGAGAATCCCATCCGATCTCCTCGAAAAGTAGAAAAAAGAGACACCTCAACAATATGAAGTGGTGAAATTATTTTCTCTCAACATTCTTCTCCACAGAAGCCAGTAAACCATAACATAATCTACATTTAATTCTTCTCTACAATAATTTACATACTGCAATATGATTTCAACAGCAGGTATGATGATGTCCTAATCCAACACCTCTAATTAATTACCAGAACATATCTCACAACAGATGTTAATGCACTCGAAATATGCAAGAACTGTACAGAGCTGAGTGAAAGCAATGACGCATTGGTCGTTTAGCTTGTTGCATAACTGAAGAAAGCACATGCAGCAACAACAATTACACCACCTCGCGCAAAAGTTTGAGGCAGCTTTCAGTATCATTTCCGAAGCTTCATACAGTTTTGGTTCTGCTTCTTCAGGATGCTGGTTATCAGCTGTAGCCTCGATGTTACCACACCCGATACCTAGGCTCTGCACGAATGTCATCTTCTTTGCTTCAACATCCACTGTTTTCTGAATCAAGAATTAATTATGCTTAAGTCATAAGCAAGAGCAATGACATCCAAGTATTAATTAAAGACAACTTTTTAATCTTTGTTGAGTCAATATATGTCACGTCTGGAGTGGGCATGTTGAGAATGTTGAACCACCAAAAGACATACCTCTGTCTTGGTAGCTAATTTGCCTCTGTCAATTTCAATCAAAACTATGCTGGTATATTCAGAAGGCACCCCAGTAAGCAGGCTCAATTTTGTAGCCTACAAGAACATTTCAGGTTCTTCAAATTTTCTTTAAAAAAAATCATATATATATATATATATACTGTCACTAGCTAGAACAAACCTTTTCCTCTAATTGTTTGCTTCCTGATAAGCAGTGCTAAAATAGTTCACAATAGTGCTAAATTAGGTTACAACAGTGCTAAAATATTTCACAGTAGTGCTAAAGTACTAATAGTGAAAAATTCAAAATAACAGCTTAATCAGCTTTGTCAACCTAAGTGCTAAAATAGTTCACAATAGTGCTAAAATAGATTACAATAGTGCTAAAATAGATCACAGTAGTGCTAAAGTACATGGCAATGCTAAAATAATTCACAGTAGTGCTAAAATAGGTTACCACAGTGCTAAAATAGATCACAGTAGTGCTAAAGTACAACACCGCATTTTCTATGCTTGTTTTGGCAGGCCACAGAACCCAACCATATTCCAAATAACTTCACTGATTGATGAATATTCTTATCAATATATACATATATAGTCATTGCTATTAATATTAATGCCATGGTTTGTTCAAGATCATGTAGCATTTACGAGAGAAAGCAAGATACATAAAAGTAAAAATGGAAATTGAAATTAAGATTGAATGTTTTTAAACAAACAGAACTTTGTTGACAATCTCCTGATTGAGAGCGGCAATCTGCGAATCAAGGGCCTTGACAGTCTCCTTTTTCTACTTTTCGAGACTGGCCAGCACCTCCTACAGCTCCGTCTCGATCTTCTTCCTCCCCTCTGCTAGCTTCTCCTCCACCTCCACCTCCACCTCCACCTGCGTCTCATTCTTCATCTTGTTTAACGCCACTGATATCTCCGTCTTTGCTGCCTTCATCACGGCGGCGGCCTGCTCCTTCACGCTGTTCAGCTTCTCTCTGATGGCGGTGTCTCTCTCATCCATGAAGTTCTCCAGCGGTGAACGTAGCGTCGGCTTTACGATTGCAACACGAATTATGAGGGAAAGATATTTCATTCTAAAAATAATAGAATTGCTAAATTACAAAAATAACCTCGATAGCGTCGGCTTTACGATTGCAACACGAATTATGAGGGAAAGATATTTCATTCCAAAAATAATAGAATTGCTAAATTACAAAAATATCTCCGCCTTTGCTGCCTTCATCACGGCGGCGGCCTGCTCCTTCACGCTGTTCAGCTTCTCTCTGATGGCGGCGTCTCTCTCATCCATGAAGTTCTCCAGCGGTGAACGTAGCGTCGGCTTTACGATTGCAACACGAATTATGAGGGAAAGATATTTCATTCCAAAAATAATAGAATTGCTAAATTACAAAAATAACCTCGATTCATTAAAAAGTTGATAATATTACAATATTGCCACCGCGTTTTTTTAAGTATGTAGCATATCTTGGCCGTCCAAATATATCAGATCTATGGCTCATATTGGTTCTCTGTTCTCACAGGGGGGTCTAGTTCTCACTTGATCCCATCTCTCTCTCTCTCTCTATATATATATATATATAAATTTATAACAAAGTTATATATCTAAAGAAAGTAAAATACATGTGATTTCATTATAAATTTTGAAATAAATTAAATAAAAATTATATGGTGAAGTTGTCATCGGCATCATCATCCTTACAAATTAAAAAATTTAATCTAGATTTATTTCTAAATATTGAAATAACGATATAAAGTCGACCATAACTATAACTGGTTTATAAAAAACACATCAACATTAGAAAGAAATTGACCATTATTTTTGTTAATAGTCATTGCATAAGAGGCAATTAGAAGAAATTTGTTCTAGTTGGATAGCGTCAATGACTTCCTTGCTCTAAAAAATTTATGACTTGCATTATGTTCCTGAGAACTTTGGCTTCCAAAACATTATTGTGAAGCTTTGTAATAACTAATATTATGTCATTACACAAATAATTTGCATGATCCATATTGATCAGCAACGTCTGTAGAGTACTCACTTTCAAAATTTATTCATGATTTGACAAATCCGAACACCTCAAACTATTTAAGAACTGGGTGCATGCACATCTTGTAAACTATCAATATTATAGTCTTTTGTGAACATTTAATCATTCTAAAGAATCCCAATAAATGAATTAAATTGGAGTTGTTGATCACTCACCTTCTTTTCCATATAGATTTTGCAAAATCATTGCGCTCCAATACAATATTAGTAGTTGAATTTGTAAAATCTTACTTTTTTGTATTATTTCATTATTTCAGATTGTGTGCTATGATTATTATAGTAATAATAATAATAATAATAATAATAATAATAATAATAATAATAATAATAATAATAATAATAATAATAATATCCATATATGTTTACCCAAAAACTATTTTTTAGATATATTACCAATAAGCAAATAATGTTGTAATTTTTAATTTAGGATCAATTAACCCCTCTACTATTCAGTACCAGTACAAAATAGGTTTGTACCAAAAAAAAATCTATTTACTTTAATTTTCCAAGCATGTTTTTCAATTTCTCTCCATTTTTTTAATAAAAATATCAAAATCAATGTTAAACTATCATTCTAAAATTACAAAAATGTTTAAAATATTACAAATGATTGATTTTTGGTATGTGTGTGTGTGTGTTTAATGTATTAAAATAAGTATAATAGAATGGTTTCTCAAAAAAGAAATGTATAATAATAATAATAATAATAACAACAACAACAATAATAATAATAATAATAATAATAATAATAATAATAATAATAATAATAATAATACTCCCTCCATCCCAACAGTAAGGTTCCTCTTTCATTTTTGGGGTGTCCCAATAGCAAGGTTCCATTCCAAATAAGGAAATAATTAGTGTGTGGAACCTACTTACTTTACATTACTTTTGATTATAATACTCCTCCTCCTTAATACCCGTACCCAATAGCAAGGGGACCTTACTATTGGGACAGAGGGAGTAGTAGTAGTAGTAGTAGTAATAATAATAATAATAATAATAATAATAATAATAATAATAATAATAATAATAATAATAATAATAATAATAATAATAATAATAATAAAGAAATTTAAACACTTTCCTACTGTTTGTGAATCTCAAATTGTACAAAATTACTGACAAGTGTTTGAAATATTCTATTTTTTTTTCATAAATAGTTATAACAACAACAACAACAACAACAACAACAACAACAACAATAATAATAATAATAATAATAATTAATGAATGACTGAATGATCGACTATTTTTGTAAAAAAAAATCTACATTTGGGAAAGTACTTAAATTCAAATAAATAAGATGAGAAATTATAGTTAGTTCTTATTGCTAGTGCTTCAAAAGTCAAAACATAAAAAAAAAGTTGGAATAAAACTATTTGGTAGTGGTAATATTAAGGAAGAGATGTATTTGAATATTTTTAAAGTTAATTGAAATAAATGCGGTACCATTTACACTAAGCAGAAAAGAGAAGAAGACTATTGAAAAATGAAATATTTATCATATTTTTCTATTCTTGTAATATGTCATTACAATACATATTTGCATAATATATTGGAGCTTTCGTGTGAGTCTCACTTGGTTTCAATTTCTGTGGCCAATTGTCATTGTCCTAAATAGAAAAGTTGAAGAAGAAAATGAAAAACAAAATAGGCAGTAAAGAAAATACTCACCAGTATGTTTACTATTTCTTTTTTCCCATGCAAAACTTTTGCAATTATATAAACTAATAGACACACTAGATATTGCTCCTTAAGAACCTTACATATTTTATCCTTTTTCTAGATTGACGTTTTATGCATAAGTCGTGCAAAATGAATCAAATTAAATTTATTTTAGCATAATAACTAATTCAAAATTCCTAAGATCAAGGAAGGATAAAAGTACTTGATATGTACCATAATTGTAGCTCATTTCCTATGCTGCCTAAGCCCTAAGGCAACAAATTCTGTAAGCATTCTGACAGTCGATACAATTTGTTGTATGTTCACGTTGATCGATTTTTGTTAAAATAAAATTAATGGAGTAAATGGTAAAGTATGAATTATATTAAATTCATTATTGTGAAACGATTAAAATATAAAGTAAAACAGCTAAAAATATGTAATAACTCCTGATGAATCGCACCAAACACAATTTGCAAAGCTTCACTTATTTCTTTGCAGGAGACGAATCATTGATGAGGCAACAATGACGCTAATGCTGTTTTTTTGTCTCAATGTAAATCTTACAAATTGAAAATCGGTTCATCAGATACTTATTTCACATGAAAAACAAACCCCGTGCTCGCACAAGCACACAAAATTGGAATTAAAAAATATAATTATTTGTGTAAATAAATAGAAGAAACAAACAAATTTTTAATTGTGTAATTACATATTTACCGTAGTTATTATTAGTATATATGTTAATGTTAGTTGTGTAGTTGTACACTTATATATAACTACGGTAATTACTATTATTATATATGATAATTGTGCAATTCTATATTACCATAATTAGGTTATTAAATGTATTCTATATATATATATATAAGAAACAAAGATATCTAACTTATAAGAGTAGCCGAGGAAGGATGCTCGATAGAGAATCCCACAACTCCAATGACATACCAAAAAACATGAAATGAAATGTAAAAAAAAAAAAAGACGAAAAGTTAGATATATCTTCTTTCAAATTGAAAATTGAATTTTGGCCATCGTATAACAAATCAATCAACATACCTCGAATTTAATGGTACTCGAAATTTATGCTACTAATTAAGGAAGAAATTGCATATATTATTTATCAAATTTTGAAAAATTATTTTGAATACTATATAATTCATTATTCCAATAATATATTCATAATTTCTAGAAGCGGAAATATCATTTAGGCGGGAAAATAATTATTTCCATTCGTAAATCCGGTGTTCTTATTATTATAATATTATATGGATATATCCTCTGACTATCTCATGTCGAGGTTGATTAGTTAACGGACCTACACAATTCTATTATTGCATTAAAAATATTAGTAATTTATATTTTATTTTTCATGTTATACTAGTTGTCTTTTGTTAATTATTATTAGTTGGCCCCCCTTATAAATACTTTTGGCCAGTACATATATGGTAGAGTTCATGCCAAATATTGACCGTACCTTAGTTTTTTAAAATACACATAATGTAAAATTTTCAAATACTATTTCATATATAATCGATATGACGCAATATAAAAAAAATATGTGTGACTACAAAATATAATAACGTTAAAATATGTCTATATCGGCAGACCGAAAAATAATATTGATCACTAGTATATCAACAGTCGTGAGTCGTCATTCTCGTTTTTTAATTCTCCACATCAATTATACATAAAAAATAACATAAAACTATTAGATTGTGTGTATTTAAAAAAAATCGGGTAATTGATACCCACTCGGACTGTACATGTATATATACACTACATATTTATATATACATGTGCATGAAATGTCGACATACGGTGAATGTAGTAGTACGTACATCAGGTGAAGCTGCCGACACATGGCATTCATATATAAAAATATATATAAATAGAGATAGAAAGATATATTATGTGTTTGTGCGTGTGAGGGTGGGTGGGTGGTGGGGTTTGTGAAAAGCCAAGATTTGGAAGCAGCAAGCTGGATATGATCTCCTGCTGCAATGAGTCACATCTCTCCTCTTTCTCTTCTTGTCTTTGTCTTTAATTTGCTGATCAATTAATTCAATTTTCAAACGTTGAAATTGAGAAGGTAGCCATGCAAATTATGCAATGCAATGTATATATATTATGTAACTTATTATTGTATTGTCTCTCTACTTTTAATTTGCGTGGTGGGGTTGGAAAACTATAGTACTGGGGCGGTGGATATCATTGCCCAGCTGGTGAGGAGCATAGGGCCCTAACTCTCTTATCACATTCTATTTTGCTTCTTAATTTATTACCTAGCTAGTCTGTGCAGTGTCAATATATATATATGTGTGTGTGTGTGTCTACATTCATGAATATTGAATAGTGAATAATGAATAGTACGTAAGAGAAGAGAGGTGGAGAATTAATGGATTCAATTGCACGTGCGCGAAATATCTTGATTAGTCGTATTACAATCTTTTCCTCAAAAAAATAAAAATAAAAAATAAAAAACTCAAAATCTTTATTCAATATTCATTCATCAACTTGTCCTAGCTAGATATATTTGGTGGTCGGAGGCAACAACATTTGGTGAAAACAAGAATCTAAGATAGGTCATCTTATGAAAAATATATCATAACAAATCGACATGAGAATTAATTAAAATTATATATGTGTATTTTATCCCATTTCCTCCAATGTCATGGTGAGAGATATTATGATCACTAGATTAATTGAGTACTAAAGAACGACAAGTGAGGGTCTAGGGTAAAAATACACTAGAATGCACATCTATTGCCCGAGTAGTGATAATTAACTCTATAAAGATTAGTATATGTTGTTCCACTACAAGAAAAACGCGATTAAACGATGAATTTAGGGACGGATTATATTCCGTCGCTAAAATACCGACAGATTAACGACGGATTTTTCCGTAGCTAAGATAGAGACGGAAAAATCAATCGTTAAACCGCGATTTTTTTTATTAACGATGATTTTTTCCGTCGCTAAGTTATTTACAGAAAAAATTCCATCATTATACTTTTTTTTTATTTTTATGATTTTTTTATTTTAGCGACGGAAAAATTCTGCCGCTAAATTTAATTCTGATTTTTTTTTAAATTTTTTTATTTATTTTTTATATATCTATTTTTTTTTTATTTTAAAAAAATATAATTACGAATTTAAAATGATTTTTTAATTTATTTTATTTTTTAATATTTTATAATAGTATAATACTTTTTAAAAATAAAATTATATAGAATTATTTATTTAATAATTTTTGTTTTTATAATTTTTGTCACTTTAATTATAGTTTTTAAAATATTATTAAATATAAATATATAATATTTGAGAAAATAATTAATTAAAATAATATAATATTTAAATAAATAATTTAATATAATTACATTTTAATTATAACATTAAAATATTATAATAGATATTTAAATAAATGAAGCAAAACTATTTTTGTACGTATGTATGTATATTGTATCGACATATTAACATAAATGTTCATTAGCCCACTTAGTTCAGCTGCGAATGATAGATTTCTGCATTTTTGGGAGGGTGTGGGTTCGAATCCCGCGAGCAGCAAATGTCAAATTAATATGTGGTGTATATATAGGGCTCACGCGACAAGTGTGCCAAATATTTTTTAGCAATAGAATAATTTCGTCGTTATTTTTTTTAATTTCTGATGACTGAATTTGGCGATAATTTAGCGTCGGGAAATTTCATCGCTAAATCTGTCGCTATTTTTTCCGTCGTTAAAATGATTAACGATGAGATTTTAACGACGGACTAAATCCATCACTAATTCGTCGTTAAACCATTTTAATGACGAATTTTGATGTTTAGTGGCGAAAAAGTCCGTCGCTAAAATATGATTTTTTTGTAGTGTTTCAATCAAAATAATTAAGTCATGTGTATTATAACTGATTGTGTCGAGCTCTTTTTAGAACACATCTTTACATTATTAAGTAGTCGTGTAAATACATCTTTCTAACCAATATAAAGTGAAAACTTTTCTTTAATAACCAAACAATGTATACAATTCTTTTTTAACCAAATATTTTTGTGTTCTCAATAATACCCTCAATTAAATGTAGGACCCATCCACCACACCCCTACATTATACACACAGTTGCCACAAATTAACACACCAATAATTCATTACACCCGCAAAGGAGGAGATCAGCATGCTAGAAATCAAAATCATGGTTGTCGACACCATCGTGCATTTTTTTCAATTTTTGTAGAATTTAACCATGTACTAAGCATATTTTTAGTTAATTAATTGGTTATTATATGCTTAGATGTTGTGAATTAATGATTTACATGTGTATGCTCAAATTAGAATATGAAATGAGCAAATTCAGAAAAATTAACATTATGCATAATATAAGAGACATATATCCCCAAAACATGTGACTTTGCACACAGTTCATACGAAACATGTGCAAAATGCACAAGTTTTCCGGAACCATGTTTACAATGTTAGTGCATTTTGCATGTTCAGACGAAACGTGTGCAACATTTCCTCCATGAACTGTGTGCAAATTTTATTTATTCTTATTATTATTTTATTATGTTAATTGACTGATATAATTCATAAAAAAAATTAAACGTGTGCAATTTTTTAATATCGTTCACACTAACCATGTTCATTTGGTCACGATTCCAAATTGGAGGAAGAATGAATTGAATACTCAATGTTTAGTAAGGGTAAAAATGACTTTTACAACTCCTTTTGCCCGTTAGAAAGAATTGATCTAAATTCTTAGTTAGAAAAATTTGTTTACTCTATCTCGGTTACTTTCATTTCTCTCTATTATCAGTCCTCATGTAGATGTAATTTGTGTGAAATATAAAAGATAAAAAATTAGGGTCGGTTGGAGCACGAGGCAATCGCCTCAGGTCCCCAAAAAAAGTATATCTTGTTTATATATATACCTTATTTAAATTTATTACAAAATAAGCTGGTGTCTAATAGATTGATGTGTGTGCGTGAATTGTAATAACAAAGGGTACATGTTTCAATCTCTTTTCCATCAAGTCATTTTTTTGTCCAGATTTCTTATTAGGATTGGGTTTGATTACAACTAGGGTGTTTCTATATACACCACTATTTTTTTAAAATACAACACTAAATAAAATAATTCAAAAATAATTATTTATAAAAATACCTAAAGACCCTTAATGAATTAAAAATAAAATTAATTGAAAAATTAAATTAAAAAAAAAAACCAACATCAATCAGTAGCCAGAAGCAGCCTATATAGCACACCGCAACCATTTCCCATCGGCACTGTACTATCGTTATTTTCAATATACATAAAACCACCAACTACCACCACCGGCCACCCTCTCCTCTCTT
The DNA here is from genome assembly GCA_026008535.1 of Perilla frutescens. NCBI lineage: Eukaryota > Viridiplantae > Streptophyta > Magnoliopsida > Lamiales > Lamiaceae > Perilla > Perilla frutescens. The sequence continues at coordinate 44,752,286 of BRKX01000001.1, forward strand.
CCTCTCACCCGTAAATTAAACAAAGAAGAAATGCGCTATTTTTCCATTGTTGAGATTCGAAAAATAATTTTCGAACAATGGGAATTGGTTTCAAAAAATAATATTTTGGGTATGAAAAGTGACGGATGGCGAGTTTGGGATGAAAGATGGCTATTGTGGGTCTGAGAAAGAAAGACAACAGCGGCGGACCTAGGGAAGAAAGATAGTAGCAGCAGGTTTGAAAGTGGTCAGTTTGATGCTCGTTCAAACTTGGACAACGGTGGTTGTCGAGGACAACGTCCCGCCAGAGAAGATGGGTTGGGCCTCGGTGGGAAGGGGATTCTTGTGGTGGAGAATGCGGTGGGATTCGGTGGGATGGATGCGTGCTTGCAAGTTCCAAATGAAAAACACTATTGTTGAATGCAAAGGTGAAGTGCCGATGAAGAAGACTGTGCATCCAGTTTTTATTTTTCTTTTTTTAATTATCTTTTATGTTTATAATAATTAAAATCTAGTTTTTAAATGGAAAGGGAAAAGTGATTTTTATTGTAGTGTGCAGAGAAAAAAATGTAAAAAAAGAAAAATTATGTGTAGTGTATATAGTAAAAGTAGTGTATAAAGAAAACTGAGTGGTGTATTTAGAAACACCCTCACAATTAATACATCATAAATTCATAATATTATTAGCCATCTAAATTATAGAGTTCACTTTATTTTATTTTTTTTCCCATTTTTTTCACAAATATATTATTCTCTTCTTTGGGCATTTGTTCTAAGTATTGGGGCTTACTTTTTTTTGCGAGTTCCAATATTATATTTATGACTCCCCAAATTTCATAAATCATAATTCATAACAGTAATCATAAAAATGATATCATATTTCATAAATAATAAATACTTGACATTAATATGGCGGAAGACTAACCATTTAAAGCTCGTTATTTAACCATCATCACAACCTCCACATACATCGCCCGAGCATCATAAATCTGAAATTAAAATAGCTTTTGGATGAGTGCTATTAATTTAGTGGGGTCCACATTTATCCAAATTATACAAATACATAATATAACAAGTCATCATAGCATAGTGCCCGTAGGCCATCAAATCATAATAACCTGCAGGATGTTATCAGTAAACATAAAGCTCGTAGGCGTCATAAATTACCCAGAGAGAGAGTCATCATAAACATAAAGTCCCGTAGGCCATCATCAAGTAACCCTAAGGGTGTCATCAATAGCACATGCATATCATATACAAGCATAATAGGGATAAATGATTTTTAATTTCAACATTAGATTCCCCCCTTTACTTAACTTTAAAACTTGACTGAAAATGAACTTAGTTAGATCAGTGGGCTGCCTAGCATTAAATATTAAAACTAATAATTATGATATCTTTAATATAATTTTTAAATAAACTTAATGATGATGATGATGATGATGTATGACTAGTAAATCATCCCAACTCCTTAAGGCCCAACACACCCATTCATCCCAGATTTAAAACTAAGCCCAACTCTCATCTAGAAATTCTAAAGCCCAAGCCATCATCTTTGTTCTTCTCTCTAATCTCCCTTTCTCCCCTCCCTCCCTCATGACAAACACCAAAAAAAAGAAAATGAGAATCTCTCTTCTCTCTAATCCCACGCCCCCCCCTTCTCTCTCTCTCTCTCTCTCTCTCTCTCTCTCTCTCTCTCTCTCTCTTTCAATTCTCTCACTAATGCCAAATGACGAGAGCAGCACCACCACTCTGATTCCCTTCTTCATGCCGCCACTGCCTACTGCCATCGTGCACCCTGGAGCCGCATAGACCACTGCAATGGTAGCCTACGACCATCGCTGCGACACAAGGACAGTCGCGGTGATGATCCCGCTGGACCGCTACCATTACAGCCCCGCTACCTCCTGCTACGCCAGCCTCACTCCCTCCTCCATTACTTATTGTATATTGATATGCTATGCTTTTTAGAAATATACACATAAAGTACCTTTAGACAGAAAAAAAAGAAGCTTTCTGCTTTGTTTGAGATGTTTAATGAGTTTTGTTGTGTGATTTTCTGAATGAAGAGGAGCCTATTTATACCAATGATTTTTGATTGAAAAGGGAAAGGGGTGAATTGTTGGAAATGGCAGCGCCTATGTCTCTCTTTTTATTCATTCTTAGCTTTTGTCAATCCCATATCTGATAGAGAATGTTGTTGAGAGGTGCTTTTATTTGCTTTTCCTTTTTGAGTGGTTCAAAGTAGCAGCCATGGGGTTTTTATGTTCAGCGGGTGATGGTAAAGCCCTCACGCGTTGTCCGTCCGTCCCGGCCCGATCAGGTCTGGTTGTTGCGTGCGTGTATGGAAACGGGCTTGGGCTCTCTCACTTGGGCTGGGATTTGTTTTCTTTCTCCTTCTTTTATTTTTGCCTTATTTTCAGTTTTGTGACGGAAATAAGGTTTGCACATTGAGTTTGTAGGAAGCGTAGTGGATAAAATGACTCTCTGTTCTCTTCTACATATTTCCATCTCAAGAGGACTTCCAAATGCAGAAAACATTCACCATTTACTCTCCATCTCCTTTCTGATACTGAGCAATTGCGTCTGAGTGAACCCAGTATGATTTTTGCGAGTGTACACTATAAATTGAACGATGTGTTAACCTTGGGAACGATCAACTTTGAAGCTTTACACCCCGAGCTTGCCGTGATCATTTTTAAGGCAGTGGAATCGATGCCACGTTGCAGCAATAATCTCCTTTCTTTGTTCCGTTTGTTCCAGTTTTGTTCATCAATTTAAAAATGATCACTATGGCGATGTCTTCGAATGCCCTGCCGGACTTGTCTAAACTAGAACCCCTTGATGGATCAAATTACAATAAGTGGTCTCAGAAGCTATTGATCTTCTTCGAACAACTTGAGGTGGACTACGTACTCTTCTTCAATCCATCTACATACGAGACCCCAGTGTAATCACCATAGATAATGGTGATACTGCTATCGTTGTGGAAAAATCAACCGATATTGTTGCAAAGGACAAGGATATTGCTCTATCTGACAAGGAAAAGACAGCAGCGTCTGCAACCTCTGACCCGCCGTCTGACTCTTATTAAAAAATATGAGAAGGACAACAAACTGTTCGAAGTCATATACTCAATCGCATGCCCTGCCAGATTTGTCTAAACTGGAACCCCTTGATGGATCAAATTACAAGAAGTAGTCTCAGAAGCTATTGATCTTCTTTGAACAAGTCAAGGTGGACTACGTGCTCTTCTCTGATCCATCTATCATATGAGACCTTGCTGTAATCACCATAGATAATGGTGATACTGCTATCGTTGTAGAAAAAACAATCGATATTGTTGCAAAGGACAAGGATGTTGTTCTACCTAACAAGGAGAAGATAACAGCATCTGCAACCTCTAACCCACCGTCTGATATATCTACTCTCGTTAAAAAATACGAGGAGGACAACAAACTGTTCGAGATCATATACTCAATCACATGACCAACAGCTTGTTTGATCTCCTCGTCAACAATCGCTCTGCTAGGAATATCTGGGATACTCTAGAGAAGAAATACGAAGGAAATGATCCCGGTAAGTGGAAGTATGTTGTTGAGAAGTGGTTGCAGTTTTGAATGGTGGATGATAAACCTGTCATGGACCAGCTTCGTGAGTATGAGAACCTTACTGCTACTGTTTTGAATGAGGGGATGAAGATGTGTGAGATTCTGCATGCAAACGTGCTACTCAAGAAATTTCCACCCTCTTGGACAAATTATAGGAATTTACTCAAGCACAAGAAATGATATTTGATACTGCAAGAGTTGATCAATCATATGAGGACTGAGAAAGCTAATCGATTGAAGGATAAGTTTTCATCTCTATCCGCTGATTCATTTAATGCTAATCCTGTTAAATCTGGCGCAGCTCCAGGAAAAGGGAAAGGTCATTTTGCTCTAAAGAGAGACAAGTTGGATTGGAAGAAAAAGACTTTCTCTACTAATAAGAAGATAGTAAAGAAAACTCCCTCTAAACTCACGTTTTGGGTGTGTGGCAGCTCTAAACACAAAGCATATCAGTGTCCTAAACGTCAAGGCAATCTCAAAGGCCTAGTCAAAATACAAATCAAGCTCATCTAACTGAAACTGATGATATTGTTGTTTCTGCTATAGTTGAAGCAAATTGCCATGAACAAGGCAACCATTCAAGGAATTATGAGAGAGAGGAAAATAGAAGTCAGGTCGGGTGTTGCTCAAATCGTCAACGGGTCAAAGGTGATCGGGTTGGAGCATGGATCAGAAGTTTGGGCTGTTGATTGAGTTATGTTTATTTCAAGATTAGCCCAGTTATGGTGGCCCAACTACTTATTTAATATTTATCTATTTTAATGTTTTAACTTTAGAATATGCTTTTATGCTTTTAAGGTTATGAAACTTTAATGTAAACCCTTATCATATAAAAGGTGAATATTTTGTTATAGGAGGCAAGTAATGAAAAAGCATCTTTTCTCTCTATACTTCTCTCGAGCTTCCTCCATTTCTTCTAAACCTTCCTCCCTTTCTTATATTACAAAGTTTGAATCTTTATCATAGAAAATCCTACAAAATTACAAGAAACATCTTGGGTTCACTACAATTGGTATCTAGAGCCATTGATTCTCGGAAGATGGCCAATATCAATCTCGATGATTTGGAAGAAAAATTGAGGGAATTTGAACTCAAATTGAAAGCTAAAATAATGAAAAGAGAAGCATGGGAAGTAAAACTGCATAACCAAACTAGTGAACAATTTGGTGGAATCAAGGAAAATTTTGATCGATTGGACGAGGTCCTAGATGCCCTACAACGCCAGATTTCTATCATATTCGTGGAGAAAAATCAGTTATTACCATCTTCATCTACTCCTGCAAAATCCTCCATGGCAGACTTGAAGGTAAAATGTGTGACTGAGATGGTGGGAATGAATTTGGAAGTTGGGCTTGACGAAAATGGGGTATCTTTGGAAAAACTTCAATTGGTTTCAACAGAGAAGAAATTAGTGTGCAAGAAGATGAAATGAAGCTTTTGTGGATGAGGACTCGACTCTAGAGAAGGATTCGACTATAGAGGAGAATTCCATGAATATTCCTACCAAGGAGAGTCTAGTTCGTCAAACACAGAAGGTGTTCGATGAAATGACTGAAAGAGAAACTAAGCTCTGGCATGAAGGTTATCGTGAATCCATGGACCATATTGGGAAGCTGCCAGACATGGACGATTTTGGTAAGATCTCATGTGATAGTCACTCAATCAAGCATCTGTTCCTCATGAAATCATTATCTTGTCTGTCACATGGACCACCACCATCACAAATATGCTACAAGGATCACTCTAAATCCAAGTCATATAAGTTGTTTACCCATCAGAATATGACCTTCATGTGTTCCTCTACTTTTCCTATCGGAAAAATCTTCCACAAAGATAAAGAATTAGATGGCGAGCTACTAAAATCATCAGTTCAGTTAGTTTCATATGAAAATGAAGTAGCTATTGGGGTAGAGCAGACTAATCCCACTCTGAAAATCCTTCAGCGATTCAAAGCTCTGCTAGACATCGCGAAGGTAAAAGAAAACTCTATTGTGTTTTCAAAAGATGCATCGATGATTGCCCAATCACGAGTTTCTCGAGGAATTTTATATGAGAAGGAGCATAATGTGATTGGTGTTAAGAGCAATAGCAAGGATCCTTATCGCACTTTGGGAACTATTCTTGAGCTTGACATTTCAAATGGTGAGGTGCATAAAGTTGCTTGGAGAGATGGAAAGGATAATGAATTGATCTTAGAGCTGGATCTCTATGAGCATGGGAAGGTGATGCACGAGTTTGAGAAGGCTCTATTAATCGAAAACCATGACATTTCCCCTCAAGATCAATTGAACTCTCGTACCACTCTATTAACCACCAATTTCTCTAGTATTTTGATGGAGAATACCAGGATTGAGAGTATATTGAGTGTGTTGGTGAGTATTCTGGCAGTGAGTGATTTGGAAATCATAGCGAGAGAAGTGTTGACCTATGCTATTGTGTCGGGGTTTCTTCCATCTTTAGCTGTTCAATTACTTCTGTACATGGTTGATATGCGCTGTGTTCTTTGCTCGACTGGTCTTTGCTCGACTGATGCTCTACTCCTAGCTCTCTTGCTTGGATCAGTTGCGATGATGATGGTAATAGTTGTGGTTTTCTTTTTCATGGTTATGTGATTGTTTGGCCAAAATAGTTTGAAGATTTCTACTGCTATTATTTGTGCACAGATTGATGCTGCTCATATATTGATTGCTCATGGGATATATGATGAAACTATTAATAGCTTGGATGAAGTTGTGCAACAAATTGTGACAATTTGTGAGGATCGAGCTATGATCTTTTCTTTCTTGGTCATATCTTTATCTTATCAGGATATAGATGCAATGATCTGTTTGGAAATTAGAAGTGAAATTCTTGAATATAAAGAGAGAAGTTCTCCTTTTTTTGGAAAAAGTGGTATGGAAATCACAATGGAATATGAGTCAGTCAATGAAATTGAAAAGATAAGGTCATCTTTGGCAAACGCATTAGCAGTGTTAGAGAAGTTACCTCACCATCAACACTCAAGAAGAAATAATATAGCAAAAATGGGTTGGTTGCTCCTATTATCATGGTAGGTGGAGGAAGTAAAACAAAATTTTACGAAGGTGATGCTGCCAAAGGAGAAGCATAAGGGGTCTACTGTTGCTGATGAAAAATGTGTTCTTTCTTTTTCTATTTCAGGTTCCAAGTCTGTTGAGATATTTTTTGGTGTTTGTGTTTCCCGAGTCCCTGACATTTTCGAGAAGGCAAAAGAAACTGTAGCTTGTATGGTGTTTCTTGATGAAATTGATGATGTCGGGTGTCAAAGAGGGAAATCTACTAATAGAGGAAATGACAAAAGAGAGCAGACACTGAACCAGATCTCGACAGAAACAGTTACTGTGATGTGGGAGGGGACAAAGATAATTGACTACACCCATCCCTCCCCCATTGCAGAGGTATATCTGGTTAGACTCAAGATTGTGTATCATGATAACAATCAGAAACTGGAAAGATTATTGGGAGAGTTTAAGAAGCCGAAAAGATTGTCACCCGACAGACGCATAGAACCTCATATAGTGCACAGTTCTTCCTATGGAGGGTATGAAATGGTTGTAACAGCTCTGGCAAGACAATTACTCATCACTGAACTGCAAGATAATCTACAGTTGGCTCAAAATTGGATGCATGTGTATACAAATTTGAAGATGATAGACGGAGAGTTTTCAATGAGGGATTATGTATACCTACAGCTCCAGACCTTTCAACAGAACACAATGGCTAAGTACAACGACCCCGATCAGATTTTAGAGAAAATTGAGAAAGTGGCTAATTGCCTTAAGCTACCTGTAGGGGCAAAAATTCACACGATGTTCCATGTTTCCTTATTCGAGAAGGCGTTCAGCCCAATGATAGCATCATTTGCCGTCCTGCCACCTCATTCTGAAGATGAAGTTCTCCTCGTTCAACTGAACGTTCTGCTAAAGGAGTGGGTTATCACCAGAGGTTGCTCTGCAATTCCACAAAGCTTGGTTTTTTCGGATATAGAGATTGAGGGATTGAACTCTTGGGAAGATTCCACTTTTGTGGCTCGATTGAAAGAAAAGGTTGATCCTTGTGGACAAGGATCTCCAAATGGGGGCGGTAATGTCTTGAACAAGGCAACCATTCAAGGAATTATGAGAGATAGGAAAATAGAAGTCGGGTCGGATGTTGCTCAAATCGTCAACGGGTCAAAGGTGATCGGGTTGGAGCATGGATCAGAAGTTTGGGCTGTTGATTGAGTTATGTTTATTTCAAGATTAGCCCAGTTATGGTGGCCCAACTACTTATTTAATATTTATCTATTTTAATGTTTTAACTTTAGAATATGCTTTTATGCTTTTAAGGTTATGAAACTTTAATGCAAACCCTTATCATATAAAAGGTGAATATTTTGTTATAGGAGGCAAGTAATGAAAAAGCATCTTTTCTCTCTATACTTCTCTCGAGCTTCCTCCATTTCTTCTAAACCTTCCTCCCTTTCTTATATTACAAAGTTTGAATCTTTATCATAGAAAATCCTACAAAATTACAAGAAACATCTTGGGTTCACTATATAAATCTAGTAGAGAATAAGAAGGACTAAGTACTAGATACAGGAGCTTCAAAACACTTTTACAGCAACAAAGAACTCTTCCATGACTTCGAGAAAACTGGAGAAGGCAAATGTGTTTAAATGGGCAACTCCAGTGTCACAGGAGTTCTGGGTAAAGGAAAAATTCTCCTTAAATTGACATCTAGGAAAACTTTAAGTTTAAGCAATGCTTTGTATGTTCCTACTATGCGTAGAAATCTTGTATCTGGTGCTTTGTTGAATAAGGCTGGTTTGAAAATCGTGTTAGAAGCTAATATAGCTGTTTTGACTAAAAATGGAGAGTTTGTGGGGAAAAGGTATCTGAATGAGGGACTATTTATACTGAATGTTGATTCTGCAGTGGTTAATAAGAATGCATCTTCTTCTTCTTACTTGATTGAGTTGTATGATGTTTGGCATGCAAGACTTGGACACGTTAATGTGGCTTCAATTAAAAGACTAAGAAAATTAGATTTAATCCCAGCTTTGAACATGCATAACTTGTCTAAATGTCAAATTTGTGTTGAAGCTAAATATGCTAAGAAACCGTTTAAATCAGTTGAACATAGAAATTCTGAACTACTAGAATTGGTTCACATGGATTTAGCAGACTTTAGAGGCACTGTGAGTAAGGGGGGAATGTACTACATTTCATTTGTTGATGATTATTCTAGATACACTAGAATTTACCTTCTAAGAATTAAAGATGAAGTTGTCGACATGTTTATGAAATATAAGTTGGAAGTAGAAATTCAGCTTAACAAGAAAATAAAACGGTTAAGATTTGATAGAGGCGGTGAATATAGCACGTTGTTCCTCAAAAAAATTTGTAAATAGAATGTCATAATATATGAATTCATGACTCCCTGTTCTTCTCAACAAAATGGAATAGCTGAACGAAAAAATAGGACCCTAAAGGACATGATGAACGCTATGCTGATTAGTTTTGGGTTGCCTAATAATATGTAGGGGGATGGTATTCTGTCTGCATATTATATTTTGAACTGAGTACCTAGACTCCTTATGAACTGTGGAAAGGGTTTGCTCCTAACTTGTCATATTTGAAAGTGTGGGAGTGTCTAACTAAAGTTCGTTTGCCTGATCCTAAGAGGTTGAACATTGGGTGCAAGACATATGATTGTGTGTTTATTGGCTATGCAATTAATTCTGCTGCTTATAGTTTTATGTCTTTGGATGATTATTCTATTTCTGAGTCATGTGATGTGGAATTTTTTGAGTATGTATTTCCTCTTATATCTCATGATAATGTGAATGTTTCTGGTTCTTCTGTCAATGATCATATTGATGTGCCTATTTCATCTGTGAATGTGTCTAATGATCATGTTGAGCCTAGAAGAAGTAAAAGACAGAGAACAGAAACCTCTTTTGGTCCTGATTTTGTTACTGCTTTTCTAGTAAATAATCATGATATGATTGATAATTATGTTGTGTTTGTATTTTTTATAAATGAATATCCTACCACTTATTCTGAAGCTATTACTAGTATAGATGATACGTTTTGGAAAGAAGCTATTCATAGTGAACTGGAATCAATAATTAGTAATCACATTTGGGAGTTGGTTGCTTTACCTGAGAAATGTAAACTTATTAGAACTAAATGGATTTTTAAGGAAAAAACTAAAACCTGATGGTTCCATTGATAGGTTCAAAGCTAGATAGGTGGTGTTTAGTTATTCCCAAAAGAAAGATGTTGATTTCTTTGACACTTATTATTCTATTGCGAGAGTTTCCTCCATTCGTGCTTTAGTTGCTCTAGCTGCTATTCATAACCTGGTAATTCATCAGATGGATGTTAAGACAGCCTTCTTAAATGGTGATCTAAATGAAGAGATATATATTGAACAACCTGAAGGTTGTGTGGTGGATGGTTTGGAGAACATGGTATGTAAATTAAAGAAGTCTTTGTATGGACTTAAACAGGCTCCCATTCAATGGTATAACAAGTTTCATAGTACTATTATTTCATTTGATTTTGTGATTAATGGTTCTGATTCTTGTCTGTACTCTAAGATGTGTAATTCTGAGTGCGTCATAATATGTTTATATGTTGATGACATGCAGATTTTTGATACCAGTCTTGATGTGGTTTTGGAAACCAAGTCTTTTTTGTCTTCTGCCTTTGATATGTAAGATTTGGGTGAGGCTGATCTCATTCTTGGTATCAAAATGGGAAAAACTGAGCACGACTTTATTCTAAGTTAATCTCACTATGTCGATAAGGTGTTAAAACATTTTAAATGTGAAGATTTAACTATTGTTAGAACTCCTTATGATATAAGCATATATCTAAAGAAGAATGTAGAGGCGTCTGTCTCTCAAACTGAATATGCTAAGATCATAGGTAGTGTAATGTACCCAATGAACTACACCAGACCTGATATTGCATATGTTGTGAGTTGTTTGAGTTGATATACACATAATCCTAGTAATGAGCACTGGACTGCAATTTATCGTTTACTAAAATATCTGAAAGGCACTTCTGATTGGTGTTTGCATTTTGAAAAATTTCCTGCCATTTTAGAAGGTTATTGTGATGCAAATTGGGTGTCTAATAATGATGAAATGAGTTCCACTAGTGGTTTTGTTTTCACTTTGGATGGTGGTGCTATTTCTTGGAAACCTGCTAAGCAATCTTGTATTGCTAACTCAATTATGGAATCTGAATTTATTGCTCTTGAGTTAGTAGGTCATGAAGCTGACTGGTTAAGGAGTTTGCTAGCAGATATACCTCTTGTGAGGAATTCTACTGCTCCTGTTTCTTTACATTGTGATTCACATGCTGCTATCGGAGTTGCTAAGAATAGCATTTACAATGGAAAAAGGAAACACATCCGCTTGCGGCATGCTGGAGTAAGGTAGTTGGTGAAAAACGGAATGATTTCTTTAGACTTCATAAGATCCGAAAGAAATCTTGCAGATCCTCTCACCAAAGGTCTCAATGGAAGACAAGTGGTGGATTCTTCAAATGGAATGGGAATAAGGCCGCACTTGTGAGGTACTGTATGGTTTATACCTATTAAAGGTCAAACAAATTTGTATTGTTTATCTTGCACTTGATGAAATCTAGTTAGATTTTATATGGTCTCTTTGACATGTTCGAATCATAGCCCTGTATATGGGTGTTCCTAAGTGGTGGACTTGATGGTTATGTGCTTGTGCACATTTTGAGGCTGAGTTGTTGGCTCTTAATGATTCTATACACTTGTGCTATTGAGACGCACTATTTTGTGTGATTGTGCTATTGAGACGCTCAATCTTGAATCACCTAAGTGAGTATGGAGAAATTGGCCCTCTCATGTGAAAGATTTTATCTTTCTAGTACACTCATGAGAAATCCAAGGTTGTGATGGCCTACTGTTTGATATCACGGCATTCACTCGGTTTAAGGGTTGATGCCTGTTGTGGAAAACTGTACTTGAATCCTTTAAGTTCAAGTGTCTGACACACTTTTTGGATTCACATGTTTTCTCCATTTCAATGAGTATCAATTCAAAATCATTCGATTATTGATATTTTTTACATCCTTCTTTCTCTTGCTCAATTTTTCTTGTTTTCATCATTGCTTGCCATTTGTGGGGGATTGTTTTCATCATTGCTTGCCACTTTTTGTGCCTCTCTTTTTATTCATTCTTAGCTTTTGTCAATCCCACATCGGATAGAGAATGTTGTTGAGAAGTGCTTTTATTTGATTTTCCCTTTTGAGTTGTTCAAAGTAGCAGCTAAGGGGCTTTTATGTTGAGCGGTAATGGCGAAGCCCCCGCGCGCGCCGTCCGTCTGTCCCGGCCCGATCTAGTCATCGCGTGTGTGTGTGGAAACGGGCTTGGGCTCTCTCACTTGGGCTGGGATTTGTTTTCTTTCCTCTTCTTTTATTTTTGTCCTATTTTCATTTTTGTAACGGAAATAAGGTTTGCACGTTGAGTTTGTGAGGACGTGGTGGATGAAACGGCTCTCTTTTCTCTTCTACTTATTTCCATCTCAAGAGGGCTTCCAAATACAGAAAATATTCACCATTTACTCTTCATCTTCTTTCTGATACTGAGCAATTGTGTCTGAGTGAACCCGGTTCGATTTTTGCGAGTGTGCACTATAAATCGAACATTGTGTTAACCTTGGGAATGATCGGCTTTGAAGATTTACAACTCGGGCTTGCCATGATCGTTTTTAGGGCAGTGGAATCGACGCCATGTCGCAGCAATAATCTCCTTCCTTTGTTCCGTTTGTTCCAATTTTATTCACCATGAATCAATTTGCTGAAATTCGTAAGAGATTGATTGGATTTTTGGCTCCATGAAAATGACAATTCTGCTATTTCAATTTTGCTGTGTTTCAGGTACGTTTAAATTTTAAGAAGAAGAAGTATAATTTGGGCCTTACCAAGTGGGCTTAGAAATAACATTTAGATTTTTGGGCTTCAAAATGGTTGGTCTTAAAAATTAAAAGAAAGCTTTAAATTTAAAAATAGTATTAATATGTTTAATAATATGTAATAAAAATTAATTCTCTTACTTTATATAGACATATATATTTGTTTTGGTGCGCTAACAAAATAAATATTAATAATATCATGATTTGAAATAAGTATCATTTATAAAATAATAGTGAATCATAAATTAAAAATTTGTGCAGCTACAATATTATTATTGAGCCTAATCATAAGTAATTAATCTTAACTATATTTAAACGCTATCATATAACTTTAGCATATTTCTTTTTTTATATTGTAAACCCTGCATCTTTCTATATTCTCAATCTTAATTCTATTATAATTTTAGGTTGATTATTATAATTTATCGTATTTATTTTTATTGGAGTAGAACCAACACTCTAATTAAAATACTGAACTATATAAAAAATAGATTTTTCGTAATATATATTGACTATATAATGTTTTCAATTATATATATAATAGTTTATTATGTTGAAATAAATGTTTCAAAGTTAAACATATAAAGTATTATTTAAGTACAACTATATCAACATATATTCGTACATATACTTTTTTATATATTTAGTCTCAGACCCTGTATTCTGTTAATATTCTGATATCTATTATCTATTTATGTATATACAATATATACAAATATAGTACATTTAGATAATGGATATATAATCTTGATGTACTTCATTTGATTCAACATGGAACAAATCTCTATAATTACTTGTCTCGTAAGTCAAAACTAGAAAAATAGATTTTTACCTGACGTGAAATTTAATACTATCTAGTAAATGTGTCCTTAATACGTAGACATCTCCTTTTAACCTATTTTCACCCCAAATAGGGTAAACTCCTTGTATAAACCGTGGTTTCATAAAATGTGAGTATTTTAGTAATATCATAATATTTATTTCTAAAATTTTAAAAAATTATACTATAATCCAAAACTTTTAAGTAATTTCACATTCAAATAAATTGTTTATTTACTAAAAGTGATAACATATATTTTTCCTTCTCACGGTTTTACCTCTTGAGCGTATTTTTTCATGTGGGCTTTAATCCAATTTTCAATTTTAGGTTTTTTTTTTTGAAGTAAATTATTTATTTTGGCACTCATAATTTATTATTTGTTAATTAAAATTTTAAAAAATAGTTATATACACGGATCTAATTGATAAGTCCATTTATTCTATGTTTTTCGAGTCACTTTAATAGTATGAATAACATTTTTATTTCTATTTTGAGTCGAAAAAGAACTAGATATGGGGAAGGGGCATTCGGATGAGTGAATATGGGGAAAGGTGTTCTCTGGCCCTCAAGAACAAATTAGACATTTGGGAACTTCTTCAACAAAGTTCAACGAAACAGAAGTGTCGTGACCATAACGAAGAGAAATCAAGTTAGAACCCACAGTACGTACTCACACGGATTCAAAGAGGCAACACTGAGAGCACAAGCGTGAATTTCAGAAGATGGTTGTGATGGATAAGAATTGTCAGAGATACGATCCTGGTTGAAGCTGGCCACGAGGAGATAAGTCAAGATCCTTGAGATTTCGGATTTAGTTCAACCAAATTGAAGATAAACCTTATCCAGTAGGTTGTTGTGGGCACGAGAAGAAAAGATAGATCCTGAGGCAGTTGAAGACTCCCATTTGTGGGGGGATTTGATTTGATCTTTGTACTTCTTTAAATACTAGTTCAATTGCTGGAACACACTAGAAAGTTGGTGATAGGTTATGGATTTAATCGGTGAGGAATTATTTTTAAATCTAAATTGTAAGAATGAATGAGGAGATGAAGCAATGAATCTAGGCTCCATAACCGGGTGACTCAATCATATAGGAAACTCGGGGTGCCCATGATCGATTGAGTGTGAGTTAAATTGGAATCTAATTAATCCCGCAATCTTTTATTATTTTATATTTCTTTTGTTTACTTTTTACAGATATAGTTTACAGTTATTGTGACCACGATACCAAACTCTTATTTAAATTGGTGTCTGAAAGTAAGATTGCATTAGCTTTCTTTGAAATTGACTCTTACTCACAGCTAACTGTGCTCTTTATGAGCACATGAGTATATAAATTTATTTTGATTGTGAAATGACCGTATGTCCATAATTTTATTTTGTTTTTCAATTGATGAATATTTTAACTTATATTTTAAATAATATTAAATTATGTAAATTTTAATGGCATACTAATTACTAAGACATGCATCGCTCGACCCACCTAAACCCCGGACCAATCCCGATCCATCTCAATTAACTTAACTTATTGCAAGGAAAATTCCATGTCGCCCGACCAAGCACCATAATCGGATTTTTGTTTTTAATTAATATTTTTATTTTTATAATATTATTTAATTATATCTTGGGATCATAAATGGTGACTTAATAGATGTTAATTATGTTGGTCTCAATTTTTTTTCATCTCCTGCTATGTTAACGATATTGTTGCGTGTTTTGACTATATTATATGAATAAAATGACATTAATGTTTATATAGCAGAAGACGGAAAAAAAAAAAATTAGGATCAACATAATTAATATCTACTTAAGAAATAAGACATGTCCACAAAATATAATAAAAAAAAATAAAAAAATATAAATGTTAATTAAAAAATGAAAATTCGGGTTGGGTGCCCGGTGGGCGGCATGAAAACTTCCCTTATTTCAACATGTAAATTTGTGTGTGAGTTTAGATTATTGGATAACTATTAGATAGCCCATTACCCCATTTATGACTATGGGCATTTTATTGAAAATGACTAAATGAGAATTTTGATTGTTTCAAGTTTCAACCCTTAGATAAAAAAGGATATTTCGGCTATTCTTATTCGGGTGATTCTAATCACAGTCCCCAATTTTCTCTTTACAACCCTCTAATTTTATAAAATATAAATATTAATTTGATAAGACTGTTCTGACCTTTAGCTCATTCTATAGCTCCACTTTTCTTCATATCTAGAAAAAAAAATCTCAACACCAGCCTGTTTTATATCATCATCTCTAATTCTCTATCAAGAGATTTTCACCGTTAACACAGTATAAATATGTATGCAAATTTTTGAACATATTGGCTTGCTTCCCTAAATCAATTCTGCAATCCTGCTGGAGTGAGAATGCGAGGATAAAGAAATTGGAAAGAAAATTTCTGTTACTTTATTATTTTATTATTTTGCTTTTGAGTCCGGATTTTTAACATTCTACTCATTTTGGTGTTATAGTATTTGATTCTTGATCTTTGGTCGTTGTTTTTTTATTTATTTCTTTTTATTTTTCATCTTATGTACTTTGCATCTACCATGTGTCCATGCCCTTTTGCAATTAATCTCAGATTATTGCAAAATTGGTTTATAAATTCTGTTATATTATTTTCCATATATATCGAGTGATTCACAGATGAAACACTAATTAATATGCACAATTTGAGAAGGGGAAAAAATCATCATAACACTCCCCTTTTAAATTGAGGGTCTCAAACAAATATTTTGAAGTTGTTTTTATTTTTGAAAAACTTAGGATCTGTGTTCTTCACAAAAAAAAAACGAAGAGAAAAGCAGAAAAAGAAAAAAGATGGGAAAGAGTTGACGATTAAAAAAACAAACCGTTGAAGCTTTTTGTTTTCTAGTTATATGACTTATGATCGAAGGTAGGGGTTGTAATATTTTGTTTAGGGTTTAAATGGAGGGCTTAAGGATAGAAGGGTCTATATAATTGATAATTATATTATATAAAATTACGGGGATTGTATAGAGAAAAATGGGGGTTGCAAATAGAATTACCCTTCTTATTCATGTTAGGGAAACTCTCAAGTACATCTCCTTTTTTCTTTTTCTTTTTTATAACCCCCACTAATGTATAATACATAAATATTAATATGATGAAAAAAATATCCACTAGCTTCTAACGTACACTTCAAAATCTAGCATAGCTCCTACACATATAGTCCGATCTCCTAATTTATAAATTATAACTAAATTAAAAGAGAGGGAATGAAATAGAGAAACGAGACAGAAGCATGATTTTGCCAATTTTTTTGCTATCTACAAATAAATCTGGAGGCAATAAAAAGTAGAAAATGGGATTATGAAAAGAATCTCCCTATATTATGAAATGTGGGCACCAAACTTGGATTTTCCAATTTAATTAAAAATATATATTTTCAAAATATTTTGGTAAAATATATTCTGGGGACATATATAGCAATATCTATAGATGTTAATTATGTTGCTGATTTATTCGTCTTCTTTTATGTTAATGATATTGGTGTGTTTTTTAACAATATCGTGTGTAAAATAATAACATTATCATTAACATAGCAGGAGGCTAAACAATCGGATCCAACATAATTAACATCTACTTACGGAGTAATATATATCCACAAAATATGTTTTGCCAAAATATTTTTAAAATGTGTATGTTAATTAAAATTCAAAAATCCGGTTTGGTACCCCCATGGGAAGCATCGAATTTTCAATAATTCATTGACTTAATTTTTCGAAGGGTAATTCTATTCACAACTCTATTTTTTCTCTTTGCAATCCCCTAATTAAATTTAAATATAGATATAATTTTGATTGTCTTTTTTGCCCTTATAAGTTATGACCCCTAATTCTTCTTAATTAGTTAACAAAAACATTTCATCACAACCTCCTCATCATACTTCGTTAAAGCAGATTATCTTTTTCAGTATACCAACTTCAATTAAAATCAAGTTTTAATAAAATTAACTAAATAAGTTGCTCAATTTGATTTTTTTATTTTTTTTGCTTTCTTTTTTCCTTCTGCTTGTAATTAAAACAAGTGTTGAAACGAAGTTTTCTTCTATTACCCTACCACATAATTCACTATTAAGAAAAAAAATTAAGATTTCAAGAAAAAGAGAAACACACTTACATATATAGATAAAATAAAATAAAAGAATTATAACAAACAAAAAACCAGGAATGCAACATTACCAGAATTATCAAGAAGTTAGTGATATTAATCTTTCTCTATCAATTGAATAATCATGATTAAGAACTTAATTAATCTTAACAATAATTAATCATAAATTCTAAATATGATCTAGGTTTGATTACCGTATTGTAATAATATTATGATAAATCAAGACTTTGGATGGAGAATTGATTCCAGAATTTGGAAATTGATTTTGACGAAGCAAAATTGGAGTATGAACTATATGAACAATTTTTTCATTTTAATTACGGAAGGTTATGGGGGATTTTATTTTATTTTATTAAGATTTTAATAGTATGAATTTAAAGGTAAAATAATCTATCAAAACAATATTTATAATTTAATTTAAAATGGAGGTTGCAAGGAGAAATAAGGGGTTGTGAATACAATTACCCTTTTTCAAATTATATGATTGGGTTGGTAGTTGATACAATATGGCCCAGACTATATGGGCTACGTGAATATTCATTGGAGTTTGGACCAGGCAATTTCAGTCATATTTTCCGTTGTACCTAGTTTTAAATTTATTTGGAAACCGTGGAAATTAAATGTCTCATTCCAAACAAAGTATGACAAAATTATTTCAGATTGTTATTTATAATTATAATTATTTATCAAATGAAGGAACGGCAGTACAGAAATGGAACGATTAATAAATAAAATATAAGTTTCATTTGGATTATTTCTTCGGTTGATATCAGTTTGAGGTTATGAATTAATGTTTGTACCGTAATGATTTTTGATGTCATACACATTTCTCTTCTACATTTTTTAGTTTTAAAAATTGAATTAAAAAATCATAGAGTTGTGGGATACATAGTGGACAATATTTATTGTTGTTGGGGTCTAAGCCTAATGTTAGGATTTTTATTTTTATTTTTTACTAGTAGCATTTTTATATCTGCTACTGTTAAGTAAGTCGTGAAAGAGTGCGATATATTCTTTGTAAATTGCTCTCTCCTCTTACTTCTATCTTATCTCTGTTCTCCATCTCTCTGTGAGCTTTGTGCTCTTCTTTTTGTATACTCCAGTAATCTCTCTGTGAGATTACCACCATTGGGTGAGAGGGTAATCGGAAGAGCTTGGTCGAAGTATTGCCTAGAGATTGGGAGTTGAGTGATCTACCGACTTGAAACGTGATCTTTGTGGTCTACTTCATCGCTGCCTCTATCGTGGTGTTGTTGTCGTATTGGTGTTAAAGGATCCGGCTAAAGGAAAGCCTGAGTGGTCGTCTCGTTCCTCATTGTCATTGCTTGAGCAACGCCCGACAAAGACTGCAACAACAATGGAAAGAAAAGAGGTCTACCCCAGTGAGGCATATACCCTACAGTGGTATCAGAACCACGGTATCATCACCGGGGTACCCTTTGTCGCTGCATCTTTGTTGTCCCGCCGCCTTCTATGGCCGCGCCATTCCCCTGCTCCTCGGGAGCTCCGTATAGGTAAGTCGGAGTCCCTCGCTTGGAGTCCTCCGATCTGGTATTGCCTATCGAACCTCCCTGTTATTCCATTCCTAGTTGGAGCACCGGGAGTGGGCTTAAGCTTGGTATTTGGTAGTTTTAGGGCTACTTGTTTTTAGGCAAGGTGCTGCCACTATTTGTATTTTCTATGTGTTGGTGAAAGCCTCTGC
Organism: Perilla frutescens; assembly: GCA_026008535.1. Taxonomy (NCBI): domain Eukaryota; kingdom Viridiplantae; phylum Streptophyta; class Magnoliopsida; order Lamiales; family Lamiaceae; genus Perilla; species Perilla frutescens. The sequence goes on from BRKX01000001.1 coordinate 44,771,500, forward strand.
GTTGAGTCCCTTTGATTTGAATGTTTTGGATATATCTATTCCTATTGTAAGTCTGTTTCTGCTTCGTGTCTTAAGCTTGTTGTTTTGCTTCCGCTACACTCTGTGTGCTTTTGATTATCATTGTGAGTAGCCAGCTGCCATGCCTCCTCCGTCATCGTACATTCTTGCTCATTTTGATGGTAAAACTGATTATAACTTATGGAAACAAAAATGAAATTTGTGTTGATTAAAGAAAAAGTGTTTAAAGCCATTGATCTTAAATATTATGATAATGAAACTGAATGAAAGAGATCTGCGATCAATGAGTGTGTTGTATCTTCCATTATGTTGAACTTGTCTAATGTTGTGTTAAGAAAAGTTTGCACCATTAAATCTGCCAAAGAATTATGAGAAAAATTGGATGAGCTCTATAATCTGACTTCTCTTCCTAGTCACATGTTTTTACTTGAAAAAAAATCAATTATAAATTGGATTTGAACAAAGATATGGATGCTAATTTGGATGGTTTTAACAAACTCATTCAAGTCATTAAAATGTCTGGAGACAAGCATATTGATGATTACATTGCTATTGTGCTTTTAAATGTTATTCATGAGACTTATAATGATGTTAAATCTGCTATCAAATATGTGAGGGATGATATTACATTTGATACAATTGTTAATGGGTTAAAAAGTAAAGAAATAGAGTTAAAGCATGGTCGGGGTGCTAAAACTCCAGTTGATAATGTTATGCATATGAGGGAAAAGAACCATAATAGTTCTAGACATCATAACATGAAGTGTTATATATAATTATGGTGAACCGGGTCACTATTCTAAATATTGTAGAAAGCATAAGGATAAGAATAAGCAGAATGGTGAGAATGCTAATGTTTCCTCCATAGTGATATTGAGTATGATCATGGTGATGTATTGTGATGCTTTGTACTCTCTGTTATTATGCTCCAAGTAAGGTTGAGATGTTGGGTTTCTTTGTGAATCTGTAGTGTTCCTTGTGGGCTGTATTGTTTCTTTGTGAATTTGTAGTGCTCTTTGTGGGTGTGGTGTTTTTTTAGTGAAACATTGTAGTGAACCCTTGGCGTTCTTTATGAACATCTTTTGGTTTGAGGTGGAATATATCCTCTTACTAGTAATTTGTAAATTTGTTGAACTTTGTGTGCTTTGTATAGTTGATCTTTGTGATCTGGACAGATTGTGTGTTATCTCCTCTTTATCTGTATGATATTGCAGGAGAGAAAATGGCAATGATGAAATTTCCCCGAATTCCTTTTGACTTCAGTACACCACTATGGGCCATAAGGTGGAGTTTGTTAGGATTTTTTTTTTGCCCAACCCATCTATTGAGGCCCAATCGTAGCCAACCCGTTCTTGCCCTAATCTCTACTAGTAGTCTTTTTATATCTGTTACTGTTAACCAAGCCATGAAAGAGTACGATCTATTTTTTGTGAACTACTCTCTCCCCGTTCTTCTATCTGATCTTTGTTCTCCATCTCTGTGAGAAACCGTTGATAGAGCTCTGTGCTCTTTTTCTTGTATACTCCAGTAATATCTTTATGAAATTACCATCATTGGGTGAGAGGGTTATTGGAAGAGCTTGGCCGGAGTGTTGCCTAGATATTAGGGGTTGAGTGGTCTGTTGGCTTGAAACGTGAACTTCGTGGTCTACTTCATCGTTGTCTCTATCGTGGTGTTGTTGTCATATTGGTGTCAAAGGATCCAAGCTCAATGAAATGTTGAGTCGCCGTCTCCTACATTATTGTCGTTGCTTGAGCAAGTTCCGGCAAAGACCGCAACAAGGATGGAAAGAAAAGAGGTCTACCATAGTCATGGTCGTCTAAGTGGATGTGCCAAATGTGCTATGGCACAGGATCCAAAAATTTAGAGGGCCCAAAAAAGAAATAATATGTCTTTTTTAATAAATAAATATATTAAATATCACATCCATATCTCTCTCTTCCACATTAAGTTGAGGTTGTATTGGGATGTCAACAATATAAATAAAGTAGTTTGAATTTTTTTTTCTCTTTTGTCAAAAGGGTAAATTGCACTTTAATGCCTACATTTTGTGTTCTTTTTCAAAAATTAACGAAACAGTACCCACTTTTTTAAAAAAAATTACAAATCTAATTTCTAATCAATTTTACGACCCAAAAATTGTATGTGATTTATTGTATTAATGTTTTTGATTGGATAATTTTTTTTACGCAGTTAGGGAAATATAAATGTTAAAATACAATCAATTACATTGGATTTAGGGCCAATAAATGTTAGAGTTGCAATTTTTTTTTAAATGGTTGTTCTATTTTATTAATTTTGAAAAAGTGCCCAAAATATAGGCATCAAAATATAATTTTACCTTGTCAAAATATATTTGTAATATGCTAATATTTTAAAATTTATTATTAAAATTAAAATTAAGTGATTTTTTTAATATTATGGGCCCAAATTTTAAAATGAGCACAAGACCCTTAAATATTCGATACAGCCCTGACCCTAGTGAGGCAGATGCCCTACACTACACCTAATCAATTTGTGGATAGATAATTAATATGAAAAATTGATAATAAATATGATATTTTTATAAATTGTTAATTATCATCATAATATGAGTCGTGGGACAAATGAGCGTTTTAAACTTTCGATATTTTAGCAGAGCGTGATGGATTGGTGTCGGTAAAAGATTTTATTTAACAAAAAATAAAATAAAATTGTCTATTTATTCGATTTTTTTTTTCAGATAAAATCTAACCGAAAAAACTGAAATATATAGCTTCGGTTCAGTTTTCAATCACGCACAGTTATTTGATTATTTGGCTGGTTTAAAATTTAGGTGTTTTACCGATTTAGGACGTGAAGCATATAATATCTATCAATTTAGGATCTGGAAAATGAAAAATATTTTTCAATCAGAACCGCAAAATAATCTATTTTGATTCTTTTAACTTTATAATTATTTTTATATTATTTTTTTAATAAATGTTCATTTATTAATTATAAATTAATCTTAGTACATAATTAAAAAATAAAAAATGAATCGAAATATATGATTTTTGAGGTTTCCGATTGATATTTTTATACCTTTTAAGTCTTATAGTGAGAGTTTTCACCTTTTAAATTTTAAATATACAGTATAGGTAATTTAAGTTGAAGATCTTTTCCTCTAGGAAGAGATCACAAATCAAAATATTTATAAGTTTCTTTCAATCCCATTTCCCATCGCTTGTATGCTTAGTTTGCTAATTCCGTCTCGGGTGTAGTTAATTGGTCTCGGATTATTCATTCATTGTCTTTTGCGTCTCATTGCTTTGGATTCTTTAAGTATTTAATATTTTTTACTCCCTACAAAATTCAGTCGCTAAATATAGGGCTGACAAAAAATACCGTCATACCGGAATACCGTCTATACCGTACCGAAAAAATACCGAAGATACTGATATTTACGGTATACCGGTTTTTCGGTAAGGTATAATACCTTACCGGAATTCTACGGTAAGGTAACGGTATGAATTTTCAAAAATTAAGGTATACCGGCGTATGCCGAAAGTTCGATATACCGTCATATATCGGTATATACCGTCATACCGTATCAAGGTATATGCCGAAGTGAAGGTATATACCGATGTACCGGTATATACCATCATACCGTACCACGGTATGTGTCGAATTGAAAGTATATACCGTTATACCGTTATATACCTTCACTTCGGCATATACCGTGGTACGGTATGACGGTATATATCGGTACATACCGTGCTTCAAATTTAATATATATATATATATATAAAATACAATATTTAATAAATTTATCATAAAAGTTATGTTTTATTTAATTTAATACCTAAATTATAACTAAAATTGAACTATTTAAAATTAAATGTAATAAATAATGATCTTCTATTTTTTTTATCAATAAAATTAAAGGTTAAAATGAATTATCAATAAAATTAAAATATAATGGTGTATGCGTAAATTATAAGATATAAAATTATTTCAATAGAATAAAAGATAAATTAAATTATATAATGCATAATAATCTTTTATTCTTCTTAAATTTTCAAACTATAAGTTAACAAGAATGATTGAAATGATTAAAAGAAAATGACATGTATTATATAAAAATATAATACGTAGTTTGTTCATCGTAAAAGTTCATAAACACATAATATTTAATATAATTTAATAATTAAATTATAACTGAAAATCAAATATTGTGAAATCAAATATAATAAATAATAATTATATTATTTTTCAATTTTTAAACTATAAACTTTGATGAATGATCTAAACATTTTTAAGAAAATGAGTTATATTATTCAATAATATAATATTTAGGCCTTAATATGTTTATTATGAAAGTTTTGAAAATTATTAAATTTGATATAATTTAATACTTAAATTAGAACTACAAATTCATCAATTTGAAAGCAAATGTTATTGATAATCTTTTATACTTTTTTAAACTTTAGACTAAAAGTTATGATGAATAGTAAAGAAAAATACACTAAAATGAAATATTATATATAATATTATAATACTTAGTATGTTCATAATAAAAATTTAGAAAAATATTATATTTTATATAATTTAATACAAAACTCCTAACTAAAAATTGAACAATGTGAAATCAGATGTAATAAATAATAATGTTATATTCTTCTTTATTATTAAGACTAAAAGTTATGATGAATTATCAAAAAAATTGAAATAAAATGATATATGATATAGAATGCTGTAATTTCATCATAAACATTTAGGAAAATATTATATTTCATATAATTAATACCAAACTCTTAACTAAATTGAACAATATGAAATCTGATGTAATAATAAATAATATTCTTATATTCTTCTTTAATTTTTAGACTAAAAATTTATTGAGAAAATTAAAATTAAGTGTAATATTGAAGTGTATTATTTAATTATTTATGTTTTTATAAATGAAGTGTATTATTGATTAATGTTTCTTTATGCATGTATTTTCTTACTAAATATTTTTTAGTATAACGATAATTTTGATATATCATGAAATGTCGGTATGATACAGACCGAAATATTGATACAATAAGGTATATCGAAGTAAGGTATACCGAAATAAAGGTATGGTAAAGGTATGCATTATGTGTCATACCGAACTTAAGGTGTACCGAACTAAGGTATACCGGAGATAAAGGTACGGCAACGGTATGATTTTTATCATACCGTAAGCTAAGATAAGGTATAAGGTATGACAAAAAAAGTAAGGTATGCCATACCTTGACACCCCTAGCTAAATATCAAAAATCAATAGTTAAAATAAATTAGCAACAGATTAATGATGGACTCAATCCGTTGTTAAAAATCTTATTGTTAGTTATTTTAATGATAAAATTAGCGATGGGAAAAAAAATTAAAGGTGGAGTTTGCGATGTAATTTTTCATTATTAAAATTAATCTCCAAATCGATCTTAGCGTGTGGCCCACTCAACGAGTGAACCCCACTCGTCACATATTAATCCAACAGTTACTGCCCGAGAATCAAACCAACGACCTCCGGGAATGTATAAATTTATGTTATTCATCTGAACCAAGTGTGATTATATATATATATATATATATATATATTTATGTTAATATTTAGATAAAATATATATACACACACATACAAAAATTGATGTGCTTCATTAAATTTTTTATTTCTAAATTAAATAATTAGATTAATAATGATTATAAATATATATATATATATTTAATTTTAATGTAGATGTTTTTTTTAAATATAAGCATATTATTTAATTATTTTTTCATATGTTATATTAAAAGGTTAATATGATATTAATTTAACTAATTTCTGTAAATATATTTTATAATCTTTAATGTTATGTTTCTTTTTAAAATATAATTGTATTACATCATTTATTTGATATAAATTACTTTAATTAATTTTACTTTTTAATATTATAAGTTATATTTTTCAATAAAAAAATATATCAATAATTACAAAAATGTCACTGCTCTTTTGTTTTTAGCAGTAATCTTCAGTAAAATAAGTTTGATACTTTCAGTATTATAAGTAATAATTTTTTTGTTATGTAAATCCGATGTATAAGAAACTACCGCCTTTTACTTTGTACTAAAACAAATGTGTTAATTGCCTTAAAATCATGAACTTTAAACATAGTTACAAATTTAATATGAACTTTCAAAGTAAACAATTAAAGCATCAACTTTTAACTTAAGTGTTATTTGATATTCCCAAATTTTTCTAAAATAAATTGACCCCCGATTCAACCGTCAACTTACTCGTGTCTTCAAATCCATCATGATTCGACTAGCAATTTTTGAAAAAAAGATGTTGGTTTGGCCAAATTTAATAATTCCTAAATTTTTCATTGACGCAAGTGTGAAATTCAATCAATCACTTTGTCATCTTCTTTTTTTAAAAAAATTGATAGTCAAGTCATGATAGGGTCAAAGAAACAAGCAAATTACCGATTGCATTGGAGGTCAATTTAATTTACAAAAATTTAGAAATATTGGATGACACCAAATTTATTTTTAAAATTAATATTTTAATTACCTACTTCTGAAGTTAATGCTAAATTTATAAATATGTTCAAAGTTCACAATTTCTAAGGTAATTAATCCTGAAAAAATCAACGGTTTCTTTTAAAGGGATGATGGCATGGGTTCATTAATAGAGCCATACCAACCCCTAATCCATTTAATTCAATCAGCAAATATTTTGAATTGGACATGTATAGTTTTATAAGTAAGTCTTTGTGGAATCCGATTTGCATGGATCTATTCTAAACATGACAACCTCCTCATTCATCTATACTCCATTATTTGAGTCAACGGTCGTGTGCTACTCAATGGAGTAATGAAGATAGACATCAAAGATAATAAAAACCCTAATCAATTATTGAACAGAGAGAAATTATGATTTTTTTTTTCATTTTTTAGGGGAAAAGAGAGATTATGATTGAATTAAATTAACCTCCACTCAAAAAAGAAAAAAAAATAGATTGATTAACGCTTTTAAAAGATACTAAACAAAAGATTGAATTAACACTTTCAAAAAATAAAAACAAAAGAAAAGAAAAGATTGAATTAAATATTTCACATCACCGGTCACAAATCAATCCACACGGCCTACCCATCTCCCTTTAAGTCTTAAGTTAACACCTAGCTGAAAAAAATGGGAAAATTATATGCTATCGTACAAGTAGCGTGTCATCTGTCATGATAGATCACACTCTCATCTATCATTACAGGTAATGTAGCATTCTCATCTATCATAATAAGTTTATTATTACAAATAGGTGTGTCACATTAAGTCTATTAGAACATAGAACACACTGTTAAAACATGAATCAGTCATGATGATAGATGTTTGTATTGCTATGTTTGTGTTTAGTAAAAGATTGATAGACTGTAGAAACAAGATTCTTTTCTATTGTGTTGTATATTGTATCTAGTACATATGTTTGCTTATATGCATACAGAACTACTTATACAAGGAAATAAATCAAGAACATATTTAACTGATTTTGAGTGATATTTTGACTCTTGATTTTAGCTAATTGATCTCCTTTCCTTTCCAACCTTCTTTCCTTTCCAACACTCCCCCTCAAGTTAAGTGACGGGATCTCCGATGCTTAACTTGTCGAGAACTTTTACGAAGCTTTTAGAACTCACGGCTTTGGTCAGGATGTCAGCGAGCTGATCTTCAGATCGAACAAACGGTAGAGTCACAATTCCTCCTTCAATTTTTTCTTTGATAAAGTGCCTATCAACTTCCACATGTTTTGTTCTGTCATGTTGTACTGGATTTTCTGAGATACTGATGGCTGCTTTATTGTCACAAAACATCTGGCAAGTTTTTGTTGGGGAAAGATTAAGTTCCATCAACAATTTTCTCAACCAGAGAACCTCAGTCAGTGTACTCTTGATTCCTCTAAATTCTGCTTCTGCACTCGACAGAGCTACTACTTTCTGCTTTTTAATTCTCCAAGATACAAGATTGCCTCCAACAAGAGTAAAATATCCGGCAGTGGACCGTCTGTCTACTGGGTTTCCTGCCCAATCTGCATCAGTATATGCTTGTATCTCTAGACTGCCACCTTTCTTGAACATTACTCCATAGCCAACAGTTCCCTTCAGATATCTGATAATTCTTAGTGCAGCTTCCAAATGATCAGCTTGAGGCCTGTGCATAAACTGACTCACAACTCCAACAGAATATGCAATATCGGGTCGAGTATGGGATATGTATATTAGTTTGCCCACAAGGCGCTGATATCGTCCCTGATCTGCTGCCTTTGCTCCTTCAATAATTTGCAATCCATGATTGACTGCCATAGGTGTATCTGCAGGCTTGCAATCTAGCATTCCTGTTTCAGCAAGTAGGTCCAGTGTGTACTTCTTTTGATTGATAAAGATTCCCCGTTTTGATCTGAGAACCTCAATTCCAAGAAAGTACTTCAGATTTCCCAAGTCCTTCATCTCAAACTCCTTGAACAGGTTCTTTTTCAATTGCTCGATCTCCTCTGAGTCATTTCCGGTTATGATCATATCATCCACATATATGATCAAACAGGTGATGAGGTTATTATGTTTCTTGAGAAATAGAGTGTGGTCTGAATTGCTCTGTTGATATCCATATTTCTTCATAGCTGTGGTGAATCTCCCAAACCAAGCTCGTGGGGACTGTATAAGCCCATATAAGGTCTTCTGCAATCTACAGACCTCATTTCTTCCAAATTCTCCTGAGAAGCCCTGAGGTGCTTCCATGTAGACATTTCTTTTTAATTCCCCATGAAGAAAAGCATTTGTCACATCGAATTGGTGCAAGGGCCAATCCTTGTTTGCCGCAATAGATAGAAGAACTCTAACTGTGTTCATCTTTGCCACTGGTGAAAAAGTTTCAGCATAATCTATCCCATAGGTCTGGGTATACCCTTTTGCAACAAGTCGAGCTTTGTATCTCTCGATCGATCCATCTGGCCGTCTCTTAATTGTGAATACCCATCTGCATCCTGTTGGGGTTTTTTCGAATTAAACCACCGCAGGATCTATTTGGTTGTTCATTAATCCATGTTCATGCAAATCATAACTTTATGTAACATGCATGTTAATCACAGTCTAATCAAATAGCATGTAAAATAGATTCGATTCTAATAAAGCGGAAGACATAGAAAACGAATCTACTTACAAATCGACAGACGGTCTGTGGACAAGATTATAGATCTAATCTTGCTGTTGAATGAACAATGATAATGGCACCACTTATGTCACACACGGCCACTGCACAATTCTACTCCAAGATCTTCTGTTGTATTCCCGGACTGTATCTAGATTCAGAGTGGGCTGAAATCTACTAGATAGAATTGTGAAATCTGTGGATAACTTTGAGAGACAAAGAGAGGCTGATTTCTTATGATTATTATCCTTAAATTTTCGTGCCCCCCTCCTCTTATAAATAGGGAGGGGCGAAAATTTCATGTTCCAGCCCTATTGGGCTGGGCCTCTATCTCAAGTTCAATATCCAGTCCACTATCAGTCAATTGGGCTACAACAGGGATCTAGAAGAATATTAAATTGGCCCACTAATTTATTTAATATCCAATATCCAATAAACCTAGGATATAATTAAATAAATTAAGTTTTACTTTTATTCCACTAAAGAAGTAAAACTGACCTACCAATTTAATACATATTTATGAATATGCTTTCTCCTTTAGTCCAGCCATTCCCCGTGTTTAAGATATAATGTTCATTAATTAATTATGTAAGCCTCTGACAGCTATAATTAATTAACATCTAAAACCTTGAGTAGTACCACACAAGCTTTATTCATGTACGGAATAAATTCCACCTGCAGGGTTTCAACATGAACTTGTGTTTTCTCAAGAGAACATCATCAACCTGGCGCACCAGGACACGGTGCTCATGCACACTGCTCGAGACATCATGTATACATCGTTATTACCCAAGATATCAAATTCGATCTACGAAAATATCTCACCCATTGATAAATCAAAGTAATAAACAACGCACACATATGCTCGCCAATATCACATGAGTTCAGAACCCGAACTCTGTGGATCTTTATTCTCTCAGTAACTGGGTCAGAGACAGAGAATAGTATCCTATCGTGATCCTCCTCAATACACAATGAGTGTACTAGAATAATCAGTTAGTCAAGATAAACTAACTTATCAGATTATTCTACGGTGTACCGATGGTGTGTTCAGGACCATCTAAGTCGTGAGCTCTTTAATACAATACAAGGTTCTAATGATATGATCTTACCGTGTGACTCCCCACACCATATCATCTACAGTGTAAGTATATGGAACATTGCATAGAACAATTATAGAACATAATCTAAATGCAAACAGTGACTGCAATAACTTTCATTTCATATCATCATATCATCAGAAAAATATACAAAGACAAGTCTTCTAGTATACAAAACCAACAATCTCCCACTTATACTTGAAGCATGTCTTTCAAGCATAAAAACTAACAGGCTAACTCTCCAATCAAAACTATCGACTCAAACTGCGCCCCTAGGTCTGCATCTCACTCCCATTTTCTCCACGTGACCATCAAAGGTCTTAGCCGGTAGGCTCTTCGTGAATGGATCAGCCAGGTTGTCCTCCGATGCAATCTTGACCACCACCACGTCTCTTCTCTTAACGATTTCTCATATAAGATGGTACTTTCTCTCTATGTGCTTACTTGCATTGTGAGCTCTGGGTTCCTTCGAGTTTGCCACTGCACCAGAATTATCACAGTATATCGTGATAGTCTTAGGCAAACCAGGAACCACGCCCAAGCCCAAGAGGAACCCACGGAGCCAGACAGCCTCTTTTGCAGCTTCAGAGGCAGCTACATATTCAGCTTCCATGGTGGAATCCGCAATGCATTTCTGCTTAATGCTCCTCCATGCAATGGCTCCACCTCCTAATGTAAACACATAGCCCGAGGTAGACTTACTCTGATCTTTGTCAGTTTGAAAATCTGAGTCCGTATAACCCAAAGGCACTAGACTATCAGAGCGGAAAACCAACATATAGTCTCGAGTCCTTTTAAGGTACTTGAGAATGTTTTTTACTGCAGTCCAGTGACCTTTTCCAGGGTTAGATTGATATCTGCTTACCATGCCAACGGCATAGCATATATCAGGCCTAGTGCATAGCATAGCATACATCAAACTTCCCACAGCCGAAGCATATGGTACTTTCTTCATTTCCTCAATCTCAGACTGTGTTTGGGGACACATTTCCTTGGATAGATGAATTTCATGCCTGTAAGGTATAAAACCTTTCTTGGAATCTTGCATGCTAAACCTAGCTAGCACTGTATCGATATAAGTCGTCTGGGATAGACATAATATCCTTTTCTGGCGATCTCGAATGATCTTGATGCCAAGAACATGTCCGGCTTCACCCAGATCCTTCATATCGAACTGCTTGGACAACCACACCCCAATGTTAGATAACTCCTTCTTACTGTTTCCAATAAGCAAGATGTCATCAACATAAAGTACGAGGAATGACACCACGTTTCTATCACATTTCTTGTACACACAGCTCTCATCCGGACTTTGCACGAATCCATATGACTGGATAACCTCGTCAAATCAGATGTTCTAAGATCTCGATGCCTGCTTAAGTCCATAAATAGATCTCTTAAGCTTGCACACCAAGTGCTCTTGGCCTTTAGCAATAAATCCCTCTGGTTGTCTCATGTGAATGTTTTCTTCAAGACTTCCATTTAGGAAAGCTGTCTTGACATCCATCTGCCAGATCTCATAATCTAAATGAGCGGCAATTGACAAGAGAATCCGGATTGACTTAAGCATGGCTACCGGCGAAAAGGTTTCCTCATAATCGATCCCTTCTTTCTGAGTGTACCCTTTCGCCACCAATCTAGCTTTGAAGGTTTCAACCTTCCCGTCAGCTCCTCTCTTGCGCTTGTAGATCCACTTACACCCAATGGGTTTAATCCCATCTTGTGGTTCTACGAGCTCCCAGACTTGATTGTGATCCATAGATCCAATCTCAGATTCCATTGCAGTTTTCCAAGAATCTGCATCTTTATCTTGAATTGCCTCATCATAGGTCCTGGGATCCAATTCATTTAGTCCCTCTGGGAAATCTGAAGCCTCTCCCAGACCAATGAATCTATCAGGTTGGTGTACAACCCTCCCACTGCGACGAGGCAGTTCATGTACTTCCGTGACACGTTGTGCAGTGTTTGGTGGTTCCTCTTCTTGTACAACTGGTGTAGGATTCGATCCTCCCCTTAACTCCTCAAGGATGATGTGACTCCTTGATTTGTGGTTTATCATATAGTCTTCCTCTAAGAATCGAGCATTGGTGCTAACAATGATCTTCTGATCCATAGGACTATAAAATAAACCACCTTTCGTTCCTATAGGATATCCAACGAATAGCCTTACATCAGTACGAGGAGCCAGCTTATCAGCTTCCTTATCCAACACATGTGCAGGGCTACCCCAAATCCGAATATGTTTCAAACTGGGCTTTCGTCCAGTCCATAATTCTGTGGGCGTAGAAGGAACTGATTTTGACGGAACCAAGTTAAGAATATAGGCTGCTGTTTCCAGGGCATATCCCCAAAACGAAATGGGCAACTCAGAATAACTCATCATCGATCTAACCATCTCTAATAGTGTACGATTCCTTCTTTCCACCACACCATTCTGTTGTGGTGTTCCCAGCGCAGTCAACTGGGAGGTAATCTCATTCTCTGCCATGTAATCCCTAAATTCACTCGAGAGGTACTCGCCACCACGATCAGAACGTAGTGACTTGATACTTCTGTCTGTTCGTTTCTCCGCTTCTGCCTTAAACACTTTGAATTTCTCAAAGCATTCAGACTTGCGACGTAACAGATAGATATAACCGTATCTAGAGTGAGAGTGATGAAATACTCGAACCCTCCTCGAGCTTGAACTGACATAGGGCCGCATAGGTCAGAGTGAATCAAATCTAATATCCCTTCGGATCTATTTCCTTTTGACTAGAAAGGACGCTTGGTCATTTTACCTTCCAAACAGGATTCACATAAAGGAAATGATTCCAGTACCAAAGAAGACAATGGTCCATCATTTACAAGCCTTTGTATCCTCTTAAGGTTAATATGACCTAGCCTTAGATGCCAAAGATAGGTTTGATTTAATTCTGAAGGTTCTTTTCTCTTGTTAGGGTTTATGATCGATGTATTCAATAGTTGTCTTTGCGTAGTGTTTTCAATTGGTTTAAGAAAGTATAAGTGTCTATCCAATGTGCCAGAACAGATAAAATGTTTACCACTAAAGATAACTACTTTGTTATCAAAAGAAACAGAATATCCATCCACAATCAATTTAGAAACTGAAATTAAGTTTCGCCTAAAACCAGGCACATAAAGACAATCTTTCAAAACCAAAGTTCTATCACTACTGAAAGGTAAAACAACGTCTCCCACTGCAATAGCCGCCACTCTTGTAGCATTGCCCATGTAGACGGTGATCTCATTCTCACTCAGCTGTCTTTTTACCAGGAACCCCTATAAAGACATGCAAACATGATCAGTAGCTCCAGTATCTACTACCCATGACTGGGTAGAACAAGTTGCTAAACATGTTTCTACAACCAGAGTGTGAGATGTACCTCTCTTCTTCTTCTTGTTAGGACACGCCGCCTTCCAGTGACCTAGTTGGCCGCACTTGAAGCACTTAGTCTTCGACTTGAATTCCTCGGGAGGAATCTTCACCTTTGGCTTCTTTGCCTTAGGCGCCTCATCTGCAGCCTTCTTAGGTGCGTTTCTCTTCTTTCTTTTTCCACCAGAAGAAGACGCTCCTTTTTCAGCTATGTGGGCCTCAGGATTGCTCTTTTGGAGCAATTCAGCCGCCTGAAGGTCTATGAGCAGTTCAGTTAGGCTCACATCCCTTTTAATCATGTTAAAATTCAACCTAAACTGCTTAAACTTCGAGGACAAGCTATGAAGAACAATGTCGATTTGAGAATCGCCATCTAGCTCTCCACCCAAGGTCTCGATCTCAGATAAATACCCCATCATCGTGAGAACGTGATTCCTAACATGTGTGGAGTCAGACATTCTCGCATCCATTAGTTTCTTCATTGCCAAATGGCGTGCCGAGCGGTTCTGATGACCGAATAGCTGCCTAAGGTTGTACATGATATCATAAGCGGCTTTCATAGGCTCATGCTGATGTTGCAACACACTTGACATAGATGCCAAGATGTAACAGCGCGCTATCTCATTAGACCTAACCCACTTATCATATGCAACCTTTTGGGCTTCGTCAGAACCCTCATCTGGCATCTGAGGACAAACCTCTTCAAGTACAAACTTGTGTCCCTCAGCAACAAGTACCAAGTTAAGGTTACGAATCCAGTCATTATAGTTTTCACCGACAAGTTTGTTTTCTTTGAGGATTGAGGACAGATTGGAGAGTGCCATTGATGATATAAAATAACTGAAATTTAAACATGCAGTACAGTCACAGAACACGTTTAGGATAAACAGTATATAATCGAAAACCTCACAAAAATTATATACTTTTCCACCGACACTTTAAAAACGATTTCTATAAGCCACGATCCTGTGGACGTTTATAAATCTCATTTTTAAATAGGTTAAATCTTTAATTTGCCTCCAGTTGAATTTCCTTACAATAAGCAAATTAATAGCCGGATAAAAACACGATCATGTAATCGTCTAACTGATAAGCCACGATCGTGTGGACGTTTATCAATAAATTACATCTAAGTGTGCATACCATTATCTTCGCACCAAGATCACTATTCGAATTTAACCGCTCCAGATGGAGGAGTCAGTTAGTTCTAATAGTGTTCTACAGCTATCCATTTAGGAGATTTAATTTCTAGAGAAATCTGTGATATGACACATCCGATATGGAGGAAGACCGATGTCAACGCGCATGCCCATCACTTCTCAATTAAACCAGATATTAATGGAGACCGTATGAGATTTCTACATACTTTGGTATGAATCTCTCCCACTTAGTTATTTATGTTTGAGGTTTCATTTTATCCCATTTACGAACATGCAAACATCACATAAAATGATAAACATCCATTGCATGCTTCAACATAATAAGCAATAATAATAATCCAACTATCATGGCTTATATCTCATATTGATTGATGAGATAAAACTGGAAAGTCAGCTCCGGAAACAGGCTTGGCCGCCGCCTCTTCACCGCGCCTCGCCGAAAACCCTAGCTCCATTTAGGGTTTCGGGACGTGAACCGGTGAACCTTGGTGTTGAACTACTTTCCTTCTTTGAGTTGATCTCCGATCTTTATTCAATACAGACTATCTATTCTAAAAGGAAAAATCTAATATTGCTAGAATAAAAATTACAACTCAAAACTCGGCCTAACAATTTTATATCTATTACATTAAAACAGCCTAAAATAAAACTTAGACCTAATCCATGGATTTTCTCATGGATAAAAATCACGTAGCCAAACCGGCATACAGCCAACATTCATTCAACATAAACATACATCACATAAAATAAAGGAGCCATGATAGTTGGTAAACCTGCAAACAAACACAGTCTACAAATCCAACAATCATTTGTTAAATGATCCACATAAAATAACATATGATATCTATGCATGAATATTAAATAATAATCGAATTTAACAATTAATTAAATTAATTAATTCAATATTATCCACAAGATAAAAATTGGAAATTAAAATAATTATCCACCAATTTAAATCATGATATTTTCGAAAATATATCTTAAAATAAATATGGAAATTATTTATAATTATCCACCAAATTTATTTAATATTTTCAAGCCACCCTAATTAAATAATAATTGGATATATTGATATATATCAAAAATCTAATCCAAATATTATCCATAAGAATCTAAATCTTTAAGGATAAGGATTGAAGATTTGATCCTCTTCAAAATCTTCCAAATCCTATCCAAAATCAAATTCTTATCATAATTGGATTTTGATAATTATTTGTATATATCCAAAAACCACCTTATCCAATATTTAATCCCATAGATTTCAAAATTATCCAAATAATAAATTGGAGATTTGATCCATTTCAAATTCTTCCAAATTTAAAATTCTATTTTCAAATCTATCTAGATTAATATTAGGTAAATCAAGATATACATCAAATAACATCAAATCTAAATCCAATCTCCAAATTTTCGAAACACATCTTTAAATAAATCTGAAAATTTGATTTTCATCAAAATCTTCTCCAATTTTATTTAACAATGACCGAAAATTTTATACAAAAAATTAGAGAACTTAAGACATCAAATTTTCGAAAATTTGATGCTCAAAATTTTCAAACATTAAGCTTATTAAATCTGGAAATTTTGACTTATCAAAAATCCATTCCAAATCTAATAATTCTATGGACGAAAATTACATAGATTAACACAAATTCAAATTTTCGATTAGAATCAAAATTGCATCCGAATTTGAATCTAAAAAATTTCGAAACCTACACTAATTAAATCTGGAAATTTTGACAACATCAAAAACCATTCCAAATCTAATTAGGTATGCATCGAAAATCACAGTGTTCTCCAAAACTAGAATTTTTGAAATACATCAAAAATTCATCCAAGTTTAAACACAGAAAAATCGAAATCCATACATATTTAAATCTGAAAATTTAAGCACCATAAATTTATCATCAAATTTTAATACATATTTCGATATTATCCTAGGATTAAATCTAGAACAGTGCCAAAACCTGGCTCTGATACCACTGTTGGGGTTTTTTCGAATTAAACCACCGCAGGATCTATTTGGTTGTTCATTAATCCATGTTCATGCAAATCATAACTTTATGTAACATGCATGTTTATCACAGTCTAATCAAATAGCATGTAAAACAGATTCGATTCTAATAAAGCGGAAGACATAGAAAACGAATCTACTTACAAATCGACAGACGGTCTGTGGACAAGATTATAGATCTAATCTTGCTGTTGAATGAACAATGATAATGGCACCACTTATGTCACACACGGCCACTGCACAATTCTACTCCAAGATCTTCTGTTGTATTCCCGGACTGTATCTAGATTCAGAGTGGGCTGAAATCTACTAGATAGAATTGTGAAATCTGTGGATAACTTTGAGAGACAAAGAGGGACTGATTTCTTATGATTATTATCCTTAAATTTTCGTGCCCCCCTCCTCTTATAAATAGGGAGGGGCGAAAATTTCATGTTCCAGCCCTATTGGGCTGGGCCTCTATCTCAAGTTCAATATCCAGTCCACTATCAGTCAATTGGGCTACAACAGGGATCTAGAAGAATATTAAATTGGCCCACTAATTTATTTAATATCCAATATCCAATAAACCTAGGATATAATTAAATAAATTAAGTTTTACTTTTATTCCACTAAAGAAGTAAAACTGACCTACCAATTTAATACATATTTACGAATATGCTTTCTCCTTTAGTCCAGCCATTCCCCGTGTTTAAGATATAATGTTCATTAATTAATTATGTAAGCCTCTGACAGCTATAATTAATTAACATCTAAAACCTTGAGTAGTACCACACAAGCTTTATTCATGTACGGAATAAATTCCACCTGCAGGGTTTCAACATGAACTTGTGTTTTCTCAAGAGAACATCATCAACCTGGCGCACCAGGACACGGTGCTCATGCACACTGCTCGAGACATCATGTATACATCGTTATTACCCAAGATATCAAATTCGATCTACGAAAATATCTCACCCATTGATAAATCAAAGTAATAAACAACGCACACATATGCTCGCCAATATCACATGAGTTCAGAACCCGAACTCTGTGGATCTTTATTCTCTCAGTAACTGGGTCAGAGACAGAGAATAGTATCCTATCGTGATCCTCCTCAATACACAATGAGTGTACTAGAATAATCAGTTAGTCAAGATAAACTAACTTATCAGATTATTCTACGGTGTACCGATGGTGTGTTCAGGATCATCTAAGTCGTGAGCTCTTTAATACAATACAAGGTTCTAATGATATGATCTTACCGTGTGACTCCCCACACCATATCATCTACAGTGTGAGTATATGGAACATTGCATAGAACAATTATAGAACATAATCTAAATGCAAACAGTGACTGCAATAACTTTCATTTCATATCATCATATCATCAGAAAAATATACAAAGACAAGTCTTCTAGTATACAAAACCAACACATCCAACAGGCCTCTTTCTCTCTGGTAACTGACATTTCTCCCATGTTTGATTTCGGGCTAGAGCATCCATCTCTTTTTGCATAGCGTTTCTCCAGTGTTCAATTTTGAGGGCTTCTTCTAGTGAATGTGGGATCTCTTCTCCATATAAAGATGTTTCATATGTTGTAGCAGCTTTAGTAAGATTCTTTTGGACCAAATTACTAACAGAGTATCGGGACTTCCGTGATACTTTCTCTGGGGTATACCGTTTAGGAGGTATTCCCCGATTGCTCCTGGGTGGCAACACATATCGCCCAATATCACTAGTTACATCACTATCTTCTTGCTCTCCTTCACTCTCCTGAGAATTATATCCTCTTGCATCATTTCCCTACTATCTTCAACTTCTTGTTCTCTATCACTCTCCCACACAGTATCATTAGAGAAATCAGAATTCACAGGAGTAGGTTCAGACTCCCTTACCTCAGATATCAGCGGCAGAGGAGACACTGGTTGTCGCAGCGGAGCATCAGCAGACTGTTCCTGTGTGATTAAAATCGGCTCAGCGGTAAGATTAACTGTCTCTTTTGGTACCACTTCCGGACCTGGCATTGGCATCGTCAACCAACTTAGCGGATCAATGTGACTTTCAGTCGCATTCTCCCCCTGACCGCGAAGGTGGTTGGAATAAAAATATTCGGTTTCAAGGAAATCACAGTGAATGGTGGTGAGGATTTTTCGGGTGGTGGGATTATAGCACCGATAGCCTTTTTGGTTAACTCCGTATCCGACAAACACACATTTAACAGCACACGGAGACAGTTTAGTGCGTTCATGTTTGAGTATATGCACAAATACGGAGCAACCAAAAACTCGGGGCTGAAGGGTAAGGGCAAGCGGGATCGTGGTAAGGGTGGATAATTTTTGGAGAGGAGTTTGGAGTTGGAGTGTTTTAGTGGGAAGACGATTTAGGAGGTAAACTGAGGTGGCAACGGCTTCAGGCCAAAAAAAGGTAGGAACATGAGAATCAATCATCATGGCACGCGTCATCTCCAGAAGAATACGATTCTTCCGTTCAGCGACACCATTTTGTTCGGGAGTATACAGACAAGTGGTTTGGTGGATGATCCCTTTTTGTTGACACAGGGTTTTCATCGATAGATTGACAAATTCCCCCCCATTATTAGAACGGAGAATCTGAATTTTTTTCTGAAATTGAGTTTCAATCATAGCATAGAAATGGGTAAATTTATCAAAAACTTGAGATTTGTGTTGTAAAAAATATATCCATGTCATCCTAGTGCAATCATCTATAAAGAGTAAAAAATATTTGAACCCATGACCGCCCACGACAGGGGATGGACCCCAAACATCAGAGTGCACTAAAGAAAAAATAGAATCCATACGAGTATGAGTAGGCTTAAAAGACTGTCTGTGGCTCTTAGCCAAAACACAAATATCACACGGCAATGTTGCAGTTTTGACTAATTTGGGAAATAAAAGTTTAAGATATATATAGGAAGGATGTCCCAACCGTCGATGCCAAAGCCAGGCTTCCCGATCTGCAGTTCCATGAGCGAGCATCACCTTGCCTTGTTCCGCTCAGTTCCACGCCCAATAATCTTCCCCGTCCTGATATCCTGTAGGAAACAAAATTGTGGATGCATCAACATGGTGCAATTAAGCTCTTTTGTCACATGGCTAATAGACATGAGTTTGTGAGAAAGAGATGGAACATATAGGCAGTTGTGAAGCCGTAATGTGGGAGAAATTTCTATTGTCCCAGCTCCCTCTACACGGGTTAAGTCACCACTAGCGGTTTGAACATGTGTTCGTAAAGGGTTGAAAAATTCTAGTATATCATTTTTATCAAACGCCATAGTATCAGTAGCCCCACAATCAAAAATCCACCCTCTATTTTTGTTGATTTTCCCATATTCAATTTGACATGCAGTGGAAATAGTCTGTATATTGGCTATGGGGTCACATTGAATATAAGGGGAAAAATTGAACCTAGTAGGCATGCTAGGGGTTTGAATTTTAAATTTTTCATATTCAGGGGGACCCAAGCATAAATTAAGAGATTTGGAAGGGTTTAATGGCAAGCCACTAAACCCTATACCTGGAATCGATCCCTCTTTGCCATCATTCGCCGCCTGTTCTAGGGCTCCCGTCTGTGGGCTGCTCACAGCTACTGCCACTCCGGCCACGTCGTGCCCATCAACTCCGATGGCCGACTTCCCCTTCTCCTGTGGCACTTTATGATTGTCTTCCCACCAATCGGGATAACCGATGAGTTGGAAGCATGTCTCCTTAGTGTGTTTCTGCATCCCACAATGTGTACAGTCGAGTTTGGATTTGTCCACTTTTTCTCGCGATGAAGGGTTGCCGGAGCGAGGTTATCCTCTCTGCGCTGGCTGTCGATTTCTCTCTGGGCGTGGTCCAGTGTTACGAGCTCCGAATCCGGCACCGATTCCTCCCGATGATGTGGTATTCGAGTCAGTAGGGTGAGTTACCGGTTGTAGAATATGTAACCTGGCAGCCTCCCTTCGCACTTTTGAGAAAGCGGACTCTGCTGAGGGAATGGGAGTTTCTTTAAGAATGTCGCGCCGAATCCCATCATATTTTGGATCTAAGCCTGAGAGAAATTGATAGAGGCGTCGATTGGCAATGATTTTCTGATATTTGTTGATGCCCTCTTCACAGCAGCCAAGTGGATTCGGGTCCCTTCTGTCAATGTTAATCCATAGAGTCTGTAATTCGTTTCAATAGTCTTCAAGTGTGAGTTGTGCTTGGCAAACTTTATTGGCTTTAACCTCCAGATCATATAGTTGGAATGGGTCGGCTCCACTCCCATATGTGACTGCAAGGCTGTCCCACACGGCCTTGGCAGTCTGGTGTTGTGCGAAGCTCGTTATGAGCTTTCCTTCCATATTCTGTATTAGCCACGAGAAAACAGAGAGATCGGCTTCTTCCCATTGATAATAGGTTGGATCGGTTTCTTCTGGCTGTGGTGGTTGTCCAGTAATGTGCCTGGACTTTCCCCTGCTTCCAATTGCTACCCTCATGAGTCGAGCCCATAGTGGATAGTTGTTTCCATCAAGTTTGAATCCGAGTGTAACGTTCTCAGAGTTTCGAACCAGATTTGCTATCTGGAGATTGATCTCATTCTGTGTGGTTTGAGTTGGATTGGTTGGGTTTGGATTTGCTGGATTTGAATTGGTTGGAAGTAATTCGTTTGACATCTTTGTTTTTTTTCAGGAACAAAGAGTTCTGCCTTGATCGACTGTTGCTGAATTAGACCGAGTGGTATAGGAACGATAATGATTTAGTTCTGAGTTCTGTGGATCATCGCCTGCTTTGATACCATGTTAAAACATGGATCAGTCATGATGATAGATGTTTGTATTGCTATGTTTGTGTTTAGTAAAAGATTGATAGACTGTAGAAACAAGATTCTTTTCTATTGTGTTGTATATTGTATCTAGTACAGACGTTTGCTTATATGCATACAGAACTAATTATACAAGGAAATAAATCAAGAACATATTTAACTGATTTTGAGTGATATTTTGACTCTTGATTTTAGCTAATTGATCTCCTTTCCTTTCCAACCTTCTTTCCTTTCCAACACACACTATATGTGAGTACGTAATTTCTAATGCAATCTCGCCACTCACCACACTTATTACATACTTTTTTTTTAATTCTCTCCGGATAAATTGGTAATGGACAATATTTTTTTATTGTTTATGCACTTTTTTGCCTTATTTTGAATACATTCATGTTTCAAATAATAAAATGGTTGGGTAACATCAAATAGGGAAAGTCATGTTTCAAAAAAAGTTTCGAGCTCGAAAGTTAGTACTCTTATTTCTTAATAAAATAGCAATGTACATGTGTGCTGGTTTAAAATTCTTCTTTTAAAACTGTCAATTTAAGTAACCATACTTTTTGTCTTGTTAATTAAGTAGAATTATGAATCAAAATATTATTAGTATCATTATTATGAATTGGGGATGAGAGGATTGAGATTCATATGCTAATTGCTTATTACAAAAGAGAGGAATACCAATAAACTAAATTGTCTTGGTCCAAATTATGTTTTTTTTTGCAACATATATAGCTAGTATTTTGGACTATTAATTAATACTTGATCAACATATATCATGTTACTCTATTTTATTTTTCTGAAGATTGCATAATTAAATTAAATTTTACTTTTTGGTTTTCAATCTCTCTAACACATTATCGAACATAAATCGTCAATCTAACAAAAACAACGACATGCACTAACAATATATACGAAGTTCATTTGTATTTTTTCATTAGTCTGCATGCAAAATTAATGCTGACTCTATAATCAACACCTACGGTCGCTTTCTAAAAATAAATAAACAAAACACGGGTACATTAATATATTATATTGCATTCACCAACTATCAATTCTTTATTATAGTGTTTCGTAATTATTAATAGACCTCCTCTCTGATAGGAAATTCTGGGATAATTTCACTTTTAGTCCTATTAGAATAGAGTGAAAATATTTTTAATTTCATATCTTTCGTTTTTAGTCTCATAGTTTATTAGTTCGACATTTTTAATTCCAAATATTTTTTTTGACATTTTTAGTCCCAAGTGCAGTGTGTGTGTGTGTGTATTCAAAGGACATGTCGACTTCATTTTTTTTAGCAAATCATTAAGAAAAAAGAGAAAAATATCTAGCAAAAAATGAGATACCGGGTCTCCGGCCTCCACAGATGATGGATCAGAGAGGGAGCCCTCCTCGAGCATGGGGGACTAAGCGTTCGAGGCGGGATCGATCTCACAATAGTGGAGAGCACGACCGAGGGGATCCATTAGAGAGTTTTATGGAGCGATGGCTTCAGAGGGTTGTGGTGGCTGTGAGGGAGGATATGATTCCCCGTATTCAGGAGGTTGTTGACCAGGCGGTTGAGAGGGCACTAGCTAGGCTACGTGGATAGGGGGCTCGACGATCACCCACTCCTGCTCCGAGCCACCACAGTGGTCAAGAGGGGGCTCAACGATCGCCCAGTCCCGCTCATAGCCAGCAAGGCTCAGCTCGGAGCCACCACAGCACTTACAGATTGCCCACTCCTAGTCCGAGCCAGCCAGCACAGCCCACGACACCGCATGAGAGTGGCACATCTGCCGCTGCCCCTGGATTCAGCTCGACCATGTTGTTGTTAAATGCTCGTGATGATCTGATCTTGAGTGCAACCTACAAATGATTACGAGAGCTAGGGTGAGGAGCGGACATTATGAATTTCGCCAACAATATGTTGTTATGGTAAGTATGGTTTGACGAGCTTGAGGACTGAAAAAAGGAGATGCATAAGCAGGCTATAGGCTATTTCTTGATCGCGACCAGTCGACGAGGAGAGATACCAGGACTTGGACAGTGGTCGCGTCTACCGGTCTATATGTAAGTTGAAATGTTTTTTTTTGGCAAATTTGTATAGTAGTCTTTTACACTTACATGAACTATTATTGGTTTTTACAGGAGGCCTTGGTTGAAGCATGGAAGAGACTTCATCCCCTCGACCCTGATTGCAGAAAGACATATGAGGATGATGACTACAGACGGTGAAGACCTGCACCCGGACTTATAAAGCGGATTAAAAACAAAGATGGGAGGTGGATGATGCCATGGCATGGAGCTGATTATGTAAGTTAACTTCACGAGTATGATTAATGTCATATATTATTTGTTAACAGTGTTCTTGACATGGCCTATATACTACCTTGTAGGTGATCGTGGTATGTAACATAGAGAGTACACTGGCTCACTATCCGTATATGTCTTAGTGACTAAGTAGTCGAGTTGTATGACCCCTTCATGTTTCGTATGGACGATCCGAGTGATCCCGAGATATACTTCAAGCGGGATAGAGATTTGATGCCATTACTTCGTCTATTGCCACGTCTTCTCACATGTGCTGGAGTTTGACATGATTGAGCGCCGCCACCCAGACATCTTTATGCAATGACATTGGATAAGTCTATTAGAGATCAGTATGTGCAGACAGATGGCACCAGCTATGGAGTGTATGTCTGCATGTACGTGGACCGCCTGTTGGATGGTGGCCCTCCATTGGAGATGTCGCAAGATGAAGTGCATGCGTATCGTACGACCATATGGGCTAGGATATATTCATTGAGTTATGAGGGTAGACCTACCCCTTGAGCATTGTACTGGATTTTTGGATAGATGATTAGATGCATTTTACTTTGTTTTGGATATATGATTATATGCATTTTATTTTGTTTTGTGACACTAATCAATCAATATCCGCAGCCAAATTTAAAAACTCCACAGTTAGAACATTAATCAATCAATACCCGCAGTTAATCAAACCGGACATGTCGGATGGGTATGCTCTGTACTACAATAGATGTTGCATTTCTTAGGCGCTCTCCTGCGTACAGATATTACACTATGAATGGGACCAATGCACTGGGCTGATATTGCATAGCTTCTGGTAAGCATTTGGACAGACTTGCTCCAACGCTGACATACTCACCTAAAATGCGTCTGTTCGACTGTAGGCAGCATCCTTAAATAGTGTAGTCACGTGTTTTTCTCTCTTCATCATCTTATTCTTCAAATGATAATAGCACAATCTATGCGTCGCTCTTGGGAAAACGGCATGTATAACATTTTTAATGCTCTGATATTGATCCAATACGATGAGAAGGTCATATATATCACCAGAGCCATGCACACTCGACTCAAGAACCATGTCCAAGATTCATCATTTTCTATCGGTCTCAGCCCAACTGCAACAGGTAAAATTTGTTCGTTGTCGTTCTTCATCACAGCAACAAACAGAACCCCTTTGTTCTTTCCCTTAAGGTGTGTCCCATCAATCACATCACATGTACTAGATGCACATAATGGAGAAATGCCCTGATGCACGGTCCGAGAGCAAGAAACAAATGCTTGAACCTATCCTCACTCATGATCTGCATGCCAATCAAAGTCCCTGGATTCAGCAATTGTAAAGTGTGTAGAAATGCGGGCAGCTGCCCGTAGGACTTGTCACAGTCTCCATATACCATCTCAATGGAAACGTTCCTCATGTGTAGAGCAAAGCTGTAATCGATATGGATGCTGAAGTCACGGACAAGCTCCGTCATCATCTCTTTCAGCTTTAGAACAACCCCCTCATTCACCAATTTACGCGCTGCAAAATATTTCGCAAGCACTCGTGAAGGAACCTGGCCCGGAGCAATTCGACTCATATCAAGATGGCATGTGTGAGTGCCGTTGAACTTGTAGATTCTCCACATATGTCCATCAACAATGGTAAAGCACTTGAACGGGCAATCATCGTCATGTTTGCAGATATAGCCCAGTCGTTGCTTGTTTGATCGATACATGGCATACTCAACTCGATTCTGCATGTGATAGATTTCGATGGCCAGAGCTAAATCATCCTTCATACGAAAAATGGCTCCCTCATGCAATGTATCTATCTATGTTGTTGGTCGCTCACCCCAAGACAGTGGGCCCAAAATTTCTAAATCAAAAGGGGAAACTGCCCAATTACTTGAAGCCCTGCCAGCTCTATACGGAAAACTAGTAGGAGATGATGATACGACTCATGTAAATCCCAACGATCTGTTTCTGCGTTCAGAAAAACAAATCCATCCATAGAATTCTATCAACAATTATTCCATCAAGCTCGTTCTAACATTCTCCTCTTCTTGTTCTTCTTCCTCTGCTTCTCCTTCTTCTCCGTTAGTAGCATGCGTCTCTGCTTGTTCTTCTTCATCAACAGGTGTCTCTTCTACCTCTTCGTTCTGTAAGTAACCGCCATCAACGGGATTACCTGATCCCTCATAGTACTGTGGGAAGTAGAGAACATAATTGTCCTTACACGGATTTTTATATTCTGTGCCAGTAGACGGCCCGACTCCGGAACTGCTCAGATATCTCGAAATCACGTACACGACTATCTCGACTGTCTGTTCCTGAAGCAGATCGAGCAAATTTGCATCATCTTGCAAAGAAGCTCTGATCAGTCTGCCGGTATTAGTGCTCGTCTTGTAAAATAATTGATACTCGACCGTGCTCGGGTCAGTCTGCAACAACTTGTGAACCTCTCTCACCAGTGAGGTAAAGAACAGCTTATCGGATGACATCACCACAAGTTGCTCGTCACCATCTACATATTCTGATCTCTCCCATCGGCCACTATATCGTACAATAATGCGAACTCTAACCATCTCCATTTTAAAAAATAATTGCACAATTAATTAAAAAAAATAACATAAAAAAACCTACAATTAATATAAAAAACCTACAATTAATATAAAATAAACATACGATTAACATAATGGCTACGATTAATATTAATAAAACCTACAATTCATTTAAAAAACCTACGATTAATATAAAAAGGCCCACGATTAATATAAAAAAATATACGATTAATAAAAAATAAATATACAATTAATGTCAAATAAACCTACAATTAACATAATGGTTACGATTAATTATTTTATAAAACATAAATGCTACGATTATTTAACCTTTGCATACGATTATATTTCCATAAGCTACAATTACATGTAATTAAGGCTACTATCAAAGAAACATTTCTACGTTTAGTATATTGAAGATTACGATTATGCCTAGGATTAAACCATTTCATAATTCTAATTTCAATTCAAACAAAGCTACGATTTATTATTAATTTAAACAAACATACGATTAATTGTACAAAATAGTCGTATGCCTAGAATTAATTCCCTAATATAATTGTATGCCTACAATAAGGTACAATTACTTTTTTCCAAAAAGCCTATGCCTACGATTAACAGATTTTGCCTTATGATTAATTAAATTTTTCCAAAAAGCACTTAAGTACGAATACGATTACATTAAAAAATGCATACCATTAGATAAAGCATCCTACGATTATGTAAATCGAGCATCCTATGATCAATTTTTCTTAAAGCATCATAGGATTAAACGAACTCTAAAGATTGTACGATTAAATAGACACATGGATTAAAATTCAACTAAATACAAAATGTACATTTGGAAATTGCTCTAATTTCGTGACGAATCTCCTTTCAAAAGATGAAACACTTTCACCTATTTTCGAAACACAATTCAATAATAAATACGCAATATAATCGATAAAGCCTATAGTAAATAATTTCGTAAAAGAGAGTACAAAACATACCTTTCCAAATTGAATATCCTTTGCTCAACTATCTTGAGGAATAATCTCGAACCCTCTTTCTGAAAAATCGCAAATATATCACTTTCATCGTGTTTAAAAATTTTCTCGGGTTTTTTCCTCTAATTTTTGTAGTGTCATGTTCATCGGTATTGATGTATATTTATTTACAAAATTTACCTACCTTTCTTATACAAAAGTAAATTTCATTTAATTTTGGTCAACCAATTTCTACTTCATTAAATGAAGCTCAGTAGCTACCTCTCTTACACAAGAAATAAATCCATTAATTCCTACAATTAATCATATCCTTACGATATAATGTTAAAAAATTAATCGTAAGTTTTTGTTTTATTACAAAGATATATATATATATATATATATATATATATATACGATTAAATTTAGACATTATTAAAAGCCGATGATTAATTATATTCATAATCGTAGGAATATGATTCATTTTAGAAACTAGTCGCATGCCTACGATTATTATCTATGGATAATCGTAGGCTTGTAAAGTTATTTACTCATTAATCGTATGCTATTATTATTGTCTTAAAATAATCATATGTCTTTGCAATAATATCTACGATTAATGTCTAAAATTAACCGTACGATTAATGTCTAAAATTATATACTCGTAAGTTAAATATAATCGTACATATGTAGTTGTATGATTCAATTTTATTTTAATCAAATCAGTCGTAAGCTTTATACTTTATAGATATATAGATATGTCTATCTACTTAATGTGTAGTTAGCAATCAATGTCAAAGTATACTTACTTAATAATTGGATGTGAGAATCAAGTGTGTCACACTCCAAATTACCCACAAAATTCTTAATTTTTAAAAATTATTTTTTTTCTAATCACTATTTACTATTATCTATTTTTATCTGTTTCCACATCTGTACTCCACATACACACACATTAAGCTATCTATTTATACAAACCTTTCCATTGCAGCTTACTAAATTTAGAATGTGTAGCACAAAATATTTGTAAATGACTCATCTAATTAAAAGACAAATATTCAACTATCGATTGACCTAGCATATATTCTCGTCTGGCTGATCTATCTTCAGCCATTTGTCCAACTTTCTATCTACATACTTCTGATAAAAGAAATTGTTTATATATTTTTTTAAACTTATTTTGTCTATACTTAATGCAACTTTGAAAGCTTAGATGAAGACGGATGTAATGCACCTAATCCTTATGTATTGTTTCAACGGAGTGATGTGAGAGGTGGCTCCACGTCTCTCCATTCTTGATAAATTATTAATAAATAAAGTCGAAAACACTTTCTTTTTTATAAATTAACACTTTATGCAAGGAAATTAAGATACATAAATTAATCAATTGACGTGACCTGCTAATGCATTGAGAATGTTTATAAAATTAACGTCTTAAATTCTACAAATATCTTGTATATCGAGCTTTTCCTACATAAATGAAGTGAAAAAAAGAATCAATTACACCTTAGTACCAACTTTTGAATGTCATAATTTAATAGACGTTAAAGTGATTAATAAAAATGTCATGATTCTTTATCATTTTCACAAATCTAACCCATAGTAAGTTTTCAGTGTCTGAATTATGAAGTGGCTAGCAAGAATCCTATATGAAATTTTATTCCTATACGTTGATGCGAATCTTGTTATTTCCGCGTCATTTTCTAATTTTAAGCTAAAAGTTAATGCAGAATCGGAACAAGCCACGTTACATTTCATAAATCGGGAATTTACTGTGATGCAAGAATATTTGTGAAAATACTAAAAGATTAGACATTTTTATAATTTTTAAAGGTGATGTCATTGTTGTTAATCACTTTAACCTCTTCAATAATCTGACAATCCAATTCGTATTCTTAGATCCTAAAATTTTACTCTCATCCCAAATTTGTTCAAATATACAAAGATCGTGTATTAATTCATAATTTTTGCAATATTGATACAATCGTGTTACCTAACCCAAAAATTGAGTATAGATACAATTAACTCAATTTTCTAGCTAGTTTGTATAATTTATCCACTATTATACATGAATTAAGCTAACTCAAAATATATATTATAGGGGGCGTTTGGTTCAAATTTCATAATGAGAATCATAATGAATATCATTAAATGGGTTAATGAATGAAGGAGTTGGGATATTTAATGTAAGTAAGGGAATGATTAACTTATTTTAATTTTAATTGAAAGATTAGAATAGTTAATGAAAGTAAAAAATGATTAATTTACATTCTTTCATTTACACAATGTACCAACTACCAAACATAAAGACTCAAAAATGAATCTCCCATCGCTACTGCCTCAAACGAACCTGGTAAATTCTAGAGCAAAATTTTTAAATAGCCATTTTTACTTAGTAAATTATGTAAATAGTCACTTTTTAAAAAAATAATGTTACTAGCCATTATGAAAAAAAGTACCACAATGCCCTTAATTTCATATTTAATATTAAGAAATATTATATATATATATATATATAATATTCATATATCAATAAGATTTGGGGAAAAAAGATATGATTTTCTCTCTCTTCAATCTATAACCATCGTTCTCTTCCCACTCGCGTCTCTCTCATTTTCAATAGGTGTTTTATCATTTGGAACAAAACTACCATTAGCGAAAATCAAAAAGCTATGATTTTTGGAGATTATCATGATTGTTCATCTCTGTAATCACCGTTTTAGCGATAAATTATCTGATGCAAACTCAAAAATTAGGGATTCAATGCGAGTTAGGCGATTTTAGGAAGTTTTGTTGACATCGTGTGTGTTGTTTTTTTGCGTCAATAAGGTATGATTTTTATGTATCTGTACTCTTTTTATTGATCTAGATATTAAGTTTTTTTTATTCTTCGTTTGGAATTGGTGGAAAAATTGAATGTTCTTTGGTGCACGAATCGATTTCTTTCGGTACACGAGTATTAGAGTAGAATTGTGCATCAATTTATTTGTAATGCGTGGAATACCTATTTTTTATTGTTGCACGATTACACGAATTAGCAGAATAATGAACTCGTGTGTATCTATGGATTTTTGAAGTAGTGCACGAATATACGAATAAATATACTAATGCAGTCGTGTTTCAGCTTAATATTCAACTGCTACACTAGTACACGAATGAGCATAATCGTGTTCTCGTGTATTGAACTATTATATTGAACTATTCATGTACTCGTATAGCAGTTGAATATTAAACCAATGCTTGTTAACACGACTTGAATTACTCGTGTCGTTGCACTCGTGTACTCGTGTTGTATTATAATTTCGATTTAAACACTCTAGTATATAATTTTTCTATTCATGTAAGAATCTTATTTATAGGCTTTGCTATAACATGTAATTTATTATTCTTAATTTGGTGATTGTAGATGAGCCGAACACATATTATTGTTGTTCGTGGAGGTATTTGGAATAGAGTTGGAGACAAGTATGAGAATGAGAGGCAAGAATATGCTCGTATTCCAGGAGATGGCTTGACATATAATACATTGTTAGGTTTGATTGGTAAGGTTATTGATGTGGGAAACAATTCAAGTGGCGTGTACAGTATTATGGAAGCAACAAATGGTAGTAATTTGAGGATGAAAATAACTGATGATGATGATTTGAGACATGTTATGGAAGCTAATGATATACTGAAATTTTATGTGACTCATTCCTTAGATTCAATGAATCCTTTATCACATTGTCCATCTTTGAGTATGCCTAGCAGTAGTCAAACCCGTAACTAATGTATGTTCTTCTCTACTGAATCTCAAATTCTTATTGTTTACTCTAAACCACAACTCAGTCATGTCACCATCATCAAATACTATCTGACGAGATACCACATGATGGATTGACATCTTACTGTATTCTCTGGAAGCCTCGTCAAATGACCAAAACATGAACTCATAAACTCATTCTACCTATCATCATCAGATCTCTTCAAAGTTTTCTTAATCTCTGGAATAATGCTCTCTCGACAATAAAGATTAATTGTGTGATAGACATTAATAGTTGGCCTCCTTTTCCATCTCCAACCATCCTGCATATATAACCATTAATATTATAAATAAACATAGCATCAAATTATCATTGGATCATAATTTGACTGTTACACGAATTCAAGGGTACACGAATGCACGAGTTAATTCACGCGTACTCGTGCAGAAATTTTAAAATGCACAGATACATGATTATGTTGATTCGTGTAGTCGTGCATCATGTTTAAAATCATATAGATATAAAATAATCTGTATTCAAGCACTATTAAATTCATGCACCACTAGATTAAATAACTATTATCTTCGTGCAGCATTACACCAAATGACAAACAAATATTGTAGATTTCTCTAACAATACATACGATTTTTTTGAATTGTGCATGAATTTGGACGTTTATGAACTAAGCTACTTCTTGCAGCAGTTTTATAACTTACTATACACAATCATGTGCATTAATGCACTACTGCACAATCTAACAAAAGAAACAATTTTTTAACTCTCATAGTTTTTGCAGACCAAAGTTACAATCAGCTGCAACACAAAAACAATCCCAATACTAAAAATAAACTGCAGTAAACTAGATCTCCCTACTTGGACTGATTTGGTTTGATTATGCAGCACATACAACTCTAAAGGGAGAAAAACAAACTATATACTCGTGCATCATGTTTATGATAAATGTTGAATTATTACCTCTTCAGGAAATTGTTCGTTATGGGGATGAAGCTGTTCAAAATCATCGTCCGTGATTGTTCAGCAACGGTTGAATCTTGTAGTTTTTTCAATTTTGAGTGTTGAGCCTCGACTTCAATGGCGACGAGATGTATTATTTTTAGTTTGAGCATGAGAAAATATCATTATGAATCAGCGTTCTTTTTATTTGTGGGTGTGATAAAAGATTACTATGAATATGATTTGTTTTTAAATATATTAGGATATTTTTATTTTAGGAAATAATAATATTAAAATACATTATATTCAAAAATTATTTATATGAAACTAAGAGTATTGATGTATATTTACATCTTAAAGGGCTAAAAACTTTATTTTTTTAAAAATTGGTTATTTACATTATTTACTAAGTAATAATGGCTATTTAACCCTATTAACACTTGCAAATAGCCCAAAAGTGGTGGACCAGGGACACTTGGCAACGGCAAAATGAGGGGATGCTATAGGATAGAATTTAGTGTTAATAGGGTTAAATAGTCATTATTACTTAGTAAATAGCCCAAGAGTGGTGGGCCAGGGACACTTAGCAACGGAAAAATGAGGGGATGCTATAGGATAGAATTTAGTGTTAATAGGGTTAAATAGCCATTATTACTTAGTAAATAATGTAAATAGCCAGTTTTTAAAAAAAATAATGTTTTTAGCCTTTTAGGATGTAAATATACATCAATACCCTTAGTTCCATATAAAATCGCCTAACTCGCATTGAATCCCTAATTTTTGAGTTTGCATCAGATAATTTATCGCTGAAACGGTGATTACAAAGATGAACAATCGTGATAATCTCAAAAAATCATAGCTTTTGATTTTCGCTAATGGTAGTTTTGTTCCAAATGATGAAACACCTATTGAAAACGAGAGAGAGGCGAGTGGTGAGAGAACGATGGTTATAGATTGAAGAGAGAGAAAATCAGATCTTTTTTCCCCAAATCTTATTGATATATACATATATATATCTATATATATAATATTTCTTAATATTAAATATGAAACTAAGGGCATTGTAGTACTTTTTTTTTTCATAATGGCTAGTAACATTATTTTTTTTAAAAGTGGCTATTTACATGATTAGTAAGTAAAAATAACTATTTAAAAATTTTGCTCTATTTGCAATCCCTTTTTTTTTGTCCAAAACAAATGTTTCGGCCAATAATTTTGGCCAACCGAAAAAATATATCGTGATACTTTAATTAATATATTGTGATATTTTGATTACCTATTATGACATTTAATTATCTATTGTGACAGTTCGAAACTAAAATTATTTTATCATGCGGTCATAAAGATTCGAAATGGAAAAATTTGAGTAAAGGGGACAATTGAATTTACCAACGAACCCCCAAACAAATCATAGACCCTAAGACAACGGCGGCTAATTTCGAGCAAAAAAAACAAAAAAACAAAAAAAACTCATCATTTGAGTCCCACTTTCCTGCCATTATCCTTAGCATGGGCCCCGCGTTTAGTATATATAATATAAATCTAAATCTAAATCTAAATATCCATTGTAATTGTCAATCGCAGTTGTATAGTAATCGTGCACGTTGGCCCGCCATGTGTGACTTTCGACTTTGGACTCACACATATTATTACTTTAATAATCCATTATTATCTTTTTTTTTGTAAAAGAAAAATCCATATTATCTATAAACACTCCACTAGAATATACTGTCACTGATTTTTATATACTGCCACCTTACAACCTGTCCCGCCATCACCCCTTTCTTTCACTAACTGAGAGAGAGAGAGAGAGAAGATGGAGAGTTTTTTGAAGGAGCAGAGAGGAGGAGAGTCGGTGTTGGACTTGAGCCCAAGATCGACGGTGGGCGGCGGAGTCGAAGATGTTTACTGCGAAGATCGCGCCTCTGAGGATCAGCTCGTCACACCCTGGGCTGTCTCCGTTTCCAGGTGCGACGATAATCCTGCTTTTGCCTCTTTTCGATTTTCTTACTTCTATTTGCTTTCATTTCTATTCTAAGTTCAGCTGAACAACTGAATGTCTTTACATGATTAAATGTCTATAGCACCATTGATCTTACTTTATCTTCCTGCCTTTTCATCATTCGAGATTATGATTTAAATATTCTCTTCGAATCAATTCTAGTTAGTGTTGTTTGTTTGATCTTGATTTGTTGAATCTCTCTCTCGATTGTGTGAAAAGTGGGTACAATTTGCTGAGAGATCCCCATCATAACAAGGGCCTCGCGTTTACTGAGAAGGAGAGAGATGCACATTACTTGCGCGGTCTTCTGCCTCCTGCTGTTCTTTCCCAAGAGCTTCAGGTTTGTTCATTAACTGCAACGATTCCATTCAGCCGATTTCGAATATTTTAACATTTTGCCTGTCTTGTTCCTTACACTTTAATCACCTGTGGCTGTCTGTGGTTCAGGAGAAAAAATTGATGCAAAACATTCGCCAGTATGAACTTCCCCTGCACAAATACATGGCCATGATGGAACTCGAGGTACTTCTGAAATTCGATCTGCTTTCGTTTTCTCATTTCGATCTTCTATTGCGATTTAGCTTTAACCCTCCCTTGCCTTTTAGTAACCCTTTGTGTCAATCATGCTGAGTTGACTTTGGGTAGTTGATTTAGTTCCTTCTCATTAGACTTCTTTTGAGAAGTTGGAGGCTTCTTTTTTTATATTAGGATTGCAACATTTCTTGATTTTTAGTTTTTATTCTGCCTTCTGTTTGCAGGAGAGAAATGAGAGATTGTTTTACAAGCTTCTCATTGACAATGTAGAGGAGCTACTCCCAGTTGTATACACTCCAACTGTTGGCGAGGCTTGCCAAAAATATGGAAGTATCTTCAGGAGGCCTCAGGGTTTATATATAAGTTTAAAGGAAAAGTATGTCTTTTATTTTTACTGTATTATCCTGTAAGCGTATTATATGGACTAGTTTGAACTTGGCAATCCTGGATGCAGAGGGAAGATACTCGAGGTTTTGCGGAACTGGCCTGAGAGGTCAATTCAAGTCATTGTCGTCACTGATGGTGAGAGGATTTTGGGACTTGGGGATCTTGGTACTCAGGTGATTCCTTCGACTCTTGTTATGCAGAAAAACAATAATTAGCATTTAACTTTTGTTTGTTTGATTATAACTTCTATGATTGATGCAGGGAATGGGAATACCAGTTGGGAAATTGGCATTATACACTGCCCTAGGAGGCGTCAGGCCTTCTACGGTGAGCACCCAGAATCGTTCTCATAATTTTAGCCA
Source organism: Perilla frutescens (assembly GCA_026008535.1). Lineage (NCBI taxonomy): Eukaryota > Viridiplantae > Streptophyta > Magnoliopsida > Lamiales > Lamiaceae > Perilla > Perilla frutescens. The sequence continues at coordinate 44,806,905 of BRKX01000001.1, forward strand.
TCTCCTTAATTGTTAGAACAGAGCATCAATTATGGAATTGAATTGAGTGCACATTATCAGCTCCAACATTAATTATGATTTCCCAACCATCATGTCTATTATGATACTAAGAGAAATTCTCCGTGTAGTGTTTGCCAATAACAATCGATGTTGGAACAAACAATGAGCAGCTACTCAATGATGAGTTCTACATTGGGCTCAAACAAAGGCGGGCAACTGGAAAGGTACTTTGTCCCCTCTTTGCTTGAGTCTGATCCAAGTTATATTGTGGACGTAACGTTAACAATAGTTTTTATGTTGTCCAGGAATATTATGACTTATTAGAAGAGTTCATGACTGCGGTGAAACAAAATTATGGTGAAAAAGTTCTTATACAGGTTAGTTATTCTTATTAATGTGTACCCTCATTTTCAGCAGTTCTTCCTTCTATAATCACTGTGCTTGTCATTGCAGTTTGAAGATTTCGCCAACCACAATGCCTTTGAGCTCTTGGCTAAGTATGGCACCACCCACTTAGTCTTTAATGATGATATACAGGTATAAACAAGTTATATAAACTTATTATGTCTCAGGAATTCTACATATATCAACATAATCTTTGTTCTGCAGGGGACAGCATCTGTGGTGCTTGCTGGGCTTGTTGCATCACTTAAGCTTCTTGGCGGTTCCTTGAGTGATCACACATTCCTGTTCCTTGGAGCTGGAGAAGTATATCATCAGCCCTATTACCTTTTCGTTATACATTGGAATCTTTAAAAGAGAAATAATGAGCCAGATAGTAACTAAACTAACCTTTTCATACTTCATAAATTATTATTATGATGATGTACATATAGATGCTATTTGCTTCTCAAGTAGATCAATATTCAATGTTCCTTCCATTATCCTTATAGCTTAGGATTTTCTTACTAACAGAAAATGAGAACCACAACCCTTGCACACTAGGATTAGATACATGTGAAAATACAGCCGATTACCCAAAAGAAAAGCATTCAAGATTACATGCATTGGTTTATGATCTACCCTTTATCCCCATTTCAAAGAATTGTATCTTCTCTTCCCCCATTTTCTTTTCAATCATAGTTGCTTTTAATTGCAGGCTGGAACCGGTATAGCTGAGCTTATAGCCCTTGAAATTTCAAAGCAGGTGAAATATTTTACAAATTTTACTGGAACTATTTCTGATGCTGTCTGCACAATCTAACAATGATGTTTGTAATACATAGAATAAGGCACCTTTGGAGGAAACACGTAAAAAGATTTGGCTCGTAGACTCAAAGGTAATTACTGACCAAATAAATCGTGTAACATTTATCTTCTTCGATCAATCGTTGTTTCTTGGATGATTGCTTCTGATGCAATGGTATGTGTGTGCATTATTTACAGGGATTGATTGTTAGTACCCGTAAGGAATCTCTTCAGCACTTCAAGAAACCTTGGGCTCATGAGCATGAACCTTGCAAGACTCTCTTAGAGGCTGTGAAGGTTGGTTGAATATTTCATGTGCTATTTTCATTATGAAAGTAAATTTGCAAGTACTTAGTTATTATTTTGAACCATTGTTAGGCTATCAAACCAACAGTTTTGATTGGAACTTCTGGTGTTGGAAAACAATTCACAAAAGACGTGGTGGAGGCTATGGCTGCCCATAATGAGGTTCTCTCTCTCTCTCTCTCTCTCTCTCTCTCTCTCTCTCTCTGCAGATGTTTCTATGTCTTCTGCCTGATAATGTTATTTATGATAAGATTTTCTGATTGAATTATCTTTAACGCTGCAGAAACCTCTTATCATGGCTCTCTCCAATCCTACCTCACAAGCTGAGTGCACTGCTGAAGAAGCTTATACTTGGACCCAGGTTAGATGATTGCAAAGACTTAAAACCACATCCCATTATTTTTTGCCAGTGATATTTAACCTTACTATTGGAACTTAACTTTCTTCTTTCTTGATTTGCTTAAGGGTCGTGCTATTTTTGCTAGTGGAAGTCCTTTCGATCCTGTAGAGTTTGATGGAAAACATTTTGTTCCTGGCCAGGTCTCTTGCCTTCTTTTTTGTGTGTTTCAACTTGCAATTCTATCCTCATACCATAAAATTTATGTGCCAAGGATTAAGCTTTCTCTGTATGTATCAGGCAAATAATGCTTATATATTTCCTGGGTTCGGTTTCGGGCTCGTCATTTCTGGTGCAATTCGGGTGCATGATGACATGCTTCTAGCAGCTTGTAAGTATATAATCAAGAAAATATGTACTAGATTGGACACAATTTGTTTCATTAAAATTATTTGGCACAAACTTTTGGATCGAGCTAGGCTAGCCTCATAATTTATTTATTTTTTGGGTTTTTGAAACATAGAGTTCTTGCTTAAGTTTTGGATCGTCTGGTTAGTGGAGAGAATTTTTGTAAGAATGAATTGAACGTGATTTTGTTGAAACAGCGGAGGCATTGGCTGGTCAAGTCACGCAGGAACACTACGACAAGGGAATGATATATCCTCCATTTACCAATATCAGAAAGATCTCAGCTCATATTGCTGCAAATGTTGCTGCTAAGGCGTACGACCTAGGTTCGTTACCTACTTCATTACATTGTATGTTTATTTTGTCGAAGAGGGGATGTTTATGCTGACAAATTAGCTGTATCTACAGGCTTGGCGACGCGACTCCCTCGACCTGCAGATTTGGTCAAGTATGCTGAGAGCTGCATGTTCACTCCAAATTACAGAAGCTACCGCTGAAACATTCGACTCTCGACTCTGCGACGTTAGCTTGTTCGAACAAGCGCATCGTCCGGTATTTTGTTTGTAAGCATGTGTTTGTATCTTTGTATCTTTTGTGGTGTAACCCTGTGTTACATATCAAGTTCCCAGTGTTGTAAGATGTGTATCTATGGGTTTTTTAATACATCTTAATAAAATGTTTTGCTTTCCTTTTACATTGTTTTGTTGCCATATGAAAATTATGAAGTGCTTGTCGAAATTAGTGATAAATGGAGGGATGAGGCATTTGCAATTGCACGGATTGTCACAAGTTTGGTAATCTTTTTAAGGTTATAGTTGGAAGTGTTTGGAGAAGTAAGTGTGGCTTACGAAGAATGGAAAGAAGTATATTCTATTTGATTTCGAAGTTTTCATATAACACTTTGTTCCAATCCTGAATAAGGGAGCAAGACCAAGCCGAGTTTAAAAATCAAGTATCTGAAAATCTTCTTGTTCTTGAAATTTATCGTTTGGGTGTTAAGGTTCCAACTGGTTATGTAAACTAGAGTAGCACCCATATGCAATGAAACAATATTGTTGTTTTTATACTACAAAAAATATATAACCATATCAATATTGCGTTAAATATTTAATAAAATCTATTTGATTGTATAGTGTATATAAAATTGTAGAGATTAAATTTTAACATTCAAGGGTCCATAGCTCAGTGGTAGAGCAATTGACTGCAGATCAATAGGTCACCGGTTCGAACCCGGTTGGGCCCTGTTATTTATTTTCATTTCTTGCTCTATATAATTTTATATATTGTTTTTCATCATTGGCTAATAACGAATACTGTTTACATATTTACACTACATTTGTTAAAATACTTATATTTGGATAAAATAGTTTTTTATTGTTTACACTATATATATATGCATAATTTTATATTTTCCCTGTTATTTATTTTCATTTCTTGCTCTATATAATTTTATATATTGTTTTTCATCATTGGCTAATAACGAATACTGTTTACATATTTACACTACATTTGTTAAAATACTTATATTTGGATAAAATAGTTTTTTATTGTTTACACTATATATATATGCATAATTTTATATTTTGTTTGTAAAGAAATGTGTCACATTTTCTCCGTCCATCTCGTGAGGATAAATTTTTCTGTGTATATAAAGATGAGCAATTGAATTTAATTAACTACAAAGTGTAATACGTTGTTACATTTGATAGAAAAGAAAAGAAAACAAAAAAAAAAACTATGAATGTGACATATTAACATAGCAGCTGGTGTCGTTAACTAAGGACGGAGTCTAGTCTGTCGCTAGATTAATATAATTTTATCAAATATAACGATAAAAAAATATTTTTTTAAGTGGTTACAGATCTTAATTCCCAAATCCCAACTCAGAAAAAAAAAATACAAAAAAAAAACATAAAAAAACTAATACGTTGTCATACATTAATTGATATATATAAAATATATATATGTGATTTCTATTTTCCGCCGAGCTTGATGCCAAAATTCGTTATTTTTGCCATTTTATTGTTGCCCATGTTTCTAAGGAGGATTCTATGCCTCAACATTTTTTGTATCCAACTCCTACGATCAAATTCATTATTTTAATAATATTCATTATAAAAATAAAAATAATTATAATATATAATCAATCATAATTAATATTCATTACTAAAAATTGAAAATTTAAAAAATAGTAACCTTAGGTATGGAATAGTCAACAGTAAAATTAATCATTTACTAAAAAAATTGAAATTAAATACTAAAAAATAACTATAAACTCTAATTGGATATAGTTAACCTTAAATAATAATTGTAAAATCAAACTAAAACAAAAGACAGGAAAGAAAAATCTAATAAATTGTAACCCTTGGTTAATCCATCTCAACGAACAATGAGAATTGTATGTCTGTAATTTTTGCGGGTATATAGCTATAGTGTTATTTTTAATAAATATATGTAATTGTTATCTCTATCTATTTAAGTGCATATATTGTTTGCACATTCTAAAATAGAATACAATGTAATTCAAACTATAGTAATTAATTTAAGAAACAAAAACATTTTAATCCTAGGTAGCTCCTAGCTCAAGGAAAATGTTGAAGACGGAAATATTGATATTAATTAGTGTATAGCTTCTCTTAGGAAATTAAAAATAGAAGCAGCTAGCCCAACTGTCTCTGCGTCGAACCTACTTGTCTAATCGATATTGGGCTTCGCCTAGGTCAAGATTAATGAGTTCTTAGCGACTTACGAAGTATATATAAGAAGACTTCATTTTAGAGAAAGGTGACTACTTTATTATTCGCAAGCAAAACATCGTGCTTCCAGTTTAATTATTATATTTTAATGCATAAGTCATATATTTTTATGTTCAAGTGTATATGAAAGCAACCCAAGTAAAGTTTACGGTGACAGTAGATTGTTTCTTAAAGATTGGGCGATATGCCGCTCAGCCTTGGCAATTTGGTAAACATATCGCGTCTTTCTACTGCTTTAATTTCTTTACTTATGTTCTCGTGGATATTTATTTATGTGTTCTATATTGTTTGTAAGAACACGATGTATATTTGTTTAAGGCACATATATAATGGATTAACAATTTCATTACTGCATATTAATCTTGGAAATCACAAGGATCCTCAACCTTGTTATTGCATTTCTAATCTACGCATAGAGATGGAATTGATCAGACATGATGAGCTGAGACTCCTTGAAGGCTGGCTAGATTGTAGAAGGCCCCCCTCTTGTTCTTCAGGTGGCTATACGTCCCTCTCTCCACCACCTTCCCATCCTTTACGAAAGCAATGGAGTCCAAGTTCTTGATGGTGTTGAGGCGGTGCGCCACCACCACCGTCGTCCTCCCCACCATCACTCTGTCCAGCGCCTCCTGCACCACCTGCTCCGACTGCACGTCCAGTGCACTCGTCGCCTCATCCAGCAACAGAATCATCGGGTCTCTTATGATGGCTCTTGCTATTGCAATCCTCTGTTTCTGCCCTCCCGATAGCTGCACCCCTCTCTCTCCGCATTCTGTCGAGTACCCATTCTTCAGCCCACTACACCAATCATCATCATCATCATCATCATCATCATCAAAACTCAAACGACAATCAAGAACTAATTAATCAATTAATTACCAGATGAATTCGTGTGCATTGGCTGCTCTGGCAGCCTCCACCACCTCATTTTCCGAGGCGTCGTGCTTTCCTAATCTTATGTTGTCGCAGATGCTGCCGGAGTATATCACCGGCTCCTGGCTAACGAGGGCCATCTGCTTCCGGTAGCACTCCACGTCTAGTAGCCTTATGTCGACTCCGTCGACCTTCACGGAGCCGCGATCAACGTCGTAGAATCTCTGAATCAGAGCTATAACAGTTGATTTCCCGCAGCCGCTCGCGCCGACTAGTCCGATGCTGGTTCCTGCCTTCACTTCCAAGCTGAAATCGCGCAGTACAACCGTCTCCGGCCGCCCCGGGTACGCAAAGTCCACCCTTTTCATCTCTACGCCGCCGCTCATCTTCTCTAACTTCATCCCACCATTGACGCCGTCATTGTATGATCCTGAGATCGGCGATTGCCGGTCTAGGATTGCGAATATGGACGCTAAAGCTGCCGATCCCTTTGCAAGATCAGAAGTCATGCTCCCGGCTTCCGCGACCACTTTTCCGGTGCTGACCAATATGAAGAAGGTTCGAAACACGTCTCCTGATGAGATCTCTCCTCTGTTAACAAGCGTGCCGCCGTACCAGAAATCGAGAGCCCAGCAGATGAAGGTTAGTCCTTGAGCTGATCCAATGCCGATCCCTGCAAGCAGTGCTTTCTTCCTCGCCTCCTTCCTCGGCTCGTCTTGAGCTTCGTCGAAGATCTCTAGAACCTTCCCAATGCTGCCGAATGAGGTGACGATTCTGTGGTTGTAGACTGCTTCGGCTGCAATCTGAGTGCTCTGATGCTGTGCCTTGACGAATTTGCTGGTGATGGTGGAGAGTATGACTTTCCTTATGTAGAAGCAGAAGATGGTGAGCGGCTGCACCGCGATCATGACGAGGGCGAGCTTCCACGCCACGATGAGCCCCATGACCATGGCGGTCGTGACGGCTGATGTAGTCTGGATGAGCAGAGAGACTCTGTCTGCGACGAGGGACTTCACCATGGAGGCCTCGTTGCTCAGCCTCGAACACAAGGCTGCGCTGGAGTTATGTTCTAGGTCGAACCAAGCCGTTTCGAATGTCAAGATTTTCTCGAGCATTTTGAGGCGGATCCTTCTGGTTAGGCACTCCCCCATGTAGGCAAAATTGTAGTGTTGGCAGAGGTTTAGTATGATTGAAGCGAGACAAAGTGAGCTGAAAATGAGAGCATATCTCTCTACACGAGCTTGCATTTCAGCATGGCTGGAGGCGAAGAAGGCGGAGATCATGCCACCAATGGTGAGGGCGTAGATAGGCTGCACGGTGCCAAAGAGTACAGCGGAAAGGCTTCCGATTAGGCCTTGCTTCCATTCAGGGGAGTTCAAGGAAAGCAGCCGCGTAAACGAGGGAGAAGGGTACGGTGGTGCTGGTGGAGTAGTAGTATTATTACAGAGTTGTAAAGGTGAAGCCAAGGATGCAGGGCTTGATCTTGCTGTGCTGCTCTTCCTCCCTGCGCTCGAGGAGACACGACCGCCGCCTTCGAGGGTTTGCTGATCTTGGTCTAACACACTGATCTGCCTCTGCAGTTTGGCTAGCCTTGCGTAGTGGCCATTCATCTCGATCAGCTCATTGTGTGTGCCTATCTCAACTATGCTGCCACCACTCACCACTGCAATCGAATCCGCATTCTTGATTGTTGAAAGCTTATGCGCCACCACCTTCATCATCACATGCAATTCACATGTGTATATTATAACCAAATTACAAAACATATATCCCAAATTAAATATATATATATATATGACAATTTATATGTATGTATGTATGTATGTATGTATACCAGTGTTGTTCTGCCCATGGAGGCTTGATCGAGGGCGTTTTGAACGAGCTTTTCGGATTCGGAGTCGAGTGCACTCGTTGCTTCATCAAGGAGAAGCATCACCGGATTTCTTATGATGGCTCTAGCAATCGCAATCCGTTGCTTCTGCCCCCCTGAAAGAAGTGCTCCTCTTTCCCCAATCTATACACACACACACACACACAAACAAAATTTTATTTAATTAAAACATTATACATACATATGTAACATGCACATATATATTTAAATCATGTAGCTAGTATATATATAGTAATGAATTGAATTAGAATATTACCTTAGTCTCATAGCCTTGTGGGAGCTGCCTGATGAAGTTATGAGCATTTGCGGCCATGGCTGCAGCAACAACATCATCCATGGTGGCATCGAGTTTCCCAAACATGATGTTTTCCTTGACTGATGTCCCAAACAATGCATGGTCTTGGCTCACCAGCCCCATTTTCTCTCTCAACCATTTCAACTGCAGCCTTGTGATGTCCACGCCGTCAACGCGCAGGATTCCTCCACTCGCGTCGTAAAACCGTTGGACTAATGCAATCGCAGTCGATTTCCCGCTGCCGCTCGCCCCGACCAGAGCTACCGTCTTTCCTGCTTCGATTTTAAGGTTGAAGTCGTCGAGCACCGGACTGTCGGGCCGAGATGGGTACGTGAATCTCACGTGCTCGAACTCCACTTCTCCTCGTATCTTGTCCGGTACTAGTCCCTTTCTGTCTTCGCCGTCGATTTCTGGGGCGCGGTCGATTCTCTCGAAGATTCTAGAAGCTGCAACTGAAGCTTCCGTGAAGTACTTCACTTCAGGCAGTGCAACTCCCAGGGCACTGCAATATGCATGCATGGTATAGTATATAACTATGTATAAATTCTTCAAGTATATATATACACACACATGCATGTCTCTAATTGAGAATGCATATTAACTATATCTAGTTAATTTATATGCAAACATGCATGGAATAACTGATGAATGATTGTAAAGTAAAGAAAGACTTTAATTCTGATCAGAAAACAAGACTTTTGGTGAAGTTAATAGCTTATGCAAGAATGTGTGACTTAGCTTGCTTAATTAATTATAATATCTGTGCACGCATGTCTCATCTTATAGCCTTCGTGAGTTAAAATAAATTAAGTTCCAAAAAGTGCATTATATGCTACAATAAATTAACATTGATTCAATATTAATAATCTCCAAATATATAAAACATTCAAAAACAAGAAATTAAATTTTGATTTATGATGATCAAATTCAAAAAAAAAAAAAAATGCAATGAATTAATGAACTTACAGCCCACCCAAAACAAAGGAAACACCGGCGGCATAGATTCTCCCTCCAGTCTCTCCTTTATACATGATGAGGCGGCTGCCATACCAAGCAAGCAAAGCCCAAATTGCAAAGGAAAGGCCAGTGCTGCCGATAGCGAGGCCTTTGGCGATTCCTTGTTTGATTCCGAACTTGTTAGCTCTGTCCAAAATGGAACCATACTTTTGAATGATGCTCTTCTCTGCTGTAAATGAGTAGATGGTTTTGATGGAGCTCAGAGCTTGTCCTACTACAGAGTTAGCTTTGCCATACTCCTTGAAGCTCTCCTTGGAGAGATAAAGAAGGTATTTCCCGTAGATGAGCCCCGGTATGATCAACAGCACCACCGTCGGGAAGGCCACTACCGACAACCTCCACGAGAAATAGGCCGAGAATGCAAGCCCCGACACGAACACGGACATGTTCATCACAAATATGGGCACCTAGTACATATATATATATTCAAGGCTCACGAGCTTAATTAATTAATTAATATATAATATACGTACCTTCTCGCTTAGCACTTCTTGTATGAGAGAAGTGTCTTTTGAAATGCTGTTTATGATCTCGGAAGTGGTTGCTTCTTGTGAATCGAAGAACCCTACTTCTTGCCTAAGCACGGCTTCCAAATACTTGTATCGGATCTTCAAAACTTGCCTTTCGCTTGTTTTGCTCCAGCAATACCCTTCTGCAATATTTGTATAAATTTTTTTTTGAATAGCTGTTAATTACTAATTGCTAAGTTATTAGGCGTATTAGTGAAACATAACTGCTAATTTGATTAGGGTTTGGAAAAATAATTAATTAGGGTTTTTATAATTGTATATATGTTCTTAATTTGCTGATCTACAAAGGAATCTCATTGTTAATCATTTGGTTCCCGATCTCTTTTGATATCTTTTATTTTCTTTTGTGTGTGAGTTCAATTTTAGGTTATATCTCATGCAATTAAATTAGAGTTAGACACTAGGGGGGCAAATTAAAGCCAATTCAAGATGGCCCAGAAAAAGATTCCTTGTCTATCTATTAAGAAATTAAACGTCTAATAAAAAAAAAATACTTCAAGAAGAAGAAGTAAAAGACATGAAAGATGAGAGAAATAATTACCCATAAATGCTACTGCCATAACTGCAAGTCCCAAGTAGACAAAGTATAAGCTGCACTGTTATCAGGATCCCATGAAACATATATATGAGAAACTAATTAAATCATATAATTAATAATAAGAGTAACAAAACATCTAGAAAAGAGAAATTAATTAGCTAGAATAATATTGTTATGATTTGAGATTAGTATATAGTAATTAATTAACCTTTTCAATCTCAGACATGAAATTGGCACGATTATCATGAGGTGAGTTGCCATAGCCCAAACTGTTGAAAAGGCGGCTAACATAAACAAGCAAGCAATTTGTTGACATTCCATCTCCAACAGCACCAAATGTGCCCAACAACATGAGCAAAATGTCTAGCCAGTCAGCATATCTGAAAATGATTGTTAGTGAACTCCTCCCCCTCCTCCTCCCCTTCTCATCTGCACCCATCTCTCCTTTCTCCTTCAACGTCGTTGACGACGACGAATTTTCTGGCGAACACATTTGAATTAAGCTTAGATTTTGGTAGTGTGTGATTACATATAGGTAGCAAGAACTGGCTAGTTAACCCTTGGTTTTTCTATATTGTGTTGAGAGGTTTTATGTATGAATAAGTAGGCAAATTTGAGCTTTGAAATGAGCCCTACATGATGACTAGTCAAGATTAATAAAATGTTATTTGTGGATTGGTGGAGGTCACTTTCAACACCACAAAACTCTAATGTAAGTAGGGTTTCCAACAAAGATGACTATGACCTGTGTCTTATTGCACCCTTTTTTTGGATGTTTCCTTTTTAATTATCTTTCTTCTTTCCCATTTTTATCTCTTTAACTTGCTTTTTGGTTAGTTGGTTTATGCCAATTGTGAAGTTGCTTTGATCAAGCTTTTTGTTCTTTAATTAGCTAGGACAGTTTTTGTATTCAATAATCTTTTCTTTCTCAATTTTTTTTTATTTAATATTTTCAAAGTTGGTAAAGGGCATGCATTTACCGAAAAAGCCTGTTGCATTTACTGTTCCCCAGTCAATTATGTCCTCATATTTCGCCATTTTAATTAACGGATAAAATATTTAAATCTAACATGCTAAAAGTAGAAGGTATATTTAACCTATTGTTTAGCAAATTAGGGTATGTATATATATAACCAGCTTTATTTTCTAGTTCAAGGTTAATGAATTAATAGAGCAAATAACCAGCATTTACTAATCAAGATTGTAAATCGAATAATTAATGGGGATGAATGGGTTTTTGGTAGAACTCACTATATATATATATATATATATATATATATATAGTGTGTGTGTGTGATCCTATCTTATTTCTAGGAAATTTTAGTTTGCGCAAGCCTAATTAATAACCTTTTGCAAGCTACTAAAAAAAAAACCTTTTGCAAGGAATATAAACCGCTAGATTACTAAATATTATGCATGAAAAAAAAAATCATCTCGAATATATTCAAAGAATATATTCTAGAAATAGTATAGTATATATGTTAAAAATTAAAGCTAGCTTCACATAAAACTGACATATATATAAATATTTGAAAAAATAGGGGTGTTACCCTCCTTCCTCGTACTACACGTTATTGAGATCCCATCAATCATAAATCATAATGTTTCTTTTGATCTAGCATGCATGTTACTTTTTACAAGTTGCAATCTTTTTGTCACCAAAAAATTACTCTAAAGTAGTTATAAATGTGATTCGCATTTATCCACAGTCCAATCAGATATCATGATTCGAAATTATTTGAATGAGAAATAAATTAACTTAATTATCTGAAGAAAACTAGCTACATTATTTCCTCTCAATTATGAGAGGTAGCTATATTCTATTACTGTTCTGTCAGATATTCCTTTTTTTTTTTAGAAGTTTGGGTCAAATTAAGTTGAAAAATGCACAATTTTATTTATTTATTTATTACACATATGCAAGCACGCACACACACACACAATGTTACCTTCAATGACTAGAAGTGGATTCAAGGAGCCTCTGATATAAGAGTGAGGTTAGAAGTTCGATTCCGGTCACAAATATCTCTCCCTCTCCTAATTCATAGAAAAAAAAAAAAAGATGATATGAAAATTTATTTAATTAAGATGATATAATATGACAATTTAGTAGTAGTTAGTTAGTAAGATCACCAATATTTGATATATTTAATTAAGATGATATAATATGACAATTTATACAGAAACAATTCTCATATACTAATTAAAAATAGAGTCGTCCAATTAGAAGAGCGAATGAGGAATTATATTCAGATTCTGCATATCCACTAACTTGATAAAATTAATGTCGTTTTAGGTACACTAGGAATCAGAGGAGATATTAGTGTAGCTAATTGTAGCTGCAAATGAGATTTTGTTGCTAACTAATACTTGTTTATATATATATTGGGTGTTGGAATATTAGAAGAAAATTCACCTTTGCAGCATGATTAATGGGTTGGCAGCATATCCTTTTCTGATCTTACTTTTCAATAAAAACTATTTTTTTAATTGTTGGGGTCTCTCTTGTCCACCCCCCTTTCTTTCTGCATTATTGCGCACTTATTTAATTAATTTTGTGACCATTCACAAAAGCAAGATAAACAGATTTAAAGGGGGGATCGAAAAACTTGCAAAAATTTAGATTTAATTAGTACTTTCTTTTATTTGATTTCGTGTATCTTTTTAGAAGTATGGTGATCATTTCTTTAGCTAGAGTGGTCATCTTTGTATGTAGGAGGCTTAGACAAATTAATTATACCGGAAAAGGCGAAAAAAAAGGTGAGATTTGAAATCTGATTATCTAGAAAAACTTTCTTTTTATAAAAGGTTATTGGATGAATTTTTTGTTTGGTCGGTGATATCTAATAAAATAAAACAAAAAAGTTATATAGTTTATATTTTTGGCTGCCAAAGCTTTCTTGAACTTTTTTTAGAAACCATTAATTCCAATTTAATCAATAAACACGCATACATATACAATATATTGATGGCTTCCAGATCATTCCCAGCACGATATAATATTCACTCATTTTAATCGGTTCAAGAAATTAGCATCAATCGTTTTAGTCATATGTTTCATTCAATATGCAACATGCATGAGATACTAATATTGTTTACTCCTAATTTAACATATCATAAGTTGGGAGAAAGAAATGTTTCGTAAGAAGTGACATATCATATATATATATAAGAAATTATAAATAAAAAAATGATAATTTGTTAATTAACCATTTTTTGTTTCCCTTAACAGTACCATGTTGAGAAAAGTCAGAATCATGGCTAATTTAAGTACGATAAAACAAGTGCTTTTTCTAAGAATTGTAACTTTAATCAATTTAACATAGTGATATCTTTCCAACTAAAAAACCTTATCATAAAAATGGCATTAATGTGAATTTAGCTCGATATTTATACTCAATTAATATTTTCTTTCTTTAGGAAAAATGGAAAATTTTCATTAATATATATATATATATATATATAGACATATCAGTACTCTCAACTACCCATTGAATTAAAAATTAAGAATGACATGTTTGTAATTTAAAAAAAGAAAATCTATGAAAGTTCAAGTTATCATTACAAAATTAGTAATGAAGTTACAAATGTTTACTACAATAAAACTTCTATATAAGAATATTATATATAAAAATAACCATCTAAGTAATAAAAAAGTTATCGTCCCAATTTGGAATCAGTTATTATAAATAAGAATGAACTCTAATTGTAATATTCTAGTGATTTTTTAGGATCATTCTTAAGAAATTTACCTCCATATTGTAATAAAATGATATTAATTAAATTTTAAATATATTTAAATATCTATATAAAATATCTATAATTATTTAACTATGTTACATTACACTTAAGATAATATGAAATACATATCTAAAGTTGCATATGATACATACATTTTTTTAAACATTTCCTAGATATATAGTACATGAATGAATCTTTTAAATCTAATGTGTATATACAGTATACATGAATGATGTACGTACATTTGATTTTTTAAAATTCATGATTCTTTTCTTTTTTAGGGAAAAAAATCATAAATCTTATTTATTTTTTAAATCACATGTTTTAAAATATGAAGAGACACATTTTTAAGTGGCATATAATGTATATTAATTTTTTTAAAAAATTATAACTTTTATACGTAAATCTACATTCAAGAATAATTTCCTATTGTAATATTTCTTTATGATCCCAATGATATAATTCTATAGAGGTTTTGCTTAAGTAAACTCTTTACAAGAGGAATCTGATCTTTAAAAGGAATCTCATCTTTTGATTTTGCATAGCATAATAAACAGTAGTGTCTTATAATTTTTTGAGACTCTTTCCAAAACAATAACATATAAAAGAACATTTTCTGACAAAAGATGGTATATTAAATGTCAAATACAGTAAAAGCTTAATTAATTATATGTGAATTAGAATAACTATTTACTTTATAGGCACTAAACTGGTTGCCTGTTCAAAATAGAAACCTAAAATTTGTACAATAGATGATGCGACAAATATAGGGCTAATTTAATATCCTCAATAATCCATTTGTTTTGTAAATTAAATATTGTATAGTACAACCTAGCTAATGTTCTCTTCACTTCTGTTCCAGCAGAGAAATCGGTCAATTAATATTCCTTCTTATAAGTATTTTTTGACAAATTAATTAATATTGTATGGAGAGTTCTAACATAAAATTGTAAATTAAAAGTCGAAATGCAAAGTTTAATTAGAATGACTAGAAAGTGAGATGGTCAAATTGACTAATTAATTCAGAATCAATGATATTTTTGTATTTAATTAAAATTTTGAACAAGCATAAAATTACAATATATTCAATCCAAATCTAAAATGTATTGCACCTAGTTTAGGTCCATCATTAATATTCTTTTCCACAGCAAGATTTTACTACAATTATGGTCAGATATATTCAAATGTTTTAACTTATAAACACAGACCGAATTGTATTCTCATGTGACATAACAACAAACAGTAGCATATACTTATCAATTCTAAAATTCTCTCTCTCTCTCTCTCTCTCTCTCTCTCTCTCTCTCTCTCTCTCTCTCTCTCAAGAACTACCTGCAGTTGTAGCTAAAATAAAAGTACAAGCATGAGAACATACCGATATATGTAACTCCTCATAAAGCCAATATATGTCAACTCTTCAATTCTCGGCCGTATTAAGTATTAATGAATGGTTTTAATATAATTAAGATTTATATATATATATATATATATAGAAAAAAAAATATAGTGATCAAAATATAAGGCCTCATATATTTTGTAAATGAAATTGCTCGTATATATACACTAATAAGTGAGACGCATGTCGTACAAATATTCTGCAATAAGTGCTCGATCGCAAAGAATTTAGCACATTTAAAATGCCAAGGAAAATATTAATTCATTTAATTAGTGACTCTCCTGTTGAGTCTTAGATGCCTAAACAAATTGCATCTACACTTTAATAATTCCTGTCCTAGAATCTTATCGTAAATTACATATTCTTTTAAATATATAATTAATCCACATGTTTTAATGAAAAATGTTGTTACATATATAATTACCGCCGACCATGGAAAAAATATATTATAATGCATGTATATAATCGATCGATCGACCAGCTTTAGTGCTTTTTATTTCTAATAAATTCCAAAGTATTTTTCGTGGCTCTAGAGTTGTGAAGATCTTGCTAAACGACAGATATATCGTACTACTAAAATTTTGTAATTTAAAAATGCTTAGTAATTAACATGTGATGGAACGTGTTAATTAATATCATTAATGGAGTTGCTAAGCTTAATTATAACAAATGTATTGCTCTAATCCCCATTATATCAGCATGTATAATACTTTTACAATAAAAAATAATCCCAGTTTGTTAGTGATCTCTCTTCTCAAAAAAGTGGTCAAAAAAGTGTTGAAAATGAATAAAACTTTAATCTGAAAGAATAATAAGGCCTCAGCTTACTTTTAGAAACTGTTAATTACGAGTGTTTTATGACATGTGCTAGTCTAGCAAGCTAGCTAGTTATATAGTACATGAGAAGGAATAACGATAATGTCCTAACACACTATTAATTTGATTTAATAATCTTTCTTAATTCTTATTTTATGGATGAAAGCCAAATGTGTTGGAAAGTTTTTTGACGCGCATAGTTTATTTCCACCATCCATAATTGGCTACTTAGCTAGCTTTTTTCTCTTCTTGCATTTTGCATTTTAACGGACGACTTACTTAAATATTAATTTATTACATTTTTGGTATGTGCGTGTTATATTTCATATTTCGCTATTATTAATGTGGAGAGTGCACATTCATTGATCGAGTATTATATATATCTTTGTATTGGTTCAATTCGCAGCTTGACATTATAATTGTACACATAATGTGCATATTAATTATAACTGAGTGACATATGAAATATATAACAACATAAAAATGTAATAGAGAAATTGAACTTATAAATTATATTTTTATGGATAGATTTTCTTTTTTGAACTTATAAATTATATTTGTATTATAAATTGAACTTATAATTAAGATTATTATCCACTTGTTGTCCAGTGGTAGGGTGATATATTTTGGGATTAGGTCACAAGTTCTAATCTGATCACCAACATGTGCATTTAGGTGCGAGCATGTCACGCCTGATTTTAATTTTAAGTATAAGTATTATGTATGATTTGCAGGTTACTATATAGGAAATGAGTTTACTCAGTGTGTAACCTTGAGTAAAGACTACTCATTTAAAATGAAAGAGTAATAGTTTCGAAAATCATGAAGTATATGTAAATTATGGGACGAAAATTAATTGGACAAATGAGTATAATACATTAGGACGGCTAATTAATTTAATATAGGTTAATAAGGGTAATTAAATTAAAATGTTGTGAAATCTCGTACGGTCATTAAAAGAAAATATTGAGCGGTCTCCATTCCCAACAAAAGGAAATTAAAGCTCTCACCCACGTGTAATTTGGCCATGTCATTTGCATAATTATAATATGTAAGAGAAAAGCAAGTGTGAACCACAAAAAGGTTAATTCATAATGGAGCTGCAAATTATATATAATTTGCTCTTCTAGAATATGTGTGTGTGTGTGTTGCACACCAATAACTAAACTAAATAAAGGACTTAAGTAGTAATCTTTGGAGTTGGGATTGAATGACCTAATCGTGGAGTTGTATAGCTTGGTGAGACTGAAGATTTGGAGTTCACATCTCACAAACACTGCTAGTTGTAAGTATGTCACTCGTGATTTTCCAAGTGTGCAAACAGTGCTTAATTCATTCCCTATTCCAACTATCAAAATTATGATATTAATTCACATTTTTTAAAAATTTCATTTTCTAGTGTTATATTTTAATTAGAGCTGATTCTACATAATTATAATCTATAATTACATTTTAGCATTTTATTTTTATTTTTAGCGAATAATTGATTATTAAAGTTGAATATTTCATAATTAAATTTTTTTTATTGATACTGTTGATTAGGGCCGATTATGTTCAATTAGTTTTTATTTTTATGATAATTATTAAACTAAAATTTATACTATTGAAAAAAATGATAAATTTATTAATGGGAACAAAAGAGGAAAAACACGGTTTAAAATAGAGAATTTCATCACGTTGTCTGTTGTCTGCGTCCACAATTCCGCAGGTAATTAATGTAGGTGGAAAATGTAGAAGTAAGAGTTAATTAAAAAATTGGAGTTGTGCAGTGGCCAAAGACTTCCTACATAATGTACAAACAATTCTTGTCAATTCTTCCTCCATCTCAATTATATAGTTAATTTTTTCTTAACACGTAAAATAAAAATATTTATGAAAATAAGATATTAAAGCTAAATTTTCAATATTATCTTTATTTCAGATTTATGACTTTCAAAAATTTAAGTGGTTAGTTTTTTTTTTAATTTACAAGACCCAACAATGACATATTTGTATATTAATATGAGAATTAACACAATTTAATTATAGTAATGAGACTATATAATTGAGACGCGCTAAAATAATAATAGAGACTATATAATTGAGACAACGGAGTATTTTTCTAGAATTAATTTAGGGTGAAGAGGTCACCCATACAAAACATAAAATTAAGAGTCCAATTTAAGGTGCCTGCACTCCGTGTGCGCCCAATGGAGTGCATGCGCCAGATAGTTTTTTTTTTTTCATTTTTCAGTATTTGTTTTTGTATTTTTTCTCTAAAAGTATACATCTTAAAATAGGATCAGTGAATTATAAAATTAAAGTGAATTAATTTATTAATTTCTCTTATATAAATTTAAATATATATGCTCTAAAATGAAATTGGTGAACTCTAAAATTAAAGTGAATTAATTTAAATCCTAATTGGGAATAAAAAGCCTCAATTTACATATATTAAACTATACTGGGTTGTAATAAACGCATATAATTAAAGTAACAGGGTGATACTTTTACGGTAAATACTGATATTATTTAGTGGAATGAGTGATGATATTTTTTTCTGGAGTAATTATGTCTTTTTCGGAGTGGGGCGGACCGGATCAACCCGACCTGCATCTAGCCCACCCATTTAATGGTTGTATGAGCCTAATTTTGAATTTTAAAGTCTGATGGAAAACTTTGTCATTTTGATTATATATAATTTGAACTTGGTTTAAAAGATCGTATGATAAATTGATAGTAATTTTTGCGGTTTTGGACATTTTGAAGATGGGTTTATGGTGTTGGTTTCTTAGAGACATAAATTTGATTATTATGTTGATCGTTTTTGCTCTTTTCTTTTTAAAATGTTTGTTAATAATTAATGTTGAATCTAGGCATTATAGATTAGGTCATATTTGAAAAACTTCTCTTCACCGTACGGAAGAAAGGGAGATTGACTTCAAAACTAGTATCAGTGCATGTGAATGGAAAATTTTACACTCTCCCCCGGGTATTATTCGAGTCCCGTTACGATACCGCCACGTGTTCCCGTATTTGAAATTATTTTTTCTTTTCTTTGCAGCCGTATATGACCGTATTTCACAGGAAAAGAGGTCATTTAGCTATTAGGACACTTCAACAGTGAAAAGTAGGTAGTGGGTCCCTCACTAGTATCGAGAAATATCGGCAGGGTGCTTTCTGTCGAGAATGGAATATTTTCCAACGACCTTTTCATGTTGGCATTGGCACAGGGATGTAGAACCGGCCATTTCCGTTTGCATCGACTGTTTTCAGAATTTTTCAGCAAATCGTCAGGCTTAGATTACTTTGGTTCTGTCATCGATGCGTGAACAGTGTGAATGTTAGACTTTGGCGGAATTGTAATTTTTGGCGGAAATTTTGAATTGGTTTTATATTTTAATTATGTCGTCTTCTCAAATGCGCCTTTATCCCCAATTTTGAAAAACAGAATGTTCTTCTTTTTGCATTGGGTCTGTTGAATTTTGGCTTCTTAGTACGTCGTCGGTTTGATTCCGTCAACTGGGTAGCTTCGAGATATGTAAATTTTCATGTGTTTGTGTCCCTATTTTAGGGGGTGATTTTTTAATGTATTGTTAGGGATATTTTTATGCATTTGATGGAAGGTTATATTCTAGGGGTTTTTACTAGTCAGAGTTGTTAATGAAGCGATTGTAGTGTATGGCGGGCCAAAATGTGGTATGAATTTGGAAGTTGAACTCTTGATTGAATTTGCAAATTGATTTTGAAATTTGACGGGTGCCCCCTGTTCTGGTGCTATTTGTTGGGGATTGATCTAAACGGTTATATTTTTCATGCTTTCCCTTTAATGTTGATTATATTGGGAGGAACACTAGAACATGAAGTGATTATATTGAATGCCCAAAAATTATTTGGATTAGAAAGCTTAAATTGAGTGCATGATTTAAGTTATTATTCAATATGCAAATGTGAAATTTTTGAGAATGAAAAGTGTTTCGTTTAGTCAGACGTTTGACTCTTTGTGCATAAAAGGTCAATTTCATCTGTTGGGATTATTTATGCGAATTATATTGTCTAGAGATTTATGTTGAAGATGAATTTTGACTTGAACGTTTCACTTGAGAATGAGGTATCCTCCGAGGGTAGCACGAAGGAAAAAAAGATAAGGGACAGTCTAGCCGTGAGGTAGAAGCAACATGTTGTATTTCTTCAATGTTAATAGAATTAGAGAATCGATTGGAAATTGAAAATGTTGTCGATAGTCTAGATCAAGCATATTCATTATATTGTGAGTATGGCAGATGTCGTGGGTTTAGTGTGATGAAAGGAGACCAATACTATTTTTTTGGAATAAATCAGCTTGTTGGAAAGAATATGAATGCTCATGTGAAGGTCGGCATAACGACAAACGATCAAAAGGGAGACTAGCAGCATATAGGAAACAGATAACTATTAGTAATTGTAAAGCAAAATTACGGATTGGCAAGGAGAAGGATTTGCCATTGATGGTGCAGAAATTTATGAAAGAGCATAATCACGAATTGCTCGGCACGCGTCAAGCTTATCTGTTACATTCTGCTTGGCAATTGAGTCATGCAAAACAGTCACTTATCGAGGCTCTTAATTCTGGGGGTATCAGAGTTAGCCGGGCATGTCGGTTTATGGAAACTGAAGCCGGTGGGCCGCATAACGTTGGTTTTACGAGAAATGATGCTTATAATCACTTGAATCAGGTTAGGTAGTCAACAAGAGTGGAGAATATTGATACAAATGCACTGGTGAATTTATTTTCCAAGAAATCGAACATTGAGTCATTCTTTTATTGGAACGTGCAATTAGATGATGATGGTCGATTGATGAAAAAAAAATTCAGAGACTCTCGTGCTGTTATTGATTACGAGTACTTTGGAGATGCGTTATCGGTCGACACAGAGTACAAGACAAATTGGTATGGTCTGATTTGTACACCTTTTGTTGGTATTGACCATCATAGGAGAAATGTGATGTTAGGTTTAGGCTTCTTATCCAAGGAGACCACGTCTTCTTTTGAATGGTTGTTTGCTGCCTTTTTAGAGTCCATGCATGGGAAGTAGCCACAGGTGATTTTTTCCGATCAAAGTCAAGCACTAATGAATGGGATTGATGCCACCTTTAAATCCGCGAGTCATCGTCTTTGTCAGTGGCATATTAGCCAAAACGCTCCCTCTCATTTTGGATTCCTAAACAGCAATAGCGAATTCATGCGGCGGTGGTATCATTGCATGAATGAGGTTGAGTCTAAAATGAGTTTGAGGAGTGTTGGGGTTCTATGATCAATAACTATGCTCTCGAGGATCATAGATGGTTTTCCAATATGTATAAGTTGAAGAAAAGGTGGGCGTCTGTGTTCACAAACACTTCATTTAGTGCGGAGCTTCTTGCTACCTCACGAAGTGAGGTTACAAACAAGGTCTTAAAAGATTTATGCTCAACGAGCTCCACTTTGACTGAATTTGTTGAGAAGTACGAGCAGGTCCTGCATGATTGGCATACAAAATAGAGTGTCGACGATGCTCTAAACATCGATACACCGGGACAGTTTGTGAACAATAATCTCTTGTTAGCTTAAGCTGCATACGTGTACACAAGGAATGTCTACAAGGCATTTGAGTCACAATTTGCCCTTTTTGTAAACGTGGTAATAATCGAAAACCCTCCAAATGAAGTTGATGGAATCGATTTGCAGTTTAAGGTTACCTCTCAACCCCTCATGTCAAGGATTCGAGTAGTCCAATTTAACAAGCCTTCGAAACGAGCCACGTGCAGCTGTCATATGTGGGAGATTGAAGGAGTGCTATGCTGATATATACTTAGAATTTATTTTCACATGAATGTGACTAAGCTGTCGGAATGTTACTTCATGCCTCGTTGGTGTAAATCTATGAAGCAACGGCATGTAAATGAAATCGATGACTATTCCATTGCAGATGGTAATGACGCTGTTAATGAAATGGCCTTTGTAAACTATCTGATGAGGCTCACTTTTGAGGTGGCGCACGGTGTGAAAAACCACCAATATGAAAGGAAAACATGTGTAGATAGAATACGCGCTTTGAAGGCTGAAATG
Source organism: Perilla frutescens (assembly GCA_026008535.1). Lineage (NCBI taxonomy): Eukaryota > Viridiplantae > Streptophyta > Magnoliopsida > Lamiales > Lamiaceae > Perilla > Perilla frutescens. The sequence goes on from BRKX01000001.1 coordinate 44,829,064, forward strand.
CATACGATGGTGAACAAAAGTGTTCAATAGAAAAACTAATCGGTTGGGAATTTGTCGGGGGCGAAAGGTGATACAACTCATATTCGGGATCCTAGCTTGTCCAAACATCGTGGAAAGACATCAATTAACTCACATTGGAAGTAAAAGAAGCCGAAGTCAAATCTACGACCCTTTGTTCCAAAGTGACCAGGTATCCATTCTTTCGTTCCTATATGATCAGTTTCATGTGAAGAATGACATTTGTTTAATTTATGCATTGGCACTTCTTTCCAGAGGTCGAGTGTTTTGTTCAGACGGAGACAAATACTCAACCATCTAATGACACCAACGGAACCGATTCAATTTCAAGGCAACGGGAGCCCCATCGTGAAGCTCCTCTGTATAGTGGCGCCCACGGTTCCGATTCCGGCCGGTTCCAATTTGTAACCGCCGGTCACACGGTTTCGAATGGCCGGAACCGGAACCGCACCATGTCATGGCAGTTGCCGATTACGATTTTGTAATCGGAACCGCCGGTTTGGAGCGTTGGCGGTTACCCGGTTAACCACCGGTTTCCGGTTTTGTTTTTTTTATTCGAACTCGAATGGACGATTGGATTTGGATGAACTACTAAGTACTAAATCGACAAAATTACTAATTTACAAGTTAAAAACTAAGAAGTATGACAAATTAAACACAAGTTTATTTGAATTTTGATATTATTATATAACTTTATAATTTATATCTTACAATTTACAAGTTACAACTTTACAACTTACAACTTACAAGAATATTGAGAAATGAGAATACAATTTAATTTATCAAATTACAAATTGTAAATTAATCAAACTATGAAAATATGAAATTACAATTTACAAATTTACAAGTTACAATTTAACACTAATTACAATTTACAAACTAGAATTAACATTTAACAATTTGACTAATTTAGGGGGGGAAAAGAAATAATTGAAATTTGGACTTGCACTTCATATGAAGCTGCCTACGTATCTCTTACCTTGGAATCAAAGCCCTCGTAGTTCATTTTACCTTTTTTCCTTGGTGAGTCTAGAATTCGAAGTCGTCATCCCAATTATCCCCGGTTTGGCTCACTCCTTCTGCTTCACTCTCCGAGCCAACTTCAATGAGCGTGTCATCCATCAAGTCATCCCAATGGTTCTCTTGCTCTCTTAGGTCGGTTTTGGACTCGTCCTTCAACATCATTTGATCTTCGAGGTGATCCGGTGTCAAATTTGATCTCCGTTCGTCCAACATTTAATCAGATTCACTGAAAGCTTACTCGACCGCAACCGTTGATGTCGGGACTCTAAAAATCTCCCTTGCCATAATTGCAAGCAAAGGATACCGCTCTTGATTTCGGGACCACCACTTGAGAACATCAAAATTGTTGGAACCTGCATTTTCATCATCAGGGGGCACAATAGGGTCTTGCAAATACATTTCTAATTCATTTTGACTACGCCTAACACTTTCTCTACTTTAAAATTTTTTTTAGAATTCTTGTAAAGCACTACCACGTGAAGATGAAGTGTTTAATCCTAACGAAAAAGCACTACTAGAACTTGAAGAACAACTTGTTTGACGAGTTATATTATCACCATATTTTATCTCATATTCTCTATAAAGTGAATGTATAGACTCATAAATATCTTTTTTAATTTCTTTAGCAGGTGGCACATATATATTCATACATCCACCATCGGGATCGGATCCTATAAAACTCATAATAGATAAAAATCTATAATACATATCAATCATCTCGTTAGTACCACTGAGTTTAAAAGTAGGATCTAATATTTTTGCAACCAAAAAAATATTAGGCACATGATCAAAATATTTAAGCCATTTTTTACCATGGCCAGAATCATCTCTTGCAAATCGGGCTTATGACTACAAGAATTAAATTTTACAGCAATTAAACAACAATGATACATAAATTTAAAAAATAGTAGGGTAATACACACCGGATAAATCTTTTGTCACATATTGAAAAACTTGTAAAAGCTTCATTAGTTCAATACAATCATCCTAATACGAAGATAATAAAATAAATGATTCAATATGTGTAGCAAAAAAAGAACATAATAATTCACGATATTCCAAAGTTGCAGAAAACATTTCATAAGTAGAGTTCCACCTATTAGGCACATCTAAGTTAAATATTTTAGCATGTACACTATTTTTCTTACAGAATTTTTCCCACCTACGTCTAACTCTAACCCTACCATGAATATAATCAACAGCATCACGAATAGGTTGAATTGAGTTATTTAATATTTTAAGTCCATCTTGAACACATAAATTTAAAATATGAGCAATACATCGAGTATGAAAATATTTACCATGCAAGATTGGATTACATGTTTGAATTAATTCTCTAATACTAGCCGTATTAGCACTCGCATTATCAAAACCAATAGAAAATTTTTTATCAAGCATTTTAAATTGATTGTAAATTTTAATAATAGCCTTAGCAATATTAGCAGCACTATGTTGACAGTTAAATCTCCGAAAAGCAGTTAAACGTTTATTCAAATTCCATGAATAATCAATCCAATACAATGTAACAACAATATAATGACGACAGATAAATTTATCAGACCAAATATCAAAACAAATAGCAATCCTATTAGGAATTTTACTAACAATACTTTTCAATTTCGACCTATATCTTATATGCAATCTTTCAAGAGTCCTATTCATGGTCATTCTAGGCATTCTTTGAGCACCAGAATTATAAGCTACTTTCATAGGACGTTCAAAATTCATGCTATCAGCAAATTGAAGTGTTAGAGATTCTTCACAAATAAAATAACACACTTGTTCCCTAGCAACAAGAAAGTCAAACATAAAGAGTTGAGATGAGTACGGCGTACCTTCACCTTGGCTTTCGACATTTTGACTGCTTACCGATTGGAAGTTGAGTTGCGATTGAGCTTGAGCACGCCCAAGTTTAACTTGATGATTGTTGGTGATGTGTGACCAGTACGTCCTATAGCCTCCTCCGGTGTGAAATTTGTATTGCTTCGGACAATAGTTGCAATACAAATCAAACATACCCGGTTCATTCTTCTTTGCCACCTTTCGGAAATGAATAGTGAAGAGAGCGGATTTCAGTGTCATATTTCTTGTTAGAACGAAAACCTCCGCCTCCTCGGTGTCGAGATCGATGGATGGATTTCCGCCAGTGTTGCTGAAAGCACGAGATTCTTGAGATCGTTGTAGTTCTTCAAACTGGATCCATCTTGCCACTTCTTCGTCAACTTCCATTTGAGTAGTAGGATTGTTGTAAAAACCCCCACCACTTGGATCGTTGTAGTTGTAGAAATGCCACCACTTAGATTGTTGTAAAAACCGTTATCGGCTCCGCCATAGGGATTCACATATTCTTCAGGTTGTTATTGTTGAAATTGAGGGGACGTCGTATCAGCATCATCAGAAATATGTACTCCAGAATGAGTACGATGATGAAGACGTGGACCTTCGAAACTATCAGCAATAGCTTTGCCTTTACCTTTATTAGCTTGACTACCTCGGCTAAACATGATGATTAAGGATGATAGGAAATGAGTAGAAATGAAGAAATGAATAGAAATGAAGAAATGAAGAAATCAAGATAGGAAATTAGGAATTAGGAAGACTTGAGAGTTGAGAGAGTTGAGACTTGAGAACTTGAGATTGAGGATTGAGATAGTAACTTCGTAAGATTGTAACTTGTAAGAAAACTTGAATAAGAAAATGATATTACTTAAATAGAGAGAATTAGAGCATAGAGAGAGAGAGAGAGAGATTGAGAGTTTGGTGTGAGTGAAAATGGTGGAGGAGGTGGGGTATTTATAGGTGAAAATTGAGGAGTGGGGGGGAATTTAAAATTTGAATTTGAAAATTTTTAAAAAAAAGTAACGGCCGAACCGCCAGTTTTGGAGCCCAAACCGCCGGTTTTCGGCCAAACCGGCGATTCTATATCACCGATCTGCCTCCGTGCGTTCCTAACCATTGATCGAGATCACATGAATCGTGATCTCGGCCATTAAAAAAAATAAAAACTGCCGATTTAACCACCGAACTGCCGGTTTCTAACCTGTGGTTTGTGAAAATCCGCCACCCCAAACCAGAACCGGACCACCATTTTACAGTTGACGGTTACGGTTCACAAACCGTAACCGTACGTACCAACTAGAACCGGCGACAAACCGTGTAACCGGCAGTTACAAACCACCGGTCCGGTTAAGTTTGGGCGCCTCTACCTCTGCATTCATTTGATGTATGTTTTCTTAAGACTTTTGCTAACTATTTTGCCCAATGCACATCATTTGTTATGTACTATCATGTTGAAAATGCATACAGGACGAAGAGCCAAGCTTGTCTCAATACACTCAGAATGTGAATCTAGACGAGCCTCTTGATGTGTCTTCGTTTTTTTAAGTATGCGTTCTATTTATTTAGTTCGACAATGTCCATACATTTTTTTTACTTGAAATATATATGAGTGTGAGAGTATTTGCATTTGCCCCTATTTGAAGCCACTATCTGGTCAGTCAATAATCTAATCTAGGGCTGGGCCCAGTAGATCGTGGTGGGTGTAGGGCCCATGGAATCATTATCGGCAGGGATATCGGCAAACTCATCCAACAAACTTATTCAGGTAAGGCATTCACGTGAATGTGTATTGTCGTGTTGTGCTTGCTGTGGTCTGTCGAGACATCATGTTTGTCCAATAATGTATGTTTTCCATGTAGAGAATCTTCCATCTAAATGTATTTTGATTGAGACAATGCATGCTATTCCATAGGCATGTGCTAAAATTTTAGAAAATGAAATTTTTGAAATACACGTAAACATGTGCATGTTATTAGCATGTTACACACATTCTATTTATATTTTTACGGCTCCCAACCCTAATTACAACGCAATAGGCACAACTAAAAAATGGTACCAAAAGCTATACCCCAAGACGACGTTTTTTTCATAGAGCCTTGAAGTTGGTATGTTGAACAAGTTGCTCTGCTCGAGCTAGAACATCAATATTTGATCAGTCAATGGATTCCAGACGATGATGAGGGAAATCTCCGAGTAATTAATAGCATCCGCGAAGTTGTAGAACAACAATTGGAGATTCATTTTTCTAACAAAGAATTCGAAAGTAAGGTGGCTCAATGGGGTGAGAGATATGAAATGTTTTCTTGACTTTTGGATTTTGGGCATCCACGTTCCTATGATGAAGTCACCAACTTCGTTAACTTGCCCGATATCATGTGGCGAAGGGTGAAGCAGGTATATTTACGTTGCATGTAATGTGTCACTTTTGAAGTTGTTATAGAAATGTTTGAAATCACAGGTACGACCTGCGGCCTTGGTGTACAAGAACGAGGGTGAGGAATTCTGGCACATATTGAAGGCCTTGTTTGAATTGAATGATCCTTCGATTGATAGAAATTCTGCTAATTCTGAGACCGGGCCTAAAGTGGATGAAATTGATGCCAATGACATTGACGACGGAATAATTCCACTCAATGCTTTCTTTTTTGTTGGACCCTTATCCTTAGCAGCTTTCTCAAATTCTTTCTTTCTTTTGTCCTTGTCTTTAGATGTACTAGCCAATTGAGCAACCTCAGTTCTTTCTCGCTTCAACCTTTCTTTCTCTTGCACACAGTATGAGATGAGCTCATTAAGAGTCCATTTCTTCTTTTAACAGTTATAACTGACCTTAAATTGACCGAATTGTGCAGGAAGTGATATTAGCACTAAATGCACGAGTAAGTCCTCAAACACCTTGAGCTTTAGTGCCCTTAATTTTGAAGCAATATGAGACATCTGTATGATGTACTCCCTTATGTGTCCCTTGCCCTTATACTTTAGTGAGATCAAGTTAGCTAAAAGCGTACTTGTCTCGGTCTTATCATTTTTCACAAAATGTTTTTCAATTTCTGCAAGGAACTCACTGGCCTTAGTAATATCTTCAGACGTTGTGCCTCAAAAGGCTTCTGGAATGCCATGCTTAATGATCATTAGAATAACGCGATTTGAGTGATCCCACTTCTCAAATTTCCGCTTTTCATCTGCAGAACTTGCATCCATCAGATAAGGGGGTTGCTCAACCCTTAGTGCGTAGTCGAGATCCATGCAGCCCAAAATGATCAAAATGTTTTCTTTTCAATCCTTGAAGTTTGACCCATTAAGCATGAGAATGTTGTTGGTATTAGCAGAAATAGAAGTAGCAGACACCATAGCTGAACAAAGAACGAAACCAAAATTAACTTCCATGCTCACATTAACCTTAACATTCAATCATTAAATTCAAATAAGTTGATAACATCTCGAGGCACCTGCATAACATTAATATCAAGTCTTTGGACAATAATATTAACTTATAAGTGGTCGTCTCTTATAGTGATCAAATACTGATAATAAATCCTGTCAAACAATAGTCTTTCTTTGGGCCGACATATTATTCACATGGACAACCTGATAATTGTCACGTATTTATCACCATAGGTGTTTGTGTATTTTGGCCAAGTATTAACCTTCCTGATGGCCGGTTAAATACCCGCATGAATATACACTCACACAAAAATCTAACACTTTTCATGAACAAATCTACACAGAGAGGTCACTTTGGTGAATCATGTTTCAATTAGTTCACTTCCAATGTTAGACCAAACAAATAGGAACATGAAATGTACCAAATAAATTGAATAATTAATGATCGAAAACATGTATTTGCACATAATACACGTATTACTTAATTATGGGGGGTCCAAAATATTTTCAGATAGTACGGGGCCTTAAACTTGATTTGAAAATTAATTTAGGAAGAATCATAAATTCTTAAAGTGAATCCTAAGTTCGATGCGAGCTCTAGTTTCACTAAACACTTCAATTGACCCCCAAAATATTGACGAATCTCAAAATTGAGAACACTATCAGAAAGCTCACTCCGAGCCCATTAATTTTAATTTCAAGTGTTCGTTATTTTAAATTCATCGCCGAAAAGTCCTGGAATCTCAGCTGCAAGATTGTTGATCGGCGCACAGGGCAGTCTCTGTTCTCGCCTGATCTGCGTCTGAATCGGCTACCAAATGCTGCAAAACCCAAGCCTAATGTGTTCTACACTTAAAGGGCTTTCCAACGGTAGGTCGCACGTCAAAATCAGACATCTGAAGTGACGGGAATCGCGTCTGCAAATTGACCCTGCTGCTGTTGCGCGAATAACGCGATTTCTCAACTTCGCCGTTGAAATTCGTCAGCTACAGGCTGAATCGGTGGTCATGCCATACATCAAAACGTTCATCTCTTCGAGAAGAACAAAGCCCAGCCTTCAATTTTCCAAGATTTTGGCTTGAATGGCCAGAATTTGACCGGAAACGCGACTGATGTCACCTGCGTGGAACAGCAATAAACTCCGTTTTGCATGTTCAAAAAACTCTATCTTCGACCTCCGATTCACATCGATCCACATACCAAAACACTCGTCTCAGCAAGATCGACATTTTCCCTCAACCAATGGACTGATTCATCACAACAATCGGCCAAAATTTCTCTTGGAAACTCATAGCCCCAAAAAACCCCAATATTTTTGGAATTTTCCAGATTTAACAACAACAAAAGCATAAATCCGAAAATAATTCCAGAAATTTGAAAAATAATAAACCATAATGGATCCAAATCAACAAATCCCAAAACATAATCCAAAGATCAAGAACATAAATCGATACTCGATAATCCAACATGATAGGCTCTGATACCACTTGTTGGATCTTCAATTTGGGAGAAGATCCTTAAGAAGTTAACCAACTTCTATCTCAAGACCTCTCATATGGATTATCAAGATCATAACACGAAAGCGGAAGTATACATGAGTCCATGCTTCGGAGATTCTTGTGTTCTTTAGATAGTTTGGATTTTTCAAGTGAGTGACTCCCTTAGTTTGTCTTAGTGAGAGCTAATGAAGGAATATGGCCTCAAGAGTGTGTGTGTGTGAGCCATCACTTGGAGACCAAACTCTACTAATATATATAGTAGTCATTTATTTGCAATTTGTTGAGGCAACAAATTGCAAATCACCTTATGGGTTGGGTTCCACACATTTTAATTCAATGATCATATGATATCTCCTTTAGTCCAAATTAAAACTTTATTTAAATCACTTTAATTGAATAACCTTAAGACAACTTATGCACATTTAATTTAACATATGTGAGTCCACATTAGATTATTTTCCAACAACTTGTTATGATGCAAAAGCTTTGTGTTGGAAGTTTCTTTTGCATAATAAAACTTTTAATTGTTTTTAAATATCAAATAAAATCATCTATTCCGGCCGTGTATTTCATCTCGTGTTTCAATTATTAAATTTTCACCACGTGTCTTTAAATTAGTTTTTTTATTGGGGGTTATTGAATTTTTTAAATACACATAGAAATTAGATAATTGGAATATAAGGTTGGAGTAGAATATATTGTCATGTTAAATACCTCTATTTTTTTCCCTTGCGAACCACCCCAATCACACATGCTTTTTTAATGATATACAACCCCTTTTTTTCACTTTCTTCGATTTAGTGAAGGAATTTTGTGTTGATTGATGCAATATGTATGTAATCACCAACTTGGTGAGGAGGAGTTTGATCTGTCGCTATAATTTTAGTTACATACATGTTTTGTTTTCATTACAATGAAGAATATGAATATCTTTTTAGAGTTCCTTTGCAGAGCTTATAAGTTGAATTCATTAATTGATTAGCATAATTCATGGTAAGAATCTTGAACTAAAATTTCAAGGATAGGACAAGATGCTTCAGATTTGGGAAATCATAAACAGATGCTGCCAAATGTAACAAAAAAAGCAATGCAATACTTTATTTTACAAGTAGAAACATACACACGTGTCAATCTATAGTTGTGTTCTATGTAAATTTTGCTCTAATCATATAATAACCGACCGACAACACATGAGAAGCAAGTTGTGGAAGACGAATCATATGCAACGAGCTCAACCTAGAAGACATTGATGGAATTCAAACTCTTAACTCTTAGATACAATCTCACATGCTCCACCGCTAAGCCATCCCCAAACTTGGCATATTCCATTTATTATTGTACCTGCAAAGAAGAAAACCATTATGGAATTCGAACTGGTAAATTTGGTTTGAGAACAACCATTGCTGAACGTTATTAGCTTTGACTTTGCAGATAAAACGTGCAAGATGATAATTTACAAGGCTAGTTTTGCTAGATAGTAGTTAGTACCTTTCTTTTTTTCTGAATATATTATAAATGAGGACAGCATCAAACTGAAAATATAGGCAGCTTCAAAAAATAATAAATAAACAAAACCTAGCAATAGCAATGTTGATGCCCAATGAAGAATACAATATATCTTTACACTAGTATTTGAACGAATAAAGAATTTAATCAGATTGCACAACATGAATACAATTACAAGAAAAATCCCTCCAAACTCAAGAATCAATTGATTGAACTAATCTAAAAAATAATTCATCCACAGTTTCTTACTTTCAAACTAATCAATGGAATTCAATACTTCACAAAACTCTGCTCCTGGAATCCTTGCCAGAAAGAGAAAAGAATCACAATCTGTATAAATTATACGCCCCCACACCCCGTCCCTGTCCCTACGCCCCCCGTCTATACATCGTATTTCTTGGGCTGCCTCCAATGGGCAAGAGTCCTGGACAATGACACCAGGAAAGAAGAATTGTTTTGAGCCCCTTTCTTCCCATACAAATGTTTTCCCCCTAAATCAGTGAACTTAGCTCCCTTATCTTTGCTTCTGTCGATCTGCATAATTAGCACAAATGCATGTTTAGGATGTTGCAATATCTAATTTGAATTCATCACCAAAAAACAACCAGATGTCGAAGCTGATCTCAAATAACAATACCTTGTGTATCTTCCCATCCTTCAAATGATACCTAATGCCTGACCAGTTGATAGACTGAGAGAAGTGTGATCTCATTGCAGATACAGGATACAGGAAATTGTCGACCAGCATTGCAATAAATACCTGCTCCATTGACAATCGAGTGATTATTCCGGTTGCACTAAGCTATGAACTAAGATAAGAAGCGTGTGAGATTTTTGCATTCATCAGCTACTTTCAGTTCAAATTTTCAAGAAATTGCTCAAACATTGCATTCAGTCTTCTAAGAACACTCTTGTATTGAACATGGATTTAAAACTAGGAATGAAGAAATATACTTACGAGACACCAGTTATAAGATGCAAGCGATAATGGCGGAGCCTCTGGGGACAATAAATTGCACAGCTGCACCTCTATTCTTGTCAAGTTCCACATGGAAAGAAGTTCGATAATTGTACATGTAGCAAGGCAACCCGCCAGCAGCAATCCTGGAAAAATAGAAGCAAAAAAATTAACACATAACTAAAAGTCCAATTTAGAACAAGAGTTCCAGCAAATATTTCAGCAACCGATGCCATAAAACAACTACAAGATTCTATATGCATTAGAAGTGTTGTTTACAGATATACAGTGGGACCTCATAATGCCATTCTGTCTTTCTCTAGATGGAGCATTCTTTAGGAAGTTAACATCTCGAAACATATTCATAAAGACAAACCAGATACGGTAATTTTATCACGAGAACCAAGAGGGAGAACTACTTCCATGTATGTAAACTAAATAATGTATCAGTTATAATCCGCAAAATAAAACAATGATACTAGGGACATGAAAGTAGAAATTAAATGTTTGAAAAGCACACTTCAAGCAGTAAAGTATTAATTAATTGATAAACGGACACTACATACAATGTAATAAGCTCATAAAAACAGTAAGCTGCCTGACTCTGGCCTTTGAATTGCACTAAATACACCACTGTTCACAAGAAGACCCCATAAATTGAGTTCTCATACACTTCGTCCTATCGGATTTATGACATGTATACTCACCAGTAGATGGCAAAACTGCTTCATCAAATGAGTACCCTTGTGAGTGAAATCGCAGCGCTGCTGCCAAATGTATCCCAGACATAACATAAGGAGCAACAAATCCCCATGATAAGTAGCAATGGGTAGAAAATAGTGCACGGTTCATAATCCAGTTGACTTTGGTCGCGTACGATTCTAAAACAAATGTTTGTTTTCTCAAATAGTTCCAATACCTACAAAAATAAATGGTTAGAAAACCAACTGAAGCTGAAATTCCCTTTTTATAATGACCAATTTTCACCGAGTTCTGGAAATGTTAAGGAAACCTGCCAAAGTTAAGATCACTTCCAAGTGGATGGGGGAAAACAGCAACTGGTGGTGATGTGATGAGCCTCTTATGCGCCCCTGTAGACATCAGCAGAAAAATCTTATTCAAAGTGAAGGTGAAATGCTATCGGTTCAGGTAACAACACATCTATTGTTCAGGAATAAATACAGAAATATGTAGCTCACTTGTCTAGGATAATCAATACAGATCATATGCAGTCTAGCCATAGCCATAAACCCAAATTAAATTAATTTGAGATTGAGAGATATGAAATATGTCACCTGCAATGGCAGCAAGAGTCATGTCATCTGAGTAGCCACCATCCCGAAGGTCTGAAACAACATTATGACGATTGGTTCTAAAATCATCTGCATGCATCTGCAACTCAAATTAGTAAGCTTCTTGAAAACATAATAATTTGAAGTTTTTTTATTGCTGAAAATGCTCACCATCATACATCCTCCCCACAAAAAGAATGTTTTTCCACCAGTAGCAAACCCCATAGAACAAGGCTACATTTCCCAAAAAAAGATCAATAGTTAAATGTTTTTTAATCAGAAACAAAATATTATATATATTTGATGGTAAATCAAAGATAATTAGAGCAAACTGACAAGATATCCACCGCCAAGCCAATTAAAGTGACCACCAAACAAGACCACAGGAATCCAGACTCAACTACATTTGGCATGAACTACAACACAAGACTTCAATCCCTGACTAAATTTGACACCAACAAATGTGTGAACTCTTTAAGTTTTTGAACTCATGATGCAACTCTACATTTGATCATTACTTAGCATTGATAAACCAGAAACACAAAAACCAATTAAAGCAAACAGATTGAATTGGGAGGTTGGACATGCTACTAACCTTTATTACTTGACTCGTATGTTCCTTACGGTTTAGACAACCCACTTGACCCTTTTTTTCTTAGATAGCTTAAGTAAACGTTTTAGACACCTCACTTGTTTCTCATTTCACAAGAAGTAATTGACTTCAAATGTCCATCTCAGTTCAAACTAAAGATTCCTCTTGTACATTTTTGAAAGTGAAACAAACAAGCAAAACACAGAAAAGACCAGGAGTCTTTGTCCAACTTATAAGCATCGACAATACCAACAAGAGTTGCTAAGTTCATCCTGGGGATTAAAGGTGTTTTACTTCAAAAGCAAACGCATATGTGGATCTTATAAATATCTAGTTCTGCTAGAATTAATACACTTCCCTTCCTCACTGGAAGTCCAATGACATGATGTGTACAAAAGATGCTAGATTTTATACAGATAAAGCACATTCCTGCACAATTATGATTTAATTCAGGAATGGCATTGAAGAGATTTGGGCTAGAAGCATCATGAGAGATTTTTATTTCAAAAACTTCCTCATATTTGAAAAACTATTAGACATTAGGAGTAGAGACATTTAATTAGTTATTTACATTTTCATTGGGATTCCTCATCATCTTCATACTTGCAGTTTGCATAATAAAATAAAATTTCCTTGTTTCCTATCAAAATAAAAAAGAACTTTCTTTGACTGAATATACGTACACACAATGATTCCTATTTTCACATGTGCATCACTAACATTTTAGGCATCCTTGTAAATGCAGTTGATTCTTTGATTTGTTTCATATGCATGCCTGATGCCCAGTCCACGTACATGATTTAACTACAATGAAACAAGAGAATTGCACCATTTCCCTACAAATACAAATTGTCAACAGTAAGCAATCACTAAGAATTGCTAACTTACCATGTGATATTCATATATGCAGTAACTTCCTAAACTTCCTGATGGTAAATCAAGAGGATACCCAGTTTGAATGAATATCTGTACATTTTTCAAGACAAGAAAAAAAAAGTTATTTTAACAAATAAACAATAAGACTTAGCAGCATGCCAGAAGGATATATAAAATCAATATATTGAGCAAATAGAGTAAAGTTTATGGATAGTTACATCTGGGTTCTTTTCCATTTCAGCAGTGAGAGCTCCAACTGAGCCAGGATGCAGCCTGACATCATCATCTAGAAATAGCACATACTTGCTATCTTTATGCATATTCTCCACTCCAACCTGTAAAATGTATGCGGTATATATTAAATGACATACCTGATGAAATCCTGCCCCTAGCAATATCTACAAAATGGATATAAGAAAACCAAATATCCAGTTTGTTTTTTCCGAAGTTGCTGAAGGAAATGTCAAAAAGGGAGTTGAAAACAATAGAATTTCCAACAAGTGACTAGGAAATATTTGTATTCTATTCTGATAATTATTTATCTAAACAATCATAAGAAACTTGTATCCCTGTAAACCCACACTGATTCAATCATTCAAGTTTCAGAATGCAATTCTGGAAAATATATGTTTAGTAAAAATCTTATAGTGATAGTTTTGGAGGGTGAGTTATGAGCTCAAAGAATAAGAGGCTGAAGGTTCACAAAATCACTTAACAAATTTAGCTTCTTTTTAACAAACATGTGAAAGACAAAATGACAGTACGCACCTTTAATAGGTCATGATCTTATTCATCAAAATATTCAACAGTTTCAATCTAAAACAAATCCAATCTTTCATAATCCCAAAAGCATGCTATGAGGTACAGCAGAAGAATTTTTTTTAGTAACACTTTTAACTAAACCATTAAAACCATTCTGTACCAACTGATTATGAATCTTCTGACTACAGGTTGTTGAATGACCAGCCACTACAACTTTCGCTTCAACATCATCCTGCACAATTTTGCAAATTAATGTAAGAAATATAAGTAAAACTTTAGAGCTGGGAAATGAGTATCTAGTAGCTAAATGGGGAAACATCTGTTAGTGATAGCAGAAAACAAAAAATAGGAAAATCAAAAGCATACATCCATCTTAGGAAGAAAAAGAATGGTGAAGATCTACATAATAAAGACGTTCTTTTGTGCACATTTTGTATCGTAATGTCCACAAAAAATCACTTTGGCTTCCTAAGCCATTAACAATAATCAAATAGGCCAAGCATATGGGTGTAAAGAAAATAGTGATTTCCCTCATCATCCAGGAGCCATTAATTTTTGTCTACAAAATGTAGGCGGATTCCTTCAGATACTAGCGTTTGCAACATCAATTGCAGGGTCTTACTCTTCTCCATCAAAGAAGCTTACTTACTTCATATGCTAGAGCAGTTTTTAAAGATAAACTTAAAAAGAAACAAAGGGAAAAGAAATAAACAAGCACACACGCAAAAGGAAACATATATGAATGTATAAATCCAGTATAAAACTTCATACTTCATACAAATTTAAACATTGGCATTTAGGTCTGAATTAAGTTCGTGAGATCAGTCATCTCCAAAATACCGGGTAGAGCTCAATACAGAGAGTTATTTCTCTGGTAATCTGAACCATTTTACCACATTCTTACTTTAATGTATGTCTGATTCTGACATGTGCAACTGGTGAACATGGAACAATTGAACCCCCATAAAAAAAAAAATTTGAATTAAACTACTCTTTTAGGAAGACATGGAATAATGGTAATCGGACAGCAAAGGCTAAAATGTTGGTCTCAAATGTCCCGGAGAATCACTAGTCAAAATTTCTACTCATATTCATACCAGATGTTTAAGGAGTCAAAATTGAGTCAAGGATTGGACAACTGTCAATCTGATGCCTTTTTGTTTGCATCTATTACTGAAACTCACGTACACTCAAGAATCATGACCATAATCAAATTCTTAAAGTTTAGATTCAAATTATATAAAGCATAAGCAATTGCTGCATTATAGAAACAACAGAAACAGGAGAATGTTGACAAGGTTAGATTCACATAGAATTTCTAAGAAATTGACCAAACTCTTGAATTCAGCTTGTGATCATAATCAAGCAAATATGATGGCTTTGTTTCCAAAGGGTACAGGTAGAAAATACTTTCATCCACACTGTAAGTTGCTTTGACAGGCATAATCAAAAAGAGAATATAAAACCAGATTAAAGCTAATCTCAAATGTAGATAAAGGAAGGAAACAACAGACCTGATAATCCTTTAATAGTTGGGAGACTGCACGGTAAGCAGGGTCTTCCACACTTTCCACCACAAAAAGAAATTCCAGGGGACCTCCATATAAAGATGTAATCTGCAGCACCATAAACCAAAGCAAAAATAAAACTAAAACTTTCTAGTCCTATTGCTTGTGGATGCCTAGTGATTAAATTTCAGAGAACTAAAATGGGTAAATTTGAAAGCCAACTAGTCCAGGATTCTAACCCAAAACTTATTTTGAAAAAACATGTTTCGTTGGTCTTATAACTGATACGAACAGTAAAGGGCAGCCTAACAGGAGAGGCAGACTCACTGTTTGACCATACGAAAATTTAGTTCATTTGCATGCTTATAAATTCTATAGATAGATTAAAATTTTGAAAGCAGTAACCTAAATAACAGCTGTTCTATAGCAACAGAATCTACATGCTTCCAAATGTATACCCATTATATGCAAATAAAATTGGATTGTTTTCAACACCTATTAGGATGAGCAATAGATAGTTCACCTGACTCCTCCAGTTATGTAGATTGTGTTCCCCAAACCCCTTCAAAGGCATTACAACGGAAACTCTTGGCAAATTGGCCTGATTAGAATGCTCAAGATCGTTAACATCATAACAAAGAAAAGCAAAGCTATTGCCACTTTTCAAGCTTTCTTTCATCTTTCTTATCTCTTTATTCCTGTAACAAGAAATTGGTTGTTAACATTATAAAAGAGCATAATCATGAGATGTAAAAGCAGTAGAGTAACCAGAGGTATTATTCCCTTAAAAAACAGAGGTATTAGCACCTAATTTAGATTGTAGCCTATAAATTTCATTACCTGACATAAGAAGCCAAAACCCAACCAAGAGCAAGGACTAAGCAAATGAAAAATCCCTACAAGCAGACAAAAATAAAAGGTTTCAATTTATTCCATTGTTTCTCATGCAGAACCAAGATATAGAAGTCCTAGGCATAATAATAACACTGAATAGAGACAAGTTCAACAATATTGACAAGTTATTCAAAGTAGAAAGAGTGTAATAACTGGACTAGCATAACTAAATTCACATCAGGATTTCTATATGCATAATACTGAAAATAGACAATATTGTACTCTTTGTTTCCCATTTGTGGAGCTACTAAGATTTAATAACAGAGTGTTCCAACAAAATACACAGAAGAATTAACGCCCTTTGAAGAAGGTTTGATAAAAAATATCATAACAATAAATTCCACATATTGAACCCAGACTTCGATACACAAGCCAATATCCATCTCTCAGTGTCCAAAAAACAAATCAACCATTTCAGTTCTAGAAATCATATAAAAGAATAAAGCATGCCCAAAGATGGCAAATAACATATAGATTGCAAACCACAACTATTATTAATGCCTATGAATCATTTTATTATGGGATCCTAAGTAAAACCCTACCCTGGAATGTGAGTTCTTTCGTCTTGGTAACTCCAAATCCCAAGCAGGAGGGAAATATTTCAGTTACAGTAGGTCTCACATAATCAGAAAATAGTGTTGACCTTTTTATTACCCTTACTAACATATCACCTACGCACCAAACTCCCCATCAGAACGGACTAGACAGCTCTGGTAATTATTAAAAACTCAAACTTGTTAACTGCAATAGCATAATTTACAAAAGCAAAAAAGCTGCTTGTGAATCCATAGAATCAAGCATCTAGCATCAATGTACATCTATCTATCCGGCGCTATTTGTGGTTAATGTAATAATTCATGTAACAGAGACTCATAAGATCCAACACATACACAAAATCCAACCATCTTGATGCCAAATTCAAAACTCAAGATCAAGAAAACGACTATTCTCCAACAAACAACTTTTTTTACTGGATTGAGTGGATTCAAGTGCAGCTAGTTTAAACTCTAAACAACAGTTAGAGCAGTACAACTGCCACTACATTCTACTCAAGCAAGCAAATTAATTTTTTTAAAACCAAAAAAAAAAAACCTCAAATCACTCAAATAACATTTTTTTCCCGACACATAATCACGCAGACAGTCAAAACACTAGATATTCCGCATTCAGATACTTCAAATAATCACTCTCCGTTGTTTCCTCAAACTTTCCAAATAAAACTTCAAAAAGGAAGAAAAAAACTACGATAACATACCTGGATCTGAACAAAAATTGCAATAGGGCTACATAAAGCTCTGCTGGCGGAGAACAAAAAGGAATCAAACGACCACATTGCAGTTAGAATGTCGATATCCAAAATCCTACTTGGATACCCCGATTCTCCTTTTGGTCTCCCAAATCAAGCAACGAAGTACAATGTGCTAGGGCGACAGCCACGCCCTAAATCTCGGTGCAATACAAAACATATATATACGTGCATATATATGTGTATATATATATGCACGCAAAAAAAATCTCTCTCTCTTTCCTAGATCGCCGAGGATAGGATGGGAGAGGTAGAACAGAGGGAGAAAAAACAGAAGAGAGAGAAAAAGAAGGGCAATACGAGGGTACCGCGTATTTTATAAATCACATAGATTTGTTTAGAGAGAGAAAAATCAATATTTTATTTTATTTTCCTCTTTCAAATAGATTTTGCCATTTTGGAGAAGACAGACAGGGTGGGAGAGATTTGTTTGGGGAGAGAAAATTGATTTTTATTTTTTTTGAAATATATGTTTCTTTAGAGAGAGAGAGAGAGAGAGAGAGAGAGGGAGAGACCGTTGGCGGGGTCCCACGTATGAGGTGGCACGTGTGGAATGGTGGGGTACGGCAATAAGTGAGGAAGATGCTGATTCATGCTGCGAATCTTCACATGCGCTGTCTTTTTCATCTCACTCACACTGCACATGTTTTTTTTTATTTAATTTTCTTTAAATATTTTTTAAAAATGAATTGGAATTGGTTCAAACTTCAAATTGGAATTGTTGGCAAACGTATTAATTAAGTTATAACATGCTCAATGAATGGATAATTGTTGGGGTTTTTTATTTTGAAGAAATAACTTTTTTGTTTAATACAAAGTATAGCTCTTTTTTACTAGCTTATCACAGTGCTAATTTTTAAAAATTGTATTTTTATATTATTTTATTACTATAAAAAAATTAAGTTGATCGATCAAGAATGGCGAAAATATATATCCAAATTTTTTTTTAGTCAAAATGAATATTATATCCGATTCTTAAAAAGCATAAAAATGATATATTCGTAAGTGATAAAAGTATATCTCAAATTCTTAAAATTCATTGAAATAAATCGCAATCCTATGATATATTTATTGAAATGTGTTGAAACGTCATAATTTGCTTACGAGAATACCTTTGCATTGATTGAGTAACGACTAACGAGTTGCATAGGATATTCAAATTAATGTTGGACAACTGAAATAAAAATTTAAATATGATTTTCTTATATATAAAAATATGTCATTGCTATGATAAGTGCATTCTAAAATTAAATTGGTTTGGGTAACTCAACTTAAAAGTATCTAAATAAGGGCTACAATTTATTATTATTATTATTACTACTACTACTATTACTACTACTAATACTCTCTTCATTTCGTGTTGATTATTGTTTTATTTTTTTTATTTTGTATCAAAGTGTTTGTTGTTTTATATATTTTCACACTCTCTCCTCCAACTTTAATCCTATCTCAAATCCTAAAAATATATGAAGAGAGAAAATGTTATCTTATTTTTAGGAAAATATAAGTAAATAAGATTTTATGGTATATATAAAGGATGGTATATTAGTTAATAAAATTGATTGTTAATTATAGATTAAAAAAACTAAAAAAAATGAAGCGGATAGAGTATTATTTTGAGGAAGAGTTGTGGTAATGTTTGAATTATAAACTTCTTCATTTACACGATAAAAAGATTTATCTCGAGTCATGTTTGGAATAAAAGAATTCAAAATAGGTGAAAATAAAATAATGTTTTGGCTAAAAGAATTTGATTTTATGTATATCGGACAAGAATAATTTGCCAGATTCAATCAACAACTATAATATAATCAATGCTAGAATATGCCACAGAGATACCTCGAATCATATGTGAATATTAGGTTTGGTAATAAACATTAATAAAAAAATTTGCCTTACAAAAGTTAGCTAATAGTACAAGACATGACGTGTTATAAATTTAATTTAGGGGGTGTATTGGTTGTGGTTTTTGATGGATTTCATTGGACTTTTAAAATTCGGGTGTATTCAATTCAGACTTTTAAAAGTTCAATGAAATTCTGGTGTATTCAATCTAGACTTTTAAAAGTCCAATGAAATCCTGGTGTATTCAATTCAGATTTTTAAAAGTCCTTTAAAATTCTGAGGTATTCAACAATCCACGGACTTTAAAAAGTCATTGACTTCGTTGGATTTCGACTGGATTTCATGTGAAAATTACGCTGGATGAAATCCGACCTCGAGACATGAGATTTCGATGGATTTGAAAAATTCGGTGAGCGTTGTGTCCCAGCGGCAACTGGGTAAATGAAATTGGCATCCCAGTCGTCACCCGAAGCCAGCGGCAGCTGGCTTCACTAATGATGACACCCTAGCGGTCGCTGGGTGCCAGCCGCGGCTGGGTTTAAGGCGGTGGTAACCCAGCGGCCGTTGGGGTCCAGCGGACATTATGAACCTTGGTGAAACTACTAGAAGAAGCATCTTCAGAAATATGTGTTCCATATTCAAGCTCACTAATCCAAAGCACCGACATTCTGTCTAACACTTTACTATTTTCTTCTTCCAAATGTGGATCCAATGCTACAATTAGCTTCTTAATTTTCACATGAAAGCTAGTTAGCAACCACTTCACCATTTTGGCAATAGTTTTAACTCTTCCATGAACTTCAACAGAAGCATTTGCAACTACATTGTTGAGAATCTCATTATCTAGCTTTCTGAGACCATGGCTCGAACTATTGTTGTCATTCTTACTGTGACAGCAAGTTTCAAATTCATCTTGAGAAACTTTCATCCTGCGAGGAGCAAGAACCACTTCAAGTTCATCCACCTCAACTCGACAGCCACCATCTTTCCAAGGCATAGTTACGGTTAACGACCCCACAGATCCCTCTTTTACTAGAACTGCTGCTGTTGCAAACTGAAAAGCAATAAATGTTAATAGAAATCAGTATACTTATTCGGATTAAAGTTAAGCTCCCCCACAACCATAACTCCTCGAACTGTTTGAAATTGATGACATAACCATAATCAACAATAGAAGAACCACCTCGTACTTAAAATCACTCTCAGTTTAATTTACTCGCCAAACATCTAATCCAGGCTTAACCACACTCCACTTAAGTTAACAACACATTATATCAAATTCACTACAGAAATTTGAGAATACACTCTATAGTCAGATAATTATCATCAAAGCGTAAAAAATAAATTACAATATACGAGCTTGAAAAAAAAACTCATCCTAACTTCTCGTTTATGTAATCAACATTCAACGCGAGATCAGAAAGTTGAATTGTGCCCGTACCTAGCTGAACATCAAGGTGATCAAGATCAATATCTCCCAGAATAAATTTCCCCAATTTCTTCTTCAGCAAGAATTTGCAAACTCATTTCACTGCCCACCGTGAGAACATCGCCTCAGCTGATTTCGAGAACCTCCAAGAGAACATCTTCACTTCAATCTATAGACACCTCCATAAAATATTTCTTCAATTTTTTTCAAATTTTAGGTTTTCTGAAACACTATATACAGAGAAGTTGGATTTGATGGAGGCTCGAGCCTCCATCCAGGCGGAATTCTCAGCAAATATAGACAGAAACAAAGATTGAGATTTTGGTTTCTCTATTTTGGTTTCAGCAAAGATTGAATTCTCAGCGGTCGTTGGCCTCGTGTAATTCGACTCCCCAGCGGCCGTTGAGCCCAGCGGTCGCTGGGCCTCTCAACATGGCTACTCAGTGGCCGCTGGCTATCAGCCACCGCTTGGTTCAGGATTTTCGCGTGTCCATCGCTCGTTATGTTCCAACGAGCGTTGAAAAGCAGGATTTCAAATCCATTGAAATCGTTTCAAATCTATCCGAAATCTGTCAGACTCTGCGTGGAGTTGATAGACTCTGCGTGGAGTCTATATATTTTATAAATCTATGGACTTTTAAAAATCCAATGAAATCCATCAAAATCCACAACCAATACACCCCCTTTAGTTTATTGAAAATTTTAGAAGATGACGAAAAGCAGTGTATGATGTGTTATTAAAGACATTATTTTGAGAGCGACATAATATTGATATAACACGATTCTCCCTATTAGAGGAGGAAAATTCAATATATATAGTTGCAATTTGTGAATGTATTATAGGTAAATCCTACTCGATATGCATAAACTCGTAATTCATAAATTGCACATAAAAGTTAAATTGTACTAAGAAAACCTCAATACAATTAATTTGACTAAGAGACTATTACTATAAATTTAAATATCCAATTGTCAACTACAAACTCACACATTATACGAATTACTAGGCAATGCAGAGAAAAGCGTGTATAATTTGTTGATTTGATAGTACTCAAAAGAATGTGCGAATAATATTATTGATTCTCGCAAGAATATCAAATTACATGTAAATATCACACTTTTTATTAACACTCATTCTACTACTTACAAGTTGATACTCGCAAGAATACCGAATTACACGTAAATATTACATTTTTTTTATTAACACCCATTCTACTAATTACTAGGTATGCAGATAGAAGCATGTATAATTCGTTGCCCGAAAGAACACAAGAATAATATTATTGATTCTTGTAAAAATGCCGAATTGCACGTAAATATCATACTTTTTTTTATTAAATTTCAACTTCTCTATCTATTTATAATATACGAGAAATTTAGAACATAAGAAATATAAAATATAAATTAGATAATTTTTTTAATTGATAAGGCAATCTAAATAGATAATAAAATCTAACCAAATTAAAAATATGATATTAAGATCTAATATCTTGATATCTCACTACAAAAAAAGTCCATTCTAGCGACGGGGCCGACACGGGTCGCCACTAACGACGGAAATAGCGACGGGAAATTTTACGACGGGGTTCCCCGTAGCTAATTCTAGCGACGGAAACAGCGACGGGAACCCCCGTAGCTATTTTTTTTTTTAGTTTTTAATTTTTTTTTTAATTTTTTAAATTTTATTTATTTTTTTTAAAAATAATTAAATATGATTTCATACTATTCTAATACAAATATTTTCCCTATTAAAATCATTTTTATATTTTTATTCATTTATTTTAATTTTTGAAAAAATAATATCGCAATATACATTTATTAATATCACATCTTTAAATTTATATTATTTCCTTATTAAATACAAATTTATACAAATTAGCTTTATTAGTATTCTTATAAATAAACTAATTAGTATATTATTATATATTTAAAAAATGTATTAAGTTTAACATAATATTTATTATAGTTACTACTACAAGATTAATCAATTATACATTAACAAACTAAAATATACTATGAAAATATATATACATAATATAGTATATAATGGATTTTAATTTTTAATTATAAACTAAAGTAATTTTTAATTTTTTAAATTTTTTATTTATTTTTTAAATTTTATTTAATTATTTTAAAAATAATTAAATATGATTTCAATCTATTTTAATACAAATATTCTCCCTATTAAAATCATTTTTATATTTTTATTCATTTATTTTAATTTTTAAAAAAATAATATCGCAATTATACACATTTATTAATATCACATCTTTAAATTTGTATTATTTCCTTATTAAATAAAAATTTATACAAATTAGCTTTATTAGTATTCTTATAAATAAACTAGTTAGTATATTATTATATATTTAAAAAATGTATTAAGTTTAACATAATATTTATTTTAGTTACTACTACAAGATTAATCAATTATACATTAACAAACTAAAATATACTATGAAAATATATACATAATATAGTATATAATGGATTTTAATTTTTAATTATAATCTAAAGCATTTTTTTTAATTTTTTATTTATTTTTTATATTTATTTAATTATTTTTAAAATAATTAAATATGATTTCAATATATTCTAATACAAATATTCTCCCTATTAAAATTATTTTTATATTTTTATTCATTTATTTTAATTTTAAAAAAAATAATATCATAATTATACACATTTATTAACATCACATCTTTAAATTTGTATTATTTCCTTATTAAATACAAATTTATACAAATTAGCTTTATTAGTATTCTTATAAATAAACTAATTAGTATATTATTATATATTTAAAAAATGTATTAAGTTTAACATAATATTTATTATAGTTACTACTACAAGATTAATCAATTATACATTAACAAACTAAAATATACTATTAAAACATATACATAATATAGTATATAATGGATTTTAATTTTTAATTATAATCTAAAGCAATTTTTAAATTTTTTTAAAATTTTTTATTTATTTTTTAAATTTTATTTAATTATTTTTAAAATAATTAAATATGATTTCAATATATTCTAATACAAATATTCTCCCTATTAAAATTCTTTTTATATTTTTATTCATTTATGTTAATTTTTAAAAAAATAATATCATAATTATACACATTTATTAATATCACATCTTTAAATTTGTATTATTTCCTTATTAAATACAAATTTATACAAATTAGCTTTATTAGTATTCTTATAAATAAACTAATTAGTATATTATTATATATTTAAAAAATGTATTAAGTTTAACTTAATATTTATTATAGTTACTACTACAAGATTAATCAATTATACATTAACAAACTAAAATATACTATGAAAATATACACATAATATATTATATAATGGATTTTAATTTTTAATTATAAACTAAAGTTATTTATTATGTAAGTAAAAATAATTTAATTCATTATGATATTTAGCATGAAACCCCAAGTAAGACTATTTAACCACATTTTCACCATGATATATATATATATATAATTTTTAAAATAATTTAATTAATAAATTATAGCTCTATATACAAATATATAATACAATATCACCTTTATTATAATTTTTGTATGCATGGATATTTAATAAATATTACCTTAAATTATAGTTCTTATATACAAATATATAATACAATATAATATCAATATTATATGTATATATATATATATATATATTTGTGCACAAATAGATATAAATATATTAATAAGAATATAACACTTTTAATTTATAGAGATAAATAAAAATAAATTATGAAAAAATCGTATAAGTATATATATTATTTAAACTATCAATATAACATCAATTGAACTTGCCCCAATGGATAAGTGCTTGGCCCTCCTTCTAGGAGGTCACAGGTTCGAATCCGGCTTGGGAAAGGGCTTGGGCGCAGGCCTTTCATCAGGTCGGGTCAAGGGCTCATTAATGGGCCGGGCCCTCGGGTCGGGGGCTCATCGCGGGCCGAGCCAATCAATAATTTCAAAATTTTAAATTTGGCGGATAGCGACGGGGTTTCCGTCGCTATATCCGTCGCTAAGCCTTGGCGACGGGCGAGCCACCGTCGCGCATGATTAGCGACGAAGGCTAATCCCGTCGCTAAACCCTGTAGCGACGAGATTAGCGACGGAAAATCCCGTCGCTAAATCAGAATTTTTTTATAGTGTCTCCATTACTTTTAGTCATCAAGACCGAGGAAAACATAATTAATATTGTGAGATAAAGCAATATACCAAATTTTTCTAAAAATATTATAAAAAAATCCACATTAATGCAAAATGTTGCTTAGTAATGAAATGATTTAATTATATATTATTCGTTTATTTTGTATTTTTGTTGTGTCTTCCCTCTTTTAAGGAGAGGGAAAAATTGGAAAACAAATTGATAAATTCGGTATTGCTGGGTTGATTGAGATTTTTCGCGGGAATTAAGAAAATGATTAGGAAAGATAATTTTTTTAAGAAACTTTCTAATATCTCCATATTTATTTATTTGACGGTGAATTAATGTTTAATGTAAACATATTAAATAGGAGTATACATTAGTAAATTAGCTAAATATGTATGAAAACATGCATATATATTGGGACATTCCAAAAAAACAAACAAATCTATTAAAATGGGAAGGGGAATAATAATAATAATAATAATAATAATAATAATAATAATAATAATAATAATAATAATAATAATAATAGTTTCCGTATTTGTATGTCTCGTTCATTTGGAATTAATGTATGACTTAGCCGAGTTGTATTACAGTTGTTTTTCCGAAATAAAACAAAATAGAACTTTGCCAATAAAGTAGAAATATGTATTTGACAAATGAATTTTGGCTTTTCTACCATGGATATCTCTTTTAACATTTGAAGTAGGAGATCCACCGCTCTCAAAAAAATAAATTCAAAAGAATGACGTGAAATAACAAATGAAACAAAAGGCCGGAAATATGTTGGACATAGAAACATGTATAAAACTTAAACATATTTATTTATAATAATAATAATTGCTATTCAAATATTTTTAAGCTTAATTAAGAAAAATTCAACCAAAGACCATTGCATTATGATAATTAAAACTTAAAATCTAAATATAATTAAATTTGTAACAAAACGTTACAAAAGCTTCATATATAATTAATTTTATACATTGCAAAAATCACAATGTATATTTTTTTTTATCTTTGTTCAATTTAATTATGAAATAATTACCACAAACATAATAGGATTACTTAGCCTCCAATATAAGGAAACTATCTAATATTTTTGAACACCAATTCTCCCATCAGAAGAACATACATCTACCATTAGACTGGTGGACCGCACGGGTTGGACTAGGTCCACCCGCTCTACCCACTCATTTTCAGAAAAAAAAAATTATGTCAGAATATAGTATCACTCATTCCATTAAAATAATAACTGTGTCCTTAAAAGTATCACTCTGCTTGTTTAATTATACGAGTCAAATACGTCTGAATTGTGATTTAAAACATGTAAATTGAGTTTCTTATTCTTAATTACAGGTTTATTATTCCAAATTAGAGATTAAATTAATTCACTTTAATTCTATGGTTCATTAATTCTATTTTATAATATGTATTTATTTCAAACTGATGTTTTTTTTTTATTTTCAAGTAGCGTTTATATTTGTTTCGAAAAAATTAATTATCGAGCGCAATGCGTGAGCCCACGCATTAATATCGGGCGAGTATATTGCGCGAGTTGACAGATTTCAAAAAATCAAATTAATTCACTTAAATTTTAGGGTTCACTAATTCAAAAAAATAAATTAATTCATTTTAATTTTATGGTTCACCAATTTCATTTTATGGTATATAAATTTTGGGAAAAAAAGAAACAGAAAATCACAAAAAATAATAAAAAAATAAAATAAATCTGGCATGTATAAATAAATTTTGGGGACTTACTTTTATGGTTTATTAAGCATGGGTTATGGACCAGTCTGAAGGACCCAAATCGTATACAAGACCTCCTCATTCTTGAATTATCCATATAGTAAATAAAGACACAATATTGTTAAAAGTCAAAGATCAAAGTTTAGGGTGATAATAAAAAGAAATGTTGAATTTGTGACGTACAATGTTGAAAATAATGAGGTGTACTAAATTTTTAAAAGCTAAAATTTGAATACTTTTATAATTAAATTAAATTTGCTGACTTATGGCATACATGGAATCTGACAAGTCATGTTGGACGAAAATGGGCCGGATTTTTTATCGTTCAAATATTAGCATTATAAAGTATTTTTCTAAAAATGTTAAATTATTCATGCTAAAAAGATCAGAAGTGGAATTTTTTAAGCATTTCCGCCTTTTCTATATCATACAATAATATGCAAGTCCACCAAATACACACGTCCAAGGATTATCATACTTTATTTGTGAAACCCGGCCAGACCTCAAAAGAAAGAAGCATAATAAATCCAAAAATGCATACTTGTTGAGAAAGTAAAAAGGGAAAAATATATTTTGATTTTTCAACTTCTGAAAAGTTTAACAAATATATCACGCAGTCTGATTTTCAGTATATGAAAATACACATATATTGTCGGGGCGTAATTTCCACCGCGATGGACGTTTGTAATTACAATCTGGCGGTCCACGTGTGTTTTCAAGTACCTAAAAATCAGACTCCGTGATAGAGTTGTTAAGTCTTTTAAATATCCGATATCAAATTGAAAATAATGAAAGGTGTTGGAACATTTTCATTAAAAGTCCGGGTATCAAAATCGCGAGTTTTTCTAATAAAAATTGTTCTGTGTTTCCAAACTATAATAATATAAAACAAAAACAAATAGATAAGGCAATTTGAAATGGGAAAGAAAAGTGGGAAAGCACAATGGATTAATTTGGAGAAGCAAAGTAGCTGTCAATTGGCTGGTTGATGCCCAATACAACTCAAACTCAACTAGCAATTTGCACAAATCACTGTTGATTAGCATCTCTAGCTGCTAATTGGGTCCGCCACCCTATTCTATTCGAATGAGACACTTGTGTGCTCTCCATGTCATGTCGGTCAATTGGATTTTAAGTCATGATCATTTCTCATTTTTAATCGAATTGTATAGTGTGTGTGTGTATATATATATATATAAAATATGTAATTGAATTTTATTTCATAATCTTTCATTTAAAATGTTGCATGGCATGCTTACAATTCATGTACTCACGTTTTTGCATATTGGAAAAATATTTTCATACCCTCGTAGGTAGTACCCGCAAATCATAGATTGATTCTTGTGGTCTTTGAGTACAAACCGATCGAAAGGCATGGGTTATAATTTCTCCTATTTTATATGATGCATTGCTGCCTATTTTGTTACTACATATGTACCCAAACGAGCATCTACTTATAATTAGATCGATGCATGTATTAAAATGTGTTCGTTTAAGTATTTGATAATATCATGTAAACTGTACAATTGAAGTTATGCAGACATTGGAATTTAAAATATAAAATGAAATCAGTATAGTAACATTTGTCCAAATTCTGGAAAATATAGCAATTTTGCTCGAAAATAAGGTGGAAAAACATTGCGTTTAATGAGCCACAATCAAATAATCCAAATGCATAATTATTTTTGTTTCAATAGTGCAATCATATATATACTTTATTCAATCAATTTTATTTATCCCAATAAGCAAATCAAACGGGACCATATATAAACAATGAGTTTGATTTTTAAGTAGCCAAAAACAAATGATAAAATTCTTTTATAGCAAAAAAGATAACATCATTCTTTTTTGGGAAAGGAAAAAATATCGTGTCCTAGTGTCCATATGGAATGATATGATGTTATCTTTTTAACCTGAAAAAAATGGAGTTAGCTGTTTTTAATTAGCTGCAAAAATCCATTATCACTGTATAGCCGGCATTTGTCATAAGCTGCAACGTTTTGCTGATCATGTGTGCACTGTGTATTTGTTCTAGGCCATCTAAAAAGTGAATGGGTCCATTTTCTTTTAACCTGCCCACATCCAATCTATTTTGACTTTTTTTGTTGTTTTTTTTTGGTGTAGGGCCATAGCTCTTAGACCATCTATCTATATCTATAACATTAACTTTGGTGCGACTTTTATTTTAAATTAGTCAATATGGTATAAATGTTTTTTATGGATAAAACGAATTAGTTGAGACTTGAGATTATGTCTTTGTCTCAACAAGGGTGTGGTTATTATATTTTCCATATGTATTATAATGTTAATTTTGTAGCACACTACTTGTCGCAATTTACTTTGAAATTTTTAAGTTGGGTCAACTGCATGAACGATTTTTACTTCTGTCGATTTTGAATAATGATCGATTAGATTTTTTTTTCTTCAAAAAATAAAATAAAAATCATATAAGGTTCATTCCAATAGAGATGTGTAATTTTTACAAATTTAAAAATGGTTAAAATTAAACTTATAATTGATCACAACATCCAAGTTTACATGATTGAAATTCTCCGTTTGAATATGCTTTGTTAGAATTTGCTACCCAAATACTGTGAAAAATAGAAATACACACAAAACATAGTTATGTAAAAACAAATTTCATTTAAAAAATAAACTATTGAAGGAGTTATAATACAAAACAATCAAAGGGTATTCGATACAATACTGAACACCTACAATTATGTAAGATATTATCCACAAAATCCAACTTTATATAGTTGAAACTCTTACAAAATATTCTTATGTCTGTGTGTGTGGGTTGGGGGGATAAAATCCTCTAGTCCACTATTGTGTCCCACTATGAAATTTAATATTTTAAAAATGTTTATTACAAAAATAAATTTATTATAGTATTACAAATCATAATCAACATTTATTGCTAAAAGTTATTTTTTTAAAAAAATTATATACACTATTTTTGGAATAATCAACCATATTAATCAATTGTATTAGCTAAAAAAATAAGAAATAAATATTAAAAAAATAAATATAAACCCTAATTGGGTGGAATGAACCCTAAATAATAATTATAAAATTAAACAAAATCATAACAAATTGAATTGAAGAAAAAAATTGATAAAAATTAAATAAAAATTAAAATGGAATACGAAATGGGATAGAGAAAAGTGGAATAGAGGATTTCATTGGGGGGATTGATCCGTCCTCCATATGGGTGTAACTGTATAAGCTTAAAAAGATACTGTAGTTGAGTGTAAATTTAATTTTATCTAAAAAGTTAAATTATTGAAAGATTTGCAACTAGTAATAAAGTGCTCATGAATACTCAATTTTCACAAGCCCAATCCGAAATACAAAATTCTCTTTAACACTCAATCTTCACAAGCCCAATCCCGCCAAGGACCTCTTTGTAAAATATGAATGTTTATCTTCTTATTTTATTTCAAAATGATCATAAAATCATGATTTTAATCTTTACTTCTAAATTTCTCTAGAAAGCTCTATTAACAAACCATTTTCCTCTTGTTGATTTCCATTACATAAATTTATCTAGCTTTAGAGCATTCTCAATGGTGTAGTCAAAATCGGGTATATAATTCTGCCATGTTACTGCCATGTCAAAAGTTATGTACTAATTTTTTTGAATACTCATTCATCCATAATCATTTAGGCATATATATTAATCTTGAGGGTCCCACCATCATATCACCCATTTTTTCTTAATTTATCTTTAATTTTAGTACATGTTTAACTTATATATTTTCATTTATATATATATATATATATTATAATTAAACCAACCTTAATAAATTTTATGTTTTATTTTTATTTTTAATTTTATATAAAATTTAATTCATAAAAATAATATTTTTATGTTTATCCAAATTTTAAATATGAACTTAATTTATAAAAGAATTAATAATCAAGTCATCAAATAAAACAATAATATTTTTATTGATATGAGAAAGATGAGTACAACGATGAAAAATAAAATACAATCGACATATTCAATTAAATATTGAAATGCAAAACACTTAATAAATTAATTAATTATTAAAACTATGATTGCCATATGTCCTTAATCAAGTCGGCTCGAAACTTGGGATGTTGTTTCTTATCTCGTAGTTCAGTCTCTATATTAACTCAACTTGCAAAATTGATTGGGGGCTCCTTGTGTAGCAGAATTGTTCACGATGATGTTAGAATCATTCGACTCTGACCACTCACATGATGCACTTCCCTTGTCTTAAATTATCATGTTATGAAGAATGATGCAAGTATACATGATTTCCTTCAAATTATTTTGGTACCAAAAACAAGTTGGGTCTCTAATCATTGCCCACCGAGCTTGAAGTACCCTAAATGTCCGTTCGACATCTTTTCTTGCAGATTTTTACATTTGCTTGAACAACATTTTCTTGGGTTCGTAAGTACAATTAAAGCTCTTGACAAAAGCTGCCCATTCTAGATAGATTTCATCTGTAAGATAGTACCATCTCATATATTGTTTACCATTCACTGTAAAAATTAATCATCGGTAATTTTTCTTGTATTATTTCATTGAATAAAGATGATTGAGCAAGCATATTGAGATCATTATTTGAACTAGCAACTTCAAAATAAGCATGCCATATCCATAAATTTGCCAACGCAACCGCTTCGAGCATAAGTGTTGGCCTTCCATGATCACCCCGTGTGCATTGACCTCTCCATGTGACTGGAAAATTTTTACATTCCCAATGCATACAATCAAAGCTACCTAACATGCTAGGAAAGTCGTGCCTCTATTTATGCATATGGATCAAGCGCTGACAATCACCAGCAGTAGGTTTTCTGAAGTATCTTTCACCAAAAACATCAATCACACATCGGCAAAAGTTGAACAAGCACTCAACTGCAGTTGTTTCACTAACTTGAAAATACTCATCATAATAATCGGCGGGAACTTCATATGCCAATTAACGTATAACAACCATGCATTTTGGAAGTGGGGACAAGCCCACTCTCCATGCTGCATCTTCCTATAATTGAAAATATTCATCATGAGCTTTCAAAGCATCGACTATGAGAATGAATAAATCTCTACCCATCCGAAAATGACATCGAAATACATCACTTGGTCAACTTGGATTTTCAGAGAAATAATTCTCAAAAAGATGACTGTCAGTTGCTTCATGATCACAATTTGGAGAAGAACTTGCTACACTTTCAAGAAGCTTGTGTTGTAACTCTAATATTTGAAGAAACCTTTTTCATTTGTATCATTAGCTAAATTTTTTGACATAATCTCAAGGTTATTGTTGGGATCTTGCTCAGAAGATATTGTAAATTGAAAATATGAGAGATGTGAATTTGTTTGAGACATGAGACTTACAAGGACAAAGAATGATAGAAAATATGTGTGTTTGTGATGGTGGGGACAATAATAAATTGATAATATCGTGAATAGTGTGGACAAATGAATTGCAGATAGAAGAATTGTGAATTGTGAGATGTAGGAGTTTCATATATATATATATATATAGTACTCTTGTAACGGCAAGTCAACAGAAAATTAACATCTACTTGAGAATGATTTTTTTATTATAACAGCTAGCTAATGTACACTTTTTATAATAGTAACTTTATATTATCACAAGACATTATTTTAATAAAACTTCATCTCAAGTCTACTTAAATCAAGCCATATGACAAAAACTAAATTAAAACCACATTTCATAAATCAAATTCAAACTAAATTAAAAATCACACCACATAAAATAAATTAAAATCACACAATATAAACTAAATTAAAACACAACATAAACTAAATTACAGAAAGATGACTGGATTCCTCATTTTTCTTAATTTCCTCCAACATGATCATGTGTTCTTGGAGTGCGGTCGAGTTCATTCCGGTAGTATCTCTACCGAGAATAATGTACTCATTTATTTTGTTGAACTCCTTAATAACATTGGTTCTTTGATTTGCAACGCTTTTATAAACATCTATGTTTGCATCAATGATCATTTTAACTTTTGATACATGGATATTCCGCCAATTTTTGTTTTACCTTTATTTTTCACCACTTTTTGCCCAATGAGATGGACACTATCTTCAACATCATTCTCATTATTAGAGGATGATGTGTATGCCCTTGACATGGAGGTTTTTATCTTCTTTTTACCGTGATGATCTTGATCACCTGCGTCGGACCACTTCGGACAATCTTTGAGAACTTGCCACATTTCTAATAGCTTAAAAGATTGGTTGTTGTGTTTATGCTCCCACTTTCTTAGTGCCTCCATAAGTATATCAGTATCGTTGTGACCGCTTTTCCAACACTGCTTCACAACAATGTACTCAACATTAAATGCATTTACACTTCTTTGCGATGTATAGAAATGTGTCTTCAGCATTTCTCAATGTCTCTCCGGAGTGTTAACAATACGATTTTTATTATACTATTTCTTGATCAAAATCCAGAACTGATCTAGCTTTTGATCATTGCCAACAAGCGGATCTTCACTAATACTTACCCAACACCGTGCAAGAACCTCATTTTCGTTATTGGCCCATCTTCTTCTCTTTTGTTGCAATGCACTTTCTTTAGTAACATCTTTAAATGTTGATTTCAGATTAATGTTCTCGATGCCTGATGGAGATGAATGTGATGGAAAAAGAGAATCTTGCCAGAACCTGAAGTTAGTGGTTCCTTGTCAGTGCTAGCTCTATCTGTACCAGTCATTCCTTTTCATTTTGAGAGCATTTATGTTGGACTTCTATAAGAAAATCCGTGGGGAGGAAGCATAAAGTGGGGATATTAATAACATTCGGGTAGATACATCATATACAGAGCTCTAGAGACACCCATTAGGTGCATTTGAGGATTTGGGTGAAAATAAAAATTTGGAGGACGAAAGTTAGGATTTTGAGAACAGTTATTGAAATTTTTGGGAGGAATGTTGGAATTTTGTGAAGGATAATTGGAATTTTCTTCTGAATTGGAAGAATTAAATAAATTCATCCAAGAATTTCTATCCATTTTCAATAACAAGAGTGCAAAAAAATTGGATACTGTAGAGAGAATTTGAAGATATGGGATGATTTATTTATAGATCAATTCTACAAAAAACGTAATTGAAAAGGCATCACACTATACACTATCACACTAGACAAGACAATTCAATGTCAATAAGTAAAGAAGTATCAATAAATTTCTATGTGAAAATCATATTATGATCTATGTAGAAAAATAGTGTCGGTAAGATTTCTTGTAAATATTTTAAAGATAGCTAGATAGATAAAAATGCAGATATGATCTATTAAATCTATAAAAAATAAATTGAAAAAAATTCACACTACTCTTGAGATGAGACAACAGAATGTGACCTATAAAAAATTACAAATTTCTTGTGAAATTTCATATTGTGATCTATGTAGATATACATATGCTAGAATTGAGTGTGAAAAAAAAACATCATTGATATGAAAAGACGACTCATTCAATTGTATTATTATTATTATTATTATTATTATTATTATTATATGGATTTTTATTAAATGTATATGTGATAATTCATAATTTGCAATTATTATTTGTGTATTTTTTTGTATTTATTAAATTGAATCCAAATTTATCTTCAATTTATTTTAGATTTTATTTATAATTAAAATAAAAAAAATAATGGTTTTTTCCCATTTGGTAAGAATTTAAAACTTACATAATATGATATTAAATTAGTAGGTAAAAAAATAATATATGATATAAAAACGCAGAAGGAAATACTAAGGGAAAATAAAAGAAAATAGATGAGATGAAGAGAAAAAAAAAGAAAACAATAATAAAGGAACGCAAGAGTTGCGGTTTTTTTTAAGAAGAAATAAAAAAGAAATTTCAATATAGAGGAAAAGGAAGAAAAGTCACGTAAAAAAAACTACAAGAAAAATAAGGACTTTTGGAGATAGCTGAACCCACATGCAGAGCCCACCACTCTCCTTTCTTGCGGTTGTTGAGTACGTGCCTTCCCTAAAATGTAGGTAACAGACACTCTCCTTCAATGCAGCTGAGTTTGATTTCCGTCAAACTCGGTCTGTATCCAAAATAGGTATACAAGTTATGTTTTGTACTTAAAAAACTCAACCAATGAGAATGTTCTTAATAGTGGAAAGTGCCAAAACCTTCTTATGTCAGCAGTCCAACTCAAGCAAACGTTTATTTATTGTGATAGTTTATATAAATTAAATTTACAATATATAAAATAGAGTTTATGAATGATTACATGATTTCACATTCTCAATATTTTCAGTCCATCAAAATAAATGATAGGTTAGCATATATTATTGGAATCTCTAAGCTATTTAATCTATCACTCCAAGAAAATATCTTAAAATAGCGAGCAACTCATACCAACATTTATTTTTTTTAGTATCCAGCACTGCGCCAATTTGTTAGATAGAGCTTAATAAGTAAAAGGGAAATTCTAAACACAACCCCCATTTTACTCTTTATAGCCTCCTAATTAATTAAAATATAAAATTTTATTTTATTAGATATATTTGCCCTTATAATCCTTATCAATTCAAAAAGCCCTAGCAAAATTAATAATCTATAGCCCCCACTTTAACACACATGCACACACATATCATCCAAGATTAAAAACAAAAATTATAAAGATTTCTTGCAGTCATTCTTCTGCATTTTTTTTAAATTCGATAATAACATTACATTAATGCAGTGAGCAATCTGAAGAATTTCCTGATGGATATGCTCTTGGAACCCTATGAAAAATCAAATGATAGAAATATTGGATGTCAATTCCAAATTTATGTGAATACTTTTACATTGCCTAATATTTTATTTTTCACCATTTTTTTTGAAACGTCGCATTTTTCCCTCCAGCAACATGCCAACATCAACAATCAATCAATTATTTGCAGGTGTTTGCCCCCATATTCTTTATGAATTAATTTTAATTTCATCCTCCATTAACTTTATTATTTTAGTGGGCAAAAATCTTTACAAAAGTCGGCTTAAACTAAAGTAGCAATCATCCTTGAAAATTTAGAAAAATGTGAAGAAACGCAGTTTATAATTAGCATAAATAAATTTGATGTGTAGACGGATATTTTTTTAAGTTAATATGAAAGAGGGTAGGGGTTATATATTAGTTAATTCTATTTTGAATTTTTAAGTAATAAGGGGTTATAACGGTAAACATGTCTAATAAAAATATATATCTTATTTTAATTAATTGGGGGCTGTAAAGAATAAAATGGGGGCTATATTTAGAATTTTCTTTGTCATAAAGATCAATATTTTTGTATTGTTTTGCCCTAACTGTGTCAATTATTTATGCATATGTCTATGATCGACGAATAAAATATG
This sequence comes from Perilla frutescens, assembly GCA_026008535.1. Taxonomy (NCBI): domain Eukaryota; kingdom Viridiplantae; phylum Streptophyta; class Magnoliopsida; order Lamiales; family Lamiaceae; genus Perilla; species Perilla frutescens. Next base: position 44,865,069 of record BRKX01000001.1, read on the forward strand.
AAGAGTTTTTACTATGTTAATTCATTGACAAAAATCCATAAAATTGTTGGAAATTTTCAATTGACAAATGAAGTAGTGGCCTCAGTACTTATCATTCATCGAAATATTAAAATATCATTATTATTAAAAATATTTCTAGCATAATATTTGTGTAATAATAATAATAATAATATAAAAATGAAATAAAATGTGAAGTACAATCATTGAAATTTATTTTATTAGAATGTATATTATAATACACTAGAAAAATGCACGCACTTTGCACAAACTAATTAAATTTGTTTTACTAAAAATATATTTAACAATCTTATTAGCTACTAAATAGTTCATCTGAGATTCAAAATTTTGTTAATTGACCACACAAGTAATATTCTAGATCCAAATATCCAAATGTCCCTTTGAGGTTGTGTGTGTCTGATCAGTGCGACGATCTTGGCGATTCTGAAATCAGCTCGCTTGGCAATAAAATTCTCATCGAGAAGTCTATTGAAAGACTTGATGTCCCTATGAAAGATAGGGATGGAAGAGCCGGAGTGTAGATAGGCTAGTGCATCACCTAACTCTACGACCATTTTCAATCGTATCTTTCACTTAACTGAACTTTTAGGATCAACGGAGATGTTGGGAAAGTGTTCCATTAAGGATGAACTCATATACGAGCATCGGCATCTTTGTTGCTAAGCAACAACCCAGTGGCTTAGCCACATTCCTATGGTTAATCAGAGATAAAATTACTAATTAATTGATCAACTTCATTCTCACTTACTGTTTTCAACTTCTTCACGGCCACTATCCCGCCATCTGACATCATACCCTTGTACACTATCCCGTGCCCCCTTCTTCTATGATTCGACTGCTATTGAAGTTGTCGGTAGCTTTATCCAACTCTTTGATAGTGAAGAGCTTGGTTCTTAGGCCACCTTCACTGGTTTGATATTGCACGAGAAGATGTTTAAATAACTTTTCTTTTTTCTTCCTCTACATTCTTCTGTGCAAAGCCTTCCACAATACAACACGTATTGCAATTACCAGCATAAATTCAACCCCAGTGCCCAAACCTAGATATAAAATTACTCATCACAAAAAAAAAAAATCAAAGCTCAACAACTTCCTAATGCGACAACTAAACTTACTCAAATCAATTGATTATGTGCTTATTTTGCGTTGATTATATCTTATTTTGATATTTTCTTCTAATTTTCTTCCATTTCGTGTAAGTACAGAATCTTAGTGTTTGCAAGGACTGGGGGTATGGTGATGTTTCGAAAATGCAGAATCATGAGAAGGAAATGATCCACTGGTATTTTGAAATTGCAGTTCTATTAATATGGAGCTTGTTTTGAGTTACTTGGTGCATTTTTTTTCCTAGTGAAGAGTTACCGGATTCTTTGATTTATGAGCGTCTTAGAAATTGGATTTTTTTAAGACTAAGATCTTAGATTTTTGGATTATAACCTTTCAGTTATGTGGCTTTGTAAAATCGAGCGATTTGAAGTTGTTTGGAAATTTGATCTTAATGCTTGTTGTTTTGTTTTTTGTTCATTTCCCGTTAGGTTTCTTATGCATTTTATTCTGTGTTATGTTAGCCTGATTAGTTGTGGTTGCATAAACTATATGATTAGTTGGCTTGCTATAAGTAATTTTCTTTCTCTTTGATCTTTAGAGAAGTAATTTTGTTCACTAGAACAAACACTTATTAAAAAACAATGGCATTTCATTTGAATTTATCATATTCTGTTTTGACACTGTCAAGATTGGTTTCACATAGAAAAATGCACGTACTTTGCACGAGCTTAAACTTGGTATACTAAAAAGATATTTAACAATATTATTAAATATAGATATTTTAATGATACTATTATATTAATAGATATTTTAAAATGTAAAACACATTGGTTGAAATTTAATTTATTAGAATGTATATGTTATAACAATGTGTATATAAACTAGAAAGATGCACGTTTTTGAAATAGTCCACTAAAAAATATTTAACAATTTGAAGTTTTTTCTCTACTATATTCTCATTTCTGGCAAGTTTCTCAATTTGCATAGTATATGTATGTGGTTCTAGTTTTGAAGAAATGAATTAATTTTCGATCCGTCTTTCGACCTTCATTGCATTATGTTTACCCACCCGTCGAGAGTCCACCTCTCCAACAGTGGGTGTATTTCACAAGTCATCAAAATAAACCAGAAAAGAGTTCGGGTGAAAATGCGGAATATGGTGTTTTCCAGCTACAGTATGGATGAGAGACTTTCTGAGACCTCTAGCCTCATGTATTACTTCCCTGACACTGCCTACACGCTCCTCGATGACAATTGTTCTGTTTTGACATTGTCAAGATTAGTTTCACACAGAAAAATAATTTTATTCCTCTTTGATCTTTAGAGAAGTAATTTTGTTCACTATAATAAAAACTTATTAAAAAACAATGGCGTTTCATTTGAATTTATCATATTCTGTTTTGACACTGTCAAAATTAGTTTCACATAGAAAAATGCACGTATTTTGCACGAGCTTAAACTTGGTATACTATAAAGATATTTAACAATATTATTAAATATAAATATTTTAATGATACTATTATATTAATAGATATTTTAAAATGTAAAATACATTGGTTGAAATTTAATTTATTAGAATGTATATATTATAAAAATGTGTACATTTAACTAGAAAGATGCACGCATTTGAAATAGTCCACTAAAAAAATATTTAACAATTTGAAGTTTTTTCTCTAATATATTCCCATTCTCGCAAGTTTTTCAATTTGCACAGTATATGTATGCGGTCCTAGTTTTGAAGAAATGAATTAATTTTCGATTTGTCTTTCGACCTTCGTTGCATTATGTTTAGCCACCCACTGAGAGTCTACCTCTCCAATAGTGGGTACATTTCACAAGTCATCGAAATAAACTAGAAAAGAGTTCGGGTGAAGATATGGAATATGACATTTTCCAACTACAGTATGGATCGGAGACTTTCTGAGACTCCACTCTCACATATTACTTCCTCGACGCTGCCTACACGCTCTCCGATGACAACTGGCTCACCGCCATAGGCTGCGACGAGACGGCGGTAATGACTGCAGGCTTGCTCAGCAGTGGGACTTTCGCCGGCGGCTCCATATCATTCCGTCAGAGCAGGAACGTCTGCAGCGGCGTTGCATCTTGCCCGGATAGCAAAACCAGTATGGCCTCGGGATTGGCTGTTGCCGATTCCCTCTTCCTAAAGGTATGTTCATAAACATAATTTTTATTTGTAATATAATATGTATGTATGTGTGTGTGAGAGAGAGAGAGAGAGATTAATAATGAATTTTTTTTCGAAATTGAACGTATAATTACTTTGAGGGTGATTCAATTCACCCATTTTTGTGTTCGGATCCCCCAATATTAATTTAAATAAAAATTATTTTTAAATATTTCATTTTGCCCTTTTAATCCCAGTCATTTTCATTTTTATGAACCTCATAATTTTCTTGAATACATCCACCGTAAAACCCTAAAATTTAAAGTAAAATGCTTCATAAAACTTGGAACTCAAGGGGTGTAATCGAGCATAAATTACTCTTTCTCTTCATTCTTCTATGCAAAGCCTTCCACAATACAACACGTATTGCAATTACCAGCATAAATTCAACCCCAGTGTCCAAACCTAGATATAAAATTACTCATCACAAAAAAAAAAATCAAAGCTCAACAACTTTCTAATGCGACAACTAAACTTACTCAAATCAATTGATTATGTGCTTATTTTGCGTTGCTTATATGCTTGTTTTGATATTTTCTTCTAATTTTCTTCCATTTCGTGTAAGTCTAGAATTTTAGTGTTTGCAAGGATTGAGGGCATGGTTATGTTTTTCAAAAATGCAGAATCATAAGAAGGAATTGATCCACTGGTATTTTTAAATTGCAATTCCATCAATATGGAGCTTATTTTGAGTTACTTGGTGCATTTTTTTCCTAGTGAAGAGTTACCGGATTCTTTGATTTATGAGCATCTTAGAAAATAGATTTTCTTGGAACTAGGATCTTGGATTTTTGAATTATAACCGTTCGGTTATGTGGCTTTGTGAAATTAAAGATTTGAAGTTGTTTGAAAATTTGATCGTAATGCTTGTGGTTTTGTTTTTTGTTTATTTCCCGGTTAGGTTTCTTGTGCATTTTGTTTCATGTTATGTTAGCCTGATTAATTGTGGTTGCATAAACCATGTGATTAGCTGGCTCGATATAAGTAGTTTTCTTTCTCTTTGATCTTTAGAGAAGTAATTCTGTTCACTATAATAAAAACTTATTAAAAAATAATGGCATTTCATTTGAATTTATCCTATTCTGTTTTGACATTGTCAAGATTAGTTTCACACAGAAAAGTAATTTTCTTCCTCTTTGATCTTTAGAGAAGTAATTTTGTTCACTATAATAAAAACTTATTAAAAAACAATGGCATTTCATTTGAATTTATCCTATTCTGTTTTGACACTGTCAAGATTAGTTTCACACAGAAAAATGCACGTACTTTGCACGAGCGTAAACTTGGAATACTAAAAAGATATTTATCAATATTATTAAATACAAATATTTTAATGATACTATTATATTAATAGATATTTTAAAATGTAAAACACATTGGTTGAAATTTAATTTATTAGAATGTATATGTTATAAAAATGTGTATATTAAACTAGAAAGATGAACGTGTTTGAAATAGTCCACTAAAAAATATTTAACAATTTGAAGTTTTTTCTCTACTATATTCTCATTTCTGGCAAGTTTCTCAATTTACACAGTATATGTATACGGTCCTAGTTTTGAAGAAATGAATTAATTTTTGATCCATCTTTCGACCTTTGTTGCATTATGTTTACCCACCCGCCGAGAGTCTACCTCTCCAACAGTGGGTACATTTCACAAATCATCGAAATAAACTAGAAAAGAGTTCGGGTGAAGATGTGGAATATGGCGTTTTTCAACTACAGTATGGATGAGAGACTTTCTGAGACCTCTAGCCTCATGTATTACTTCCCTGACACTGCCTACACGCTCTTCGATGACAACTGGCTCACCGCCATAGGCTGCGATGATACGGCGGTGATGACTGCAGGTTTGCTCAACAACGGGACTTTCGCCGGTGGCTTCATATCGTTATGTCAGAGCAGGAATGTCTCCAGCGGCGTCGTATCTTGCCCGGATAGCACCAACCAGTATGGCCTCGGGATTGGCTGTTGCCGAGCCCCTCTTCCTAAAGGTATGTTCATAAACATAATTTTTATTTATTATATAATATGTATGTATGTGTGTGTGTGAGAGAGAGATTAATGATGATTTTTTTTTTATTTGAACGTATAATTACTTTGAGGGTGATTCAATTCACCCATTTTTGTGTTCGGAGCCCCCAATATTAATTTTAATAAAAATTATTTTTAAATATTTCATTTTGCCCTTTTAATCCCAATCATTTTCATTTTTATGAACCTCATAATTTTATTGAATATAGCCACCGTAAAACCCTAAAATTTAAAGTAAAATGCTTCATAAAACTTGGAACTCAAGGGGTGTAATCGAGCATAAATTATTCTTTCTCTCCATTCTTCTGCAGAAAGCCTTCCACTATACAACACGTATTGTAAGTACCAACTTAAATTCAACCCCAGTGCCCAAACCTAGATACAAAATTACTCATCACAAAAAAGAAAAATCAAAGCTCAACAACTTCCTAATGCGACATCTAAACTTACTCAAATCAATTGATTATGTGATTACTTTGCGTTGATTATATGCTTGTTTTGATATTTTCTTCTAATTTTCTTCCATTTCGTGTAAGCATAGAATTTTAGTGTTTGCAAGGACTGAGGGTATGGTGATGTTTCGAAAATGCAGAATTATGAGAAGGAAATGATCCACTGTATTTTGAAATTGCAGTTCCATCAATATGGAGCTTGTTTTGAGTTACTTGGTGCATTTTTTTTCCTAGTGAAGAGTTACCGGATTCTTTGATGTATGAGCATCTTAGATATTGGATTTTCTTGGAACTAGGATCTTGGATTTTTAGATTATAACCTTTCGGTTATATGGCTTTGTGAAATTGAGCAATTTGAAGTTGTTTGGAAATTCGATCATAATGCTTGTGGTTTTGTTTTTTGTTCATTTCTCAGTTAGGTTTCTTGTGCATTTTGTTTCGTGTTATGTTAGCCTGATTAATTGTCGTTGCATAAACTATGTGATTAGCTGGCTCGCTATACATAATTTTCTTTCTCTTTGATCTTTAGAGAAGTAATTTTGTTCACTAGAACAAAAACTTATTAAAAAACAATGGCATTTCATTTGAATTTATCATATTATGTTTTGACGTTGTCAAGATTAGTTTCACACAGAAAAATGCACGTACTTTGCACGAGCTTAAACTTGGTATACTATAAAGATATTTAACAATATTATTAAATATAAATATTTTAATGATACTATTATATTAATAGATATTTTAAAATGTAAAATACATTGGTTGAAATTTAATTTATTAGAATGTATATATTACAAAAATGTGGATATTAAACTAGATAGATGCACGTGTTTGAAATAGTCCACTAAAAAAATATAACAATTTGAAGTTTTTCTTTACTATATTCTCATTTTTGGCAAGTTTTTCAATTTGCACAATATATGTATGCGGTCCTAATTTTGAAGAAATGAATTAATTTTCGATCCATCTTTCAACCTTTGTTGCATTATGTTTACCCATCCTCCGAGAGTTTACCTCTCCAACAGTGGGTACATTTCACAAGTCATCGAAATAAACCAGAAAAGTGTTCGGGTGAAGATGTGGAATATGGCATTTTCCAGCTACATTTTGGATGAGAGACTTTCTGAGACCTCCAGCCTCTCGTATTACTTCCCCGACACTATCTACACGCTCTCTGATGATAAATGGCTCACCGCCATAGGCTGGACGACACGGTGGTGATGACAGGCTTCCTCAACAGCGGGATTTTTACCGACGGCTATATATCATTTTGTCAGGGCAGGAATGTCTCCAGCGGCGTCGCATCTTGCCCGGATAGCACCATCCAGTATGGCCTCGAGATTGGCTGTTGCCGAGCCCCTCTTCCTAAAGGTATGTTCATACACATAATTTTTATTTATTATATACACATAATTTTTATTTATTATATAATATGTATATATCTGTGTATGAGAAAGAGACATTAATAATGAAAAAAAATAGATTTGAACGTATAATTACTTTGGGAGTGATTCAATTCACACATTTTTGTGTTCGGAGCCCCCAATATTAATTTTAATAAAAATTATTTTTAAATATTTCATTTTGCCCTTTTAATCCCAGTCATTTACATTTTTATGAACCTCATAATTTTCTTGAATACAGCCAGCGTAAAACCCTAAAATTTAAAGTAAAAAGCTTCATAAAACTTGAAACTCAAGGGGTGTAATCGAGCCAAATCGAGTCGAATATTAGTGTTATCGAGCTCAAACTCGATAAGAAAACTCGAAGCTCGAGCTCGGCTCGACTCGATTTGATTACGGTATTAATATTAAATAAAAAATTATTTTGATTTAATTTTAAATAAAATAATTTAATTAATTATTAATAATCTATATGTAAATAATTAATTGCTAATGGTAAAATTATAATTGTATTGAAGTTTGATTAGGTTCGATAAAGCTTGCGAGTTTGACGAGCTTAGTATTATTGAGCTCAAGCTCGAGCTCGGTAGCTACTTGAGTAGATCAAACACGAGCTCAACTTGACAAACTTCTAATCAATTTTGAGTTTTCATCGAGTTAATCCCGAGTAGCTCACAAATACAATCTACTCACTGACACCTTCTACTTGGAAGTCTACTTCCTCGGAACTCATTGCTATCGGCCTATCAAACCAACAACTTTGATTTATTTGTATATATTCATTTTTGAAATATTATTATGCTATCAAACCAACTTTGAATGGATAACAGTTCACGAATGAGGTTGTGGAGCCGATATGGTCTTCTTTCTCTTTTTGTCTGCGGGTGTCTATTTTTTCTTTTTTGATAACGTTATTCATGATAAAATTTTATCAACGTTGCATAAATTGTGGAGTTGTTGGGTTGTGGTGGTTATACATTAGGAAATTATTTTATATCTTAGGATTTTTAAGTGGTGGGATTATAAGGACAAAATTGTCTAGTATATTAATATTTGTAATTTAATTAACTTTGGGGTGATTCTATTCACAACTCTCATTTTTTTCCTTATAACCCCCGAATTAATTAAATTTTAAATATCTAATTTTTAGACTCTTTTGCCCTTACATCCCTATCTAATTTAAAATAATAGCAAAATAAAAATAAAAATACAACCCCCAATGTATAACCCCTCTACTTAAAAATATCCTATGAAAAATTAAATACAACCCCATTACATATCCCTCATTATTTTAAAACCTCTATCAAAATAAAATACAACCCCCAATGCGTAGCCCCCAACCTCCTTCATAATAATAATAAAAAAAAGAACAAAAGAATACTACTAGAATCGTATAATTCCATTAAAATTTTAATAGATCTCATAGAATACATCAAACATTAGAGCCACTTTCATGATATATGGTTAAAACTACCTTGTACATACAATTTCAAAGAGTGCGATAGAGAGTAAAAACGATGAAGGTTGTGAAATATGTCACTGGTAAATGACATGTATTTATCAACTTTTAGTTTGTTAGTCAACTTTAAATATTAAAGTATCGTCCAATTCATTTACCATTCGAAACTACACGAGTTTAGTTTATAAAAAAATTGGAGATAAAAATAATTAATATTTGTACAAAATGTTGAAAAAATAAATGAAAATGGTCAACAAATTTATGAATTAAACTAATTTATTTATAAATGAATTAAATCCAAGTCTTATATAATAGGAAAGTCATGTAATCTAGTTTCCAACGAAAAATACGGATCTAAAACATAATATTTCTACAAAAAGTTAATGATTATTTTATTAATATTTTTACAAAAAATTGTGATTATTTTACAAAAGTGTGCCGAAAAATGTTTCTATGCGAGAAATTCAAATATTTATCAAATTTTCAATTAAATTTAAGAATTAAATTGTTCTCCTTGAAATCAAATTATGGTCAAAGTCGAATACCATTTAAAAGTCATGTGAATAAAGATTTCAAAAAATAAATAAATAACTAAATAGAAAAAAAAAGAGCTTAAGAATAATGATTCTAGATAGTTATAATCATTTTACTCAAGTCTGTTAGGGTATTACTTCTGCACATGAATTATGAATACTAAATAAATTTTGGTATTTATGAATGTTTCCTGATTTTTTATATAACTATGACAAGTTAATAGCTTTATGTATTTCGCTAGATTTACATATCTATTGAATGTGAATGATGTTTAACAATGGCACAACTTTTTCCACGATTACAAGTTCATTTGTTAAAAATAAAAATGAGGGCTATATATTGGGGGAGGGGGATTGTGTTTTAGTTTACTAGAGTTTTTAAATAGTCAGGGGTTGTATTTAATTTGCTAGGATTTTTTAATAGTGAAATTGTGAGGGTACAAAAATTTTAAAATAAATATTTATATTTTAATTAATTCTGAGGATTGTAAAGAGAAAAATGAAGCCGTGAATAGAATTACCCTAACATGCCCTCAGCTCAGCGCAGAGTCCAGACCAACCCAGCCCCTCACCATATTTTGGAGAGAGAGAGAGAAAACGAGTAAAAGGAGTTAAATTATGGTTGAATGAAGTAGTCTCAAGGTTATTATTGTCAAGAATTTTCCAACATATTGGAAAAATGGAATGAAATTCTATTGATAGAAAAGATAAAATTACCCCCGACGCAACGTAATCAATGATTTAGCCATCAAATTACCAAACTAATCTTGGATCAAGTGCAAATTTACAAATATACCCCAAGCTCAGATGACGCATGCATCTCTAACACCGCATCACAACATGCGACTGTTATTCCTCCGCCGCTCACTCCCTCACTCCTCCACTCCCCACCCCCTTCTCCTCCGCCACACCATGGCCGCCACCACCTCCGTCGAGCCCATCAGCCCTTCCACCACCAAACTCGGCTGGATCGGCACCGGCGTCATGGGCTGCTCCATGTGCTCCCACCTCCTCAAGGCCGGCTACACCGTCACTGTCTTCACCCGCACCCAATCCAAGGCCGAATCCCTCCTCTCTATGGGGGCCCACTGGGCCAACTCCCCTAAATCCCTCGCCGCCCAATCCGACGTCGTCTTCTCCATCGTCGGCTACCCCTCCGACGTCCGCCACGTCATCCTCGACCCCGCCTCCGGCGCCCTCGGTGGGCTGCGCCCCGGCGGCGTCGTAATCGACATGACCACCTCCGACCCGTCCCTAGCCGTCGAGATCCACTCCGCCGCCGCCTCCGCCGGATGCTCCTCAATCGACGCCCCCGTTTCCGGCGGCGACCGCGGCGCCCGCCTCGCGGCGCTCTCGATTTTCGCCGGCGGCGATGAAACCCTGGTAAATCGGCTGACCCCTCTGTTGAATTGTTTAGGGAGAGTATACTACATGGGTTCGCCGGGGAAGGGGCAATTCTGTAAATTAGCGAACCAGGTGACGATTGCCTCAACAATGGTGGGATTGTGCGAGGGTTTGGTATACGCGCATAAGGCTGGTTTGGATTTAGATAGCTATTTGAATGCAATTTCGACGGGCGCTGCTGGCTCGAAATCATTGGATTTGTATGGGGGCAGGATATTGAAGAGGGATTTTGAGGCAGGATTTTATGTAAATCATTTTGTGAAGGATTTGGGGATTTGTTTGAGGGAGTGCCAGAATATGGGGTTGGCTTTGCCGGGGCTGGCATTGGCTCAGCAGCTTTATGTGTCGCTTCAGGCACACGGGGAGGGTAATTTGGGAACTCAGGCCCTCGTTCTCACGCTCGAGAGGCTCAACAACACGTCTCTTGAGCCACAGAGTTCGGATTCGAAGCCCTGAGCGGGTAAAGTTTTCGACTTTGTGCAACTGATGTTTGGATTGAATTAAGTATAAAGCATGTTGTTTGTGATTATCAATGGTCAGTTATCATGCATGTAATGTGCTGATGGTATATAGCATTATCTTTCTGTGGAGTCCATCAGATTGCAGTAGAAACCAAGGCTTCTCTCATGTTTAAAGTTTCGTATTCATATGCTGTTCGAATAAATGGTATTATTAGAATGTAACTATGAATAAGGTGCAGTCATTAGCGATTCAGATTTCAGAACAGGGCGGTTTACTGACTGGTATTAGAATGCCAAAACAATACTTGTGAAAATCAATCTTTGAATAGGTTCATGGGTTTTGCTAGTCGGCAAAGACCAGATTTTTCGTAAGAAAAATATGATTTTATAACCGGTGGCTAACCTGATGAGGGTGCAAACTGGGTAAACCTCTCTGTTCGGTCTCTTATTAACATAGAATGGGGCAGAAGCTCAATTTTGATCTAGGGCGCTCAACGTCAGCAGTTAAAATCACACTCCTTTCTGTTAAGGCTTAATGCTTTAGGATTAATTCTGGACACTAGAGTTGTCACTTAAGGAAGTCGGAACTTTTCATAGAGGAAGAGGGAGAGGGAGAGTATAGGTGGTGAAAATTTGCATGTGAATAAGCACTGAGTCTTGAATCAAGATACTGTGTCAACTTGATTGAGTTGGAAAAGCTTCTGTGCGAGTTTGTTACTTTTCCATGTTCTGCATCTTAATCTAATGAGGTCTTGTGTTCAAACTCTCTCTCTCTCTCTCTCTCTGCAGTCTTTTGGTAATGCGTCTCTAGAAAGATCTGGTTGGCTGCACGTCGTGCATGAATGCCGTCGGATGGATTGGTCCAAGACTTGCGCAAGGAACACCTCTCGTGGTAGCCGGGATCATTCTGTACTAGACTACTAGTGTAGCTCCATGGTTTCTTTGTAAAATATAACTGTACCCATTTTCAACATGTTAGAAACTTTCACCTATCCCTTTTGTTGATTACTGTAATATATCTCCAATAAAGTAAAAGAGGTCTTTATGCACAATCCTTTTAAATTCCCCCTGCATTTGGATTTGAATTCCTTCAGAGCTACAATTTGGAGATCTCTCTACTGGTGATTTAATGCTACCGATGAGGACACAACCCCTATCTCGATCAACGTGACCGTGACCGACAATGGGGATAAACCCCCTATCCTGATCGTCGTGATCTAGGTTTTCTTGATATAATCTCTATCACGCCATCACTGTTCACGAATTCGGCATATAATCCAAATGAAAGGAGAATGTAATTAGTGAAAGAAAAGGTATCATTAGCTTGCAGAATTTGTTTATAGAAATTCAGTTTGGAAAGGAAACAGAGGAAGAAGTAACTAAAATTGAGTTTTTCATTATTCACTTTGATGTAAAACCTGTTTGAAATAGGAACCACCTAATTTTTTTTCAGACAATTTGAACTCCCTCAATTTATTCCGACTAGACATCGTCGGTCACACGACGATCATCCACTAGTGCCTGTATACTCCGTGAAAAGGGAAGCTGCCGCGCCGAGCAATCTGCGGAGAAACGGTCTGTCTGCCGTTTTCGGAAGTATAGGTATACATGATAAGCTGGGCATAGTTTCCAGAACTACTACAGGCTATGAAAAACTACTCGTCCCTACATAAATGAAAACACCGTAAAACTCGAAATGTACAACCTTGAATGCCGACCCTCTGATCAGGATTCTTCAACTTCGAGGTACTGGGAATGTGAGGCTGCCAGAAGAGCAGCTCCGATGCCGGATCCGTCATTCGAGTGTTCGACTACGACGGTATCCGCAACTTCTCCCAGCAGCTCCTGGAGAGTGGTCTCCAAACAGTTCCTGAATTTAGTATAGTGCTCAAACAATCCGCCATCCAAAGCTACGACTGACCTCTGCTTCTCTCCCTCTTTTAGACCGTCTCTTCCCAGTTTCTTGAGAATGCCCAAGATGCCAGCAGCCGAAAGCTGGGCCCCACGGGAGGCGATGATGTCGCATATCAACACGACCATTTTCCTCATTTTTATGGAAGAATTAGATACCTGTCATGGGTGCAAATTCAAATCGCAGAGGATTAAGAGTTTTGCAGATTGCGATATCATGATAAATATAACTCGGTTTCATACTTAGAAGCGGAGAAATACCTCTAAAATATCCTTCAGCTTGCTCCCGACCACCTTGAGATCAGAAGAGGTGTCGTGATGCATTGCAGACATGTCAGGCGTCCTGCATCAGTCAGGAAGTTGCTTACCAGAGTTCCCAAGTGATATATTTTACCAATGTTGTAAAAGATGCTAGGCAGTACAATACCTAATCGGGGCCTAGAATCAGGAGTCTAGACAGAGTTAGGCGGAACTGATTGGGGAAAAAGTTGGAAGCGCGGACAAGGACCGCCTAGCGCCTATATAGAACTAGATGGGGACTTTTACAGCTAAGTATTTAACAAGTAACTCATGCAAGATCAGCAAATTATCAAGAGACACAATAACCACTAAAAAACACATCTTCATCTTGTCAGCATCTTACTCAAGGACGGCAGAGGGATATGAAGCTACCATCACTAGTTCGACTTGTAAAGTTGTCCTCATTCAGCGAAAATGAAGAAAATAAATAAATAATACTTTTAAGTAATTGACAGATCCAAGATACTTCAAGTTATGCCTCTTAAGTTCATTGATGTTACCACAGACTCGTAATGACCAGTCGACCACAGAGTTGCATCCTGACAATTTTATTGTCACTAAATGCAGCATTAAAAAAAGAGAAGTATATACAGAAAGAAAAGAAGAGTAGCATCTGGAAGAAGGTGCAATTTTTGATAGCATCATGGGATGGTTGGTGTTGGAAGCCCGAGAAGAATCAGACTAAAGAAAAGGAGATAACTTCCCAACAGATCTCATCACAAAAATTTAGCTGATTCAAGTGAACATATACTTTATGTTGTACTTCATTCAAATGTCAAATGTATCGGCCCAAAGATCTAAAAAAAGTGCAATATTTATGAAGAACACCAAAGGATGCATATCCATTCTGCAGAGTACTACTCAAACAGACTTTGGTGGTCATGCACATTTACAGAAGCATAATGAGCTGATAATGTTGAGAACAAAATCCAGTGCTCAACAGAGGCTTCCAATAATAGCAAAAAGCAAGATGATAATATGGCTAATTAGTAGGCCAGATTAGATGAATATAGATGATGGCTATATAGCATCCATTTGTAACACTTCAGAAGTACTTCACAATACGTGGAAAAATCAAATCATCTCCAACTCCTACTCATGTCATGGGTATATGACTGCTTAAGAAGGTTCATTCGTTCAGTAACCTCAATTTAAGAAGGCTAGTGGTGTAAAATGAATGGAGAATCACAGAGGAGGCAATACAAGAAGGATTTTGGTACGATAGGAAACATTTCTTAGTACATGCTAGCTATAAATCTACCGATATTTTAATGGGTAGAATAAAAGGCTTAAGAGTTCTTCCTGGAGAAAAACTCAAGCTTAGAGGATGAAAATCACTCGACCAAACCGCCTATCGAAATTCTTATCTTCATTCTTCAAAGTAATTTGTCAGTGTACCCCAAAACATGATTTTGGCAGAGATACATTGTTTCATGACAGCTATTATTCTTCTTCCTTTCATTTAACCATCAGAGAGACTTTTATGCATAAATAGCCCACAGGATGCCTCCTGAAGTAAAGGCCAAATGTGAAAATAGACTTGCTCTATGGTCATTCTTCTTCATTTGGATTACCGTTCCCATTTCCTTCCTCTGACATCTAAAGAAATGGCTCCATTTCTTAATGATATTTATTTATTTTATTTGAAAAAAATAAAGTTAACATTGTCTTAGGTTAATGCAGATGTTGATTTCCAAATGGGGAGTACGGATTAGTGAGATAAGGACCTAACTTAAAGTCTCAGCCAACATATAAGAACACCAATGGAAATATCGGCCATAGCAGGAAATGAAAGAAACAAGCCACTTGTTCGAGAGAATATCTTTTCTGTCTAATGCAACATTGCTTACCTCAGTATGAATGGGATTTTGAGTTTGGGTGGAATTATATCACCGAAAAAGGATGCCTCTTCAGCCATCCTGTATAAAACCCTGCGCACAATTTCTCCCAGATACATGCCAGAAATCAACTTCTCAAAAATCTGCAACAGTAAGATAAAAGTAAGGTAGAGTTGCTAAAAAGTCATTAGCCTTTTACAACTTAGGACCCGAGCAAGTATAATAAATAGATGTCAGTAAAGTACCTGTTCTCCAGGGTTTAAACTTTCAGCATCGAGACTTTGATCATATTCTGTAAGTGGAAGATGTGATGAGCGAAAATTACCCCATTCCATGTTTATAACCTCCAATGAAAAGGAATCTCAGTTAATAGAATTACTTTGCAAAATAGTGCTGGTCAATTTCTGAAGCAACACAGTAATTGCTGGCAATGGAAAGTTTCAGCTAAATCCTACAAACATTAATCAATGAGAAAATTTGAAAAGCACCAACCATTTCTCCACTTTTAGGTAGCAGACCCTGCCATTTTGGAATTGCATGTGCCCGTTCAACGTAAGCTGCATTAGTTCCTGTCCCCAGGATCACAGCAGCAATGACATCTGGATTGCTGTATTTTCCTCCAGCTAATGTTCCAACAGTATCATTGACCTGCATAAGACAAACAGGAAAGAAATCTTTGATGCAAAAAAAAAAGGTTGTTCACAGTTGATCCTTCAATTCTGTGGTGTGGACGGAGACAAATTAATGGAAGCGGACAGCAGAAAGTTGAAATGAATCAAAACATAGCTTCAATAACAGCACAACTTCCACATTTCTCGCTCACCAAAAAAAAAAATCCAGCATCTTATAAGGACAAAAGACTTACCAAAGCAGTCACATGCATATCAAGGCCAACTCTTTCCATTGCTTTTGTCAGCTCTCCCACCACATCTTGTCCAACCTATGAAAAGTTTAAAAAAAAATTGAGAATGCAACAGAACACAGATATCTGAAAAAAAATATAATCACAAATCATCTAGATGAATAGATTTCAGTAAAGGTCGAAATTCATGTCAACAAGACATGTTGAGTGTCAACACAATAAGGGAGAATCTGAACACAACTGAATAAGATTAGTGTCATGAACACAAACACATTTTTTTTTCATGTCAACACGATACAATAGTGAGCCAATAAAAAATAAGTAAAAATAGAGTTGATTTAAGTACAACACACTATTACCCGTTAATATGCAATAGAAAATTCTCCAAAAAACATGCAACCCAGAGCCAAAAAACATATAAATATAAAATACTCAATAACTACTAGTTCATCAAATAAAAAAGGTTAATAATAATGTACATACATAATTTATAATATATGTGTACACAATTCATAACTAATTACTGGATGCTTCACAGGACAAACACAAATGCATAATTTGAAGATCACAGGACAAAATTTTAAAAGACTGACAGATGGAATTTATAGACGTGTCACCAATTGGTCTAACATTGAGAAAATAGAATGCTTCAATTCAAAACAATGCAGCACCAATGATACCGCCTGAATACGAGCACCCAGAGTCAGAGAAGCCAAAATACAAATGTGGCACTGCTACTTTGGACTAAAAAAGAGCAACTGACATCACAAGGTGTTGGTTGTTTGGCTAATGAATCAAAATAAAAGCTAATCCACAGTTCTAAGAAACTGGCTGCTGAGGCCACTCGGAGATCTGGTTCAAGTACAACAGTAATTACCATGCTGGTTGGAAGGATATTCATAATTCATCTGATATGCACCTTACCATCATATAAAAAAAGTGGAACTTTTGCCAAAATAAAATATTTCATAGAAGAGTGTCTACTTATATTATTAAAATTAGAAATACAAAAGAACAAGATGCTCAGCATATAATAATAGTCAAATCATGAAAGCATAAAAGGGATGGGGGGAGCAAGTAAGAAACGAACCGCATCTTCTATAAGGAAGCCTTTTGTCCACTTTATTAGGGTTCCTGATGCTAATGATAATTGCCTAACTGGGAAAGAAAAGGTAAAACCAAGCTCCCTTTGCCTTCCAGGTGGAAGATGAAAGTCTTCACCTTCTGTAGCAATAAATTTTGCTAGTGCCTCGGCAATGAAGTCAAATAATTCCTGAATTACAACCATTTGGAGAGAGCATCAGTGAATGGAGATAAACACTAAGAGCATTTCATGCCACAAGAAAATACTCACATGAGATGATCCAACCATTAAATGTGGAGGAATAGAAACTTCTTCGAATTCCTGCTTGATTTTATTGTCTTTACCACCTAACTGTACCCGCATAACACGGAAGTTTGTTCCACCAAGGTCCAATGCATAGAACAATCCCTTTTCATTCCTGAACAGAAAAACTGAGGAATCATACACTTGCAAGAGGAATTCTATTGCTCAGACTAAAATCACAAAAGAAAAGGGATGGGCAGCAGGTCAGAATAGGTTTCCTATCTGGCTATCTCAGAAACAATAGAGAAAAGTCTAATGTCCTCATGGAATAATGAAGATATTTGTTTCTTTGGTGGCAATGCTGCATTAAATAAGATAATTATACAGCGGTACTGTTGACATTATCCTCATACAATGACTCTACGAGAAGAAACTGAAAGAATCAATGACTAATTTGTTTACTGGAGCAATTCTATATGGACAACAGGACCAGAGGATTTGTAGTCACTGCCAAATAGTTACATTTATAGCATACCCTTCTAGTAAGACTCAACAGATTAAGGTCCTATCTTGCAAGAAACAGAGGCACATAACAGACTACTAAAATTCTGCAATGATGCATGTTCAATGGACAAAATACATTTAAATCATTCTGAATCTGCTCAGTTTATAGATATTTATTGTCGAAAAGCTCAATATAAGGAAAAAATTACTTATCTAATAAAAATGTGTTGTAATCTTAATCTAGAAAGAGGCATCATTAACTCTGTTATAGTAGCTGCTGAATGTAAAAAAACAGAACTATACTGACGGTTGACCCACTTCATTCATAGAACAAGCTCTAAAAAATTGAAAACTTCAATTGGAACCAACTGAAAATATAAAAAAAGAAAGAAGCTACAACCACAAGAGATGCAAAAGGTAAGAGATGGCCCCACCACCAAACCCCACCAGAAAAACACTTTTTAAGTCCAAAACTTATATATCAACCCCATATGCAAAAAGGTTAAGCAAGAATCAGAAGATACGAACATAGAAAAGCACCATATTCATAGATGTCTGCTAAAACAATCATCAAAATGACAAAAGGGAAAAATGGTGCTTGTTGTCACAGGACTCCTGAGGATGATAACAGATCAAAAGGTCAAGATAACACTTAAAAGTGAAACGCAATATAAGAATATGTCTATCAAGAGAAAATGCTCCTTTAGCCAATTGAAAGATGTCTGAATTCCTCTATCTCATATGGAGGATGTTTTAGTATGTTAAGCAGCTTCAGATCCACATTGATAAAGAATTTCATATTTGCTAATCTCTAATTGATGATAGTGGCAGTGGACCAAGACAAAAAAAAGGAAGACATGGACAGAGATATAACGAGCATTAGATTGTTAATAGGTGCACATGATGTGGATCTAACAGGAAAATATTTCGAGATGAAGATAAGGCAACCCTAAGATGCAATTTTACTCATGTTACATAGAACATAGTACCAGTGAGCACAACAGAAATGCAAGTAGAACGTATGCATTCCGAATCTTAACTACAAATAATCTATGTTATCAGAAAAAAAGAATTAATATAAATTAACTATATTACTAGTACAGCCTTGTTCTAAAATCACAATCTTTGCCTCAACTAAGGTATAAGCTTTGGATCTATATGAATTACAAATCAGACACTAACTATGTATAAAAACTTCATATATCTATGATCTGAGTCATCTGACTTTAACAATAAAAACATTGAAAACGACAATCAACATGTCAAAGAAAGCAATTTCCTAAATTTTGAACAGAACTTTAAATTCCATAACTTTCACTCTAAAGTTTAAACACCAAATCTTGATAGTTGAAGCTGAAATCCTCAAATCAATGATCTAGATAAATACGCAGATAACAATCAAATCTAAACAGAAACAAAAAACACACACACACACACACACACACACAATTGTTCAGAGTCAAATATAATTAGCATACCCAGTAGGAAGATTGTCAACATAACTGATGAGCATCTTCAGCTTGCTGCCGCCCTCGGAGGCGAGGCCGGCGTGCATCTCCACCGTCATAGCATCGGCGACCTGGCGGAGCTTGGCAGCCGGCGTGCCGCACTTCTCCTCCAGCTCCCTCAGAATGGCCTCCGCCTTTGCCCACTTCCCGGAGATCCTCATCTGCCGCCTCGCCACCAGAACAGCAGCAGCACAGACCGCCGCCGTGCACACCACCGCAGCCGCCACAGCAACCTTCCCCATCTCAGCAACACGGCCCACACAGCTCACCTACCACCAGTCTACCACCACCACAAACGACAAAACCCACAACACACGCTCTCCAAATAAACAAATGCTCTGTGGATTCAAGTATTTATGGACCAAGATAGAATCTTTAGTTGGTTTTCTTGGTGGGTATCAGCTTTTTTAACCTATACGTGTAATTCTACCATTAAAAAGCAGCAAAGAACAAATTAATGGAGGAAATTTATATGGGTTCTTGAGAGTTGAGAAGGATTTTTGTCTTCTAGTTTGAAGATATTTAGAGAAATTTATGAAGAAAAAGGTAGAGGAAAAGGACAGGGATGAAGGGCAGGATCAGAGATTCAGATAATTACATCCATGTATCAATTTTCACTCACTGTAATGATTCATGAATTTTAGGAAAATTATCCAATCTAAATCTTTACTTTAATTTGGTTTTAGGTCTTAACCTTATCTCAGTCTATACAAGTTAATCCACGTTTTAGTTGCAAATTTGAGTCACGGTCTTTTCTTGATATTTGAAATCTGCTGAAATCCAAGATTATACGGCGCATTTTTTTAATAACGTTCAAAGATGCATTTTTTTTATATGCCAAAAATGTTTTTTTTTTTTTTTTTTCCTTTTATCCTATTTTCTTTATATTATGTACATTACCATTTTTGTATGCGAGTTATTTGTAATTTGAGATTGAATGTATCAATCATTTGTTACTATCTATGCTGTAGTTCAATAACTCATGTTTGCAAAGAGATTTTAAAGGTCTCTTTTCTTCAAAATTCTTATCCTATTTTTCCTCAAAAAAAATATAAAATAAAAATTCTTATCCTATTTAAATAAAATATCAATATGTTCGGAAAACTTTAGGAATGATAATGACTCATATTCCACATAACTAATACTCCCTTCATTTCATAATATTTGTTGTTTTAAGATTTTAATTTAGAATTAACGATTAATTTTTTAGACAAATATACCCCTTTCTTCTGTATCAAATAAAATCTTATTACCTTATATTTTCCTAAAAAATTAGCAAAATTTTCTCTCTCCATATATTTGTAGCGTTAAACTTGGGAGGAAGGATGTGAAAATATCTAAAATAATAAATATCTTGACACAAAAATAAAACTCTAAAACAACAAATATTATGAAATGGATGAATTATATATCTAATACAATATATATTAGATACATATCTAATAATATTTTTGTAGGATTTGCCTTCCTTATTATATTTGTAATATTGACAAAAAAAATTAAGTATAAGAAGAGTGATGATTTTCAGCCAGAGAATCTTTTATTATTTTTAATAATTAATTAATTTAATTAATAAAATACTAATTATTCAATAAATTTACATTGATGCTCTCCATAATAATTAGGGCAACTCTATATGCACTTCAATTCTGAAGAAATCGAAGATGAAAAAAAAATAAAGAAGTGAAGAAAAGAAAGAAGATGAAGTTGCGCCCCTTTCTTCCGATCCACTTCTGGAGTGATTTTAATAATTAATTACAAATCACTAATTTCATGACAGAAGGATAATATAGTAAAAACATAACATTTAATAATTAACATAATTAATTTATTAATTATACAATTTTATTAATCATCAAAAAATTAGATTCTGGCTAGCCAGAATTTGGCTGACTAGCATTATTCTTAAATTAATTACATATGAAATTGTGAAATTTAGTTAAGAATAATGCTAGTCAGCCAGATTCTGGCTAGCCAGAATCTAATTTTTTGATGATTAATAAAATTGTATTATTAATAAATTAATTATGTTAATTATTAAATGTTATGTTTTTACTATATTATCCTTCTGTCATGAAATTAGTGATTTGTAATTAATTATTAAAATCACTCCAGAAGTGGATCGGAAGAAAGGGGCGCAACTTCATCTTCTTTTTTTTCTTCACTTATTTATTTTTTTTCCATCTTCGATTTCTTCAGAATTGAAGCGCATATAGAGTTGCCCTAATTATTATGGAGAGCATCAATATAAATTTATTGAATAATTAGTATTTTATTAATTAAATTAATTAATTATTAAAAATAATAAAAGATTCTGACTAGTCAGAATCTGGCTGAAAATCACTACTCTTTTTAATTCCCGCAATCGTCTATCTATTTAAATTTCCATATTAATACCCCGCAATTATTTCTATCTAATTGACTTTTTACATGGAGGTTTTATTTTTTAGTTGGATGGCGGTAATTCATTTCACATAAATTTAATGTTTGGGTTTTGGAAAGATTAATTAATTCAATTTAATTGGTGTTGTAATCAGCTTCTAATCATCCGCCCACATTTACTTTTTGAAAAATTTAGACTCTATATATTGGTTCTCATTACACAAGCATGCATATTTTTAGAGATTTTGAAAGTACCCATGTTTTCATTTTACACAAATGATGATTATGATTTTTTTTCTTTTTAATTTGTGTGCTTGTGCAATTATATAATATATTTTCAATTTGTAAGATCTATCGTGACGGCAGAAAAATAGTCATTGCTCTATTGTTGTACTTCATTTTTCTGCAAAATGAAATATAATATAATTGATACTTACCATTTTCTTAATGTATGGATTAGATTTTTGGACATTAATCACATACAAAAAATTGGTATCCATTGTAACAAAAGTCATAGATTTTGCCGTCTTATGCAACATACAAATTGATGAACTAAAATTCCAATACATATCACAGACGTATATTTATCCTTATACTAGATCTGTAGGAGTTTGAATTAGTTTTTATGATAAATCTGTTTAATGTGATTATTTTTATACGTCAAAATAATCCAAAAAAAGGAAGAACCATATTTAAGGTTCTTGATGAACAATATTTGTTGTGCCTCTGAGTTGGAGCCCATTGCAAAAGTTTTGCAAGGAGAAAAAGAAATTAAAAAACTTATGAAATGAAAAGGTTTGGTGTATCATCTATCACTTGATTATATTTTACTTCACTCTCTCTTTTCTATTTTTCTTACAATTCCCCCACTTTCTCTATTTTAGGACAATGCCAATTTGCAACAGAAAGTGAAAGCAAATTGGTCACGAGAGCCATGAACATAGGGTGCAAAAATATATTATATTGGAGTGATATATTAATTAGAAGAAGTATTGAAGAATATGATATATATATATATACACACACACACACATTTGCTTTTAGGATAATGAAAATTAATTTTGATAGTCTTCTCCTTCTCTATTTCCTCTAAATCATGCGACAGTCAACCTCTATATCGCTATATCCATGTCTATTAACCTTCAAAATAAAAGATAGAGTTGTGTTAGATATATATATATATATATATATCAAAGGCAAGAAATTCAGATCTTTATAACACCTGTTATATAGATGTAAATTCAAACATTAATTAATTTAATTTGTGGCCTTTAAAATTTAAATAGGACATGCTCTTACTGTGTGTGATAGAGAACACCTATTAGACTTTAATGAGGAATAATTTGTTTGTTACTCTTTTATCAAGTTCAATTTTTATGTTATTATGTTATTAGTTTATCATAATCCACCAATACACCAACCAGGTGACATTATGAATGTTCATTTTTATATCATTATTTGATATAATATAATTTAGTTTATTTATGTTTTTTTGTTATTATTTAATCAAGTTTGGCAGATTTCGAATTATCTATATTTAAAGTTTTATTTTTAAAATGTGTAAAAATACTCTTCTTTTAATTTGTGGTTCATAATCAACGTCATCATAACTATTAGTGCTTTTGATTCACAAATACTATTCACGTCTTAAGCAAGCCGATCATTGATCAACAATATTAGACAAAGGTTTGAAGATTGCCAAATTTGTGAGTTATTTTAGTGTTATCGGGGTCTATGCTCTCAAGAATTGTATGACAATAATTTTTTCTTCCCTATAATGTATTATTGTAATTGGCATAAAAAAATCAATCATATGTGGAAATCTTTAGTTCATATTTTCTTATGGTACTTCATAAACATTGTCTTTGGAGTAAGCGAAAATAATTATCAAGCAAGCAAATTTAGAGATTAAGTTTAATTTTTATTAATTGATACTTCATTTTGTATGTTTTTCGGTAATATTTTTTTTATGGTCTTCAATTACACAAATAATACATTATATTCTTTCATTCTTTTATTTTTTTAACAAAAATAAAATGCATATTTAATTTCATCCGTGCATTGCACGGGAGATATTCTAGTTTAAAAATAATGACAAACTTTCCTTTAAGATTTTGGAGGTCAAAATTAAATCCATCATACTTTTAGACGGCTGGACTGCACAAGGTGTGGGGTGGGCCGGTGGGGCAACAAAAAAAATTATGCCTAAATTGTAGGAGCTTATTACATCCCAATTATGATTTTATATATCTTAATTATGGTTTATAATTCTCAGTTATGATTTATCAATCCCAATTAGAATTCATATTTATTTTGAAAAATTAATTATCAAGCGCAGTGCACTAGTAGCTGGATTTAAAAAAAATCACTTTATTTTAAGATTCTCTAATTCCATTTTAAAGTATATATTTATTTAAAAAAAAAATGTCGAGTACAATGCATAAATCCTCGTATTAGCATCGGGTGAGTGCACTGTATGAGTCATAAAAAAAAATGAATTCACTTTAATTTTATGATTTGCTAAATCCATTTTATAGTATATATTTTTTGGGGGAAAAACTACAAGTAATAATAATAATAATAATAATAATAATAATAATAATAATAATAATAATAATAATAATAATAATAATAATAATAAAATAGGTCATACACGTGCACAACACGCGCGCCACGCGTGTCATGCATGATCCTGAGATCTGGGTCAATCTAATGGGCTAAGCCTATCAAATTGGTGTACAAGAGATTTTCTCTAAAATAAGGAAAATTCTAAACACAACCCCCATTTTACTCATTATAATATTCACTATTTTATAAAATATAAATTTAATTATGATAATATTTTTTCCCTTAACCCCTAACACTTTAAATCGTATCATAACCCTAACCCTATCTCTTTATTACTTCGAATTGTGATGGAATTTCCAGTACTTTTTATCTATAGATTCTTATTTGGTTTCTGTTGGAAAAATAGTAATATTTGCAGAAAGGAATTCTCATTTCATAAATCTGGAAAATCAGTTTACAACAAGTGAAATCGTTTTATTTATACACACTGCATTGCTTGCTTTCTAAGCTAACATAATCTACGTCTATACTACATGATCCTTGTGCTATCTAATCCAACGGTGAGCAGCTAATGTGTTATGGTCCATGAAGACTTGCATGCAGCTTATGCCACGTGGATATTCCCTTACTTCATCAGCATGTTGCATGCGTGTTCCAACCGTGCTGCTGTGCTGCTGTAGATCCCAAACCTCAACATCCCCCCTCAGACTTAACCTGGTGGATATCACCAAAATGAAATCTGGACAGCAAGAGTTTGAACTGTGGGCCTGCAATAGATTTAGTAAGATGTCTGCAAGCTGCAACTTTGTAGAAACATGTAATGGTGTAATAACACCATTTCTATAGTGCAATCTGGCAAAATGGCAATCTATGTCCAGGTGTTTTGTTCTTTCATGATACACCTGATTTTTGGTAATTTGGATTTCCGCTTTATTGTCACAATACACTGCAATAGGTAGAGTGACTGGAATTTGTAGGTCATGCAACATAAAAGAAATCCACAGAAGTTATCTGATAGTGTATCCTAAACTCCTATACTCTGCTCATGCGGTTGACAAAGAAACTGTGGATTGTTTCTTACACTTCTAAGACAACAAACATTCTCCAATGGAGACACAATAATAGCCAGATATAGACTTCCTAGTATCATTGCATGTGCTC
Organism: Perilla frutescens; assembly: GCA_026008535.1. Taxonomy (NCBI): domain Eukaryota; kingdom Viridiplantae; phylum Streptophyta; class Magnoliopsida; order Lamiales; family Lamiaceae; genus Perilla; species Perilla frutescens. Next base: position 44,890,430 of record BRKX01000001.1, read on the forward strand.
CAATCTGCATCACAGTATGACTGAATTTTGAACTGATCAGATGGCTTATATAAGAAACCTAGAGAGGGTGATCCTTTTAAGTATCTGAGGACATGAATAGTTGCATCCTAATGCAACTTTGTTGGACTATTAACAAATTGACTTAACTATTGCACAACAAAGAAGACATCAAGCCTGGTCAGATTTAAGTATAATAACTTTCCTATGATCCTCCTATAGGAATCAGGCTGTGAGAGTGGCTCTCTCTTATGTTGTATGAGTGTCAATCCAGGTGGGAAGGGTGCTTGGGTAGGTTTGCTCTCTAACAACCCCGATGTTGTAAGAAGGTCAAGTACATACTTTCTCTGACACAGATATATACCTGTACTAGACCTTGCTATTTCCATTCCCAAGAAATAGGTTGCTTCACCTAAATCTTTGATAGTAAAAGCTTGGTGCAGGGAGTCCGTTACTTGAGTAATGACTGTTAGAGAGGGTCCCAACAATAAAATGTCATCAACATACACCAGTAGTGCCACAAACCCTGATCCAAATCCCATTATGAACATGCAATTATCATTCTCAGATTGAGTGAAACCCATGGAAAAGAGATGCTTACAGAATTCCTGGTTCCACTCTCTGGAGGCTTGCTTCAGGCCATATAGACTCTTTTTAAATCTCCACACTTCTCCACTCTTGCCCTTGCTATAGCCCTGTGGTAGTGTCATATAGATTTCATCAGTAAGTGTCCCATGCAGGAATGCATTATTAACATATACCTGATGAATCAACTAAGAATATTAACTTGCCATAACAAAGAACAACCTTACTGTAACCCATTTTGCCATTAGAGAGAATACCTCATTATAGTCTATTTCATATTCTTGACAGTACCCCTTTGCAACCAGTCTTGCCTTGAACCTCTCAACTGATCTATCTGATCTGAGTTTTACCTTGTAGACCCATTTAGATCCAATTGCATGCTTTCCCTGTGGTAAAGACACCATGTTCCAAGTTTTATTATCTTTCAATGCCTGCAGCTCTTTATGCATTGCCTCTTCCCATTCATGATACTGAGATGCTTCCTTCTAACTAGTTGGTTCTTTCAAAGACTACATAGTCATTAAGAATGCAGTATAACTAGGAGTTAACACTTTAGCTATATGGAAAGGAAAGGTATTTGGTGCAGCTTTCTTGTTCATAATGCTGCAACACTGATAATCATTAAGATAAGCTGGTGGTTTGCTTATTCTTGTGCTTCTCCCCAGTACCTTTGATTGAGGGGAAACAAGTACTGAATCACAACCATCTGTGGCCACTTCTTCATTATCTTGCTCTATATTGTCTGTAGTGACCTCTTCAGTAGTTTGCTCCACATTGTCTGTTCTAATTCTGCTTTCATTCTGTCATCTGTTCAGTTCTGGGAACTCAAAAGATCCAATATTAATGTCTGATTGGATAGTAGGAGCAGGAAAATTGTTAAAAGAGTCAAAAGGGAGTTGAGAAAAAGAATGAAGCTGTAAGGGAAAGACAGAACAAAACTCAACATCCCTACTAATAGTGTTGAGGTTTTTTCGAATTAAACCACCACATGATCTATTTGGTTGTTCATTAATCCATGTTTATGAAAATCATAATTTTATGTAACATGCATGTTTATCACAGTCTAACAGAATTAACATACAAAACAGATTCGAATCTAATAAAGCGGAAGACATAGAAACAAATCTACTTACAAATCGATAGACGGTCTATGGACAAGATTAAAGATCTAATCTTGCTGTTGAATGAAACAAAACAGGCGCCCCCTTTTTCCTCAGAAAAATCATCCACCACAGTATTCAACTCTAAGATCTTCTGTTGTATTCCCGGACTGTATCTAGATTTAGAGTAGGCTGAAATCTATTAGATAGGTTTGTGAATTCTGTGGATATCTTGAGAGACAAAGAGGGGCTGATTTAAAAGTGTGAAAATTTCGTCCCCCCTTCCCCTTTTATAGGGAAGTGGGCAAAATTTTACTTCTCAAACCCTACTGGGTTTGGGCCTCTATCTCAAGTTCTATATACAGTCCACTATCAGTCAATTTTGGGCTACAACAGGGATCTAGAAGAATATTAAATTGACCCACTAATTTATTTAATATTCAATATCCAATAAACCTAGGATATAATTAAATAAATTAAGTTTTACTTTTATTCCACTAAAGAAGTAAAACTGACCTACCAATTTAATACATATTTACGAATATGCTTTCTCCTTTAGTCCATCCATTCACCGTGTTTAAGATATAATGTTCATTAATTAATTATGTCAGCCTCTGACAGCTATAATTAATTAACATCTAAAACCTTGAGTAGTACCACACAAGCTTAATCGTGTAAGGAATAAATTTCACCTGCAGGGTTTCAACATGAACTTGAGTTTCCTCAATAGAACATCATCAACCTGGCGCACCTGGACACGGTGCTCATGTATACTGCTCGAGACATCATATATACATTATTATTACCCAAGATATCGAGTTTGATCTACGAAAAGATCTCACTCATTGATAAATCAAAGTAACAAACAACGCACACATATGTTCGCCAATATCACATGAGTTCAGAACCTGAACTCTGTGGATCTTTATTCTCTCAGTAACTGGGTCAGAGACAGAGAATAGTATCCTATCGTGATCCTGCTCAATACACTAACAAGTGTACTAGAATAATCAGTTAGTCAAGATAAACTAACTTATCAGATTATTCTACGGTGTACCGATGGTGTGTTCAGGACCATCTAAGCCGTGAGCTCTTTAATACATTACAAAGTTCTAATGATATGATCTTACCGTGTGACTCCCCACACCATATCATCTACTATGTAAGTATATGGAACATTGCATAGAACAATTATAGAACATAATCTAAATGCAAACAGTGACTGCAATAACTTTCATCTCATATCATCATATCATCAGAAAAGTATACAAAGACAAGTCTTCTAGGATACAAAACCAACAAATGGCAATAAAGGTAGAACCAAATCATATAACAGAAAACCTTTTTGATGAGATGCAACTCCCAAATAAATGCACTGTTGACCTCTAGCAGCAAATTTAGTTCTATAAGGAACAATGTTAGCTTTGTAGGCTAGACAACCAAAAGGATGAAGATCCCTTAATTCAGGTAACCTGCCAAAAAGCACTGCATAAGGGTATTACCAATCCAAAACAACAGTAGGTAGTCGATTAATAAGCCAGGTAGCATACAGAATTGAATAGCACCAGAATTTTGCAGATAATTAACTCTGAAACATCAGAGCTCTAGCCACTTCCAATAAGTGTCTGTGCTTTCTCTCAACAATCCTATTTTGTTGAGGAGAATATGGGCAAGTTTTCTGGTGTATAATCTCATGATCAGTAAACAATTGTGCAACGTGTGAATTCACAAACTCAGTCCCATTGTCAGTCCTGACACACTTCACACTAGTATGAAACTGAGTCTGTATGAGTAACAAATAGCTTTTGATAATGTCTAGCACCTGTGATTTATGCTTGAACAAATAGGTCCATGTTGAACTACTGTGATCCTCAACTATGGTGAGGAAGAAAGGGGTATCTAAGACACTAGGCTCTCTACAGGGGCCCCATATATTCATATAAATCAGTGAAAATAGAGTCATGTGTCTTCTTTGCAACAAAGGAAAAGGAGACCTTTGTTGTTTAGCCTCATGTCATATTCTGTTAGTTTTGTATACTGAAAGACTTGTCTTTGTATACTTTTTTGATGATATGATGATATGAAATGAAAGTTATTGCAGTCACTGTTTGCATTTAGATTATGTTCTATAATTGTTCTATGCAATGTTCCATATACTTACATTGTAGATGATATGGTGTGGGGAGTCACACGGTAAGATCATATCATTAGAACCTTGTTATATATTAAAGAGCTCATGGCTTAGATGGTCTTGAACACACCATCGGTATACCGTAGAATAATCTGATAAGTTAGTTTATCTTGACTAACTGATTATTCCAGTACACTGTTAGTGTATTGAGGAGGATCATGATAGGATACTATTCTCTGACTCTGACCCAGTTACTGAGAGAATAAAGATCCACAGAGTTCGGGTTCTGAACTCATGTGATATTGGCGAGCATATGTGTGCATTGTTTGTTACTTTGATTTATCAATGGGTAAAATCTTTTTGTAGATCGAATTCGATATCTTGGGTAATAATAATGTATACATGATGTCTCGAGCAGTATGCATGAGCACCGTGTCCTGGTGCGCCAGGTTGATGATGTTCTCTTGAGGAAACAAAAGTTCATGTTAAAACCATGCATGTGGAATTTATTCTTTACATGGTAAAGCTTGTGTGGTACTACTCAAGGTTTTAGATATTAATTAATTATAGCTGTCAGAGGCTGACATAATTAATTAATGAACATTATATCTTAAACACGGGGAATGACTGGACTAAAGGAGAAAGCACATTCGTAAATATGTATTAAATTGGTAGGTCAGTGATGAAGACTCAAATTCGTGCTTTTTTCCTTTATCTTTTTACACCCTTCTTAAGTGTTTAGTATAGAGTCTAGTCTAGTTTTGGGGGTAAAACTGATTGCAGGAGGCTGAGGGCACAAAACCACCACAATAGGCACAGACAGGAGCTATTTATGCTGAGGGCACAAAGGACTGATTTGCCTGCCGAGGACCCAGTCAAAGTTGTTGCGAGAATTGCGCAACAAAATCGCGGGACAGTTCCTATATGCACGTGGAGGTGATGTGGCGGTCAGTTCCGAGTCTTGGGGAGGTCTAAACACGTTGGGAAGGAAGTAGGGACACCAGGAAGTTACTAAAGACGCTAGGGTTTGTTGCTATCCCTTCAAAAATCAAGGAAGAACATGGAGCACGAAATGAGGAAGTGGAGGAGTGCAAGAACCCCTGCGTGGGTGAAATCTGGGCTGCTTGAAGCCTTAATTCATTTGCTATAAATACTTTTATATATTTTCATATCAGTGGTGAGCGGGAGGGGAGACTCGTTTTGCACCTCAAGATACAATTTCCTGTTTTCATACTAGTTTATTGTTTGGATATTCTGTCTGCCTGAAGCTGGCGGTTTGCCCGCAGAAAGTTAGTTCAGTCATTTTGTTGGCAAAACTGGGGTTGGGCCCAGAAGTTAATCGAGTTATTTCCTTTCCAAGTAAGATGTCTTTTCTTATTTCTTTTACTTTCGTTTCTATGTTTAGTGGCTAAGTATCCACTATTCAAATCAAAGTAATAGTCTAAGGGTAGAATATGTGCATGAGGTAATCGGACTTTAAAGCCTTAAGGGTTCACAATCTTAACTTGTTTTTCACTTAGACATAGGTAAAGGGTGGTTGGAGATGAAAGCGCACATTTCTGATTAACTGGTACTAGTGTTAGTTACGTGGGAGTGTATAGGTGACCTATGCCTCGATACCCGCATAGTAATAAGTCCGGGGGTGACAACCTTGGTAGTTGAGATTGAGTAGTATATGCAGGCACAAGACCATGTCAAACCTACTAGAATCGGGTCGCTTTTGCCTTCAAAGCTGCTATACTTGCAAAACCTTTGTGTGATTCTCTCCTTAGGTTCCTGTATAGTTAGGTCCCTAGGTGCCGATCGTATCATCTAGACGATATAATGTAAGAAGTGATTGGGGAGTGGCCGATCGTATCCATTTCCTATAACCGGTTAACCCTCAAAGTGATAATTACCCATATTTGGCCATAGGGATTCGGTTTTTGACCTTTCTGCTAGTGTGGGTACAACGGGTAGTAGTGGTAATTACATATGTTTTGCCCGGGATTGCGCATACCTACCGAATGACTTGATGCTTTGAGTTGAACACTTTTATTACTGATATTTTCTCTTGTGATTTCCTTTTCAACATTTAGTTAGTTTAAGTTTATTAGCAAGGTTTTTAGAGTGACACTGAAGACCAAAACCAAAACTAAGAAAAGACAGAAGGTTATAAACACTCCTTGTGGGATCGACATCCGTCTTCACCAGCTATACTAGCCGTTGAGGGCAGATTAAGCATTTGTGGACCATTTGCCTGCAAGTGTATTTTGCACACCAAAACGACGGGTGTGCCAGTCAGTTTTACTTCTTTAGTGGAATAAAAGTAAAATTTAATTTATTTAATTATATCCTAAGTTTATTGGGTATTGGATATTAAATAAATTAGTGGGCCAATTTAATATTCTTCTAGATCCCTGTTGTAGCCCAATTGACTGATAGTGGACTGAATATTGAACTTGAGATAGAGGCCCAAATCCAGTAGGGTTTGGAGATGGAAATTTCGCCCACCTCCCTATAAATAGGGGAAGGGAGGCGAAATTTACAACATTATTATTCAGCCCCTCTTTGTCTCTCAAAGTTATCCACATATTTCACAAACTTATCTAGTAGATTTCAGCCCACTCTGAATCTAGATACAGTCCGGGAATACAATAGAAGATCTTGGAGTGGAATTGTGCAGTGGCCGATTTTTTTGACATAAGTGGCGCCTGTTTCTGCATTCATTCAACAGCAAGATTAGATCTGTAATCTTGTCCTTAGACCGTCTGACAATTGTAAGTAATTCGAATCTATGTCTTCCGCTTTATTAGATTCGTTTTGCATGGTTTTGTGCGTGACGTGATAAACATATATGTGACATAAAAATATGATTTGCATGAACATGAATTAATGAACAACCAATAGTTCTGCGGTGGTTTAATTCAAAAAAACCCTAACATATTCTGCAGGATTGTAAAGCTTCTAAATTAGTGTCCCTAAACCTCTTCTTGGACACCAGATGCTTTATAGTAGTAAGTGAGGGGTGTCCCAGCAAAGTGTGTAGCTCCAGCACATCATCATATTGTGGCAAAGGAAATCCAGCTCTCTCTGACTGAGAATGATGGGGAAACACATACAAAGATCCTTTCATGCTACAAATGCCCAGAGTTCTATCTGTATCCTTCTGCTGAATTAAGCAATGAGAAGATAAAAATTATATCTTCCCATTCATATCTTTTGTTAGCTTTGCCATAGATAAAAGGTTGTGTGTGAACTCTGGTGCATAAAGAACATTCTCCAAATATATATGTTCATTTATTTGTGCCCTCCCAGCAAGAAATGTCCATAAACTACTCCCATCAGGTAAATATATTTGATTTGGTGTTTTCAGTTTCTTCAAGTCTGTAATAAGATCAATATGACAGCACATATGTGTACTGGTACCTGAGTCTACAATCCACTCATTCTTCTTGATAGCAGATGTTATTCCAAAAGCATAGTGCGCAGTAAAATTAATAGAAGAGGAACCAAGATCAACATATGCCATATGAGCAACATTCAAATCTCCCTCATTCTGTATTCCTTTTTTTGAAGTAGGCTGCCATGTGTTTGGCAATTTCACTCTGTATGAGCTTGCTGACCTCTCCCATAGTGTCAGTATCCTATCCTTTAGAACTCTGACTGTGGCTATCCATATCTTCTTTAGCACTATCATCCTGATCTTGTGCATAATGAGCTCTAGTTTTACCTCTGTCTGCCTTGAATTTCTGATACCACTCAGGTATCCCAATGAGTTCAAAAAAATCCATCTTGATGTGACCTACTCCTCCACAATGGTCACACTTTAGTTTAGCCTTCTCTTCCTTAGTTAACCTCTTTCTGATTCTGTCTCTTCTAAAGCTATCCCTGCCATTGTTTGATAACAAAGCACTCTGGTCTAAATTTTCAGAAAATTGAGTAGATACATTCATCTGCTCCTCCACCTGTAAGACCATGCCATAGGCTTGACTTACAGTGGGTAAAGGTTTGAGTATCATAATCTGTTGTCTCACTACCTCATAGCTATCGTTCAGTCCCATGAGGAACTGTATCATATGTTCCTCATCAACCTCTCTCACATTGTCCTCATATGCTTCACATGAACACTGCTTAGAACTCTTTAACAAGGATAAATCATCCCAAAGACCAGATAAGTTGTTAAAATACACCATCACTGACTGATTTTGTTGAGTAAATGTGGCATATCTCGTCTCAATTTGTAAAGCCGTGGGCCATTTTTCTTTCCAAAACGCCTCTGCAACTCATCCCAAAGTTCTTTAGAAGTATCAAAGTTTTGGAAACCCCTAGAAATCTCCTTCACCATTGAATTGCTCAACCAATTAAAGACTAAATAGTCTACTCGCATCCATTGCATATAGTCAACAGATCCTTCTGCTGGTTTAGACAAGCTTCCATCTATTAAACTTAATTTATTTCTAGACAATAAACCCCTTCTCACCGCACGACACCAGTTATGAAAGTTTTTCCCATCAAAGAGGTCAGTTCTAAGATACCTGAGTGCTCGCTTGGATTGATGTATAGCTCATCGTTCGTTGGCATTCAATTGTTCTGAACATCGAGTTTGTTGTATCCAATCGGCAAATCAGCTGGAGCTCCGCCATTAACGCGTGCATGCTGCGTAGGTAACAAGCTGTCACCAGTCTGAGAGTAGGTGTGTCAATCATCCTTGGTGCCACTCGATTCAGGCTGTAAATTAGGGTTCATGTTTGTAGTAAACCCTAATTCCCCTTCATGAACATTCCTGCATGAAAAATGCTAATTTTTCTTTGTCATATCGATCAATCAAGATGAGAACAATGATCTAATCGGAGTATTTAATCAAAAATTGTAGAATATCTACACAAATTCAGCAAAACCTTACTCTAGATACCATGCTGGGAAAATAGTAATATTTGCAGAAAGGAATTCTCATTTCATAAATCTGGAAAATCAGTTTACGGCAAGTGAAATCGTTTTACTTATACACACAACATTGCTTGCTTTCTAAGCTAACGTAATCTACGGCTATACTACATGATCCTTGTGCTATCTGATCCAACAATGAGCAGCTAATGTGTTGTGGTCCATGAAGACTTGCATGCAGCTTATGCCATGTGGATATTCCCTTACTTCATCAGCATGTTGCATGCATGTTCCAACCGTGCTACTGTAGATCCCAAAACTCAACAATTTCTCACCAAAACATGATTTAAAGGATTGAATTGAATTAATCTATTTAAGATATATAAGTGTAATGAACGCGCAAACCATGTTACTTATTCGATTGGTTTTTTAAGGGGGGTCATAAACAATTTCATCAATTTGAAATGCAATTGAGCAACCAGTGAATATAAATGAATTCATATGAGAAACAATTTCTGCTTGTGTTCCTTTGATGAAACTTTGGACCATTTTTTTTCCTGTCTGATGAACAATTATGATATTTTTATTTTTCCGATTGGATGAATTATGTATCCTTGTGTAAAAACATAATTTGATTTTGATGAATTAAACCACATACATCTTTTCTTCAGCAAAGGCTATTCTAATAAAATAATAGGGATTATAAAAAGTAAAATAAGACTATGTTTAGAATTTCTCCTAAAATAATTTATCAGTTCTTGAGCCGTGAAAGTAATTATCCTTGAGATCAGGGCCCAAATTATGATCTCATAAAATTTTAATAATTTTGGAAATGTTTGGGGGCCTTTATTCAATTTTGAAGAGTTTGACCGAATAGATAAATTTACATTTTTTTTTTTGTAATTATAACATCATTTTAAATTTTAGCCAATTAAAATTGTCATAGCACACATATGTAAAAATGTGATGTGTGCATGCATATACCTATAAATTCACATCTTCAATCTCTATTTAAAAATGTTCAATCGATTAAGTATTTTGTATAATTTTCATGCTTGTAATTACACTCAATTTTGAACTGATGTTGTAATAGTAAAAAATATAAGTTCATGTCATCGAGACACATTTTAAATTTTTTATTAAAAATCAGAAATCATGTATATGTAGTTCGTGATATTTAAACCAATTAACTCTAAATTATATAAAAAAAGTTTATCAATTTTTCTTTAATTCAAAAAACATCACCATCAGCCTTTATTTTAATTTTTTAAGTCGCGCATCACTTAAAATTTTTAATAATGCACGATCTCTTATAATTAAGTCTGGGAAAATTCTAAACACAACCCCCGTTTTTCTCTTCACAGCCCCCACTAATAAAAAAATATAAATATTAATATAATAAGTCATTTTTACCCCCATAACCCCCAATATTTAAAAACCTAACGCAACCCCCTAAATATCATAGCCTCCGCTTGTGTTTTATAATTAACTTTTAATTATCATAGCCCCCGTTCCATAATTAAAAATAAAATAAAGAGAGAACATGCGATAGACACAATCTCGATTATCATAGGCTTCATTCATAAACAAAAAGTTTAATTCATTTCAAAGTCTCTTGCTCTCTCCATTTTCATTAGTGTATTTCTCTTGAAATATTTGTCGCCACTATCATTAACTATGCCTCTGTACAAGTTTTCCATTCTCTTAATAGGAGATTTACTCATGAAAAAGCACTAGTGGGACGATTAGAAAACTAGAGAGCATATAAAAAATATGAATTGATAATCATAATTCTAGCAGCTAAAGTAGATATATTGTACATAACGATTTTCTAGCTAGTTTTAACATAAACTTAATCAAAAATATAAAACTAAATATTTATGATCACGATCGGTCTCTTCTGTTTAGGGATGACAATGGGTAGGGTACTATGGTACCCGTCTCCATACCCGCATTTTGAAAAAATACCCGTACTCGTCCCCATACCCGTTAGGTATCAACTTTTATGCCCATCCCCGTACCCTTTGGGTACTCAATTATCCATACTCGTACCCGCTACCCGTATTTTAACTATTTTCTATGTGATTCACGAGAAATGTTTTATACTATTTAATAAATTTTAAAATATTTTTTAAGTTACAATAAAAAAAATCGTAGTTAAATATATACACATATATATATATATTATGTGTATAGTTTAAATATATGAAAAATATATTGAATATGATATGTAGTTTATATAGATGATTGAGTAAAATAACTATTTATTTTTAAAAAGAGGTAAAAAAGATTAAATTTTGTTTATAAATTCTCACTTTTTTATCCTAGATTATTTCTATATAATATGTTTGTGCATATATAATAAATAAATAATTTTAATGTACATATATTGATGAACATTTTCTTAAGCATAGTGACATAAAATTAATAATATCTTTTCTGATAAATTTAATGACATTTTGCTATAATCATTCAAACATATTTATATTTGATTTTTTATCGTATACTTATTAAAAATAAATATTATTTTATGTAAGATATAATCTTTATAAGTATTTATTTATCAAGTTTACAATATATATATATATATATATATATATATATATATATATATATATATCTGTGTGTGTGTGCGCGCGCGTGCGCGCGCGCGCGTGTGTGTGTAAGAATAAATAACATAAGTTATAAATTAATATTTCAATTAGTTCACCTTTTATTCGTGTTCAATTATCATTTTAGTTCTAACAAGGGTCATGATTTAAAAATAAAATATATAAACTTAAAAAATTCTTTATCACAAATTATTTATTGAATATTTATTTAGAAATTATTATTTGTATTAAATAATTCAAAATTATGATTAAATAATTTATAATTTTAAAAATATTGATTAAAACTAAATCATAATTCTATTAAAATATAATACAAAGACCCTTCATGAAAATGCAACATTTCATAAAAAAACTACAAACCTAATAATGTCATTAATTTTTTTATAACAATACAATTCAATACATACAATGTAATAATATATATATATATATATATATATATATATATGGGTATGGGGCGGGTTGGGTACTAAGGTACCCGTACCCGTACCCTTACCCATCAAAATTTGCGGGTAATTACCCGTGCCCGTGCCCATACCCATTAAGTGGGTAATTATCCTACCCATCGTGGGTAATTTTTACGGGTACCCATAGGGTCCGTTACTCATTGCCATCCCTACTTCTGCTCTCTTCATCCCTTTATTAGGCTGGATTTATATCAATTGATGAAAAAAAAAGCTCTCAGCTTTAGAATGATGAGGACATCAGATAGTAAAAGCTTTCAATATACTTAATGCCTACTCCAAGAAAAAAATATTTATTACATGAAACAATCAAACCAAACATATATGTTACTCACAAAATGAGCTTACCTCCTCCTCCTGTGTAATGTACAAGCATCGGATGATTTTTTTATGACACTGAATTTTTCAATATACTTAATGTCTGCTCCAACAAAAAATCAGTCTTTATTATATGAAACACAGCAAAACAAACATCTATGTTACACAAAAGCGGGGTTTATCTCTTCTTATTCAATGCGACACTTTATTTTTCTCAAATTTTATAAAGGAACTCTGAAACAGTTGATAATCTAAATGTTTGATATTATTAGCATAACAAACCACAACCCCCACTTCGTAGTACCGATCTCGTGGATCAAAATGAGCATCAATAAATCAACATCGATGCTAAGAAAAACAATCTCTAGAGACTTTCATTTTTTTCCACATCAAATGAATGAAACGAACTTGCTTTGATATTTGTGGATATTCATAACATGTCAACATCATTATAACTATATTAGTGGAATTAGTTGGACTACTTGAATAAATCAACAAAATCCAATATGAAAGCATCCGCTTGTTGAAAGTTAGTATTTTTTATTTTTTCAATATAACTCAAGACTACATGATTTGCATTTCAAGTAACCCATCTCAACTACTTGTAAAATTAAGATCAAAATTATGAGGATCATTATACTAACAAAATTAAATTCATTCATAGTTATAAGATATAAAGGTAAAAATGATAAGATAAGTAGTAGCAAATTTGTCCTCTCCCTTCTCGATATATTGCTGCATAAAGTATCAATAAACTGACATGTTTATGAAGGCCAAATAAGTATTAGTTCTACCACTACATCCTTCAATTTTGCAATAGCAGATTTAACACATCTATCAGCACCATAATTTTGTACCAAATAATACTAACTGTAATTTACAAAGCAAACTCCTAGAATCTTAAACTAGCAACGCAGTTACTTCCAAGTTAATGCAATTTTCATGTGGACCATATAATTACTCAATCAATCCAAAATAATGCAATATTCTAAAACTTTTATCATCGTCCATGGTAGACTCATAAATTCAACATTATTTCACAAAAAAGAGTAAAACACACACACACAAATAAACTTATTATCGTAAATAATTAATGTGTTTGAGAAAAACATCAAATTGATTTATTTGTACATAGTGAAGAGACGAGAAAACATATGCACCAAAACTTACCATCATAAACAATTTTGGCACCTCAGAAACGATGCAAAATAGATTTATTGTGGCATAATATAGAACAAAAATATATTTATGAATGGAGGCTATGATAACCGAGACCGTCATTCTCTGATGAGATTTTTCTTTCGCAATGATATGATAAAAAAACCAAGCTCTAAATAACCAATCTCACTATGCAAGCGGACACGTATAACATAATGGACCGGGTCGAATACGGGGAACTAATTGCACAAATGAGACTACAAGTACCATCACATCGAACATTTTCACTAGTCAAACCATTCGGAATTTGGTTGGATATTTAACTAAAATAATAGGATTTACAATGATCAAACAAAAATAGCAACACACGAGAAATAAAAGGGAATAAAACTCAAGTAAAATTCACTTAAAAGAAATTGGCTCTAGGGAATTGATCTTTGGTAATGATACAATCATCAAATAAGGGCATCATGCATAAATTTTCCAATTAAACAACATTTGATCACAAATATAGCCTAAGCCCTTTCTCAAGCAACCAAGACATTTTAAATTAAATACAACTCCCCTATCTTTAGGGCTCAATTGCAATTTAATCTAAATTAAGCTCAATCAAATAAATAAAAACCAATTTAACACTAATTTCTCAATCTCATGCCAAATTGGGATCATAAATCAAATACCCATGCACAATTAGTTTTCTCAAACCTAATCATACATAAATTTCTATCCTAGAATGGCCAATCCAAGCATAGATTCAAGCATAACATTGATTTATGATAGAAAATTAGAAAATCAAGCACAAACCCATATTTGATTAACATATCCAAAACCAAATCTCAAAATAACTCAACATGATTCACCAATGTGCTCTAAACAAGAATCACATAGGTCTTTAGGGTTGTAGCGCTTGGCTTTTTGGACGGGTAGGGAAATTTTAGGCAAGAGTGACTCCAAGCCCTTTTCCACAACCTACTAGCATTCCAAACCTAGTAAAACCGAAAGTTCTCTTCCACCCATGCCACACAAAATGAGCAAGCTTAAGCAAAGGACGGATAATCCTTAGCCTTCTCTTTTTCTTCTAATTCACTTCCCCTAAATCATTTGTTTCACGCGTTCTTGCACAAGGAACTAGAGTCAGCATTAAATTCATTCTTTTTCTATTTAATTCTACGTCACGACTCTAATGATTCCCATATTTTTTAATTTCAAGAGGAAAATTTGAGCTTCACAATCTAAGGCTTAAACATGTTCCAAAAAAATTTCCTATCTGAATTTTGCTACCCACAGTTTTTGACATGACAATTCCTTCATTCCTTAAACTCCCACTACCCCGGGCTATTTAACAAAAATCAATCAACAAAGGCTCAACGGGGCTAACAAGGCTAGATTTTAAATAAATGAATAAATAAGGCTCAAAATTTTCAACAAAAACCGCCTTAGGTTATCTTCAAGTTCTAAGCACAAATGGAATACATGAAAGTCATCAAGCAAGTTCTAGAGATGCAAATATTATTGATGAAACACACATGAAAGAACAAAATAGGCCCAAATCTCACAAGTGGCTAGAAATCAAGCCAAATTTCCACAATTCTTGACTCGAGTGATACTTCAGCTTATCACTCTATCTCATACATGCATTTTTCAATATTTTAAAAAAAAATCATCATAGGCTTAACATGATTTCCCATGCCTATCATTCCCTGTTTCCTTCACCAAGTCATTCAAAACAAACGCAAGCTCAAGCTAAGAAAATCATCACACACGATTAAAGCCTAATCCAAGCATTTATTATTACAGACCCAAATATAAAAATAAAGATGATCCTAGATATCAAATATATCCATACAAACCAACATAAAGTACTAAATCCGAATATCAAATCCTAATTAATTAACAGTCATCCAAATATCCAAATAAACTAAAATAAAAGTTCATAGAAAGCAGATAGAGGGCGATTACCGGTCACCACTTCATACTTCCTCTCTTAAACTTATTCCATTCTAAGGAGAGGACAAGTTTGAGTAGAAAGATAGTGGGACTGAAATCGAGGGGCAGACTCTTTTAATCTTCAGTGGGAGGGCGGTGCGGAGTGGAGTCAGGCGGCGGCTGATATGGCGGATACAAGTACGGAGGATAACGGTAATGAGGGTAGTGCTGATACTGCGGCATCTGTGGTGGTCGTTGATGAGGCGCTTCTTGTCCAAACCACTGGCCCATCATATTCTCCATGCTCGACTGGAAGGCATTGAAGCTTCCCTGTAGGCCCTGAATCTAAGCACTAATACCCGTGAAATGGGTCCCAATCTCCTCCTCCAAGCCTGTGAATCGAGCATCAAAGCTCTCCTGCACCCCTGTCAAACGCGTATCAACCTCAGAACGTATATCTCCAAATCAGGAATTCATGTCTACCCTCATATTCCCCATGCTAGCTGCCATGTCAGTCATCAAGTTCTCCAAAGTGCCAAAACGGTCCTCCTGAACATCCTCCCTATTTTTTCGACTTCCCCTCGGCTGAGCCTGTGAGGTGGAGCCTCCAGCGTCATCCGCCCTTGGTGTCCTTCGTGGCGTGCCTCCAGATGTGGTGATTAAGACAAGATGGGCCGGAGTATCCATCATCCAATTCTCATTCTCATCAAAAAGTAGACACATTGGTTAAAGCCGGATTTGGAAGAGGAAATTGATGCCTGTTCGTCAATAGGAAGTCGAATGGTACGGAGGTGGAGTTGACATACTTTACATTCCGGAGATGTTTCATGTTGAGAGATCGAGGGTCGGGCACACATTGATAGTTGGACAAGTCGATGTCTAACTTTGCAGAAATTGGGGTGATCAAGCCCCCAACGCAAATAGTACCCGTTCGAGAGGCCGTTTATCTCTGACATTGAACAAGGAAGTGGGCGGCAAAGTTCACCGGGATAGCATTTAGCATGCACCACATCATGTACAGCTCCTGTGTCCTGAGGCCACTGTTTTCATGTCGTGCTAGCACAGTGGAGGAAAGAAGCTTCTGCATATACCGAAAGACAGGGTTAGGCAGATGAGAGACCTTGCTCTTACTGGAGTCATACTGTAGAAGATTTAGATTCGGCTCCACAACACGGTCATGGAAGTCTTTGAAGCGGAAAGACGGGTGAGGATGGAAGGTCCCATTAGTCAGAGTTTGAAACATTGCATTGAGACGATCCACAATGAACCTCCAATCACGGTTTCCAAGCCGAAATGTGCAAGAAATAGGCCCCTTGGATGGAGTGGTCATCACTTTCAAGGTTAAGAGGAACTCACGAATGAAGAAGTGATAAATCTTCCAATCATTTTCTCCTAGGACATGTGTCCATCCAATGCGTCGTAGGAGTTCCGTCACACTTTCATAAATGCCCAATTTTCTTGTTGTATTAACGTCCATAAACCGAGTAGCAGCAACTTGGAAGCTTCTTGCTAGCTTCAACCACTTCTTCCTATGCTCATAATCCTCCAAGTAAATGTTCACCAATGCGGGGTCATTGGGCCCCATGTTGAGAGGGGGCAAGAGGGCACGATTGTAGTTTGGCTTCTCATCTTCTTGCTCTTCTTCATCTTCATGTTCTTGTTCTTCGTCACCCTCTTATTCTTCGTCATTCTCTTGTTCCTCTTCTTCCGATAGGTCTACCACTTCCTCTTCTTGGAATTCATCTTCATCCATGAGCCATCTTCGGGCTCCTCCTGCTTGTCCCCCTCATCTAGTTTGCACCATTTTTATGGAAGGAGCTTCAACTTAAGTACCTTTCAAAAAGAAAAATGGACGTCAAATGTTTTTATAACAAAGACATGAGATAAACGGGTTTATTTTGCAAGGGCATTTCAACAAGTTAGAACATAATGTTTGAATCTCAAGCCTTATGCAAACATACCTCTTCATAAAGACAAACACAAACAATGTCTCATGTAAGACCTCATCTAATATCCATATGAGCACAATGGCAAAGCAAGGGTTAGCTTAAATTAGACAAAGATAAAAAAAATGGGGCATAAAAACAAGCATATTCATGATTGATGCCAAAAGCACAAAAGAAGCATAACATAATCCCCATGACAAAGCTCAACCTTGCTTATTCTTGTCATAAAAATTCCATACAAGCAAAAATACACCATATTAAGCAAAATGGAACAAGAAATGTTGCTTAAGTAAAGAATTTATCTCCAAATGACCACACAAATTCCATAACATACTCGTCCTTCCAAATGAACCACATAAAAACACTTAAGGAGCATGAAATTGCATAGATCGAAGATAATATGGCAAGAATTTCTCATCTACATGATTTTCCTCAATTTTTGACCTTAGAACCCTAGATTTGGACAAAAATGAAAAATCTCAACTAAACTTCCATAGATATACAAATTGAAAGCACACCCAAGGTTCATAAGGTAAGAATTGCATAATGAAAGCAAGAAAAATAAAAATAAACCATACAAAATCAATTCACCATGAATACCCCCATTTCAAAGCTTGAAAAGCTATAAACTTGCTACCATGGAGAAGAAGAATGAAATGGGATGGAGATTCATACCTTGAAGAGATTGTGGCTTGAAATAGAGTGGAAAAGCACTATGAAGGGTGCACAAGTGTGTATGTGAAGTGGAGAGGGGTGTGAAGTGTAGGAGTGTGAAATGAAATGAGAGAGAAGAAGAGATATAAAAGAAACGCCCCAGCCCATTTTTGGTGCAACCCGGGCTGCATAGGTGCCGGGTCGGGCCATGCCTGACTGCTACAACCCTGGCCATGGGCCGCCGGTCGTGCTGCGTCATAGGCGGCGGTTTTTCGGCTGCGGATGCCGGGCCTGGTCGCGCCTCCGGCTCCAGGTCGGGTCGCATTTCAGGCCCTCTCGGTGCTTTGGCTCGTTTCGGCCTTTGTCGATACTTCACTCGCCCATGTACCACTCCTATGCTCCATACTTAGCCATTTACGGGCAAAATTCCCCTGTTTCTTAACACCGAAACCAAAAAAATAAAAACAACAGGACAATACAACAAAACTAAAAACTAAAAATATGCAACACACTAAAAATGACCAAGAGAAATGAAAAGAAAATAAAATATTGGGTTGCCTCCCAACAAGCGCTAAGTTTAACGTCGCTAGCTCGACGGAGTACCATTGTATTTAGGCGTCATCAAGGTAGCAAACAAACGCCCCTTCTTTTTCATCGGGCTTGTAGAACTTTTTGACTCGGTGCCCATTCACCACATACAAGCTTCCATCTTTGCCTTTGAGCTCAATTGCCCCTTGACAAGTCCATCTTTTCTATGTATTTTATAGTCTTTTTTATTAGAATAGATGTCCTTTTTTTGTGTTTTGAGTCGGAAAAGACCAGGTTTGGGAATAAGGCATGATAAAAGAAGAATCCTGCGGAGATGGCATTCTGATGCCTAAACATGATGATATGAGCATGAGCTAGAAAACCTTTACTGTACTGAGCTCCAAGCGAAGAGCTTTCTTCAAGATCCCATAACACTTCAGCTCTCGAAAGTTGTTATCATAAACAATTTTGGCACCTCAGAAACGATGCAAAATAGATTTATTGTGGCATAATATAGAACAAAAATATATTTATGAATGGAGGCTATGATAACCGAGACCGTCATTCTCTGATGAGATTTTTCTTTCACAATGATATGATCAAAAACCAAGATCAAAATAATTAATCTCACTATGCAAGCGGACACATATAGCATAATAGACCGGGTCGAACACGGAGAACTAATTGCACAAATGAGACTACAAGTACCATCACATCGAACATTTTCACTAGTCAAACCATTCGGAATTTGGTTGGATATTTAACTAAAATAATAGGATTTGCAATGATCAAACAAAAATAGCAACACACGAGAAATAAAAGGGAATAAAACTCAAGTAAAATTCACTTAAAAGAAATTGGCTCTAGGGAATTGATCTTTGGCAAGGATACAATCATCAAATAAGGGGATCATGCATAAATTTCCCAATTAAACAACATTTGATCACAAATATAGCCTAAGCCCTTTCTCAAGCAACCAAGAAATTTTAAATTAAACACAACTCCCCTATCTCTAGGGCTCAATTGTAATTTAATCTAAATTAAGCTCAATCAAATAAACAAACATCAATTTAACACTAATTTCTCACTCTCATGCCAAATTGGGATCATAAATCAAATACCCATGCACAATTAGTTTTCTCAAACCTAATCATACACAAATTTCTATCCTAGGATGGCCAATCCAAGCATAGATTCAAGCATAACTTTGATTTATGATAGGAAATTGAAAAATCAAGCACAAACCCATATTTGATTCACATATCTAAAACCAAATCTCAAAACCCTAGATGCCTAAAAATTTAGCTATCCATATGAATAATAGATAAATAAATCACATAAAAGAGAAACATAGGAAAAGAGGAGAAAAAACCCAAAAACTTGTATTAAAAATCTTCAAGATGCTCCTTGTTCTTCAATATCCAAAGCTCCAAAGCATAAACACTATTTCTCTCTCTAAAAATGAAAAAATGTGAAGTATAATGGATAAAATTTGAACTGAGGTTGGTATATATACAAAGTGGGGAAAAATGGGGTGAAAAATAAAGCAAAATCTGAAAATCCTGAAAATGTGACACATGGGCGCGACACGGGGCTGGTCGCGCCCTGTGGCTTGCGCCGGGTGAGGGGAGGCACGACCCGGGCGGTGGTGGCCCCGGGTCGCGCCGCGTTGCAGGTCTTTGAAAATTTTCCGCGGACGCCGGGCGCCGGTCGGGCCGCATTGCAAGTCGTGCCCGGTGTCCCGGCTTCGACTCGGTCTTCGTACTGTCTCTCCCGTCCGGTACGTGCTTCGACTCTCGGGCCTTGGATTGCTCATTTTTACCCTGTTTTCTAAATTAACTGTGTTAGCAACACTTATAAAAAAAAGAAACTAATATTACCCTAAACGACGACTAAACATACTAAAACATGATAAAAATATACGAAATAATGCTCGGATTAGGACTAAAATACGAGCATGTCATTCTCTCTCTATCTTATTTTCAGTTATGGAACG
This sequence comes from Perilla frutescens, assembly GCA_026008535.1. Classification (NCBI taxonomy): domain Eukaryota; kingdom Viridiplantae; phylum Streptophyta; class Magnoliopsida; order Lamiales; family Lamiaceae; genus Perilla; species Perilla frutescens. The sequence continues at coordinate 44,910,711 of BRKX01000001.1, forward strand.
GGGTTATGATAATTAAACGTTAATTATAAAACATGAGTGGGGGCTATGATATTTAGGGGGCTGTGTTAGGTTTTTAAGTATTGGGGGTTATGGGAGTAAAAATGACTTATTATATTAATATTTATATTTTTTTATTAGTGGGGCTGTGGAGAGAAAAATGGGGGCTGTGTTTAGAATTTCCCTTTAGTCTGTTCATTCGTGGCTTATGGGCATATATAACAGGCTTCTTTAAAATTGTGTACACTAACTTCCACGTACACTTCCTTGTACATACAATTTAATTTGGGGTAAATTTCGTACTCCCTCCGTTTTCATTTAAATACTTATCATTTTGGATGAATACACATAAATTAATAAATTAATTGAATTACCTAATACACCCTTGTGTGAATATATTAAATCAGTTAAATATAGATGTTTGAATGTTTTAAATGAGGGTAATGTGAGAAAAATGTGAATTTTATGTCTCGAATTTTTAGAATGACATTTTTTTGAAACAAAATTAAAAGACTAGAATGACATTTATATAGAAAAGGAGGGAGTATTACTTCCCTGTATTTTTTTAAAAAATAAAAAACCTCTTGTGTTTAATAAATAGTCTAATACCCCCCCCCCCCCGTTATGTGTAATCTATCAAAAAAATTCCTTTTGCAGAAAGTGAATTACATATTTTTTTACTCACACACTCGATCTGATGATATTCAGAAAATTCAAACATGTGACCTTTGATTTCCAAGCAACCATATTCCACCACTATGTCATCCCCACCGGGACAAATTATACTTTCTAAGGAAGAAGATGTAGGAATTTATTTATTTTTTTACAATTTTTGTTACCGATAAATATATTTTATATCATTTGAAAATTATATATTTGATTATACTACTACTTTTTAGCCATTTTTGATAGTTTCCTAAGTTTTGTATTTTTTTTTATGTATAAATATATTTTATATTATTTAAAAATTATAGTATTCGGTCAAACTACTCTTTTAAAAAATCGATTATATTTAAAAAATAATACAAAAATTGTAAAAATAAGAATCATACATTCTTTTTTAGCAAGTGTAATTCACTTTCTTCAAAAAAAAAAATATTTGATGAATTATATATACATAATGGAGGGAGATTTTAGATTGTTTATTTAACATAGAGGTTTTTTAATTTTTCGGAAAAATAATGGAGAGTGATGCGACATTTGCCCATTGATTTGAGAAATAAATTAAAGAAGAAAATGAGGAAATCCGGCTACCAAACAATGTTCAGTCAATCCCATAATGCAGATTGTGCTTGACTTTTCAATATTAACTTTTCTCATAATAAATTATTATGAAGTATATAACTGACTATTTAGTTTAATTTGTGATCAACTTGGGAATTATTCTAAATTTATAGCGTATATATTGGATTTGATAGAGAATTAACATGCCTCGGATAAATATTCCAGTACTTAAATTTTTTGTGGTACTTATGGAATCGAAATACGTACGTTCGTCGCTTCACTAATATGATATTCTTGCACTTTTTTTTTGATCCAATTCTTACTGATCACAGATGAAAAATATTTGGAGAATTGTCAATTTATGACCGATGGGTGATCTATCAATTCAAAACTTAATTAAAAGGTGAAGACAATTAATTCAGAATCTGAAGATGAAAATTATCGAAATGGGATCTCAAAAATCATGTATTTCGATTTCTTTTAAATTTTTATTTATTTTTAATAATTTTTTTATTAAAATTTAATAGAAAATTAATAAATATTTTTTTGTTGAAAAATAATATAGAAATAATTAAAAATAAAAGAAAATCAAAATATATGATTTTTGAGGTCCTAGATTAATAGTTTTCATTTTTCATGTCCTGAATTGATAAATTATTCATCTTTTAGATCCTGAATTAATAATTCTCCAAAATATGTCATTGCCTCACTTGACCGAGTATTCTTTTACATTGAGTTTTATTATTATTTTTTAAATACTTACAAATTACATTTGTTTTTTTATATAGAATAAATTAAACGGGTCCAAATAATTTTGGATCAAATCAAATTCGGCGTTTCGAGCAAATCAAATGGGAGCGAAAGTACTATATTTCAGAAAAATGATTGTAATATATATAGGAATATAATATGCATCCAAATCAAATTTATTTAATACTAGAAAAGGAGATCTTTTAGTATGAACTCCGTCTTCTCCGCTCCATTTATAGATCTTTTAATCTTGATTTAACTCATAAATATCTTTCGATTTGATCTCTCATTTGAGTGGCAGTGTATAAACACTTAAATAAGTTTATTAAGTTCTTAACTTAATTTTAGTATTGGAGGATACTTTTAACTGAATAATTAAAATATGAACACAAGAAGAAAAGAGATAAAATAAAATTAGATCTGTGAATTCCTCCGGAAAAAAAAGAAGCTTTGTGAATGCTAAAACAAATTCACGTCTCAAGTGAATCTCAAAAATAGGCGTATAGAATTCTTGTTCTCTCTCCAATGTCATATTCGGATACTCCATCATTTACAGAAAGATTGATGTTCTACCCTTTTAATTTTATTGTAAATTATTTCGTATTTTATACTTTTTAACACCCTTCTTTTTTTTTTACCCCAATAAAATATCTTTCACCAAAAATATATTGAGGAAATGAAGGAAATAAATAGATGCATAAATTGATGTTTGTGAATCAAAAATTCTATCTGAACACACCACACACATTCATTTATGTATGGACATATGGGTACAAAAGTCCAAAGAATGATGAGAGAAATTGAATGAATTTTAAATGTACCACATATACGTATATATTTTTCATGTCGAAGATAACCCACAACAGCTACCGACGTACGCACTGAGTAAATGGATCGGTCATAAACTCACACTTAGTGGTGTTGGTGATGTGATTCAAACTTGAAACCTTTAACCTCAAAATAACACCACTCCACCACTAGTTCACCATCCACAATGATAAAAAAAATGATATGAAGTTAAAAAGTTGGTCATAAAGTGAAAGAATATTATTTTTGTAGCGAAGTAGAATAATATAAGTAATATTCTCATTCCTCACACTAAGATTTTTATCCCCTTAACTCGACGACGCACGCATATATTATAATTCTTTTGCATTTTTGCATTACGTCATATTTAAGAAGAAGTTGCAACAAATTTTCTGTAGTAATGAAGTTTTCAAAGTGAGGTACTCTAAAGACAAGGGGCAAATAAATTCTTCAAAGTTTCTCTAAAGATATAACCAAATGTCCAAATCCAAATTCAGTCATAATTCATAAAATATTGAGACAATTCAAAAAGATTGATCGAAGTAATCCGAATAATAGAACGTGTAATGTTATTATATTAATTAATTAATACTTCGTCCTCATAAATTATTTGGACTTCACGAGCCCACAACTTAGGACTTTTTTTTTTTTTTTTTTTTTGTTTACGATTCTTGAACTTAACTTTATAGGTTAATAATATATATGTATAAAAGTCAACTAAATTACATCGTCTCCCTCATTTGTGATGAGATTCTAACGACCTATAGCAAAAAGGGTTCCTGTATTAATCAACCCAAGATAAGTCTATACTTCGAATATTGATGAACACTTCATTTTCTCAAAATCCCAAATTAGTAAAGAAAGCCACGTCAGATTTCATATTGCATTCTCTGTATTATACTTCGTATTGCACTTTCAAATTACGAGATTTTTTAATTTATTCAATTTCATTTTTTTTGTAATTTCATTTAATTTTACAAATGTTTATTAGGGTTTCACCCCACCCAATTAAGATCTATAGTTGTTTTTTAATAATTAATTTTTAATTAGTAATTGATTATTTCATAATTAAATTTTAAATTTTTTAATTTATTTTTTATTGATAAATGTTGACAATAATTATTTATGTCATAATTAATTTTTATTTAAATTAAATAATATTAAAATCATAAATATAATACTCCCTCCGTCCCAATAGCAAGATCCACTTGCTATTGGGCACGAAGATTAAAAAAGTAGATTAGATTAAGGAAAAGTAGATTAGTTGTTAAAATAGTGGGTAAAGTAGGTGAGATCCATGTCTTTAAGGAGTATTATAATAAAAAGTAATATAAAGTAAGTGAGGTCCACTTTGATGTTGACATTAATTATTTCCATATATGAAAGTAGACTTTACTATTGGGACAGCCAAATAAGGTATTTTGGACCTTGCTATTGGGATGGAGGAAGTAGTAAACACGAAGAACTGCATGCCACGTACAACACATTTGAACCGTAACAAAACGATAAATTATATGCTCCCCCCGGGCACTACCCGGGTCCGTTAGGATGCCGACACGTGGCCCGGGGGGGGAAAATACGCTCAATAAAAATAAATCAGTATATCTTTGAGAAATACGACCACTTTTTGCTCAAATACGCCCGCTTTAGCTATTAGGACACTTTGGCTCCATCATTGGTTGCACAACATTCGAGAAGAGCTTTTTACCTTACCAATGTACAACCTTTTTATGAACAGTTCATGTTCACGTTTTTTTTTATTTTTTTGTCATTTTGGGTTCCATTATTATAGTTAATTAAAATTTTGATCTAAATTTTAATTTAAGATATGGTAATCTGAATGATATATATTAACAATTGACTTGTTGTGATACTGAAGAAATGTGGAAAAAGATGTGTAACTTGTAATTTTATCCAAAAATGCGATTTAGTATGTAAATTTGAGTATCGAAACTGATATCAGCACTGTTGATTTCTTGTACCAATAAGCTGTATTTGTTGTCGGCAAAGATAAAATTGTGGTTAACATAATTTTTGAAAGGTGTGAATGACATCGGCAGTTCGAAATAGAACTTTGAATGTGTAATTATGAAATATTTTTTATTAATTTCGTCTCAAAAAATGAAATGTCTAGTGGAAAACTCTAAATTTCCAATAATGGGACTTAATGGCACCCTCTGAACAGTAGTTAATGTAACGTGTTGAGATATGTGTCGGCAACGTGCATATATATAATTTGGGATATTTTGCTGCATCGGCAAACCTTTGTTAGGGTTTCTAGATTAATGTTATTAGCAAAACTGACGTCGGCAGAGTCGATTAGTTTTAAAAATCGGGCTTTCAAAATTTCAGTATGAGTTCCAATCCCGTGCAAAATCCAATTAAAAAATAGTTTCCGGAAAAGAGAGTCACTCTTAAAGTGCATCGACAACCGCGCGCGGGTAAAATTCTAAAACTGAAAAATTTCGTAGCGAACGGACGCCATTTTTTTGAAAAAAAATCTTCGCCGGAGGGGTTGCAACTGCTAAGCGGAAGTTTGGGTGTCTTCGAATAGTCGCATCGCTCGCATTAGAAGGAGATATGTGCTTTATAAGCAAGTGTACTCTGTTTTCACAACATTCGACCGTTTGTATGTTATTTTATTTTTTTGACAAACCCTTTAATATTTTCGGTGAAAGTCGTCTTCATTCTTGGAAAATCAAGTGTTGGATAATGTCGCACCGTCGTGAACACCGAGCGCCGGATGCGGAGGGGCCGACGTCGCGTCGAGGAAGGGAGGGCACAAGAAACACTACCAGGGGTAAGTCTCTGTTTTCGATTTTCAAGTTTATCTATGTAATTTATGTCGTATGTGTGCAAAGGTGCCCCATTTTCACCTTATCAACGTTTAGGGTTTCTGATTTTACTTGTTTGCGCACGGTTAGGCTATTAAATGATTATTACGTGATGTTAGACTTATGTGTGAAGCAAGGGGAAGGGGGTTCACCCTCTTTTAACAAAGTGCAGTGCGTGAATGTGACGGACTTGAAGTGTTGAACTCATTTCCTTATGCTCTGTTTCTGAATTTTCATTGTTTTTCCGTGGACTCGATTTTGGTTGAAAGGCTCCGCCTCTGGTGCAGGGGCTAGATAATTATACATATATCTACGTCGTATGTAAATTCGTTAAATGTGTAGTAGCTAATTAACAATCTTCCATAACAACGTAACTGCAAGGCAATATGGTATATGCGTGCAAGATAAATATTTGAAATTAGATTAGAGAAAGAATTTTGCATTATTGGATTTTTGTTGCGATTGATCTGACTGGGGTAGATTGAAAGATTCAAACTAGTATGTTCTTTCCCTTCTGAATAGGCACGAATATTGATTAAGACTATGCGCTCTACCATAACGTAACGGTTTTATTTTCGGTTAACATCAATATTAAATTGAAGAATTCTATTAAATTGTTAAATCCTAAGTCGTTCTCTTAAGTGGCTATTAAATGATTATTACGTGATGTTAGACTTATGTGTGAAGCAAGGGGAAGGGGGTTCACCCTCTTTTAACAAAGTGCAGTGCGTGAATGTGCAGGTGCCCAAATTTCAGTGCGTGGAAATTTCGGAGAAGTGATAAGTCAGGTGCGTGGCCGGCTGAATAAGGCTAATGTTCAGGCATTTCGGGGGACATGCTTCGATCATCTCATAGACATGCCCGACATTCAGTGTCAGGGCCAACTCATCTACTTCCTTCTGACTCATCTGGAGCCGGAGTCTGAGGTCCGAAACCGGCTATGTTTTTCGATCAACGGACGGCGTATTGAACTAGGGCCTCCGAAATTCTATTACTTGAGCGGCTTGCGGTTCAACGAAGCGGCTCCACCGCCGGCGTCGTCAGACATGCACCGAGACATTTTTATTAGCAAGCCTTTCATGAAAGCTCACGACATTGATGAAAAATTCGAAAGTTATAGCGACATGCATCGTGGTGCTAGCAGCTTGGTTTTGAGACTTGCCATGCTTCATATCGTCTTCGGTCTACTCTTGAATAGAGATCAATTGTCGAAATCGATTGAGCTGGAGTATCTGCACCTCATCGACGACTACGATACTTTTAACAATTTTCCTTAGGGGAAGGTTGCTTATCAATTCCTGGTGAAATCGACGCATGCAGCCAAAGGGAACATCGCTCGCGCGAAGGGTTCCTCGTCGAGGCCTTCGATGGATATTTGTGGTTGCTCTTTTGTTCTGCAGGTATTTGCCTTTGAGGTGATGCCGAGGCTAGCATCCCACTGCGCACATTGAGTTCCAGAGACGTTGTTCCCCCGGTTCATGAATTGGACCGCCGATCAATACTTTAAAGCTTTTGCTCTAGCGCCGTTCTTCAATGACAACGCGGCAGACTCGACGGTACATTATTTACTTACTTGCTCCTTAATGGTGTAGGAAGCACTTAAATTTATTGCAAGGCATTCGATCAACCAAGAATCTCTTTGTTAACAAGTTCCCTTTGTGTTGACAAGCTCGGAGATTGCGAGGTTAGAAAGCGTGGGTTTGATCCACGATGAGTCATCCTCACCACCAGTGGCGCGATATTTAAGTCTTATCGATGAGGACGACATCCCTGAGAACGAGCCTGAAGTGGAAGTGGTAGGATCGCGGGCGGCTCGGGCGCTGGAGATGCGCCGATCACCGCGGAAACACGTCGGCAGCGCGTGTTCTTCAAGGTCCAAGTCGCGGCCGCCATCGACGAGCACTGAGCCATCTAAGAAGACATCGAGGGCTGATGCTGGAGCAACGGAGACCTTATCAGCCATCTCCCGAATGATAGTTGTAAGGAATTTATGCTATTATTGCTTTGTTAAACCTGCGCTTGGTTAATTGCTCATAAGCCACCGTCGACTTGTCGACAGGACTCGAATGCGCTTGTCCTGGCGAGGATTGACAGTTTAGATAACGCCATCATGAGCGTGGAGCGGAAGGTCGATGCTCTGTACAAAGCACAGAAATATACCATCGACGGGCAGCATACGAACGTGAGACGGAAAATGGCGGAGAACAGTGGGGAGCATATCGGGAAAGGGGACGCTGCTGCGGTCGACACCAATATGGCTGTTGCCGACATGCATGGCAATGTTGCCGACATTGGTCGGCAAGTCTCGGAGACTGCCGACAAGTTGATGGCCAGCACATTCACAAAGGCCGACGGGAGAAAGGAAACAGCAGGGGATGATGAAAAAGATGACAGGGAAGAAGCCCGTGATGGAGTCGAGCCGCAGGGCTCCGATACCGCCGATGCCGACATACAAGTCCATGCCGCCGACAGGCCTACCGACACTGTCGATAAGGTTGCTTCCGATGCCGACAATGCCGACATACAAGGCCATGCTTCCGACGCCGATGACAGTCATGCCGACACTGCCGATAAGGATGCTGCGGATGCCGCCGACACTGCCGACATACAAGCCCATCATGCCACCGACAGACCTGCCGACACTGCCGACAAGGTTTCTGCTGATGGCGAGGGCGAGGGTGTGATAGACATGTCAAGATTGGTTGAGCTTGTTGCAGAAGCATGTAAGGACAGAAGGCTCGGTGAGGAGGACTCAGTGGCAGAGGATGTCGACGATGATGTCTTGCGTGCAGTGGATGCCTATGTGGGCGAGGGTAGCGAAGGCGATGCTGTGGACACGGATGTTGACATCAGCTTCCTGAGTGAAGAAGAGTCAGGTATTTCGTCACACATGCTCTCTTTTTGCTTTGCTATCTCAATGGAATCATGTGGATCTACGTGTTTCAGATAAGGGAGAAGCTCCTCCGGTGACGACGATGCTGCCCGTAAAGAGAAAGCTCTTCATCCCCGAAGCAAGACCTTATGAGAGGGAACAACCGCTATAGAAGAAGACAAATCCATCTCGTGCCAGGGCGAAGCCGAAGCAGCACCGAGAGCCGCCAATGGCCGCATTAATGTTCGGGAAGTATGTCGTAGCGAGGGAGTATAAGTGGGCTGTGGTGAAGCCATTTCACGAATGGTACGAGAAAGGTCTCGTGAAACAGCCGTGAGTTCTCAATCACTACATATTTGAGTAATTTTTAGTTACTTCATATTCATCTCCAAACGCAAGCGATCTCTTTTGCAGCCCTTCGAGGCTATCGTTGCCCGTGGAATGCAAGGGACAATGTGATGCCCCCTGGTTCAAGGGGCTGTGGACAGCGAGAGGATGGCTCGATAATGATGTGAGTGACCTTAAATTTTAGAATCCCGTCCCCATGACATTTATAGGGTCTCAACATTACTAAGTCTTACTACGCTTCCAGTTTCATTGTCCTATTCCTTGCAGCAATGCGATGTCCTGTTGAATTTGTTGATTATATTCTCATCAGAATTCCCTGATTACTTTAAGAAGGATTGGACTCTGATTGAGTCACTTGGCTGGGTAAGTATTACGACTATATAGTTGTTTATTAATTAGAAAGCTATCAATCACTTATTCAGCGTCGACCTAATATGCAACAAACATTGGTTCTGGAGAACATGGACCGATTCGTGATCGCATTACCCCTTATGTCGACGGTAATTATCCTCAGCAGGGTGGGAAGCCATGGCACTCAGTTCACGTGGTTTATGGGATCGGGCATGTTTCTGAAGATCATTGGGTCCTTTACATGCTACACTTCGGACTTCAGTCAATTGTTGTATTCGACCCGACCTCGAAACGCTGCAAGGACTGGTCCGACATCAAGAGCGCCTTTCACCATGTGCAGCGGAATGTGCCATTGCTTTGCATATACGGTGACGTCTACAGGAACAGGCCCCTAGCCGGTCCTCCCGCGGAGCTGTGGAAGCTGCTGCAGTTTGAACATCCTCCACAACAAGTAAATAACTCGGACTGTAGGGTTTTCTGCGTTAAGATATTGGAGTGCTTGCTAACGGGGTCAGCTGTTCGATGAGATTGTGCCGGAGAAGGGGCCGTACTACAGGAAGGCATTATGTGCCGAACTATTCACCCGTAGCCTTGAAATTTGAATATTTGTCTGATTTCTATGTATCTATTTATGTAGTTGTAGGTCTAGCCAAACAGATGTGTATAGTAGGTTTGCAAATATATAAGGGGCTAATATTTTGCGTGTGCATAAGTCAATATTAGAACTGCCGACATATTAGGGTGACTAGTAGTTCATTGATGTTTGTCTATGTGTTTTGGTCAGGCAGTTCAAGATGTGCCCACGCTATATATGATTTTGTATGTGCTTTGGTAAGGCATTTTAAAATGTGCCGATGCTATATATGTTGTATTTTGCTCGTAATTGAACGATGTAGTTGTGATTTATCTTGCTTAACACATATTTTAAAACTATGCAAACACACGACATAATTAATTAAATACAACACTAACGATAGGAGTTTAAAAGTATGCAAACACACGACATAATTAATTAAATACAACACTAACAATGGGAGGTTGGAATACACTAGCAACATGTCCGGAAAAGGGAGAAAACATTAGAACCACACTTTATTTCACACCTTCACTCAGTGTTGCTCTGGCTTGACTGAAACGGGTAGTAGTCATTGTCCCTAACGACAAAAGGCTCGCCGGTCTCAAATAAGTTCATCAGGGATCGGTAGTGCGGCTCGCCCTTGCTTCGATAGAACGTCGTCAACGGATTCATCTGCGCGGATGAAGTGCAAGATTTGTTTAGTTAACTACCCAATTAAAGTTTCCAACTGTGTCGGCAGAATGTGTAGTGATAAGTAGGATACCTCTTCAAAACGTGTCCATGTCTCGTCCGGCGCATAGAACTTGTTGCTCTTGCGATTCCACTGAAAGTCGGCCGGTGTGTAGTCCCACAACAGCTTCAAAGTCTCGTAGCGTGTCGCTAGCATGTCGACATGCGCATCATACCACTCCATACTGTATTCCTTCGAGAATTCCTCATTGATGACCGCCCGAACGTTGGAAATGGCCGTGCTGTTGTCTTCATACCCGACAGTCCACACTCCTTCCTCCTTCTGATCAAGTAGCTCATTCACGACGTGGGATTCAAGCATGACAGTCCAATGATCGTCGTAGAAAAATGCCTCTTGAGGTGGCGCCATTTTGGACAGGATCGTCGTAGGGTAGGACGGAAAAGAGAAGAGAAGGGGGGAGTTTGTGGGAGTGCATTTGAGAATGGTGTTTTAGCTTTAAATGGGGAACCTGCTGACATTAGATATTGTATATGGATAAATAATTGTACAAAAGGAATATATTCCCTGCATTCGAAATTTTGCTTTGGAAATAAGTGTGCATACATCTTTACCGATAAGGTCATAGAATAGTCTAGTCAAACATCTTCCACATCAACGCACGAAGCCCGAAACAATGAACATACAACCAAATTCAAAGTAAATGGATTCAAGTTCACAGAAATAGAAGTTTTAATGGAACTCAACAGGGAAATAAGACTTAGGCACGTCGACAGTCGCATAATTCACAACGACATAAAGTAGAGGACACATGTTTTACTCGTCATCGTCGGAGTTAATTGGTGACGGTCCGACGTCTTCCTTGGGCTCCTCGTCACCTATAATATCTGGGTGACCCTCAACATCGAACATCACCTTAAAAAAATTCCAGCAACTCTCTCCCTCATTCATATAGACAAGTGCGTCCGGGTGAATATGTATGTGGGACGACAAGTGTCAGATAATTCAATATGTCACCATGTCTATATACGATAAACAGTTGACTAAATTAATACCTCGGCAATTCGTTGCCACTCGGCCATGTCGATATCTAGCCACTTACTCATGGGGTTCATCCGAATTGGCCCTGCAAATTTTAGTAACCAACCAAATAATTCGTACCTTTCCCTCCAATGCTCAAGTCGTGTCTGAAGTTGCCCTATTATTATTTCATGCTCACATTGCTGGCGTATCTCACACTGCAGATACACGAGGCAAGTCTGGTGAGTCGTGGGGTCAGTCGGGATCCAGAAGCCTTTGTGCGCAAAGAAGTATAGCTCGCCCATGCAGAACGACTCCATAGTTCTGCTCCATGGCAAACTGTTGTAAAATACATCATTTTGTGAAATTGGCACGGGTAAAGCCATTTGTAGTTCTTTAGGTCTCCTCAGTTGGTGCATATACTGGTGATTTAGTGCTTCAGTAGCGAGTGAATTTATAGAAAACGCAGATAATGACTAACAGGAGGGTAGATACAAATGATTAAGACAAACTCATAACACGACAAATATAACAAAAGACAGAAGATCACATGCACGATAAGTCTACATGAAAATAACACGTGTCACTGGTACAGTCCGAAATACAAAGATAATATGTAAGTCTTCATTTCATACAGAAAATTAAATAAAATCAAAAGAACACATCGGCAGCCTCGTCGATAGTGTCGTCGGCAGCCTCGTCGACAGTGGCGACAGTGTCATCGGCAGCCTCGTCGACAGTGTCGTTGGCATCCACATCGGCAGTGCTATCCAGAACAAAGGCACCCTCTCCATCTTCATCTTCCATATCGTCTGCATCAACCTCGTCGACACATGGCCCAGCAGTGGATGAAGCGGGGCTAGATCCGCTCGAAGGATCATTCACCTCAAACAACTTCTTCAAGGTTGCCCAAAACTCCTCTTCCTCGTTCTTGTACACCAATGCCGCGGGACGTACCTAATAAAATAACAACCATACAATTCATATAATATAATGTCGACGTGTGTACAAGCGAGGTGAATATACCTGCTTAATCCTTCTCCACATGCTATCGGGCAAGTCGACAAAGTTGGTGACTTCGTCGTAGCAGCGAGAATGTCCATAGTCCAGCAGCCATGAAAACATCTCATATCTCTCGGCCCACTAAGCCACCTTCTGCTCGAATTGTTCATTGGAAAGGTCAATCTCACATTGTCGTTAGACAGTTCCGCGGAGGGCGTGAATGACTTGAATATTACCCGCATCATCACCCGGGATCTAATTTCCATGCCAATGTTGATGCTCCAGCTCGTACAGGGCTACCTGCTCGGTAAACCTGGTCCATGGCTCTACAAAGAAAACGTCATCTTGTGATATCGCTCTTGGTGCCATTTGTAGCTAATTTTTCTGAGATGAGAATTAGGGTTAGGACGGTTGTCACCATTAATAGAAGGTGAATTTAAACTATTAACTACTGATGCATGGGGTAACGTGCATTTCGAACAGTCGAGTTTCCTAAAATGTAGCACGTTTCACAATTGTGAAATGTCTAAATCAGAATCAAATCAAAGCCGGCTGAGAAATGAAGCATCGGCACCTGCCTTGGTCAAACGCTATGTGTATCGGCAGGACCTGAATTGGCAGTCTTTAACAATGCACAATTACGTGAAAGAGGCCTTACCTCCATGATGAATGAGCTGGAGGGCACTGCCGATATGGAATTGCTCAATCGTAGGCTCTCTGGCCTACACCCACCAAGATCTGCTGGGCCCCGCCCTAGCTTCGGGTGTAGACTGTCCAGTTAGTGACTTGAGAAAGGACAAATTCATAAACTTCTCATCAGCCACGTAAATAAAAGTGGAATAGGGAAAATAATATGAACAGCGTTGGCGTGATTTATAGCTGAGCACATACTTCAAATAGTGACGACACATCTAGTCGCTCGTCGAGATTAACATCACCAGAGTACTGAGTTAAACTTGCATCTTCGTCCTGAATTTTCGGGTTAGGGGAGTGTAGTTAAATTATTAATCTAAATTGGGAACCGGATATGGAGTAAGTGTGAAGAAACCATACTTTAAATGACGTCGTAGGGACATAATCACGCGACGCCGGCCGCCTTGAAACGGAGTCAGTCTCGTCCCCCTCGTTGGATCACTCGATATTTGTATCATCCTGAACAGAAGGCTCGACGTCTTCAAGAGGGTCAACGACAATTATAATTATCAAATAACAATCTTCGCATGAAACTAACCATAATCGGACAATATTCTGGTACCCGGCCACTTTGGAACAAAAGGTGGGGGCTTGGGGTTCGGTTTCTTTCGCTTCCACTGTGAAGTCATTGGTGTCTTGCCCCGACATTTGGCTAGGGAAGGATCCCGAATGTTGCCCCGATTAGCTCTCGCACCCGATGGGTTCTTGACTTTTTGGCTTTTATGTTGTATTCCCTCATCGACCATCGAATGCACGTCACCTTTCAATGCACGTATTCGATCTAAACATGTCTTCCTGCCTTGTTGGTGGTTTTTCACATCGTGCGTCACCCCAAGAGTGATCCTCATCACATAGTTCACAAAGGCCATTTCATCAACGGCGTGTTGCCGTCCGCAATGGAATAGTCTCCCATCTCGTTTAAGTGTCGCTGCCTCGCAGATTTGCACCATCAGCTCATGATGTAGCATGTCGGTAGCCTAGTCACATCGAAGTGAAAATAGATTCTAAGTATGTGCCGACATAGAACTCCTTCAGTCTCATACATATGGCAGCTGCAGAGGGCCCGTTTGGATTCACTGTTGCATTGGACAACTTGCACCCTCGAGATGAGGGGTTGCGAGGCGACCTTAAACTGCATATCGACACTGCCGACGTTGTCGGCTGGTTTCTCGATTATTACCATGCTCACGGCAAGGGAAAATTGTGACTCAAATGCTTTATACACGTTCCTTGTGTAGACTTGTGCTGCTTGAGCCAACAATAGGATGTTGTTCACGAACTATCCTGGCGTACCGAAGTTCAGGGCATCGTCGGCAGCCTCCTTTGAATGCCAATCATGCAGGACCTGCTCATACTTATCGACAAATTCGGTCAAAGTGGAACTCGCCGAGCACAGATCCTTCAATACCTTGTTCGTAACCTCGCTACATGAGGTTGCAAGAAGACCTGCGCTGAAGGAGGTGTTCGTGAACACCGACGCCCACCTCTTCTTCAACCTGTACATATTGGAGAACCAACTATGATTATCGAGCGCATAGTCAGTGATCATGGAATCCTAACACTCCTCAAACTCATCCTCCATCTCCACCCCATGCATGCAGTGATACCACTGCCGCTTGAATTCACTGTTGCCATTTAATTTTCCAAAATGAGAGGGAGCGTTTCGGCTGATATACCACTGACAAAGCCGATGACTCGCTGATTTGAAAGTGGCATCAATCCCATTCATTAGCGCTTGACTTTGATCGGAGAAGATCACTTGTGGCTCATTCCCATGCATGGACTCTAAAAACGTGGCAAACAGCCATTCAAAGGAAGCCGTCGTCTCATTCGACAAGAAGCCCAAACCTAGCATCACATTTCTCCTATGATGGTTGATACCGACAAATGGTGCACATACCAGGCCATACCGATTTGTCTTGTATGTGGTGTCGACCGATAACACGTCTCCAAAGCACTCGTAATCAATAAGAGCACGAGAGTCTTGGAAAAAAAATTCATCAATCGATCCTCATCATCTAGCTGCATGTTCCAATAAAAGTAAGGCTCAATGTTCGATTTCTTAGCAAATAAATTCACCAAAGCATTAGCGTCGACATTCCCCACTCTTGTTGACTGCCTAACCCGATTCAAGTGATTATAGGCATCCCTCCTCGTGAAACCGACATTTTGCGGCCCCCCGGCTTCGTTTTCCATAAACCGACATGCCCGACTAACTCCGATGCCCGCAGATTTAAGCGCCTCGATGAGTGATTGTTTTGCATGGCTCAATTTCCGAGCGGACCGTAACAGATAGGCTTGATGCGTGCCGAGCAATTCGTGATTATGCTCCTTCACAAATTTATGAACGGTCCATTGCAAATTCTTCTCCCTCTCAATCCGTAATTTCGCTTTACAATTGCTCCTAGTTATCTGTTTCTTATATGATGCTACTCTCCCTTTTGATCATTTATCATCAGGCCGACCTTCACACGAGCATTCAAATTCCTTCCATCGAAGCTCGGTCGTCCCAGAGAAATAGTATTGGTCATCCTTCCTCACACTAAACCCCCGGCACCTACCGTACTCACAATATAACAAATATGATTGGTCTACACTATCCACAATATTTCCAATTTCTAAACGATTCTCTAATTCTATTAACATTGTAGAAAGCAAACATCCCGCTTCTGCATCACTACCAGCCCCTTCTCCATCTTTTCTGTCATGAGTGCTACCCTCAGAAGATGCCTCATTCTCCATTGAAACATTCAAGTCAATATTCATCTTCGCCATAAATCTATAGACAATTATTGTAATCAGCAAAGATAATCAAGCCAGCCTATAATTCTACCTTATTAGAGACAATTGAAAAAAGTTTAGAGTTCCATAACCACATATTCATTAATAACTGAAATCATGCATTCAACTATGGCCATCACACCCACTCAATTTACCACCCAATATAAGCGCTTCGTTGACTAGGGCGTCGCAAAATAGAATGATATTTTTTTGGAAAATCTGAATTTCTAACCTTCTAACTAGCCAACAAGCTTCATGATCAAAACAGGGGGAGCCGTCGAAATCCATCATGAATTCACGAAATCAATTACCCTAAATCAATACCACAATGTGGGTGCCCATACACTACAACCGACACATTGAAACATTAACAATTAAAACCCATAAAAATAACCCTTCAATTGAAAGCATAAATAGAACCCTAACAATGACTCCATAAAAAGCCCCTACCGTAAGGGAACCCAAAGAACGGATACTAATACGAAATAAGAACAATTATTTTTTATTTTGCATACCTCAAATTCTCAGAATCGCTCCGACGAGGCAGGATGAACGCAAATTCGGCGACCCCCGCTCAAGACGCTGTAAAATCGATTTTCAGAATTGGGGGAAATGCTCACTGGAGAAGAGAATATAATTAAAATAATAACCAAATTCAAAATTTCCGCCAATTTTCATAAATCCGCCAAATATCAATAACACTGTTCACTCATCGGACTCCGTAATTAGCCAAACTTTGCGTCGGGATTTCTCCAAAAAAATCCCAAACCTTATCCACGAGTACGGGAATTGAATCCACTGCGTATCCGTACCGGCGCCGACGTGCAATGTTCGCCGGAAAACTTTCAGGTGTCGACATCTATCCTTCAGTCGACACTGTCGATACGAGGGCGGGTCCCACAGGCTACTGTTCAGAGCAGAAGTGTCCTAATAGCTAAGTCACCTCTTTTGTTAAGAAATACGGTTATATACGCATCAAAAATAAAATTTAAGTATTTCTAAAAATAAGTCCACGTGTCGGCATCGTAACGGGGCTCGGGTAGTGCCCGGGGGAGCATATAATTTTCCCAAACGGTGATACATGATAAGATTAGGCCAAGGATATATTTTAAAACCTTAAAATTACAAAATTTGATAATATGATACGTACGACAACTTTCCTTAAATCATATGATGTCATGCTCATTGGTTGGCGCAAATCCCGTGAGCTATAAACAAATTAAAACAAAGCAAAGAGAAAAATAAATTCTAAATTTATAAGTTTATGATTTCTAGGCTACAAATTAACCTTAGATGAATATAATACAATTTGCTCAACTTGATCTACAATTATGTACAAAATAATTATATATTATACTCACGAATAAGTATGTTATTGTTCTTATACCATCAAATAATAATATGATATTAATGCCATGACCTTATATTGCCACATGATTATAGTTTATGAAATACATAGTTTTTTTTTTAAATATATAGTTTGCACATAATTTTTGCACATGCATGTAACATTACCATGTTATCAGTAGAGCATTAACGTGCTCATTTTTAAGCAAGTAATTGTCACATTGTCTTATAACATCATAAAAATTTGTGTTAGATCGTCTTATGGGTCCAAATTTATAAGACGGGTTAAAATTCGGATACAAATTCATATATAGTAATATATTTGTACTTTTATCAGTATTTTATTATGTTTGGATTCAGATCTTAATCCGTCTTGCAAATTCTGACCCGTAAAACGATCTCGAACAACACTCATCATATATATTTCCAAATCTAATTAAGGAATCCATAGCTTTGTGTTGCCTTGCATGTGTTTTCCTGCCAATTTGGACAAAATAATTTAATAGATGTGGATATTTATAGTTACATATATAAGATAAAAGTGAAAGAGATATTTTGAAAGGGAAATTAAGTCTAATAATTGCATGCATGGATCCACTTAGGAGGAAGTCTCTTTCAACATCGACGAGTCATATCGAATTTTAGGTTTTGGACAACCAAATGCGAAAACCCATATAAAGATAGCATGTGAGCATGTGCTTGCTCCAAACTTAGCTTAACAAAAACAGATCTTCGTGTCACAGCAAGAAATATTCGTGTTTTGATGATCATATTTCGCAGTTTAATTTCATAGTGATATGCGATTTGTTAATTAATAATCCATTATTATGGTTGATTATTTCATAATTAAAATATTATTTATTTAATTTAATTTTTTATTGATAAATATTAATTATGATTAGATATGTTAGAATTAAATTTTAATTTTATAATAAATATTATAAAATAACAAAATAAATAATGTAGCACCGAGTGAAATACAAAAAAGCGTAACAGAAAATTCGAACGAATCATAATGTGCCAACAAATGATCCAAATCTTCAAGTGGGCCTTCATAAACACGCATTACGAGAGCCCATTTGAAAGCCCGATGGTTTCGAAGCTTATTTCTGGCTCTTCCCACCTTTAGGCAAAAAAAGAGAGACAATATAATGGCCCTCAAATTTCTTTTAATTGAATTATAAATATTATTTTGTTTTTTTATCCTTGTATAGAATGTCCAACGCTTAAAATCCTAGCAAAACAAAATAAGACTCACAAACACATATACGGTTGGGTTCAAGTGTACGTGAAAATATCTTTGTATTAGAAATGAGAATGATACTTATTTTATTCTAATCCACTGCTTAATTCCTACATTTTTATCGCATATGTGAGATAAGTAATTATGCAATGAAATCATAACAAATAAATAGAAAGTTATAATAAGATAAACAACATTCTCATTTCTCACACCAATAAATATTTTCTCACGTGAACCAAAACTCATACGTATATATACCAAAGTAAAAGTAAAATATATATATACTCATAGTTGGAATAATTTTTTGTTTTCTTGAAGGAATAGAAAACTTCATATTAATGAGATAAATAATCAGTTACAAGGCTCATAGGCCGCAAAAGATAATTGTCATTCCAAAAAAATCTATCTAAATTAATTTAAAACATAATCCGCAAATGAATGAGCCATTTCACTACAAGAAAATCGTAAAATATTGACTGATTTTAATGACGGAACGAGTCCATCACTAATCTATGACGGATTAACAACGGAATCGTGATGAAATGTTTGACAAAATATAGCAAATATTTTAATGATGGACATATTCCGTTGTTAATATATAAAATATATTACATACATATTAACTATATACATATCCGTCATTATGTTAAATAATATATTTTTATTTAATTTTTAAACAATGACGGAGTTGTATCTGTCATTATCTAATACTGTAAATTCATCTCATTTTATTCATAAATAATTTAATGAGGGAGTTATGCCCGTCATTATATTTTAGGCTATTTTTTCCTTTTAATTTCAATGACGGAATTGTATCCATCGTTAAATAATGAAAAATTAAGTTTATCTCCATATTATTTGTTAAATAAATTAATGATGAAGTTATATCCGTCATTATATTTTAATATATTTTTTACAATAATTTTTTCCTTTTAATTTAATGATGAAATTGTGTTCGTCACTAAATTTATGATGAACATATATGTTTCTCTCAATATTATTTGAAATAATTTAATGACGGAAACACATCGGTCATTATATTTTAAGATATTTTTACTATAATGTTTTTAAATTTATTGATGGAATTGTGTCCTATCATTAAATATATAATAAAAATATAAGTTTCTCTTTCTATGTTTCATAAATAAATTAAGGGTGTTTCTAAATACACCACCAATTTTTTTATACATCACTATTAAAATTAATTAATTATTAAATTACTTAAATAACCTTTCAACTAATCCTGATTTGATTACCTTCTGCCCCCATTGTCCTTCGTTCTTTCCTTTTTCAATTAACCGAGCTCAAGTTGGCATCTTCTGAAACTAATTAACCAATTAAAATCGATTCATTGTAATTTCAATTAGAGCCCAAGACTTTAACGAAAGCAGGTTTGGTTAATGAGCTTTGTGTGGTCGTTAAAATTAGAATCCTAATTCACATAGAGCTCAAGCTTGACATCTTCAGAAGCCGACTGACGACCAGACCATAGCGTTGGTTCAAAAGATTTGCAGACCCTCACCGGCGTTGAAGATTAGCCCCAACTCTCGTTCGATTTCTATGGTTCGAACTCCTTTCTGTGTGTTGGAAAATTATGAATGCAAGCCTAAAAATTAAACCTTTAGACTTAAGCAGGCAACTCCGGCTCAGTTACTTTCTGCGACGAACCATTAATAGCACCATAAATTATTTCTACACTACCCTGTTAAAATGAAACGAATAAGATCATAAGAAAATGAGCAAAAAAAAAAAAAGAAGAGAAAAGCAAAAACATAAACAGAAAAGAAAACCGAGGGAGAACACACAAAAAGTAAGGAAAAAAAATACACACATCCGAAAAAAAAAAACAAGGAACCCGCCAGTAGCCTCGGTGGCATTTGTGATTTTTGAGAAGGAGTTCTCAAATTAAACAAAAAGGAAAAAAGAAAAAGATCAAAAAACCTCTCTCTCTTCATCCCGCTGTAAAACCAGTTGCTCGTTTGCTCAAATTACTTCCACTAAATTCTTGCAAAAGAATTTTACCCCGTATACAAGTCTCTTTTTTGTTGCCGTACTGGAGAAGCTTTGCTGAAGAAGATTGTAAGCACGAAGAAGAGAGGATTTCAACATTTTTCCACGTTAACATTTATACTTGCCCGAGTTGACGAAGTGAAGGAGCGATTCCTCTTCATGAAGATAATTATAGTCTGGGAAAATCGCTGACGATAGTGGCATCTCATTTCGATGACTGTTGCATAGGGATGGAGAAAAAAAAACTTGTGTAGGAGAAGATGGCCGGAGAAGACGACCGGAGAAGGTTCTCGGCGCACAGCCCTGGTCGAGCGCGCAACCTCGGTGTGCAGGCTCTCGTCGAGCAAGGCATGGCGCACAGCCCCGATGCGTAACCTCAGCGCGGAGGCCCTAGTCGAGCAAGGCTTGATGCACAACCTTAGCGCGTAGTCCCTATTCGATTAGATAATCATGCATCGACAGGAAGAGAATAGAGAAAATATCTGTAATAGGATTCGATATCAAAATATTCAATACAATCAAATGTGAGCTGTGTTTATTCTATTTATACAAAGCTAGCAAAGGATCTAATCTACGGTGCACGTTCACGATCCATGTGACATCTAATCAACGTGGTCCATGATCCGATGCATGTACACGTGGACATCTCCTTCAAGCAACGTACTCCTCTGAACAATGCACATGCATGGAAAAATAGAGTTGAGATGTCAAGTGGCTGCAACCGTAACTACTCCCGTGCATGCTCCTGCACTTGTGCATGCTGTGGGCGCGTTCAACACCCCCCCCCCCCCCCGCAGGCTCGACGCGGTGCAAATCACCAAGATAGAGCCTGGAAAGAAGCAATCGAAAGCGGGGCCCGGGCAGAGACTTGGTAAACAAGTCAGCGAGCTGTGAGACGGAAGGAACATAAGCTGGAGCGATGAAACCCTCTTGGAAGTGAAAACGAGCGAAGTGACAGTCAATATCAAGATGCTTTGTTCGCTCATGATAGACTTGATTCTGGGAAATCTGAATAGCCGCATGATTATCACAATTAATAGGAATAAGGAGCTGAAGAGGAATATAGAAATCACGCAGCATGTAGGAAAGCCAGAGCAACTCCCGAGTAGTGTAACTCAAACTGCGGTACTCGGCTTCAGCGGTGGAAAGAGAAATGGTGTCCTGCTTTTTACACTTCCATGAAACGAGACAGTGACCCAAAGTGATGCAGTAACCTATAAGGGAGCGCTGTGTATCAATGCACGCACCCCAATCAGCATCGCAATGTGCATGGAGCTCGAAAGAAGTACATGGAGTGTAGAAAAGACCAAGTGAGGGAGTCCCTTTAAGGTAGCGCAAGACATGTAAGGCAGCATCCCAGTGGTCTTGAGTAGGAGAATTAATAAACTGACTCAGCTGTTGGACCACATAAGAGATGTCTGGCCTGGTAAGATTCAAGTACAGAAGCTTCCCGACTAGCCGTCTATAAGAATCGATCTCATGAAAAGGAACACCCTTTTTCTGAAGAGTGAGCCCAGAGGGAAAAGGAGTACTTGCAGGTCGACTACCACTCATCCCTGTTGTCTCAAGCAGGTCCAAAATATATTTCCTCTGACACAAGTATGTGCCTGCAGTAGAACGAGCTACTTCTATGCCCAAGAAAAACTTAGCCTCTCCCAAGTCTTTAATGGTAAAAGCAGTGTGTAAAGATTGCTTGACTAGTGATATTTCATCAAGAGAGGGCCCTAGAAGAAGTATATAGTCTACATAAACCAAAAGAGCAACAAATGCATCACCTGAACCTCTAAGATAGAAGCAGTGATCACTTTGGGACTGAACAAAACCAAGCGAATGGAGATGCTTACCCAGCTCATGATTCCACTCCCGGGAGGCTTGCTTCAATCCATAGAGGCTTTTAACAAGTTTGCAGACATCACCTGGCTTGCCCTTGGTATATCCCTGTGGCAAATGCGTATAGATTTCATCAGATAATATCCCATGGAGGAAAGCATTATTGATATCTATCTGATGAAGATGCCAGGAATATTGAGTAGCAATGGCAAAATATAATCGAACTGTCACCATCTTTGCAACGGGGGAGAAGACCTCATGATAGTCAACCCCTAAGGCTTGATTGTAGCCTTTTGCAACAAGTCGTGCCTTGAAACGTTCAACAGTGCCATCTGCCTTCAATTTAACTTTGAAGACCCACTTAGACCTAATAGTTGTCTTTCCGGTGGGTAATGGAACCACTTCCCAGATTTGATTCTCCTCTAGAGCTTGCAGTTCCTGTCTCATGGCTTCTATCCATTCTGGAGCTTTACAAGCATCCCCATAGCTTGTAGGCTCCTTGATCAACGGAACATTCATTAAAAAACCAGTGAATGTTGGAGTAAAGATGGGAGAAACATGGTAGGGAAAAGTATAAGGGGTAAGACTAGAAGTTGGTTCAGGAATTTCTGTAGTAAGGGCAGAATTGCAAACATAATCCTGCAAATAAGCAGGTGGTTGACAAATTCTATGACTTCTTCTGAAAATAGGTTTATCATCTGGTGGGTTTAAACTAGAGCCATCTTGCTCAGACAATGATTCTTCAGCAGTAGAATCTAGTTTGTCACCAACATCTATGCTATATGAAACAGGTTGAGTTGGTGATATATGTGTGGGTGTGGAATCTGTATCTAGAAGGATATGTGATTGGGGTCAAAATTTACATTTATAATTTCCGGTTTATGCTAACTAGACGACTACTTAGGACCACACCCGCGATTGGACGAGGTCAATTGTAGAAGCGATAAGCTTAACCCGAGTCGATCTCTCAAAGGAAGACTTTATGTGAAAGAATTATCTAAAGACTACACATGCTTTCAACAAAACAACTAAAATAAAATCTAAACATTCTAACAAGGGGGTTTTGATGATTATTATGCTATTAATTCGAAACGGACAATAAAGCAAGATAATTAAATGCTAAAAAACAAATAAAATCGAGATTAGATGAAATAAGCTTGATTAAGGTATTAGGGTGGAGATTTTCTCAATGGTTTTATCACTATGCTTAAGTCAAGTTTATAATGCTATTCTCACAAATATGATAGACCCTTCCAATTAGTTTAACTTCAATTCCTGTCACCGTCTATCCGTTAAACCTCTCTTAGCTATATCATACAAGCAAGATTAACATATTAGGCTTAGGAACCCATGCACCTAACGTCGAAGGAACCAATTTTCGGATTTAGATTCACAATCAAGACTCCTCTAAATCCTATCAATATTCAAATAGTGATCAATTACCTAAACATGAAAAATCACGATTCCAACAACAACAATCAACAAGAACATGCATAGATCAAAACCACATCGATCCTCTACCCCCTAATAGAGAGATTAGCCACTAAACATGCTTAAAATAACACAAATACCACAGAAGAAAGTCATCTCATAAATCAAATGCAAATAACTCAAACTTCTACAATATTAAGTATCCTTCAAGAGTTTTGGGCCAAATCCCCACAAACATCCAAGAAATACAAAGAAAATACAAGATAAACCTGCTCCGAGCTTAGCTTCCGCGGATGGCTCGTCGTCGGCCTTCTCGTCTTCTCTTCTACTAGCTTGGCTTGGTTCCCTTCTTCTTCCTTTTCTCCTCTTCCCTCTTGTGAAGGTGATGATGGTGGAAATGGTGAGAGAAAATGGTGTAGAGATTAGTGCGTGTAGTGTGTGTGAAAAGAGAGAATGGTAGAGATGATGGAGTGGATGAGAGTGAATGGAATGAATGATAGTTGATGATTATGAATCCCTAAAAATCTCTAATAGATATGAGAGAGAGACGGAGATCCGTAGGAGGGAGAGAGAGAGAGAAAAGGTGATGGGAGTTGATGGTAAGAGATCAATTAATGAAGGGGATTTTGTGGAAGATTTGGTGCCAAAAAGTCCACTCTAGAGGTTTAGCTAATACAAAGCTACAAATTCTAGGAATTAAAAATGGCTCAAAATAGTCCTCGAACTGATTTAAAAGAGATCAGTTGGAACTGGAGTGAAAAGGAGCGGAGTTGCTGTTCGGTTTTTATTTTCACCTAAACTGCAAGTGTACAACCAGGCTTATAGGATAGCGGTGAACAAGGTCGTATCCACAGGGATTTAATAATTAAACTACTAGTTATTTTAATCTAACTTCCTGCAGTTATCTAGACTTCCAAACATGATTGAATTGAACTAAATAAAATTTGATAATAATAAACAAACTAAATTACCACGGCAGAAATTAACACAGATAAATCAAACAGTGAATAAAAGACGTACTCTAGGATTGCTTAATCATCGACTAATCCATTCATTCAATCCTTTGATTCTTACGCCTATATTGGGACTTAAATTATGCTAGAGCAACCGCTGATGCCTCCTAAACCTTCTCTCGAAGTGCCTAGGTTGTAGATTACAAAACTCATATTAACGTCTCCGTTTAATACCTAGCATGCAACTCCTAAAGGCTCCTAGGGTCTATTGCTCTCTCAATTAATCTCAACTCTCTCGAATGTTATTGATTAACGAGTTACGTATTCCAAATCACGTGTTAAAACTCCTCTCTCGATTTATGAAATAACACATCAAATTGTACCATTTATTGATCAGGTAAATAATACAGAAAAATACGAGAATAAGCAAAACACAATAAAATCATAGGCATAAGAAATCAATAGATTAAACGAACTTCATAATTTGAATCATAAACAACCCTAGAATACTAGGGTTTTAGCTATCCATGGCAAAATAAATAACAAAAATCATCCACAAAGAAAACATGAACAATCCTTAGAACAGAGAAAATAAAACCTGAAAGAATTAATTTGTCTCTAATCTTGAAAGCTCTTGAATCCTTTGGTCTTGTTCTTCGCTTCTGTTTTTCTCTGCAGCAAACCTCTGGTGGCAACTTTTGGGTAGGTAGAATTGTGTGTATTTTCGTCCAAGGAAACCCTTATATACCAAGTAAAGAAAAGCCAAAAAATAGGTCAAAAATCGAACAGGCTCGTTGCATTCACGACCTCGCTCATGACCCAGTCACCCGCGACTCGGATCGCGAATCCACGTGGCGCTGACGTGGCCAAAATTCACGACCGGGTGCCCAAATTCGCGACCGGGTCGTGAATATTTCAAAGGAGAACCCCCTCTCTGTCGCGCGCGTACAGTAAAATGGAGAAATGGTGATTCGCAACCAGATTCGCGACCCCCCCGGTCGCGAGTCCGGTCGTGAATATATTTCGTCTCCGGCAGCCTCTCACTGTTTTGCTTCGTTCTCACTCGTTTCTCGTCCGATTGACCCGATTCTTTTTGCAACGCGTTCCTAACTTGATTTCCCATCTTTCTAGGGTGTTCTCACACTCATTTGAGGTCCACACAAAAAATGGCATTAATTCCCTTCACAATGAACAAACACGTGACATTGCACAAAACATAAAAAACTATGCAAAACTCAATACTTCATGCATGCAATGCCCATCAAATACCACTCAAATGTACCTCAAACTACATGTAAAATATGATATTATCAACTCCCCCAAACTTAAAACATTGTTTGTCCCCAAACAAAGAACAAAACCAAACATGGAATTCAAACAATACATAACTTCACAATTTATAATCTAGCATCTATAACCTCGAAATTCTAATTAGGAACAACAAAAACAAGTACAACACTCGAATCATGAACAAGTGTTATAGATTTCAATGAGCAAAAATTTAAGCCAATGATCCTCACCAGTGTGTGTTTCACTCAAACACTCAAAGTGTGATAAAATAAGGATAAGCACTCATCGAAACATTGAACTATACACTTGATCTACAATAGGCTTGCATGTAATCTCAACTCTCCACTGACAAAAAAATGTGCTCAAAGTTAGGATCAAATAGGACTTTTGTAAGGTTGTAATGTAGGCTTGGGTTAAGGCTAGGAATATTTGGCTAAAGTGACTAAAAAATTGCAACACAATCCACCACTTTTACTTTCTATTCACAACTACTTTTCACATTCAAACACTAGTTGGAATTTTTCCAACTTCCTCCTACACCACCTTAAGTCATCCATATTTTTTTCTTTCTTTCAACTCATGGACCTTTGGTCTCTTTTCTTTATTTCTTTTCATTGGCACTTTTCACATTTTTTTTTCTTTTAGTGCTCTTTTCGATTTTTTCTTTTCAACACTCACATAGCACATTATTTTTTGTTTGTGCACCAACAAAAATCACCAATTATCACCATTTTTTTCTTCCTCAACCCAACTCCAAAATTCCTTACCCTTTTTCCTATTTCTCCACAAGAATCAACAAATGACATCCCACATAGGCTCTCAAAGAAAAGACATTTAGGCACAAAAGGGCTCGCAAAGGAATCAAATGAATTTAGGACAGTGTATAGGATAAATGGCTAAAGAAAAGATGACCTACTATCATCTCCTATTTTCAAGCACAGAAACTCAATCTCAAGCAAGACGACATGCAAGTTCTAGAGAAATAAATGTACAGACAACCAACACACAAGAACAAAAATTAAGACAACAGTCTTATAAGCTCAAAATCTCACAGCTCAACATTGGCCAAAATAAAGCTCCAAAATCTCCAAAACACATGTTCTTTCAAATCATGCTATACATGCTCAAGTCATCCCCAATCAAATATCTCAATTATAAGTACTAAACCATAAACCAAAAAGCATATATCATGAAAATCCCAAGTAAAATTCAAGACCAAAATTCAAAATTTTTCAACTTTCCGGAAAACAAAACTAAAACAAAACAAGTAAAGCAGGTAAAAATAAAAAACACAATAAAGGTCTAGACACTACAAGCATACATCCCCCCAAACTTATTCAAATCCACGGGATGGAATAAGTTTGCAAAAGTGCATGTAGGTGTCGTCGACCACTTACAACGATCACATGGATGTCCGGTTGGGTTCAACGTTCTCCCCCAAACTTGTCGACAGACAAGTTGATCAAATTTCTATCCCCCAAAGTATAGCATCCATCCGGTCTTTACCTGCATAACTCAGAAAAAGAAATGAAAAACATAAATAAGAAAAAAAAACTAACTGAAATAAAATAAAACATATTGGGTTGCCTCCCAACAAGCGCTGCATTTAACGTCGACAACCAGACGAATTTGGGAACTCAAGTTCCCAAAAGAGGGGAAACGGGTATCCCCCATTCTCTTCCTCGAGCATCCATCTCCATGCCTCCATCATCAAACAGGAACTGAATGTGTTCATCTTCAAATCGGAGAGTGAGAATCCCCGTGTCTAGGTCGATGTTGGCCCGTCCGGTGCGCAAAAATGGACGTCCCAAGATGAGAGGAACGCTCTTGTCTTCCTCCATGTCTAGCACCACAAAGTCCACCGGGAATATGAAATCCTTTACTTTAATCAACACATCCTCTAGAATTCCCTCGGGATGGACCACAGATCGGTCAGCCATCTGCAAACACATGGTTGTAGGCTTGAGTTTGCCACAGTTCAATCTCTTGAAAAAGGAGAGCGGCATCAGATTGATGCTCGCCCCCAAGTCACATAATGCTCGACCACCTATCTTGTCTCCAACAGTAATGGGGAGCGTAAAACTCCTCGGATCCTTCATCTTAGCAGAGAGCTTCCTTTGGATGATGGAACTGCAGTTTTCAGGGAGGTGCACAGTCTCAAACTCCTATATCTTTTTCTTCTTAGACACAGCATCCTTGAGGAATTTTGCATACTTGGGCATGTGCTGCAGCGCCTCCACCAAAGGAATGTTGATTTGCACCTTCTTGAATATTTCCAAAAATCTTGAAAACTGTGCATCAACTTTCTGTTTCGAGGTCCTTTGTGAGAATGGGATAGTCACTATGGGGGAAACTATAGGACCCTTTTGAGGACTCCTGATGGTGGAATCCGGCTTGTCGGAAGGCATTTTGGAAGGAATGACTTTGGCGACAGCAATAGGCGCAGGAACCTCAGTGTGCAGATGGATTACATTGCACTGTTCCTTGGGATTCACTGTGGTGTTGCTAGGAAACTGTCCCGGTTGGTACTGAGTTCCTACAGCTATAGTTAGCTGACCCAGTTGCTTCTCAAACATCTTCATTTGCACACTCATGGCACCCACAATATTTTCCAGCTTCTCCACTCTAGCTTGCGACTCCCCCATGAATTTATCGGTCTTCCCCATGAACGCCATCAATAGATCATCCATCTTTAGCTTCTTCTCATCATTGATTACTCCATTTGTTACAGAGAAGCCAGGAGGGGGCTGCAGTGCACCGTTGGGATTCCCATATGAGAGGTTGGATCGGTTACCTTGGTATAATTGATTCCCGCCTCGGTAATTATTGCCATCATAACCACCTCTCTGATTGATGTAGTTGACATCTTCAACTATATTTCCC
Organism: Perilla frutescens; assembly: GCA_026008535.1. NCBI lineage: Eukaryota > Viridiplantae > Streptophyta > Magnoliopsida > Lamiales > Lamiaceae > Perilla > Perilla frutescens. The sequence goes on from BRKX01000001.1 coordinate 44,939,642, forward strand.
ATGGGATTATCTACACCCGATCGCGCCATAGCATCAAATCTGTTATTGATCGTGGCATTCAGAGTAGACAGTTGGGCGACAAGCTTGGCAATCGGATCACTATCATCAACTGCTGCAGCTCTTTTCAAAATATTCACTTGTCGGTCCCCAGATTACTGATAGCTGTTGGTTTCCATGTCCTCTATGATTGTCACAGCTTGATCGTGGCCCTTGTTCAACAAAGAGCCGCCAGCAGAGGCATTCAGAAGCCTCTTCAATTCCATGTCACACCCGTTGTAGAAGATGCAGACTTGATGATCTACCCCAAATCCATGGTTGGGGCACTTCCTCAGCATATCTCGAAACCGTTCCCAAGCCTCATATAATGTCTCTTCCTCGTATTGATAAAATTGTGTAATTTCGCCCTTCAGCTTGAGAGTCAAACCAGGTGGAAAGAATTTGTGCAGGAACTTGTGCGCAAGACTTTCCTAGCTGTCCACAGACCCAGCGACTAGAGATTGGTACCATTGCTTAGCCGTATCTCGTAAAGAGAACGAAAATAGGTGTAAGCGAATGGCATCATCGGGGACTCCATTCATCTTCACTGTACTACAGATCTCCAAGAACTGCATCAAGTGTGCATTCGGGTCTTCAGTGGCCCGTCCTCCATATTGCTTTTGCTGAACCATGGACACCAATCCCGATTTCAACTCGAAGTTATTCGCATTGATCTGGGGACCAGGAGTGTCTCCATAGTTAAGTACTGGAACAAAGAGCTCATTAATTGGAGGTGGCTCTACGGCTCGAGCATCATCTTGCTCTTGCATTCTCCGCTGCATTTCCTCTAACTGTCTTTGCATTTGACGCATCTGTTCAACAATAACAGGAGCTTGTTGTTCTGCCATCTATCTTCTTCTTCTTGCGTTGTTATGCCTAACGGTAACTTCAATCTCAGGATTGAATTCTTCTAGAGATCCTCCCTAAGATCGTGTACGCATACACAACCTAAACACAAGAAAAAGAAGATTATAAAATTTAAACGAAAATAAACTGAAAAAAAAATAAAAAAAATGTCTAGATTAACACAAGAAATTAAATCTAAATAATAGCAAATTAAAAATTAAATCCCCGGCAATGGCGCCAATAACTTGTTCGGTTTTTATTTTCACCTAAACTGCAAGTGTACAACGAGGCTTATAGGATAGCGGTGAACAAGGTCGTATCCACAGGGATTTAATAATTAAACTACTAGTTATTTTAATCTAACTTCCTGCAGTTATCTAGACTTCCAAACATGATTGAATTGAACTAAATAAAATCTGATAATAATAAACAAACTAAATTACCACGGTAGAAATTAACACAGATAAATCAAACAGTGAATAAAAGACGTACTCTAGGATTGCTTAATCATCGACTAATCCATTCATTCAATCCTTTGATTCTTACGCCTATATTGGGACTTAAATTATGCTAGAGCAACCGCTGATGCCTCCTAAACCTTCTCTCGAAGTGCCTAGGTTGTAGATTACAAAACTCGTATTAACGTCTCCGTTTAATACCTAGCATGCAACTCCTAAAGGCTCATAGGGTCTATTGCTCTCTCAATTAATCTCAACTCTCTCGAATGTTATTGATTAACGAGTTACGTATTCCAAATCACGTGTTAAAACTCCTCTCTCGATTTATGAAATAACACATCAAATTATACCATTTATTGATCAGGTAAATAATAAAGATAAATACGAGAATAAGCAAAACACAATAAAATCATAGGCATAAGAAATCAATAGATTAAACGAACTTCATAATTTGAATCATAAACAACCCTAGAATACTAGGGTTTTAGCTATCCATGGCAAAATAAATAACAAAAATCATCCACAAAGAAAACATGAACAATCCTTAGAACAGAGAAAATAAAACCCGGAAGAATTAATTTGTCTCTAATCTTGAAAGCTCTTGAATCCTTTGGTCTTGTTCTTCGCTTCTGTTTTTCTCTGCAGCAAACCTCTGGTGGCAACTTTTGGGTAGGTGGAATTGTGTATATTTTCGTCCAAGGAAACCCTTATATACCAAGTAAAGAAAAGCCCAAAAATAGGTCAAAAATCGAACAGGCCCGATGCATTCGCGACCTCGCTCACGACCCAGTCACCCGCGACTCGGGTCGCGAATCCACGTGACGCTGACGTGGCCAAAATTCACGACCGGGTGCCCAAATTCGTGACCGGGTCGCGAATATTTCAAAGGAGAACCCCCTCTCTGTCGCAAGCGTACAGTAAAATGGAGAAATGGTGATTCGCGACCCCCCCGGTGGCGAGTCCGGTCGCGAATATATTTCAGCTCCGGCAGCCTCTCACTGCTTTGCTTCGTTCTCACTCGTTTCTCGTCTGATTGACCCGATTCTTTTTGCAACGCGTTCCTAACTTGATTTCCCATCTTTCTAGGGTGTTCCCACACTCATTTGAGGTCCACACAAAAAATGACATTAATTCCCTTCACAATGAACAAACACGTGACATTGCACAAAACATAGAAAACTATGCAAAACTCAACACTTCATGCATGCAATGCCCATCAAATACCACTCAAATGTACCTCAAACTACATATAAAATATGATGTTATCAGTTGCAATGAACATGGGAAAAACTGGACCTAGAGGGAGAAGAAGTAGCCCGCGCGTCGGCGGGCTGCAGGGCGCCGCGGCGGGGGCTAGCCCCGCGGGGACCGTCAGCGAAGCGGGGGCGTGAGGTGGGGCACAGCAGGGGCTTCATGCACGGCGGGGGCGTGAGGCTCTCGGCATTTTTGGTGCCCGCCCGCGCTCCCTAGCCCGCTCGTGCGGGTGCTTTTTCCTCAATTCCTTTTAGCAATCTTGATCTTCTTATTAAAATAATCTAGCTCAATTACTCGATTTGCACTTTCCACCTAATTGCCATAAATACCTGCTTTTATGATTAAAAGCTTAAGCTTTTGCAATACTTGGCATAATCCACCATTAGAGCAATAAGCACAAATAAACACATAAAATCAACATATAAAAATATAAAATTAAACAAAATAAATACTAAACACAATAAAATAAATAAATTAAAATAACACAATTAGACACTAAACAACTTCCCCACACTTAGCTCTTTGCTTGTCCTCAAGCAAATAAGAAATTTAAAAATATGAAGCAAGAGGGAAATATTCACAAGGTGATCATGTAATCGACAATTTGCATGGCTCCCACAAAAGCATTCATTATCCAAGAATGTGAACACAATATATTATCAAGTGAATTGCTTGTCCTCTCAAGTCTAGGAGAAACACGTTAGCCCATATTCAATTAATTTACATCCCCACAAATCACCTCCACATTTATTAAGATACTTCATTAAGCGACAAAAGGGATTGCAAACACAGGACAAAGATCATTAGGTCAAATCATCGGGCATCACTGAGCTTCCTAATGTGGTTTCCCATACTCATCATGCAATACGTGAAAGGATTGACACACACATGAGAGGAGTAGAATCTGGAATGCAATCCCATTTATTTAAACACATTCATGGGGGTATGGATCAAGAATCACAAGGTACAACTATAGGGAGGACATCCCTAGTGTCCTTGCGTGGTTTCCCATACTCATAGTCGAATAAATCAACTAGAGGAGTAGAGATCCTTATTTTCCCCCTTTCTTTTTTTTTTTAATTTTTTTTATTTTTTTATTATTATTTATTATTATTATCATTATTTTTTTATATATATCAAAATACTAGGATAAATGATTAAGGGGAGTAGTTTTCAAGAACAAGGCCAAGCATGCTTCCTATTCTTCAAGAGCAAGACCCTTCAACGTTAATCATCAAATTGTGATCACATTCAAAAATAATTCATGCTTAAGAGTGACACCACGAAACAATTCCTTCATTCATGACTAACTTGAAAGTAATTCCTTGAAGATTCATATCAAAAAAATTTCAAATTTGACCATCGGGCAAGTCAAAATACTAAGTGGGAGAGTCACACCATACTTAGATAACTAAAACAACTAATCATGCATACCAAACGGGCACGTGAATGCGGTCTTGGCTTGGTCCTCCGGCGCTATGGCCACCTGAAAATAACGCGATAAACCATCAAGAAATCAATAAAAACTATGTCCGGCAAGTTTATCAAGTATTTGATCAATGAAAGGAAGGGGAAAATGGTCTTTTCTTGTGGCGGCATTGAGTTTGCGGTAGTCAATGCGCATTCTCCACCCGGTGGTGGTTCGAGTAGCCACATGTTCTCCTTTGTCGTTCTCAACGACCGTTATCCCTCATTTCTTTGGAACCACATGGACCGGGATCACCCATTCGCTATCGGCTATGGGATAGATGATCCCTTCCGCTAGTAGTTTGAGAATCTCTTTCTTTACGACTTCCATTAGCACGGAGTTGAGCCTCCTTTGTCCTTCACGAACCGACTTAGCCCCTTCCTCTACAATGATGCGATGCATACACGTAAAGGGGCTAATGCCTTTGATATCGGAAAGACTCCATCCAATGGCTTGTTTGTTCCTCTTTAGTATGGCTACTAAGAGGTCTTCTTCATTCTTTTCGAGCCCAGAAAAGAGGATCATGGGCTTCTTCTCTTCATCGTCAAGAAAGACGTATTTGAGATGAGATGGGAGCTCCTTGAGCTCAAGCTCGGGAGTAGGCTTCACTTCCTCTTCGGTTGAGGCCATGACTTCCATTAGACTCATGCCTTCTCCTAGCAATATCTCCATCTCTTCGGCATTCAACTCGTCTCCCCCACACTTGAGGTAGGCTTTATCCATAGCAAGTTCCTCAGACGAGGTTTCACTTCTCCAAGAAGCACCTCTTTCCTGCAAGAAAACCTCATCGGCCAAGACATCAATAGCATCTATGTAAGAACAATTTTCTTCAAATGAGGAGACGGGAATAGCCTTGTTTTCATGGATGAAAAAAGACACAACTTCTCCTAATACCGACATTTTTAAGGTTCCATTTTTATCATCAATCAAAGTGTTTGTTGTAGCCATAAAAGGTCTACCTAGGAGAAGAGTCTGTTCTTTCCCCGTTTCTTTCACATCACCCACATCCAAAACAACAAAATCAACCGGTATGATCAATCCACCAACCTTAACTAGAATGTCCTCTATTATTCCCCTAGGATATCTCATGGACCTATCCGCTAATTGTAGACACATTCTAGTCGGTTTCAATTCACCTAGCTCTAATTGTTTATAAATAGAGTAAGGCATCAAATTAATTCCGGCTCCTAGATCTAGCATACCACATGCTTCTTTGCCATTTCCCAAAGCAATTTTAAGAGTAGAACTACCTAGATCACGGAGCTTGGGTGGTAGTTGATGTTGTAGGATTGCACTAGCCACTTCGGATACCTCTATCTTCTCATCCTCTCCAAACTTCCTCTTCTTGGAAGCAAGTTCTTTGAAGAACTTGACATAGGCCGGCACATTTCGGATAACATCAAGGAGTGGAAGATTGACATTCACCTTGGATAGGAGTTTGTAGAACTCTTGGAATTGACTGTCTTGCTTCTCATTCCTCAACCGGCTCGGAAATGGAATTGGAGGGTTGTAAGGATTGGTAGCCTTGTGGAGTGTGGGCTTCTTCACTTCTTCTCTTTCTTTCTCAGACTCCTTTTGTTGTTGTGAAGGAATCTCATCTTCTTTTTCAACCTCTTTGGTTGGACTTGGCTCTCCAACCTTGTTGTCTATCACCTTTCCTCCTTTAAGTACAGTGATTGCTTGAGCTTGCTCCGGTTGGCTTGGCAACTTGCCCGGCTTGGCTTGCTTGGCCAACTCTCCAACGGTCCCAGCTATTTGGCCCAGTTGAGTCTCAATTCTCTTCACGGAAGCCTCAACGGATTCGAATCTTTGTTGTATGGCTTGAATGAAGGATTGCAAGGTGTCTTGCAATGTTGGCCTTGGCAGTTGGTTTGGTTGGGCCGGATATTGTTGCGGCCTCGGATAAGGTGGAGCTTGGCCTCGTCCGGCTTGTTGAGGTGGAGGCGGTTGTTGTGGTAGTTGAGGAGGTTGTTTTCAAGAGAAATTCGGATGATTTCTCCACCCCGGATTGTATGTTTGAGAGTAGAGGTTGTATTGTTGGCGTGGTTGGAAGCCTTGGAGAGCGTTCACTTGCTCTTGAAGAGCATGGAAATGAACCTCTTCACTTAGTTCCAGCTCAAGTGACTTTTGACACAAGTTGGCCCCATGGCCATACTCTCCACAAATCCCACACGTCTCAATGGTCATCACTTGTTGGGGTGGTCTCTCGGAGGTTCGAAGCATCTCGACTTGCCTTGTCAACTCGTCAAGTTGCTTCGTCACATCATAACTAGGGTTGGCTTCACTGACGGAAGCTCTCTTCCCCGTAGCACTCTTTTGTTGAGAAGTAGTGGCCATGGTATCATAGATGTTTGAGACCACTTTGGCGGTGCGGCCTCCAATGTCTCCTCCTGATGCGTTGTCCACCATATATTGGAAATTTTGTGAAAGCCCGTCGTAGAAGAATTGATTGAGCAACTCGGGTGTGAGATGGTGGTGAGGGCATTTTATTGGAGACCTCAAAATCGATCCCAAGCTTCATGAAATGCTTCACCCGAGGATTGGGTAAAGGTAACAATTTGAGCTCTCATGTCTTGGGTCTTTTGATTAGAGTAGTACTTGGCCATGAACTTCTTGTAGATGGCGTTCCAATTGGCCAATGTGTTGGCCGGTAGGTACATGAACCACGTCTTGGCTCGATCCTTCAAAGTGTAAGGAAAACACCTCATCTTTAATTGATCTTCATTCAAGCCTTGTAGATGAAAGGTTTGAACAACGGCATAGAACTCCCGGATGAAGTTCAAAGCATCTTCGGTCGGCATCCCGTAGAATGAGAGAAGTTGGCTAAAATGGATGTTCTTCAACTCGTAGTTCCTTGCGGCTTCACCAAGAACTATGCAAGAAGTCGACGCCCCAATCACGGGACGAGCAAAGTCTCTCATGTTCCTAGCTGCATTGGCATTGGCATTGGCATTGGCATTGTCAGGGTTGTTGAAAGGGTTAGCTTCCATCTCTCTTTCCCACTCGAACACGTCAAATCTCCTTGGTCGATGGATATCGTCAAACACGGGGACTAGTCTCCGATTGAGGCTTCGCCTCCCTAGCATACACAAACACAAACAAAACGGAGATCAAACGTACCTTGCGGAAAGAGAGATGAGACTAAACAATCAACACAAGAAAATCAAAACAAAAAAAAAACAACACAAACACGACACTTAAACAAGATCACGTTCACAAATACAACACAAATAACACAAAAGCAAATATAGCACCGATAAGACAATTCTCAAAAGCCTTCCCCGGAAACGGCGCCAAAATTTGATTGGGGTTCAAATTTACATTTATAATTTCCGGTTTATGCTCACTAGACGACTACTTAGGACCACACCCGCAATTGGACGGGGTCAATTGTAGAAGCGATAAGCTTAACCCGAGTCGATCTCTCAAGGAAGACTTTATGTGAAAGAATTATCTAAAGACTACACATGCTTTCAACAAAACAACTAAAATAAAATCTAAATAATCTAACAAGGGGGTTTTGATGATTATTATGCTATTAATTCGAAACGGACAATAAAGCAAGATAATTAAATGCCAAAAACACAAATAAAATCGAGATTAGATGAAATAAGCTTGATTAAGGTATTAGGGTGGAGATTCTCTCAATGGTTTTATCACTATGCTTAAGTCAAGTTGATAATGTTATTCTCACAAATATGATAAACCCTTCCAATTAGTTTAACTTCAATTCATGTCACCGTCTATCCGTTAAACCTCTCTTAGCTATATCATACAAGCAAGATTAACATATTAGGCTTAGGAACCCATGCACCTAACGTCGAAGGAACCAATTTCCGGATTTAAATTCACAATCAAGACTCCTCTAAATCCTATCAATGTTCAAATAGTGATCAATTACCTAAACATGAAAAAGCACGATTCAAACAACAACAATCAACAAGAACAAGCATAGATCAAAACCACATCGATCATCTACCCCCTAATAGAGAGATTAGCCACTAAACATGCTTAAAACAACACAAATACCATAGAAGAAAGTCATCTCATTAATCAAATGCAAATAACTCAAACTTCTACAATATTAAATATCCTTCAAGAGTTTTGGGCCAAATCCCCACAAACATCCAAGAAATACAAAGAAAATACAAGATAAACATGCTCCGAGCTTAGCTTCCGCGGATGGCTCATCGTCAGCCTTCTCGTCTTCTTTTCTCCTAGCTTGGCTTGGTTCCTTTCTTCTTCCTTTTCTCCTCTTCTCTCTTGTGAAGGTGATGATGGTGGAAATGGTGAGAGAAAATGGTGTAGAGATTAGTGTGTGTAGTGTGTGTGAAAAGAGAGAATGGAGAGAATGGTAGAGATGATGGAGTGGATGAGAGTGAATGGAATGAATGATAGTTGATGATTATGAATCCCCAAAAATCTCTAATAGATATGAGAGAGAGACGGAGATCCATAGGAGGGAGAGAGAGAGAAAAGGTGATGGGAGTTGATGGTAAGAGATCAATTAATGAAGGGGATTTTGTGGAAGATTTGGTGCCAAAAAGTCCACTCTAGAGGTTTAGGTAATAAAAAGCTACAAATTCTAGGAATTAAAATGGCTCAAAATAGTCCTCGAACTGATTTAAAAGAGATCAGTTGGAACTGGAGTGAAAAGGAGCGGAGTTGCAATGAACATGGGAAAAACTGCACCGAGAGGGAGAGGAAGCAGCCCGCGCGCCGGCAGGCTGCAGCGCGCCGCGGCGGGGGCTAGCCCCGCGGGGGCCGTCAGCGCGGCGGGGGCATGAGGCGGGGTGCAGCGGGGGCTTCGTGCGCGGCGGGGGCGCGAGGCTTTCGGCATTTTTGGTGCCCGCCCGTGCGTGTGCTTTTTCTTCAATTCCTTTTCACAATCTTGATCTTCTTATTAAAATAATCCAGCTCAATTACTTGATTTGCACTTGCCACCTAATTGCCATAAATACCTGCTTTTATGATTAAAAGATCAAGCTTTTGCAATACTTGGCATAATCCACCATTAGAGCAATAAGCACAAATAAACACATAAAAGCAACACATAACAATACAAAATTAAACAAAATAAATACTAAATACAATAAAATAAATAAATTAAAATAACACAATTAGACACTAAACAATATGTTCTGAAAAACTTGTGAAAGGTAAGTTTGTAGGCTTAGACTCCTGTAAAGGAAAGCAAGAAGCTTCAAAAATCACATCCCTACTAGTGTACACCTTCAGGCTCACCAGATCATAAAGGGTGTATCCTTTACTGTGAGGAGAGTATCCTAGAAAAATACATGCCCTGCTCCTTGCATCAAATTTGGACTTATGAGGTAGCACATTTCCCATGTGAACCAGACACCCAAAAGGTTATATGTGAGCTATCTGTGGAGCTTTCCCAAACAACACCTCATAAGGGGACTGCCATCCTAGCACAGAAGGCAATCAATTGATAAGCCAAGTAGCATGAAGTCTGGCATAAGGCCAAAAGTTGGAAGACAGCTTACTCTGAAACATGAGAGCCCTTGCCACTTGCAATAAATGTCTATGCTTCCTCTCCACCACCCCATTTTGCTGTGGGGAGTAGGGGCATGATCTTTGATGTAGAATTCCTTGCTCTTGAAATAAAGTATGTATATTGTGGTTGATGAACTCCCCACCATTATTCTTCCTTATGTGCTTAATCTTCTTTTGAAATTGAGTTCCAACCATATTTATATAGCTTTTCATCAACAACTAGACTTGAGCCTTTGATCTGAAAAGATATGTCCAAGTAGCCCTGCTATGGTCTTCGACCACTGTCAGGAAATATGAAGTCCCTGTAATGTTGTCTTGTGTACATGGTCCACATACATCCATGTGAACCAAGTCAAATACTTCTTCTCTTCTTCTATGTAACAAAGGAAATGGATTCCTTTGTTGTCTAGCCTCATGACAGACTCTACAAGATTTAATGAGCTCCAATTCTTCTGCTCTCAGTCTTTTCTTAGAATCAATCAAATGTTCCATAGCTTGTACAGAAGGATTCCCTAACACCTCATGGAGCTTTACACTATTACTGGTATCAATACACATTGAGTTTAGTCTACCAGTCTCAGCCGCTTCTTATGGAAACACATGTAAAGTGCCTTTTAACTTGCAAATGCCAAGCACATTATCAGTTTCTCTTTTCTGAACCAAACAGTGTGAAGATAAAAACTGAATTTTTCCATCAAGATCCTTTGTGAGTTGGCCCACTAAAAGTAAATTGTGAGTGAAATGTGGAGCAAAAAGAACATTGTTCAACACAAGATCCTTGTTAATTCTTGCAGTGCCAGCTAAAAATACCCAGACACTATTCCCATCTGGAATGAAGATTTGCAAAGGATGCTTAAATCTCTTAATATCTGCAAGTAAGCCTATGTGATGACACATATGGTGACTTGCTTCTGAATCCACTATCCAATCTCCTCTTTCAACTTCTGTAGAGACTGTAAAGGCATAATCTTCCTTGAATTCAATGGGAGAAGAACCAAGATCTACCTCTGCCATAGCTGCCAGACTGCCTGGTCCTTCTGTTGGTGGTTCTCCCCTAGTGCTCTTCCCAAAATAATGAGACAAGTGCCTAGCCAACTCTGTCTGAATCAGTTGACCAACTCCTGCAAGTGGATCCTTTCCAAGATCTCCACCTCTGAGAGATTTGTTGGCTTCCATATCAGATACAAACCCATCATCTTCTTGTTGTGCTACACAGTATGTTTTTCCCTTGCCCTTCTCTTGCTTAAACTTTCTATACCAGTCTGGGACCCCAATTAGATCAAAGCAATCTGATTTCAAATGACCTGTTCCACCACAATGATCGCACCTCAATTTGCTTTTCTCTTTCTTTGTGAGTCTCCTTTTGTAAGTATCTCATTTATATGACCCTTTTTGTGAACTGTACAAGGCATTATGTTCAATTCCAACTTCTGCAACTTGATTGGTTACTCTGATTTGCTCCTCTACTTGCAAAATCATAGAATAAGCTTGGCTAAGATTAGGAAGAGGATTTATGATGAGAACCTGCTGCCTTATAGCCTCATAACAGTCATCTAATCCCATCAAAAATTGCATTAACCATTCTTCTTCAATATCAGCTTTCATGTCCTCTTGTGCAGCACAAATACAAGCTCTAGAATTCTTTAGTAGAGCTAAATCATCCTATAAAGATGTCAAATTATTAAAGTATAATAATATAATACCTTATGTTAAAACCAATATAACTATATAACATATATATATATACTATAATGTTTTATAATATAAGTTTCTTTTTATATATCAATATATATATATATGTATATGTATATGTATATAATATACATAATAATTAATATCTAAACGAGTTTATTCATATACACCAAGATCAATATTTAATAATAATAATATATTCCATGTTTATTAACAATGCCCAATTAGTTTAAATATTGATTTCCACCATAAGAATTGATATATGCCCAATTCAATGTCCATTAAACACTCCTAATTAACTTACACAATTATGTTTCTAAAAAAAACTTACACAATTATGTCGTAATTTTCCTAATTTTGTCAACTTATAATTTCGTTTATATGTGTGTTTGTGGTGTGATATTTATTAGTTTCACAATTAACCTCAGCTATTAGACTCTTTCTTATTTATCAATATATTAATTTCCCAATTTGTGTGATTCGGTGTGATATATATCTATATATATATATGTTTTAGTCGAATATCTATTCATAAGGAAACAAGATTGTCTTTTGTATAAAAACTACTATAAACGAGATTTGTTGGTTCATTAGAATCCTTCTACATTATGACAACTTGATCGAGATCAAGAAAGATAGATGTGAAGGAAGGGAATCAAAATAAGATCGATAGTTTTTGTAACGCCCCAATTCCTAGTGAATAAGAACGCTACTAAAAACCATTTCTTCGTATCAAATATTTTAAAATATAATGCGGAAGCTTGAAAGTAGTTAAGAATGAAAAATAAAAATTTAAAATAAAAATATCTATCTATGTTTATGTCATAATGGAGTGGAAGAAAACCTGCCTAACCTGCCTAATAGATGTCATATAAATCAAGAGAAATTTTGAAAAATTAAAATTCATCTAGTAATTCATAATCCCTTAATAATTTTTGCAAAATAAAATATATATTTTCTGGTTGGGTAACAGCCTACCACAACATTAAGAAAAAGCATAAAACCTGGGTCACAGCCCACCATAATAATCAAAGATGGTCAAATTATCCAAAATACAATCAAGATAAGTTAGTAATAACAAATGTTATAAATGCGTGTAACTGGGAGAACATAGTGGTCATTTCTCACCTGCTCTGCCTCTCGACTCCTTAACCTGAAAAACATCAACATAAATAGGGCATGAGCATGTAAACATACTCAGTGGGGAATACACTGCAAGCAGCTATAACCAATTATGTAATGCATCATACAAATGAACACAAAAACTCAGTTGATACATTGAGACTAGCCTCGGTCCCTTGTGGACCTGACCCCTTGTGGGCAATCAACTTCGTCAATCCCTTGTGGATCATGAACCCCTTGTGGGCCACATTAGTTCATAAGCATGATACACAACACAACAATGATTATAACCATATAACCACTACGCTCACAGATAAAAGTAAACCCCACCTCGAATGAAGATCAAACTGAACCTGTTACAGCTTCAAGTTGTTGTCCGTCTTCGAGCTCCGATTGCGCCACTCCTAGCACTTTAAAATTCTTTCTTTAGTTACTGGACCCTTAAGATAATTATTTGCCTAAGTTTATCATATTTTACGAACTATAAATCATCTTATATCATTTGGATAAGGCCCTTTAAATAAAATTAAGAATCTAAATTCAACAATAAACATAATTTAAGATAATCTTGAACTCATTAGAAGCATTTGATATATTTATGAATTTAAGTGTAGTAACATAGCACACACCTTCTAAGGAAAAACTCAAGTCATATGCTCATTCATATGAAATTTTAAGTTTAACTTTAATTACTTCAAGACATTTTATGAAATTCTTAAGATCATATCACCGTTTATTAAGATTTAAGACTTGACATAGCAATTTATAATAATTCAAAATCATACAAATTGTGATTATACAATGTCAAAATCCTTAAAATCGACCAAAAATCAACATGAATATTTCAAACCCCAATTTAAGCACTTGAAAGCATCTCCCCTGTTTTTCGTCTCATGCACCAGTTTTAGTAAATCGCCCATATCTCATCAACTAAAAATCCAAATCAAGTAATTCCAAGTCTTGTAGAATCCTAAGAGGTATATCTAAAACTGTTACTGAAATAGGCATTCCCAAATTCTGACTTAAAAAGGGCTAAAAAGTCGAATTAAATTAACGAAATAAACCTGTTCGGAAAAACTGACAGGTTTTGGTAAAATGATTGTAACTTCGTCTACAAAATTCGTATTAACCCGATTCAAGTTTCAAATGAAAGTTAAGACGATAATCTACAACTATGAAATACTCTAGACGTCCACAATCAACTCCAAGAAATCAGATTTTCAATCGAAGTAGGGGTATACGTGCTGCCCAAAAACAGATTTGGGGATTGTATGTTTTTCCCTTTAATTTATACAATTAAATCCTCATCTTCTTCCATTGTCAAGGACTTATACATGATATAGATCAAAACCCCAAGCTACAAAATTATATAACTTACAATTAACCCATGCTCATACTTTCAAGAAATTAAAAGAAATAAAACATGGTATCTACAACAACCTAATTAAGAACACTAATTCCTCCATGAATTGCTACTTCTATCAAACTCTCATTACCCTACCACTAAAGTAACCAAACTTCCTTAATCATTCAACAGTCACCACCCAATATCCAAGGAACGAGAAAGGAAAAGAGGGAAATAAGAAGAATTACCTTGCTTGGGAGAAAATCAACGGGAAAGATATAGAGCTAGTGTGTGTGAAATCTTCTTTCAATAATTGGGGAGGGAAGTAGAGAATGAAATAGAGAAGAGTTAATGTTCTTAATTTGTAGAATTGAGAAGAAAATGAAAGCTAGAGAAATCGAAGAGAGAGAGAGAATCAAAGAGAAGTCATTTATCCTCTTTTTTATTTCTATTTTCTATGAGAGAGAGAGAATTTTCTAGAATAATGGAGGAGATATATATATATATATATATAATATGCAATATCTATTATTTTCAATTTATGATAAAAATATCTATGACATGTTCACCTTTCTTTTTCTTTTTATCAAAATTAATATTTTATTTATCTACCCTCCAATTCCCTTTCCTCATTTATCTTAGTTTATATCACCATTTTTATTATTATTACTATTCTTATATGACTTTATTAAATCTCAACTCTTGAATACTTATGATTTAAATTATGAAATTATATTCATCTGGCCCAATACTCGATCTTTTCAAAGTTTTAAAATTTATTTCACTGTATTGCGTAATTTTTCTTTCATTTATTCTTTACTAGGGGCGCATCGTTGCTCCGAATTGGACAACCTGTAAACATTTAAATCATAAGCAATAAATATTACAAAATAAATAATTTAATTTTGCAAATAATAATTTAAATTTAAAAAGATTCGGGGTATTACAGTTTTCTGATCATACACGCAATTGGAACTCCAACTGCATAAAACTTTGTTTGAGGAGAATGCATATTAGATCATCACAGGAAGATATAATCCCAAGTACTCTTTAGTTTACATATTTTGTATTTTATTATTGCTACAAGCCTACAATAGCTTTGTGTATCATAATACTACCGTGGTGGATTTTGTACATATTGGGGTTTTTTCGAATTAAACCACTGCAGGATCTATTGGTTGTTCATTTAATCCACATATTCATGCAAATCATAATTTTATGTATCTAACAATGTTTATACACGTTTGACATAATAACATGCATAGCAGATTCGAATCTAATAGGGCGGAAAATATAGAAACGAATCTACTTACAATTTGTCAGACGGTCTGAGAATAAGATCAAAGGTCTGACTTCTTGTTGTAAGATGAATGATCAGCGTCCCTTTCTTCACTGAAATCGACGGCCACAGCTGCAATTCCACTCCGAGATCTTCTGCTGTATTCCTGGACTGAGTATCAGAAACAATGTGGGCTATTTACTACTGATAGAGGTGTAGATTCTGTGGAGATCAATGAGAGACGAAGAGGGGCTGTTTTTCACTTGTAAATTTTCGTTCTCCCTCTCTATAATTAAATAGGGAGGTGGTGAAAATATGGAGTCCAAACCCTACTGGGTTTGGGCCTCTATCTCATGTTTTATCTCCAGTCCACTTTCAGTCATATTAGGCTACAACAGGGATCTAGAAGAATATTAAATTAGCCCACTAATTTATTTAATTTCTAATATCCAATAAACTTAGGATATAAGTAAATAAATTAAGTTTTACTTTTATTCCACTAAAGAAGTAAAAATGACCTACCAATTTAATATATATTTGCGAATATGCTTTCTCCTTTAGTTTAACCATTCCCCGTGTTTCAGATTTAATGTTCATTAATTAATTATGTCAGCCTCTGACAACTATAATTAATTAACATCTAAAACCTTGAGTAGCACCACACAAGCTTTATCATGTACGGAATAAATTCCATCTGCAGGGTTTCAACATGAACTTGTGTTTCCTCAAGAGAACATCATCAACCTAGCGCACCAGGACACGGTGCTCATGTATACTGCACGACATATCATGCATACCATGTTATTACCTAAGATATCGAGTTTATTGATCTATGAAAAGATCTCACCCATTGATAAATCAAAGCAATAAACAACGCACACATATGCTCACCAATATCACATGAGTTCAGAACCCGAACTCTGTGGATCTTTATTCTCTCACTAACTGGGTCAGAGATAGAGAATAGTATCCTATCGTGATCCTCCTCAATACACTGACAAGTGTATTAGAATAATCAGTTGGTCAAGATATACTAACTCATCAAATTATCCTACGGTGTACCGATGGTATGTTCAGGACCATCTAAGTCGTAAGCTCTTTAATACAATACAAGGTACTAATGATATGATCTTACCGTGTGTCTCTGATGAGCCCGGTGCTAGCATTTATGATTCAAATTCCGAGTTGCAGCTTAGAGGTCCAGTGACGAGACTTATAGCCAAGAAGCTGCAAGGATACCTTCAGTGTTATGTCGGGAAGAAGCTGGAGGATGTTGGAGCTGATTTCAAACAGCCCAAGTTGGTGACTATTTGAAGCATCGAGGAGCTCGATTGAAGCCATGGCAAAGTCGTTCCTTGTTGATTTAATTAGTTAATTTATTTATTTCAAGTCTATTATTTCAGTTGTGGATTTATTTATTTAGCAGGCCCAATTATCACAATCTGTTTAAGTGATATTGGACCCAGTAGTAGTTTTAATTAGCCCAGTTCGAATTCTAGGCCCAAGACACTTTAATTTTTGTTCCTTAGGATTATTAATTAGGGATTTTCGTTCTTATTGAAGGCAGACACGTTTTGAATGAAAAAAAAAACAGCGCAAAGCTTTTCAACTTGTCTCAAAAATCAATAGTTCTTTGGTAGAGTTTATTTCTGGCGAATTCAAGCTTGAAATCTATTGTCTCGTTTGTGATATCTCGTAGTATCCGGGTTAGACAGCCATTGAAGGTTGCTCCATAGGCGCGTTCCGAGTTCTCGTCGATTCAGGGTTCGTTTCGGGTAAGTTTCACCTATCCTCTTCGTTTTTCTTCATCATCGATCCTTCCACCATCACCACAGCCATCATCCACGTCCATAACACTCCCATATCATCATCAATACCCTCAAAATCGTTCCACTTCAGATCGAAACTCAGATTCATCGATTTAGGTCAAAAAACCCTAAATCGGGTCAGAAAATTCCAACCACTCGATCTCGTAAACCACTTGGCTAAATTATCTGAATTTTGGATATGTTTTGCATCTCTACAGATTGTGCCTTGTGTTAAAATTTGAGCTCAATCTGAGGTCTTTTCCTAGGTTTCTGTACGTGTCTTTAATTTAGGGTTTTACGGGTTATTTGAGTTGTATTATGTTAATTCTTGTTAAATTCGAGTCCTATTTGTTTTATACAGATTATTGGGGTTCTTAATTCAGCATTGTTTAGTTTATTGTTGGGTTGAATCACATACATAGTTGGCGTTGTCGATTCTTTGCTTCCGCGTTATATTTGGTCGTATCATAATTTTGGTACCAGAGCCACGTCGACTTCGGTTGGTCGTGGTTCAATCCAAATTTGTGTGTGACACAGTAGGGGCAAAATTAGTCGATCCCATTATAAAAAAAAATCGTACAAAAAAATAGAAAAAAAAATCGATAAAAAAAAAGAAAAGAAAAGGAAAGTTGATCGAGCCCTATTGTGTTCACCGTGTTTCTTGAGTATCTTGATTCATTCTTGAAGTTCTTGATAGTTCTTGATTAGTCTTGTTGAGTTTGGGTAATATTTGTCTTGTTTTCTTTGAGTCGTGTCGCGATTTGCCGTTCTTCGTCGTATAGCGATTGGGGACGACACTTTGCAGTTTCTTGTGTTGTTGGGGAGTCATAATTTGCTGGAGAAGAGGGGGAGGGTCGAAAATTTTGTGTCTAGTGTTATAGGAGTTGATTTATTTGTTTCCTAGTAGGATTGGGATTTGTTGCCTAGTTGGTTTTGATTTTTGTTTCCTTGTTGAGCTCGTATTCACACTTGGTACAATCTAGCTCTATAATTCAGCACACATCGACCCATATTCCAGAATTATTCTTGCCTTTGCTTCCCACACTTATCCATTGAAAATTCATCCACCGATCACTTCGCAGTCAAAAATCGGTTTTCTGCCAAATTTGCTCTAGAACTCCGATTTTTTCCCATAATACCATTCCGAAAGTGTCTCGACGTGCTGAACAAAACTCACTGCTTTGCTGTGACATATAAGTACGGTTGGCCAAATTCAGCCGTCTTCAGGGTGAAATCGTCTATTGAACATTTTTCGGTTTTGTCGTTTCTTCGAATTTTCCTATCTTTTCACCCCTACAGCCGACCTTTACCCTTTATAGCCTACTTCGTGGTGTTTTGTGTACCCCGTGGTACTTTGGGAGTCAAGTTCGAGCTCTTGACTAGAGCTGGAGGAGTCAGTAACAATTCTACTACTGGAATTCGAGTTCTACTGTGAGTCGCTGGAGTTCGAGCTTTATTGAGAATTTATACACTTTGAGTGCTATACACGAGAGTAAAAAAAAAGTGTGAGGTCCTGTTCTTTTCTTTTCTTTTGTTTTCTTTGTTTTATTTGTTTTGCAGGTACTAATGGAATCCAGAGATGGATATAACAAGATGACTAATAAGGCACCCGCATCGCCTAGTACTCCTACAGATGCGGCTTCATCAATGCCACAGCTGTGGGATGCCCAGTACCATCATCAAGCACTGGAGCATAAGCTGGATAGTTCATTGGCCAAGGTGATGGCACAGCTCGAGCTTATTGCTGCTCAAAAACCTGCAGCACCACCAGTTCAAGCCCAACTTGTCCAGCCAGAAGGAGCAAACCAACAACCAGTAGCGGCTCATCAGCCAGAAGTTGTTGTAATCGAGCCAGCCAAAGCAAATGCTAGAGCACCACAAGCTCAGCATCACCAGCCTCAGGCGCAGTTTAACGATCCATATGATCGAGATGCTGTAGAAGCTTTTGGTGATTTTGCAGAGGGATTTGAGGATGAGTATGATCCATTTCAGAGACGTGACCGATCACGTCAGCCTTACCACCGACATGCAGCCCGACGTGCGGATCCTGAAAGCCTGTTGAATAACATTAAGACAAGCATCCCTGAGTTTGAGGGGTTACATGATCCAGACCTTTATCTTGACTGGGAGAGAAAGGTTGACAAGATCTTTGACTGCTATGATTTTCCTGAGCAGAAGAAGGTCCAGTTAGCATCATTAGAGTTAAGAGGATATGCAGCCACCTGGTGGGAGTTCCAGCAGAACCGGCGATGCCCAGAGCGCCACCCACCTATTGATTCATGGCATGAGATGAAGGACGTCATGAGAGGACGTTTCATTCCGGTACATTATGAGCGTGACCTCGAGAAGAAACTGAACCGAATCAGACAGGGTACATGTTCCATAGAGGAGTACCACAAGGAACTAGAGACAGCCCTTAATCGAGTTGGGAAAGAAGAGACATTGGTTGCCACAATCAACCGATACATTGAGGGAATGAATCCAGACATCGCCTGTGAAGTCGAGTTGAAGGACTTCACCAGTATTGAGGCCATGGTCCATTATGCCTCAATAGTAAAGCGACAGCTCAGAGATGGCCACAGGAGACCATCACAGTCGACACCGGCACGGACTCAGTGGGGTTGAGGTGAGTCTTCTACACCTAGAACAGCTCCTACACGTCATCAAGATCAGCAGTCCCAGCCCGTTCGCCGCTTTGAGCAGTCTGCACCGCAGCCGAGCCGCAGACCTGAGTACAATTCGCCTGCACCAAACAGGGGTAATCCAAATTGAATAGTGCAGCCCAGTCAGTCTTCAAATAGTACTCCAGGGAGAGCACATGACGTTTAATGTCATAAGTGCAGAGGATGGGGACACTTCCAAGCCCAGTGTCCGAACCGCATAGTTCTTTTCCTTACTGAGCAGAATGAGCTGGAGTCAGCAAGTGAGGAAGAACTCGATGAAGCAGAAGTGGAAGGAGGCACCAAACAGCCCCTTGACCGTCCACCTGTGGATGAGGTTGAAGATGAGAAGCCGAAGCAAGCCCACGTTAGTCTTGTTTCGATCCGAGCATTGAGTCTGATTCGAGAGGAGGATCAGAATGATCAGCGTGAAAACATCTTCTATGCGCGCTGTGAAATCCAAGATGATACGTGCTCACTCATCATTGATAGTGGTAGCGTTATGAACGCGATCAGCCAGTACGCAGTGGGAAAGTTGAATCTGATTCCACAAAAGCATCCCAAGCCGTACCGTTTGCAGTGGCTGACTGACCGAGGAGAAATCCGCGTTGGATATCAGGTAAGTGTTACTTTCTCCATTGGTCAATTTACTGATACTGTTCTTTGTGACATCATCCCTATGGAGGCGTCGCATATTTTGCTTGGTCGTCCGTGGCAGTTTGACAGGAAGGCGATCCACGATGGATACGCCAACACTTATACGGTGACCGGAGAAGGACGGACCACCAGATTATGGCCATTGACGCCTAAGGACGTTAATGAAGATCAAGTGAGGATGCAACAGAGATTTAAGGAAGAGAAGACGAAACGGGCCGAGAGCAAGCAGTCTACTCAACCTGGACAGCTCACAGCCGCGACTTAGAACGCCAAGGGAACCACGCCCACCTCCAAGGATCCTACTAAGGCCGCCCTTTGTGCAGCTAGTTCTGAGCCCGTGCACCGGAACTTGTTTATCAGTGCAAAAGGTGTACAAAAAGCCGTTAAAGCTGGTATACCTATCGTTCTCCTTACTTTTAAGGCTAATAATACTTCTGATATTGTTGTTCCTCCTGTTTTGCAGCCTCTAATGGACGAATTTAAAGATGTATTCCTAGAGGAGATACCGATTGGTCTGCCACCAATTCGTGGAATTGAACACCAGATCGACTTTCAGCCGGGAGCAGTCCTCCCAAACCGACCAGCTTACCGCACCAGCCCTGAGGAGACAAAAGAGATAGATCATCAAGTCAAGGAGTTGCTGGAGAAGAAGCAGATAAGAGAGAGCCTGTCGCCGTGTGCAGTGCCCGTCATACTCGTCCCCAAAAAGAATAACGAGTGGCGCATGTGCATGGATTGCCGGACCATTAATAAGATAACGGTAAAGTATCGCTTCCCTATTCTCCGTTTGGATGATATGTTAGATGAGTTGTCTGGAGTGTCTATCTTTTCAAAAATTGATTTACGTTCTGGATATTTTCAAGTGAGAATGAGTGAGGGAGATGAATGGAAGACTGCGTTCAAGACGAAGCATGGATTGTACGAATGGCTTGTCATGCCATTTGGGCTTACCAACGCCCCTAGTACATTCATGCGTCTCATGAACCATGTCTTGAGAGATGTGATGGGGAAGTATGTAGTCATTTACTTTGATAACATCCTTATCTATAGTACTTGTGTTTCTGAGCATGTTAGACATCTTAGGCATGTTTTTGAGTTGTTGCGTGCTGCTAAGTTATATGCTAATCTGTCTAAGTGTACTTTTTGCATGGATGAGGTTGTCTTTCTGGGATTTGTTGTGAGTAGTCGAGGTGTTGAGGTTGACAGATCTAAGGTTAAGGCCATTGAGGAATGGCCCACGCCTAAGACCTGTGCTGATGTTCGGTCTTTTCATGGTTTGGCTGGATTTTATTGCCGTTTTGTGCGGGATTTTTCCACTATAGCCGCCCCGTTGACCGAACTCAGTAAGAAAGATAGAAAGTTTGAGTGGGGCAAGGCCCAAGAGCATGCTTTTACTTTGCTGAAGTCAAAATTGTGTAATGCTCCTGTTTTGGTTTTGCCTGATTTTAATAAGATGTTCGAGATTGAGTGTGATGCCTCTGGTATAGGCATTGGTGCTGTTTTGATGCAGGATAGGAAGTCGGTCGCCTACTTTAGCGAGAAGTTGAATGGCGCAGCTCTGAGGTATTCTACACACGACAAGGAGTTATATGCATTGAAGAGGTCTTTGGAGACTTGGCAGCACTACCTGCGCCCGAAAGAGTTCGTGATTCACACTGATCACGAGTCATTGAAGCATCTGAAAGGACAGCAGAGCCTGAACTCGCGCCATGCTCGATGGGTGGAGTTCATAGAATCGTTCCCTTATGTGATCAAGTACAAGAAGGGTGAGGAGAATGTGGTTGCTGATGCACTCTCCCGCAGGTATGCTTTGATTTCTGTTATGCATGCACAGTGTCTCGGTCTTGAGCATGTTAAGAGTTTTTATGCTTCTGATCTATTCTTTGGACCTATTTTTGCATCTTGTGTTGGAAAATCTCGTGCTGTGGATTCATATTACATTGTCGATGGATTTCTGTTTAAGGATGCAAAATTGTGTGTGCCTGATTGTTCTATGCGAGAGTTGTTTATTTTGGAGTCACATGCAGGGGGTCTTATGGGTCATTTCGGAGTCAATAAGACGTTAGATCTTTTGCATGAGCATTTTTATTGGCCTCGCATGAAAAGGGATGTTGAAAGAGTCTGTGCTAGATGTATTACATGTAGGAAGACTAAATCCACTTCGAGTCCATTTGGTCTTTATACGCCTTTACCGGCGCCATCTGCTCCTTGGGTAGATATCTCCATGGATTTCATTTTGGGTTTGCCTCGATCGAAGTCTGGCAAAGATTCTGTGTTTGTGGTAGTTGATAGGTTTTCCAAAATGTCTCATTTTATTGCCTGCAGGAAAACTGATGATGCTGTTAATATTGCCAATTTGTTCTTTCGTGAAATAGTTCGTCTGCATGGCATCCCTAGAACCATTGTTTCTGATAGGGACTCGAAATTTTTGGGGCATTTTTAGAGAGTTTTGTGGGGGAAGTTGGGTACTAAACTATTATTTTCTACTGCATATCATCCACAGACAGATGGTCAGACTGAGGTAGTAAATAGGACGTTAGGTACTCTTCTACGTGCATTAGTGAAAAATAATCTGAAATCGTGGGAAGAATGTTTACCATTTGCTGAGTTTGCATATAATAGGGTCGTACATTCTTCTACACATATGTCGCCTTTTGAGGTAGTTTATGGTTTCAATCTATTGACTCCAATGGATCTTATTTCTTTGCCTATTGATCATCTTTCGAGTTTGCAAGGTATTCGTAGGGCTGAACAGGTTCGAGAGATGCATGAAAAGGTCAAGATGAGGATCGAGCTTCAATGAGTTCGAAATGCAGCTAAGGTGAACACGCACCGTAAGCAAGTGTTATTCAAACCCGGTGATAAATTTTGGGTTTACTTCAGCCCGGGATGTTTTCCTAACTTGAGAAAGTCGAAGTTGATGCCTCGTGGAGATGGACCGTTTACTGTAGTTTCTCGAGTCAATGACAATGCTTACCGACTTGATCTGCCTGGTGAGTATAAATGTTCTCCAACGTTTAATGTTTCTGATCTCTCTCCTTTTCCTGTAGATGATTTTGATGAGGAGGACCCGAATTCGAGGTCGAATTCTTTTGAGGAAGGGGGGAATGATGAGCCCAGTACTACCATTTATGATTCAAATTCTGAGTTGCAGCTTAGAGGTCCAGTGACGAGACTTAGAGCCAAGAAGCTGCAAGGATACCTTCAGTGTTATATCGGGAAGAAGCTGGAGGATGTTGGAGCTGATTTCAAACAGCCCAAGTTGGTGACTATTTTAAGCATCGAGGAAAGCCATGGTAAAGTCGTTCCTTGTTGATTTAATTAGTTAATTTATTTATTTCAAGTCTATTATTTCAGTTGTGGATTTATTTATTTAGCAGGCCCAATTATCACAATCTGTTTAAGTGATATTGGACCCAGTAGTAGTTTTAATTAGCCCAGTTCGAATTTTAGGCCCAAGACACTTTAATTTTCGTTCCTTAGGATTATTAATTAGGGATTTTCGTTCCTATTGAAGGCAGACACGTTTTGAATGAAAAGAAAACAGCGCAAAGCTTTTCAACTTGTCTTAAAAATCAATAGTTCTTTGGTAGAGTTTGTTTCTGGCGAATTCAAACTTGAAATCTATTGTCTCGTTCGTGATATCTCATAGTATCCGGGTTAGACAGCCATTGAAGGTTGCTTCATAGGCACGTTCTGAGTTCTTGTCGATTCGGGGTTCGTTTCGGGTAAGTTTCACCTATCCTCTTCGTTTTTCTTCATCATCGATCCTTCCACCATCACCACAGCTATCACCCACGTCCATAATACTCCCATATCATCATCAACACCCTCAAAATCGTTCCACTTCAGATCAAAACTCAGATTCATCGATTTAGGTCAAAAAACCCTAAATCGGGTCAGAAAATTCCAACCACTCGATCTCGTAAACAACTTGGCCAAATTAGCTGAATTTTGGATATGTTTTGCATCTCTACATATTGTGCCTTGTGTTAAAATTTGAGCTCAATCCGACGTCGTTTTCCTAGGTTTCTGTACGTGTCTTTAATTTAGGGTTTTACGGGTTATTTGAGTTGTTTTGTGTTAATTCTTGTTAAATTCGAGTCCTATTGGTTTTATACAGATTATTGGGGTTCTTAATTTAGTATTGTTTAGTTTATTGTTAGGTTAAATCACATACATAGTTGGCGTTGTCGATTCTTTGCTTCCGCGTTATATTTGGTCGTATCAGTCTCCCCACACCATATCATCTACAATATAAGTATATTGAACATTGCATAAAATTATTATATGAAATAATCGAAATGCAAACAGTGACTGCAAAAACTTTCATTCTATATCATCATATCATCAGAAAAGTATACAAAGACAAGTCTTTCAGTATACAAAACTAACAATCCCCCACTTATACTTGAAGCATGTCTTTCAAGCATAAAAAACTAACTGTCTAACTCTCCAATCTAAACTATAAACTCAAACTGCGCCACCAAGTCTGCATCTCACTCCCATTTTCTCCACGTGACCATCAAAGCTCTTAGCCGGCAAGCTCTTCATGAATAGATCAGTCAGGCTGTCCTCCGATGCAATCTTGACCACTGCCACATCTCCTCTCTTAATGATTTATTGTATAAGATGATACTTTCTCTCTATGTGTTTACTTTCCTTGTGGACTCTGGGTTCCTTCGAATTTGCCACTGCACCAGAATTATCACAGTATATCGTGATAGTCTTAGGCAAATCAGGAACCACGCTCAAACCCAATAGGAAACCGTGGAGCCAAACAGCCTCTTTTGTAGCCTCAGAGGCAGCTACATACTCGACTTCCATGGTGAAATCAGTAATGCATTTCTGCTTTATGCTCTTCCATGCAACGGCTCCGCTTCCTAAGGTAAACACATAGCCCGAGGTAGATTTACTCTGATCTTTGTCAGATTGAAAATCTGAGTCCGTATAACCCAAAGGCACCAAACTATCAGAGCGGTATACCAACATATAATCTCGAGTCCTCTTAAGGTACTTGAGAATTTTTTTTACTACAGTCCAGTGACCTTGTCCAGGGTTAGACTGATATTTGCTTACTATACCAACTGCATAGCATATATCAGGCCTAGTGCATAACATGGCATACATCAGGCTTCTCACAACCGAAGCATATGGTACTTTCTTCATTTTCTCTATCTCAGATTGTGTTTGGGGACACATTTCCTTAGATAGATGAATTCTATACCTGTAAGGTATAAAACCTTCTTGGAATCTTGTATGCCAAACCTAGCTATCACTGTATCGATATAAGTCGCTTGGGACAGACATAAGATCTTTTTCTGGTGATCTCGAATGATCTTGATGCCAAGGACATATCCGGCTTCACCCAGATCCTTCATATCGAACTGCTTGGGCAAACACACCCTAATGTTTGACAACACCTTCTTATTGTTTCCAATAAGTAAGATGTTGTCAACATAAAGTACGAGGAATGCCACCACATTTCCGTCACATTTCTTGTACACACAGCCCTTATTCGGACTTTGCATGAATCCATATGATTAGATAACCTCGTCAAACTGAATGTTCCAAGATCTTGATGCTTGCTTAAGTCCATAAATGGATCTTTTAAGCTTGCACACTAAGTGCTCTTGGCCCTTAGCAATGAATCCCTCTCGTTGCTTCATGTGGATGTTTTCTTCAAGACTTCCATTCAGGAAAGTTGTCTTAACATCCTTTTGCCAAATCTCATAGTCCAAATGAGCATCAATTGACAAGAGAATCCGGATTGACTTAAGCATGGCTACCGCCAAAAAGGTTTCCTCATAATCGATCCCTTTCGCCACCAATCTTGCCTTGAAGGTTTTAACCTTCCCGTTGGGTCCTCTCTTGCGCTTGTAGACCGACTTACAACTAATCGATTTTACCTCATCTAGTGGTTCTACGAGTTCCCAGACTTGATTGCGATCCATAGATCCAATCTCAGATTCCATTACAGTTTTCCAAGAATCTGCATCTTTATCTTGAATTGCTTCGTCATAAGTCATGGGATCTAATTCATTTAGTCTTTCTGGGAAATCCAAATCCTCTCCCAGACTAATGAATCTATCGGGTTGGCGTACAACCCCCACTGCGACGAGGCAGTTCCCGTACTTCTGTGACACATTGTGCAGTGTCTGGTGGTACCTCTTCTTGTACCACTGGTGTAGGATTTGATCCTTCCCCTCTTAACTCCTCAATGATGATTTGACTCCTTGGTTTGTGATTTATAGCATAGTCTTTCTCTAAGAATCGAGCATTGGTGCTGACAATGATCTTCTGATCCTTAAGACTATAAAACAAATCATCTTTTGTTCCTCTAGGATATCCAGCGAATAGCCTTACATCAGTACGAGGAGCCAGCTTATCAGCTTCCTTATCCAACACGTGTGCAGGACTCTGAATATGATTCAAACTGGGCTTTCATCCAGTCCATAATTCTGTGGGTGTAGAAGGAACTGATTTTGATGGAGCCAAGTTAAGAATGTAGGCTGTTGTTTCTAGGGCATATCCACAGAATGAAATAGGCAACTCAGAATAACTCATCATCAATTTAACTATCTCTAACAATGTTCTATTCCTTCTTTCCGCCACGCCATTCTGTTGTGGCGTTCCTAACGCAGTCAACTGGGATGTAATCCCATGCTCTGCCAAGTAATCCCTAAATTCACTTGAGAGGTACTCGCCACCGCGATCAGAACACAGTGACTTGATACATCTGTCTGTTCGGTTCTCCGCTTCCACCTTAAACTCTTTGAATTTCTCAAAGCATTCAGACTTGAGGCGTAATAGGTAGATATAGCCGTATCTAGAGTAATCATCAATCAGAGTGATAAAATACTCAAACTCTCCTCGAGCTTGAACTGACATAGGGCCACACAGGTCAGAATGAATCAAATCTAATACCCCTTCAGATCAATTTTCTTTTGACTGGAAAGGACGCTTGGTCATCTTACCTTCCAAATAGGATTCACACAAAGGAAACGATTTCAGTTCAAAAAAGAAAATGGTCCATCATTTACAAGCCTTTGTATCCTCTTAAAGTTGATGTGACCCAGCCTTAGATGCTAAAGATAGGTTTGATTCAAGTCTGAAGGTCCTTTTTGTTTGTTAGGGTTTATGATCGATGTATTCAATAGTTGTCTTTGTGTAGTGTTTTCAATTGGTTTAAGAAAGTATAGGTGTCCATCCAATGTGCCAGAACAAATAAAATGTTTACCACTGAAGATAACTACTTTGTTATCAAAAGAAACAGAATATCCATCCATAATCAATCTAGAAATTGAAATCAAGTTTCACCTAAAACTAAGCACATAAAGACAATCTTTCAAAACCAAAGTTCCATCACTACTGAAAGGTAAAACAACTTCTCCCACTACAATAGCTTCCATTCTCATAGCATTGCCCATGTAGACGGTGATCTCATTCTCACTCAGCTGTCTTTTTACCAGAAACCCCTGCAAAGACATGCAAACATGATCAGTAACTCCGGTATCTATTATATATGACTGGGTAGAATAAGTTGCTAAACATGTTTCTGTAACCAAAGTGTGAGATGTACCTCTCTTCTTCTTCTTGTTAGGGCACACTGCCTTCTAGTGACCTCGTTGGCCGCACTTGAAGCACTTAATCTTCGACTTGAACTCCTCAGGAGGAATCTTCGGCTTTGGCTTCTTCACCTTAGACGCCGCATCTACAGCCTTCTTGAGTACATATCTTTTCTTCTTTTTCACACCAGAAGAAGACACCCTTCTCTTGGCATTATGGGCCTCAGGATTGTTGTTTTGATGCAATTCAGCCGCTTGAAGGTCCATGACCAGTTCAGTCAAGGTACCATCTTTCTTGATCATGTTGAAGTGCAACCTGAACTTCTCAAACTTTGAGGATAGGCTATGAAGAATGATGTCAATCTGCGATTCGACATCCAGTTCTCCACCCAAGGTCTCGATCTCAGCCAGATACCTCATCATCATGAGAACGTGATCCCTAACAAGTATGGAGTCAACCATTTTCGCATCCATCAGTTTCTTCATGGCCAAATGGCGTGCCGAGCGGTTCTGATAACCGAAGAGCTCCTTAAGATTGAGCATGACATCATAAGCAGTCTTCATAGCCTGATGCTGATGTTGCAACACATTTGACATAGAAGCCAGAATGTAGCAGCGCGCTATCTCATCAGACTTGACCCACTTGTCATAAGCGGCCCTTTGGGCTTCGTTAGAACCCTCATCTGGCTTGCTAGGGCATACCTCTTCAAGTACGAACTTGTGTCCCTCAGCAACTAGGATAAGGTTAGGATTACGAATCCAGTTATTATAGTTTTCACCAACAAGTTTGTTTTCTTTGAGGATTGAGGACAGATTGGAGAGTGCCATTGATGATATAGAATAACTAAATTAAAACATGCAGTACAATCAAAAAACTTCAGGATAAACAATATATAATCAAAAACCTCATAAAGAATTATATACTTTTCCACCAACACTTTAAAAATGTCTTTTATAAGCCACGATCGTGTGGACGTTTATAATATTCATTTTTAAATAGGTTAGTAAAACTTTAATTTGCCTCCAGTTGAATTTCCTTACAACAAGCAAATTAATAGCCGGATAATAACACGGTCATGTAATCATCCAACTGATGAGCTAAATCGTGTGGACATTTATCAATAAATTATATCTAAGTATGAATACCATTATCTTTGCACCAAGATCACTATTTCAAATTTAACTGCTCCAAATGGAGGAGTCAGTTAGTTCTAATAGTGTTCTACAGCTATCCATTTAGGAGATTTAATTTCTAAAGAAATATGTGATATGGCACATCCGATATGGAGGAAGACCGATGTCAATGCGCATGCCCATCACTTCTCAATTAAATCAGATTTAATGGAGACCATATGAGATTTCTACATACTTTGGTATGAATCTCTCTCACTCAGTTATTTATGCTTGAGGTTTCATTTTATCCCATATTAAGAACATGCAAACATCATATAAAATGATAAACATCCATTGCATGCTTCAAACAACATAATAAGCAATAGTAAATAAACCAACTATCATGGTTTATATCTCATGTTGATTGATGAGATAAAACTGAAAAGACAGCTCCGGAATTAGGGCTTGGCCGCCGCCCCATTCACCGTGCCTAGCCGAAACCCTAGCTCCAATTAGGGTTTCGGGACGTGAATCGGTGTACTTTCCTTCTTGGTGTTGTATTTACTTAACGACGGAAAGAGACTGTCGTTATATTTTCGGATTTTTGTTTTTGATTAATTTTTTAATGGTAACGATGGACTATGGTCGTCGTTATAGTTTTTTCTAATATTTTTATTTTATTTTTAATACTTAACGACGGACTATGTTCGTCGTTAGTGCCGTCGGTAATTCTCAATTATAGAACATCTTCTTCTTCTCCTTTCTCATTTCACAGCCCTAATTTCCTCCGCGCAGCCTTTCTCCTCCGCCGCTCGTAATATCATGTTTCTGCCAGAAGGAATCTATGATTGATTGCCTAGATTATTAAGATTTGGGAAAAGGTCTAAGTAGGACCCTAAACTATTGAGTGAGTCTTAATAATATAGTTTTCTGATTGTTGTTGAGAATAATAAATATTTATTTAATAGATTTGGTTTGAGGCCTGCTAGAAGTCATCTTGTGTTCTGATTTTTTTATTTTTTGGTGTCTAAACTTTCTTTTACTGTGTTTTGCAGAAGCATTTCAGTTGGGATCTTGAGATTGAGGACAGAGTGCATGAGTTGTGGAAAAAAAACTGACACTCGATACAAGGATTTGATCCATATGCTCAAATTGAAACAGACATAAGGGAAAGCTTAATTGCATTTCTAAAGAGGTATGACCAATTTGGTAGGAATATTGGCAGTGAGATGATGTTAAGAAAAAATCAGATCAAGCACATAAAAATCAACTAAGTGAGCCAGCGGGACCTATGACTGGCAATGGCGGAGCCAGACATTTTAGGATGGGGGTCCAACTTATCATAAGATTCATAACTATATATGTATATAAATTCACGAGCAGATTTCTAAAAATAAAAGTAGAATTGAATAACAACATTTAATATTTAGATAACAAAAGATATGTACAATCAGCTCATAACATGTCTCTTCTATTCTTCATACTTTGAAATCGCTGCATAATAGCTTCATTGGTGACATTTACAAACACATCATTCTCAATGTATGGAACTAAACAATCATTCAATAATTTATCTCCCATATGATTGCGTAGAGAGCTTTTGATAATCTTCATTGCTGAAAAAGTCCCCTCTACTGTTGCCGTAGCAACTGGTAAAACCAAACACAACTTCACCAGCAAATAAACCAAAGGAAAAACTTCATGTTTTCTTATCGAAACCATATTCTGAGCAAGACCTCCGATTCCTGATATGTTATAGAACATTTCATGCATGCGCATATCAAAAATAAAATTCTCTAATTGACTTTCAAGAACCCCCAAATTTTTTGAAGTTGTGTCGGGAATCCAGATAATCAAAAACATGCTGTGATGCTATCGTCGGCAAATAGGTTCAATTGAGATGGTGTGGCGGGAAGTATGATTTGGGACTTAGAGAATTGAGAATTGAGATGGTGTAGCGGGAAGTATACGATTTTAGGAGCAAACATTTTTAATAAAATACAACATGAATTATGTTTTTTATTTATTTTAATTAAAATTGTAAAATTACTAATATACCCCTACCTCTTTACCAAATGCCTGGCGGGTCCATGGACCCCCCCAAGACCCATGCTCCCTCCGCCACTGACTGACTGGTATCTCGAAGCATGGAGGATGAGGATCACGTTGTGCTGAGGAGCATGCTTATGAAATGGTAACATCTTTTATATTTGATTTCTTCAAAGTTCATCAATTTAGAAATGTAATAAAAAACTATTATTTTATATTATTAAAATTGTTTAATGCTTCGGCTGAAGAGAGAGGAGTGAGTGGCGATGAAATCAAAGATTGGGATGTCTTTTTGAACTGCATGACCCAAAAAGAGATGGTTCGTTCATCAATGAGAAATCCAAGCTTGTTGATGTAAGTGAATTTGTAAATAAAACTAAACACTTTAATTTTGACGGAATTATATAGAGATTGTTGTACTCTAAATTAACAGCGATTTAACTCAATACAGAGGCAAGTTCGTGAATGAGCAGAAGAGCTTCTAAGTCAGCCAACATCTAGTTCTAGCGAAATGACACAAGTGGTCATCACTTAAGTGTTTCTTGACGTTACAGGGGTGTTTCTAAAAAAAATGGTCTCTGTGGGTATGGGATGCAGGTCTGGTGCATACGCAAGAGGTTCAAGTTCTATATCTTTTAATATAGAATACTTGAAGAAGCAAATCAGAAAGGAGATGCAGCTTAAGATTGATGCACAGAATGAGGCTCGTGTGGAGGCCCAAGTAGAGACGATGTGTACTCAAATGCAAACAGAAGTGCAAAGTCTCCAGTCTCAAATTCAAAATATAACGGAGATGATGTGACAGGGATCTTTGGGTCATCCACCACCACAACCTCCACCAAATTCGTCAAATGAACATCTAGATCATAGTTAGATTGGAATTTGCTTTGTCTTACAAATTATGTTATATGATTTTCACAACCATTATGACTCTTGTGTGACGATTTTGCAGATTATTCCATAAAGCTATTATTATTTTTTGTATGCAGTAATTTTTTAATTTTTTTAGTATGTGATAATATTTTATTGTAAATAATTATAGCAGATGATATAATAGAAACAAATGAAACAAAAAAAAAACTTTAATGATGGACTTTTCATCGTAAAATTATTATTTATTTAAATATTAATGACGAAATATTCCGTCGTAAAACTAAAATATCTTTTTAAAATTAAAATTATCTAACAAAAACAATGACTGAATCCATCTGTTGTTAAAATTATATTATTAAAAATAATCTTATCACGAATGATCAGTCGTTACTCGGTCATAAATAAAAACTCACTATTGTTATGGACAACCATTTTTTACAACAGAACTTTGAATTGTTGACGGACTTGTCCGTCATTAAATTTAATGACGGAAAATTAGTGATGTTGTTAATTTAATGACATAATGATTTCCGTCATAAAAAATTAGTGACGCTGTTTCTAATGATCTAATATTTGTGTCATTAATCCGTCATAAGAATGATTTAATGACGGAAAATGTATGATTAATGACTGATTAATCCGTCACTAAATTAAGATTTTTTAGTAGTGCTTGGTTAACTTCCCTCCGAACATGATGAACACTTGAAACACAGATCTACTTGGCATTAGAAAAATTTCTAATAAATCATCACATAATGCACTATAGTTAATTCTGTTGTCTTCAAGAACTACATGCACCGCCAAAAGATTTCAGTATAAACTTCCACATGGAGTGCAGGTGATAATCCTACCTGAATACATTCAGTGGTGCTTTAATTTCCAAACCCTCCTCCCTTCAAAAATTATAAATCATAATGTAGAGAATGATTTTAAAAGATTGTTCTTTTTTCATGGCAGGGTTCATTCTTTGAAATCGTTGTTAATTAACCCACCTATCGATCAGTCATGTTTCAATGAAATGTATACTCCATGGGAGTACATTTAAGGATTTGGAATGCTATAATCAGTTGGTATGCATTCTAGAGAACAAATCGTGTCATTTTTTTTCGTGTGGAACCCATATACCAAAATCTCCAACAAAATTACCGAAAAATAAGAATAAACATTGGATGTTATTATTGGAGCATTATAAAACCGGGTTCAGTTTGGATTCATCACTCAATTACTTCTTCCTTCTGTTATTAGGGTTTTAAGCTAGGGAGTTATGGGGTAAAAGAGTACATTCAAATTATTTTAATTATTTTTAAATGTGAAGACTACAATGATTAAAATGAGAGCTATCTTTAGAATTTCTCGTTAATTAAAAGTAAATATTCAGAGACCAAACGGCCTGTGTTGTGTTGAACTAGTTAATGCTCTAGTGGCCCAAAACTGATCCAAAACTGAGAATGGGCCTTCATCAAAACTCATTTACGAAACCCATTTAGTTTCAATTTGTTTCACTCATTCAAACAATTAATTGAAAATGATTATTGTGTTATAATTACAAAAATTATTAAGTTTATATTATTGAAATTATATTTTTATAGAATTTTGTGAAAAATCAAAATTGGTGTATTTCTAGGGCAATTATCTCTATTATTTATTTGAAGTATGCACTTTCAATGATATAATAAATATTCTCTCTGTCCCGATTATATAGTCCTCATTTCTATTTTGATGTGTCCCTATTATATAACCCTATTACTATAAGTAGTGTTATTTTTAATAGTAATTTATAATTATGTGCCCTTGTTAGGTTTTGAAAATTAAAAAAAAAAGCATTTAAGTTTTTGAAAGTTATAAATATTAAATGTTATTTTTTCAAAAACAGAGAAACATTAATTAAAATTGACTAACTTAATTTACATAAATTGTATTGATATTCATTCATAAAAAAAAAATTGCCTTCATCTTCCATGAATGGTTTTTAAATGGCTAATGATACTAAAAATTATTAAGCACAAGAATTCGATCTCAAAAAATAAGAAACTAGGTGCTGCTCGATTTGAATGAGCAACCAATGGATGAAGGCCATGTATCGGTGTGACTATTGGAGAAAAAAGTTGAATTTCAAATAAATTTTGTCGGGTGTGACTGTTGGAGTTAGTTTTTTTTTATTTTTTTTTTATTTTTTTGGAGTTTCAATCATATATAATCTTTTAGACCTCTAGATATGGTGGCGGTTGATTTACATCATTAATTGTATATATATTTTTTTTATTTTAAAAAAATACATTAAAGTTGAGCTAA
Source organism: Perilla frutescens (assembly GCA_026008535.1). NCBI lineage: Eukaryota > Viridiplantae > Streptophyta > Magnoliopsida > Lamiales > Lamiaceae > Perilla > Perilla frutescens. The sequence goes on from BRKX01000001.1 coordinate 44,973,679, forward strand.
AATTATTGTATGAATTTTAATTTTCATTAAATAAGGTTAATATTGAAAATTTAGTTTTTGTATCTTGTTTTCATAAATATTTTAAACTATATACGTGAGAGTAGAAAATAGACTATATAATCAGAGCAAATTAAAGAGAGTATATATTGTATGAATTGATTAGTTTAAAATAGAAAATGAACCCTATTAATAGATCATATATATTGTATATATTAGTTAGAATATGTATTGTATATATTATTATGATGTAAATTAGGTAATTATATATACAATATATATAATTACCTTATTTACATCTGTATATATAATTACCTTATTTACATCATAATAATATATCACTACAAAAAAAAGTCCATTCTAGCGACCGGAATTAGCGACGGGGCCGACACGGGTCGCCACTAGCGACGGAAATAGCGACGGGAAATTTTGCGACGGGGTTAGCGACGGGGTTCCCCGTAGCTAATTCTAGCGACGGAAATTGCGACGGGAACCCCTGTAGCTAATTCTAGCGACGGGAACCCCGTAGCTATTTTTTTTTAATTTTTTTAATTTTTTTAAATTTTATTTAATTATTTTTAAAATAATTAAATATGATTTCATACTATTCTAATACAAATATTTTCCCTATTAAAATCATTTTTATATTTTTATTCATTTATTTTAATTTTTGAAAAAATAATATCGCAATATACATTTATTAATATCACATCTTTAAATTTATATTATTTCCTTATTAAATACAAATTTATACAAATTAGCTTTATTAGTATTCTTATAAATAAACTAATTAGTATATTATTATATATTTAAAAAATGTATTAAGTTTAACATAATATTTATTATAGTTACTACTACAAGATTAATCAATTATACATTAACAAACTAAAATATACTATGAAAATATATATACATAATATAGTATATAATGGATTTTAATTTTTAATTATAAACTAAAGTAATTTTGAATTTTTTTTAATTTTTTATTTATTTTTTAAATTTTATTTAATCATTTTTAAAATAATTAAATATGATTTCAATCTATTCTAATACAAATATTCTCCCTATTAAAATCATTTTTATATTTTTATTCATTTATTTTAATTTTTGAAAAAATAATATCGCAATTATACACATTTATTAATATCACATCTTTAAATTTGTATTATTTCCTTATTAAATAAAAATTTATACAAATTAGCTTTATTAGTATTCTTATAAATAAACTAATTAGTATATTATTATATATTTAAAAAATGTATTAAGTTTAACATAATATTTATTATAGTTACTACTACAAGATTAATCAAGTATACATTAACAAACTAAAATATACTATGAAAATATATATACATAATATAGTATATAATGGATTTTAATTTTTAATTATAAACTAAAGTAATTTTGAATTTTTTTAAATTTTTTATTTATTTTTTAAATTTTATTTAATCATTTTTAAAATAATTAAATATGATTTCAATCTATTCTAATACAAATATTCTCCCTATTAAAATCATTTTTATATTTTTATTCATTTATTTTAATTTTTGAAAAAATAATATCGCAATTATACACATTTATTAATATCACATCTTTAAATTTGTATTATTTCCTTATTAAATAAAAATTTATACAAATTAGCTTTATTAGTATTCTTATAAATAAACTAATTAGTATATTATTATATATTTAAAAAATGTATTAAGTTTAACATAATATTTATTATAGTTATTACTACAAGATTAATCAATTATACATTAACAACTAAAATATACTATGAAAATATATACATAATATAGTATATAATGTATTTTAATTTTTAATTATAAACTAAAGTTATTTATTATGTAAATAAAAATAATTTAATTCATTATGATATTTAGCTTGAAACACAAAGTAAGACTATTTAACCGCATTTTCACCATGATATATATATATATATATATATAATTTTTAAAATAATTTAATTAATAAATTATAGTTCTATATACAAATATATAATACAATATCACCTTTATTATAATTTTTGTATGCATGGATACTTAATAAATATCACCTTAAATTATAGTTCTTATATACAAATATATAATACAATATAATATCAATATTATATATATATATATATATATATATGTGCACAAATAGATATAAATATATTAATAAGAATATAACACTTTTAATTTATAGAGATAAATAAAAATAAATTATGAAAAAATCGTATAAGTATATATATTATTTAAACTATCAATATAACATTAATTGAACTTGCCCCAATGGATAAGTGCTTGGCCCTCCTTTTAGGAGGTCACAGGTTCGAATCCTCTTAGGTGCATATTATACAAAATTATTCTTGAAGGGCTTGGGAAGGGCTTGGGCGAGACCCTTTCATCGGGTCGGGTGTAGGGCCCATTAATGGGCCGGACCCCCCAAGTCGGGGGCTCATCGCGAGCCGGACCAATCAATAATTTCAAAATTTTAAATTTGGCGGATAGCGAGGGGTTTCCGTCACTAGATCCGTCGCTATATTACCCCGTCGCTAGATCCGTCGCTAAGCCTTAGCGACGGGCGAGCCACCGTCGCGCATGATTAGCGACGAGCGATTTAGCGACGGGGAACCCCGTCGCTAAATCTTGTAGCGACGAGATTAGCGACGGAAAACCCCGTCACTAAATCTGAATTTTTTTGTAGTGTATACAATATATATAATTACCTAATTTACATCATAATAATATATACAATATATATTCTAACTAATATATACAATATATATGATCTATTACCTATTTGAAATAGAGAAAATAAACTGATAACATTTTACTTGATTACCGAGAAAAAAAAACACTAAAGCAACGAGGGTGAATCATTATTTGCAGATATCACGATCGTAATCCACAAGGATTCAAAACCAATCAGCATTATTTGTGTTTACTTAATTAATATATAATTTTTTTTTCTAATGTTGAGCCATAATGCACATTGTAGGTTGGGGCCGAAGTGTTCAGCTGAGAGGGAGTAGAGGTTGATGGTAGGAGTAGGACTCAATTAATGAGGTCTACTATGCTAGCTAGGGTTATATATATATATATATATATATATATATTATATGTGCCATCAAATCTACACATATACAAATACACTTGAGTATGTGCTGAGATATATATATGTATAAATTATATGATCGAGATAAGCCCCTGTTGGAGAAACATGTGATGACAATTGGAGAAATAAAGAAAGAAGAAGCTGAGGAAAATGATTAATATTGGAAATGAAGAGAAGAAACACTTTTTAAAGCCCACAAGTATATATGTGTGTGTGTGTGTGTGTGTGTGTTAGCACAGGAAGTGCTTCTTTGTTGCTTACAAGGTAGACAAAGGCTATGTTTAGGGGTACTGCACTTTACAGCAGTTGCTCCTTAGCTCTTCTTTTAACTCCATCTCTCTCTCTCTCTCTCTCTCTCTATATATATATATATATATATACACACACACACATATATTATATGTATGTGTGTATGGAGAATATAGACAGGTATAATGGAGTGGGTTGGAAATGATTATGGCTTTGTTGGGAGAAATGGCATGAATTCTTGAATATGTGTTATGAATGGATATATGTTGGTACTATTGTACAGTTGGATAAGGGTACAACTGTGCTTGCTGTAAGATTGTGTGGAGCTTGCATGCGATTGTTTGCGTGTCTCGTCCTTCAAGTTTCAAATCATTTCAACGGGTCAAAATTTATTAGATGCGCGGACTCAGATTTAGAATCAAATACTAACAAAATACAAGTAAAATTATAAATATGTAATTTGATGTGTCACTGTCTACTACTTCAGTTTATAAATATGAGTTTCGTACTTTCATTTGCATCAAACTAGGAAGTAGGGGGGTCTTTGTATTTCTAGTTGATATAGTAAATTTTATTTGAATTGGGACGAATCATATCATTATTTTTCCCAATAAAAATGTCATTTGATTTTTACAAATTAATAAAGGTGCTTGAGCAATATATTAATGTAAATATAGAAAAGTATACAAATTTATTTTTTGCAAATAAAAGTATACGCAACAACAATATATTTTGAATTTCGGATGCGATCTGTCCTCTAGCATTACTTATACTTGACCAATTAATAATAATAATAATAATAATAATAATAATAATAATAATAATAATAATAATAATAAATCACGGGCTTTGAATTATTGTGGGTTTTGTGAAATATTAATATTTGTTAATTAGTAAAGTCTTCTTCTCCGTATGATAAGATGTCATTTGTTCCATAACTATATTTTATCTTCCATAATTAGGGCTGAAAATCAAATCAAACAGCTCGATACTCGACTTGTGTTCGTTTGTTAAAAGCTCGTTTGAGCTCGATTTGATAAGCATATCAAATAAGCTTGAACATAATTTTATGTTCGATAAGATTTGAAGTTCGGCTCGAACTCGAACTCGATAAGTAAAAATTGAGCAAGCATGTGTAAAAATATCAAACTACTCGAATAAACTAGTATTAGATAACTACCAGATGCCTTTCTTTTTAATGATACAGGTGATACTTTTTGAATTTTGAGTGATACTTTTTAGTGTTGCAATTGATACTAATTTTGTCGGATTTTTTAACGGGATGACCCGCGTTTTGACCTGTGCCGTCTGAAATAGTGCTATTTACACCTAGTGTATGGAAGTGTTCGTGTCATTGTTAAAATTAAAAGTATATAGAATACGACTTTGGAATAGAGGACTTGTTGTTAAATTTTCTCGTTCTTTTAAGGAGCTTGGATGAGGATTGTCCAGCCCTCCCACTCTCCTCGTGCTATCTGTATGTATTACTAATAATAATTAAAATATATATAGAATCTAAATGTTGAATCCTAATTACTATTGGCCAATTTTAAACTATATATGAACGATGAACTGCAAACTAACTATTTCGATCGCCGTAACCCTATTTAATTTATAAGAGTTATTACTAGTTAGTTAGACATATTGGAAAAATAGGAAAAGTGATCTCATATGCTTTGGAAGGTATGAATGTTTGAGAAACAATCACTCAAGAAGTGATTGGAGCTGCAAATGTATAATATTCATGCCCACTATATAAACGAACTATCATATTGGTATTCACATTTTTCAGGGAAAAATAGAAGATTTAGGAGAAACGTGTTATTTTAGGATTAATATAGCCAATCAAGTTCAAACAATTTTATTTTACGATGAGGGTAACCACACTTACTACTCAAAAGTGCACGTTGAGTAAATTCAACTTTTGTACAATAATTTGCCTATTACACAGTAGAGATAAATTACATTTGAAAACGAGGGGTGACGGACTCAAACAAAATGTGGAGGTGGGGACTGCGGCATTGCTTATGAGGGTATGCATGTGAGAAGCATGATGGCCTAGGATGAGATTGTCTATTCAATTTTTTTTATTATTATTATTATTTTAGAAAAACAAATTTTATGTTTTAAAAATAGTATGCAATTAATGAAGAGAAAATGGGTGCATGGCCCCTCAGTTTTTTCGAGTCGCCATGTTTATAAATATTTCGAAAGTCCTTACTCTCCATCTATATATATATACACACACACACACGTATATTATAGATTGGGTAATTAATTTGGATATATCTTGCTTGATGTCGCTGCATGCTTAATTTAAATTCCTTATGTTGTTTAATCATATAAGACTTTTTAATTTGATACTATATATATCGTCTGATTTTGTTCCCTAATTGATTTCATCATTGGTTTTCGTGCGTGATAAAAAATTGTCACATACTAAAATTATGATTTAATTGATTACTATATCATGATCAGAACTTAATTAATTGCTATTAATTAATATTCTGAATAAAGTGTATTGGTTAGAAAAAAAATTACATGACAGGATAATACGTAGATAGATAGGTCGAGAATTAATATTTTGGATAAAGATAAGAGGGGAATAAATATATTACTCACTTCGTTGGTTTATTTATTGGTATATAGAAGCAGACTTGGATTAGTTGACTATTGGTTCTGGTACAACTTTAATGGGCCAATACCCAAATGTTTGTCATTATTGATGATAATCACAATTATTAACTTCGGACTCATTATATTATTACATATTGAAATTAATAGAACAATAATAATTAATAGAAATTAATTATATATATACTATTAAAAAAAAGTAATTATTATTATTATTATTATTTTATTTTTTCCCTTGACTTAAATGATATATAATCAATAAAGATATAGTATATGTTCTTCCACACCCCCCACTAAATTAAAATTGACATGCAATTATTGCTCGTTGAATAAAAGATGTCAACGTCAATATCAAATTTTGTTCTTCTTAATTCTGTTAACAGTTGCATGCAATTTTGTATGGACATTTAAAACAGTCGACGTGGATAATGACATTTGAATTGTTTTATTTTGAAATATTTACGTTACGTTTAATGCTACATCCAGCCATTTTATAGTCGTGCTAATTGTTTTCAGATGGATATATATATATATATATGTATATATATTGAAGAATGCATTTTCATAGGCGATAGGGGAAACATATTGATCTACAAATAAGCTAAAATTGTCCCATGCATCATACTCCAATGCTGTAATGTAATCATGTAAATAATGTTTTCTTAATGCAAACTGTTTTTTTTTTCTTTTTCTTTTTTTTTTGTCGAACTCATCGCACTAGCTGGGCCAATAAAGTGCACCACATGCATCTTTTTCTTTTTTCATTTTGATAACAAAGGAATCACCCCCAAACATGACCTATAAAATGCACGTGGAATTCGAATTTGAGACCCTTTGACTACAAGAATTTTTCGTAGTGGTAGGTCACCCAACTTCTAAAAATGATAGGAAGGTGAGATCCTCTAATCTACTTTTATGTCTCACCTTTATATCTCATTATCAAATTCAATATTATAAAATAAAAAATATTATAATATGATCAATCCTAGCCAATTAATTATCTATTACTAAGAATTAAAAATTTTCATATATATACCCTGTTTATGAAATAAGCAACCCAAATAATTAATTATTAATTAAAAAATGCAATTAAATTCTAAAATATAATTATAAATTCTAATAGGGTGAAATAAATCACAATTAGTAATTGTAAAATTAAACTAAAATTCACAAGAAATTGAAATGAAGAAAAAAATAGTAGAAAAATAAGATTGAAAGCGGGACAACAAATATGATACATAAAGTGGACTGCATCTTTTATGTGCATATATATATATATATTGGGATCAACACAATTTGTCAATCTTTTTGATCAAGCTACGTAAAACCCCATTTCCTAGTGGAAATTTAGGGCGTAACGCAGTAAAATTAGCTACCAATTTTAACCACACATTTTTCTTTTTGGCTTCTCTAAATTAAATCTTATCAAAAAAAATTGTGTACAACATCCAAGGGGTCCCTTGTTTAATAATTTGATCTTCAGATGATACATATATATACATAAATTCTATTACAACTCGATGACAAGTAATAAAATAAAAGACACGTAGGACGACACGTAAGATAAAATGACACGTCGGATTGAACCACGACCAGCAGAGCTGACGTGGCTCTGATGCCAAAATATAATACGACCCGCACTATTAATCTAGGACGAATCTAGAGAACGTAGCGGAAGACTTTAGGAACGAAACACGTCAACTTAATGAAGGGCTTCAATCCGACTCGATAAACAAATGAAAATTACGATAAATCTAGACAACTAGAACACGTAGAAAACGACACGAACTGTGTAACACAAAACCAAGGTAAAGGAGGGCTGTAGAGGGATAAATGAGGGCTGGAATTTAAGGGTAGGAACGTGTATAGGTTAGGTGAAGAAGGGCTCGAGTAGATAGGATATGATAGGGAATAAACGAACTTACGGATAAAGCGAACAAACGAGGAATACTCGAACTTTGTGGCTGATTTGAGGCGAACGATGATGAAGATGGTTGTCGTCGATTATGGTTGATGGTTGATGACGTCGATGTGAATCACAACCCGATAGTTGCCTTGCGATCTCGAACGTACCACGAGGCCAAAATCTCTAAGTTGCTCTTCGATATTAGCGAGTACCCGTTAATCCCTCGAGTGAATTAAGGAATACCCTTGAATAAGACTTAAAGATGCTATCCTCTAAGAATGATGATTTATGACTAAATCAACAAAAGTGTTTGTTTGATCAACCTAAGGATCTTGAGACAATTGAGAAAATAACTCTTTATTTCATGCAACGTCTAAAATAATAATGTACAATGGTTCCCCTATTTATAATACATAGGGAACGAAATTAACATAAAAAAAAAGGCTAAAAGATTGATCCAAAAGGGATCTCTAACTATACTAGGAAGATACCTAAGCTAGAATTCTATTCAAGGTAGGAAATTGCCTTAAATACAATTCTAGTCAACCATGACTATATTATGGACGAAAATTACATAATAAATAATTAAAAATATGAACTAAACTATAGTCTAACATAATTAAATAAATACTATAGTCTAAATAAAATTCAATCTCTAATTAAATCAACTAAGGGGGACGAAAACTCCATGCAACTTGTCTATGCAATGTGAATCTGCCATGCATGCACAACTTCATGAGTTCTATCTTCATGCATTGCTCTTCAAATCTTGATCTCCAATCTTTGATTATTAAAAATGTAATAATTTTGGGATCCTTTAATGGCAGCTTTGGATGGACTGATTTGATGATTGCCATGGTCTCATCAGAGAGAGAGAGAGAACAAATTTGGAAAAGTCAAGAAGAAATAAACGAATTGAAAAATGCATGTAGAGAGAGAGAGAGAGAGAGAGAGAGAACAAATTTGGAAAAGTCAAGAAGAAATAAACGAATTGAAAAATGCATGTAGCAATTAAATTGACAGAAATTAAAAGGGCCAGCAAGTTGGATAACCATTTTCCTCTGAATTTGCAACAAAATTTGATGGATGCGATGGGAATGGGGCCTGGTCCCAGAAATCAGTTCTGACCCCCTTTTTTTAATTTTTTTTCTGAGCTTTTATCTCTTTTTTACGTGCGTAGCAGCATAAGCTAGCCCCAGTTTCAATTTTGGCCGCTCCAAAAATTTGGATAGAAATGTTCAAATTTCATTCAACTAATTCTTTGCCATTTAGTAGCTAGATAGGAATTCACGCCTTTTTCATATGTGTGTGTGTACATATATATAAATATAATTTACGAGTGCAGCATGGTCGTCTGGAAGTGGAAGCTAAACGTGTATTTCCGCTGGCTGAGGCAAAGTTACAAAAAAGAGTGGGGTTGGAAGCAAGAAAAGGTTCTCTCCTCGTGCATAAATCTCTGCTATCTACAATTGCATTTGCTACTCATTTTGCAGACAACCCCTATATTTGTTTCCCTCCAACTTTATTTTTATTACCTTATAAATTTACTCATGATCTCCTATCCTTTAATTTGCATCATTTTGATGTTCATTTTAACAAATATTAGATTACAATATAATTACTATCTGATATATATATAAAGTAGTTATAGCTAGTATCAAAATTATTTAAAAATGAATAGCTGTAATTAATAACACAAATTGACTAATATTTTCAGTACATAAATTATCTTAATTGTTCGAGTTTGATGATCAAGTACTTTAACTAGCTAGCTAGATGCAGTTGCAATGGTTTTCAATTTCGTGGTTTCAAAACTGTCTAAACCTTTTCAGTGAATTGAAATTCATCCTCAAGGTGACGATCGAACATTAAATTAAATCACTTACTAACAAAATTCAACACAATCTAGCGATCTATCTACCCAATAACATTATCTTGAGGCTAAAGGTCTCAAGTTCGATCCATCACCAACACCACTAGGTGTGAGCTTGTCACACCTGGCCTGCGAAGTGTGGTATACCTGACAGGCTATTACACAGGAACAAGGTTTACCCAGTGCGCATCACGGTAGTGGCTGCGAGTTACCCTCGACATTCAAAAAAAAAAATCTACATGCATGTGGAAAATTTGTACTTCAGTTCACAAGGCAGATGCTAGGTGAGTGAGAATGATTATATATAATTATAATTAAGGCCAATTGATGATGACTGATTAGATTTGTTAGGCGCCTATATATATTGGTAAAATTTTCAAACGATCGATCAACAATTATATATGGGACGTGGCTTACTCAATCATTATCAAAGTTTATATATATATATCTGGAATTCTGTAATTATTAAATTTTGTTTTAACACTTGAGACAACCCACAAATGAATGTTGCCTATCTACGGACAATTCAACATTATGTTCAATATTCAAACTTTGCATTGAAAAGTTTAAATTAGAATTGATGTTGGCCTAAGGGTATATATAGATATATAGTCAGTCCAACACCTCTAACAAGATTTTTATTTTTACTAAGATAGAGTAAACACAAGTTTGAGTTGAAAAACGTTACAAATGCACATATTTCACACATTATTTCATTTTGTCATCAATAATATCGAATATCGAGCACCAAAAATGCATAGACAACCAAATTAACTTGTATCATACTAGACAAGACAACCCTTCTTTTTGAAGAACAAAAAATACACATTAATTAATTAAGAGACAAGAGAGATTATATATCACTTACCTTTTGCACTTTCAATTAATCACCTTTTTTATTTTTTATATTCTAATAATTTGACTTTGGTTTAACCTTTTCAAATAGTTACTTATAGACAAAAAGTTCAATTAATATCAAACAATAACGTTAAAATCAGCATGATAGAGAAAAAAACTTGATTTGAAAAAAGTGATTGACCAAAATGAAAGCTAGCAAAAGGTTAATTAATCACCAAAACGAAAATAAAAGTCACCATGCCACAAATTTTGAACTAATATTTGCAGTTGCAGACAATTAACAAATTTTTCCGGCCATCAGTGACTAATTTACAAAATAATTAATTAATCAGAAGTAGATGTGAAAAGGAAAAAGACAATTAAAGTTTAGTGACCAGAACAAAAATAGGTGTTAATTAATTAAGGTAAATTCTCATCATATATACTCCCAAATATGAAAACATGGCAGCATTTAAATAATAAAAAGGGGAAAAATTCTCATGTACGTACCACCGATCAATAGTTTCCATTTTTACAAAAATATGTCCAACAACCCCCCAAAAAAATCATTGATTCACAATAGAGCCGATCGATTAGAATGGGATCAAAAAAGGGAGGGAAAAAAAATGAAGGGGGCCGAAAACCTAATTAATTAAGATGTGAAAATAACATTAGGTACTAGGGAAATGATCACGATGACGTCACGGTGACGCAAATGAAGGGCTGGCTGTCATCCTCGTCAGCGTGAGGAGGCAAAGTGGCGCACGTGAGCAGCTGCGCCCTCATGGCCTCGTACCCCCAGTTGGTGGTCCCCACCACATATAGCATGAGCCCAGCGCAGCACACTTGGGCCGATAGCAGCCCGATCCACAGCCCGCAAAACCCAATCCCCATCACAAACCCAACCCCTATCGCCACCGGCATCCCCACCAGGTAGAACGCCCCCAGGTTCACGTTCGCCGCCGTCGACGGCCGTGCCGTCCCCCGCACCACCCCGCACCCCACCGTCTGCGGGCAGTTCCCCAGCTCGCACAGCCCCAGGATCGGCAGGGCCGCCGCCGTCAGCCGCACGATGCTCGGATCGCGCGTGAACATCCGGGCCCACGTGTCCCTCATCGACGCCGCGAACATCATCGCCGACAGGCCCATCAGGCCCGCCACGAAAATGGATATTATGGCCGATAACCGGGCCTTCTCGGGTCGGTTCGCCCCGAGCTCGTTTCCGACCCGGGTGGAGACCGCCAGGCTAAGGGACGACGGGAAAACGTAGAGTAACGACGTCGTTTGGATGAGAACACCCATAGACGCCACGGTGGCCTTGGGCTCCACGAGGAGCCCACACAGCACTATCATGATCTCATACCACCACCACTCCAGGCACACTGACACGCAGCTAGGCGCCGCCAGCCGAACCAGCGGCGCCCACCCGGTCAGGCACTTGAGGCTCGGCCGCGTCCATGTCGGCACGTGCAGGCCGCGGCTCCAAATGTAGAGCATCAGCGCGGCCAGCACCACCAAGTTGGAGGCGGCCGAGGCCGCCGCCACTCCCGCCACCCCGAGGTGGAGGCGGGAGACAAGGAAGAAGTTGATGGGCACGTGGAAAGCAGTCCCGACCAGCGAAGCAATGGTGAGGGGGTGATTGATGCCTTGGGTGCGAAGGTAGATTCTCAAGGGGTGGAAAAATGAATTAGTAACAAGATCGGGGAGTGAAAAGACAAGATACGTGTGGGCCAGTGCGGTGATACTGGGGTCTTGGTGCAAATAGAGGAGAATGCTAGAAATATTGAGCCACAGAAAAGCAATTGGAATTGAAGAAACGAGAAGGAAAACGACAGTCCTGTGCAGCGTCGAAGAGAGGAGCTTCGGCTGTCGGGCGCCGAAGGCTTGAGAGCAAAGCGGCTCCATGCCCAGAGCTAATCCCGACAAGACGGAGTAGCCGGTGATGTTGGCGAACGCTATGGCTAATGAGCCGGCGGCGAGTTCAGCGTCGCCGAGGTGGCCCAAGAACAGCATGGACAGCATGGAGCGTGAGTAGAGAATGAGAGCCGTTAGAGCTATCGGGAGAGCCAGGTTCAGGAGAGATTTTGTTTCGGTGAGAATCTCGCCGGGGCTGATCGGGGGTGGTGGCGCTTTACTGGTCAGTGATATCAGGTCTAGATAGAGGTGGCACTGCTGCGGCGGCGCAGGGGAGGAGGGGTGTTTGTGATCGGGATTGCACATAGTAGTGATCGAGGTGATTTCTTTTCTTAGTAAAGCTATAGCTAGGTGTGTGTTTGTTGAAGATATGTAATATATATACTCGATCTCATGAAGAGGAGACCGCGCTCCGATCCCCACTGTGTGGCCTTTCTCTTTCTCTCTCTTTCTCTTTTATACATACATACATACATACATATGTATGTATGTATTTTTGTTGCTAGCTTTGGAAGTAAGTACTTATTATACGGTATGAGATTTTATATTACATTTTTATGCTTAAATCTTATAGTATTTTATATCATACTATATATTTGGCACGCAGTGATATTATCATAATAGAAGATCATGGAAGATCTTTTGTAACTGAGGATTCTAAGTGAGGAGGGTGGTGAGATTTTTTCCATTTTTGTGTTATTATGAAAATGAAAAATATTTCCTTTTTTTGCATCCAAATTTACAGCCAATATGTTGGGATATTTGTCCAACTTTGTTTTGAAAATTATATTTTGCGGGATTGGGTGGGCATTCTCCTTTTGGAATAGAAATGTGAGTAATTTTTATTTCTTTTTCTTTTTTCCTTTTGCTTTTCTTTTGTTAATTTGTTTTTTCTGGATTTGTAGCAGTTGGTAGTCCCCATATTCTGCAATGGCTATTTCCAATAATATATGAATGCAAAAATGGGGTGTTTTTACGAGAAATTTTTACTGGTGGTTGATAATCTTGATCATTCATGGCCTCGGCTCACTGCCCTACTTTACCACTAGCCAAAGCAAACTGCACTACTATATAGGAATTTTCATTAACTAATTTTACTGTGCGGTAATTATTGTTTTTAGGTATTAAAAAGTCAATTACAGTATATTGCGCTGAAATTGTCTTTTGGCTTGAAAGATCGAATTAAAAGGTTTGTTCAAGTTCAGTTCATTACATCATAGATATATTATGATAAATTTGAACACACGTACACACACATATATACATATATATTGTGTATATGTATATATATATATACACATATATGCAATTATCAGATCCCCTACGCCATTCTCTATGACATCCTCTATGTCAAGCCTACTTTTTTTATAAAAAAAATATTTCAATTTATTTTTATTAAATTTAATTTAAAATATTTGTTTAAAGTTCATCCTTCCCAATTAGGGTATATTAAATAAATTTGAAAAATAATAAAAAATAATAGTTATGGAACGAGAGATATTACATGAGAGGACATATGAGATCTGATTCGAATTTAACATGCATTCAGTGACCATCATGGATTTGAAGCTTAATTTAAAATTTAAATATCACTCGATTAATAAGTAAAATAGCTAAAAGTACTATAATACATGCAAATTCGGATTATTTACATCATAATTATTAATTTCGTTTCTCTCCTGTCCAAATTTGATAGGTACGAATATGTACATTTTGAATATTAACAAAGATTAAAAAATTGTCCCGGTGGGGATGGTCTAGTGGTGAAGTGAGATTGCTTGGAGACCAAATGTTACGAGTTCGAATCTCCTCAATACCACAGGTCGGGTGTGTGAGTGAAAAAAATAAAGATTAAGAAATTGTGTAACTAATTAAATTCCTAATTGTGATCTTTATTTAATGAACTTCTCATATAGTGGTTATCAGTTATATTGATGTACTATATTAAATGAGGGTATTTTGGAAAAATGAAGGCAGTAATAGAAATGGACAAGACAATTAGACGTGTAAAATTGTATATGTTATTTGAGACAAATTAATTAAAGAAAGTGAAAGTCTTCCCCTATGTATAATTGAAGTGTCTGGAGTATTAGAACTCCGGCCATTGTAATTGTCCAGAATTGACCTCATTGATGATCTATCCTAATTAGCAACTTCAATTCGCCCGATCATCAGTACTTCCTTCAATTTGATGTTACATTTCATATTTCACTTTTATTAATACAAGTGTGTAGATTTTTATGAATGTATATAAAATTTAAAATTCAATACACTTTTAATTTGACACAAGTTAATTAATCGTATACGATTATAATATGAAATCTCATGCCTAATTCGACGCTAGTCCAACATATTTAATTAGGCTATGGCCAAAGGCCAGATCAGATCATCTGTTGCATTTTGTGTTACATTTGGTGTTGCATATATAACTATTTTATTTTTTTTTAATATACCCTAATTGGGGATGGATGAACACTAAATAGAAATTTTAAATTAAAATAAATCATAATAAAGAAAAAAATAAAAAAATTAATTTTTTTGAAAAATTATTGAAGAGTTATAACAAGGAATGCAACAAGATTTATAAGAGCAACTCCAATGCTAACACCAAATCACCAATTTGGTGCTGAAACCTACTCCAATGCTGCACCAAATCCTGCACCAAATTGGTGCAGCACCAAATTGGTGCTGATGGGTCCCACAGCATTTAATGCATTATTTTATTATTTAAAATCATTATTAAATAGATAATTTAATAAATTTAATTTAATTTATAAATTATATATTCACTTAAATAGATTATTTAATATTCATTATTAAATAGATTATTTAATAAATTTAATTTATAAATTATATATTCATTTAATTTAAATTATAAATCATCTAAATAAATAAATAATTTCAATAAAAACATAATTAATTAAACATAATGGATAGAATGAAGTCTCATATTATAAATTACTAAAAATTAACTTAAAAACACACTACAATTAACTATAACTACTTGAAAAAACACATTACAAATCATTTCTAGATCCTCTAAGATAATTATAATATTGACCGAAATCATTCGAAGAATCTTCAAATCCATGTCCTTCACCTCCGGATTGATTGAATTGTGAAAATTCTCCTTGATGAGGAGACGATTGAGATTCACGAGCTTGGTTTCTTTTTTGTATGATTCTAAGTTGTTCACCACGGATGAATTCACGTGTAGTGGGATCGGAGATAGAATCCAAATTTTTGAATAAAATTCTATTTTCTTCTCTCAAGTTTGCAACAACATTTCCTTCCCTCAATGTTGCAATCAATTCATCAGTCAACCGAATAAGTGCTCCATTTGAGGAACGAGATGAAATATCGACTCCAATTGTTGAGGAGCCAGCAAATGATAATATTCGGTTCAACGAATTTTTGGCTCGATATAGAGAAATCAAGAACAAAGATGCTTATATTGCGCTTCGAAATGCATTAGTGGAACATATGTGGGAAAAATGTACTAATTCTGAGTATTGAGGCCAAAATATATGTATTTTCATAAGTGTTGTAGTCTTGTAATATTTTTACTAATTGTAAGCGTTTGATGATCATTTAAAGTACTTTTATTATTCCAAGCACATTTTATGTTATAATTTTTTTAATAGTACATAATTTTTTAATAGCATATTTTCTTAAATTATGTAATTAAAACTTATTAGTTTTGGATAATCAATCATTTAAAAAAAATCATTAAGCATATTCATATTTCAATTATAAAATAAAATGAAATCTTTAAGAGAATATTCTTATTTGGTGTAAAATTTGGTGCTGGAGCATTGGAGTTGCAAAAAAATTTGGTGCTGAAACTGCACCTATTTGGTGCAGAATCTGCACCAAATAGGTGCTTAGCATTGGAGTTGCTCTAACAAGCGATCTCATTTCGGCCAGAGGCGGACCTACAGTAGGGGAAAACCCCTCCACCCCACCCCTCGCCCGAATTTTTTTTAAATATTATTTTAGTAAATTTTAATTTATAATAGTTTTTCAAAAAAAATATTAGTTGTATTTTTTTTTCTAACCAAATCTTAGTTATAATATACTCGTTGTAAATTTAAATTTGAATTTATTTAGTCTAACTTTTGATTTCAGATGTAGTTTTTTTTTTTTTGGCAACATTAATATACTGCAGTAAAACTTCTATACAGTAATATATTTGGGACCAAAGAAAAATATTACTACATGGAGGTTATTCTTATATAGAGTTTATATATAAAAATTATTATTTTTTTAGAAATAATTAATATATATTATACAACACTTGAAAATGTCTCTTCATATTTAAAAACATGATTTTAAAAGATATATAAGATTCATTTATGTACTCTAACCGAAGAATACATCATATAGGAATCACGCAAGATGCGCATGGTGATAATCCAAAGAATGATAGTGTAGAAATAGAAAAAGTATTGTGTCAATGAGCTTCAAATACGTTGGACAAGTTGGAAATGTTTTAGTTTCAACAAGAAAGTGTCATGTTGACTAATTACACTTATAACGTGCAAATTAAAGGGTGTGATATTAACCCAAAAAAATTAAAGCACTGCCATAACTAATTTTAGAAAAGTATTTCATACAATCTTAAGTTTAATATAACATATATAGTTAAAATAGTTCTAAACATTTTATACAGATATTTAAATATATATGAAATTTAATCTCACTTTATTACTATATGGAGGTAAATTTCTTAAGGATGGTCCTAAAAAAATACCGAAATATTACAATGTAGAGGTTATTCTTATTTATAACTGGTCCCGAGTTGGGACCATAACTTTTTATTACTATAAGGAGGTTATTCTTATATAGAGTATTCTTATATAGAGGTTTTACTGTATTATGTCAAGGAAGACAAAATTATAAGTATTAACAATACAACTATTACATAATGGTTTTATAATATGAAGAATATAAGTAATGTTGCAATATAATTGATCATTTACCTTTCAAGTCCTAAATTTATAAAACTTATTGTATTTAAATTATCAATTTTTATGGTTATATGTATTTAAAAAAAACTTGACAACTTTATCAAAATTATTATTTTGTAAGATTGTACCTGGATTTAGACCTAAGATGATTATAAACGACAAATCTATAATTTTATTGGTGTTTGTAGGGAATATGAGTATCGTTTTACAGATTTTAAATAGTGAGATGGACTCACAAAACTTATCATTTATATTTTTATACTACATCTTAGTTCAAGCCCTTCAACAAAATTTATGGGTTTGCCACGGGCTATGGCAATAAATAACTAGAACCAATTTTTATTTTAGTTGCTTGCCTATAAATTCTGATAAACATTTTCGTTTCGTGAGCCTAGCTAGTACATCAACAAGAAATGATATAATTATTTTAATAATTTCCGAAAAAAAAAAGATATATGTAATTTGATATATATATATAGAGAGAGAGAATCTTGTCAACCTATATACACCTCAGTCTACACACTTTTGTAGGTACAACCTCATCAATTTTTATTATAAAAAATAAAGATTATTATAACATACCAATCATATTAACATTTATTGGAAGAATTGAAAATTTTAAAATTATACACCCTATGAAATAATTAACCATAAAAACCAAATTTTAACTAAAAATATGATTTATTAAATTCTAAAATAAATTATGAACCCTAATTGGGTAAATAAACCCTAAATAATAACTATAAAATAAAACTAAATCAAGAAAAAAACTAATAAAAACTAGTAACGTGACTTCCACATAGTCGGTGCCGATAAGGGTGTGGAGGATAACAAATTAAAATCTCTCTCTCTCTCTCTCTACACACACACACATATACATATATATATATATATATGGGGAAATTCCAACAGTATAGATGTTTGTCTCCAGTTTTCAGTTTCACACATGGGATGCTCAAGCGCCGGGAGTTCCAATTTTGGAGCATTTCAGTATGTCATGTCTGGTAATTTGCATACCTAATTTCAATTGTATTTATTATGCCAATAATGGACTCAAACCGTTTATTCAAAATATAATATATATATATATATATATATATATTTACTCGAAAAAAAAAAAGAATTACAGTATGATACTATTTTTTTAGTTGGTCGAGGGGTATTGATGATAAGTGTAAGGGAAGCGCACGAAAGTGCAAGGGAAGCGCACGAAATCATCTAATATTGCACTTTTTGTATTGTATTTGTTATTGCATACTTGATTCTTTTTTAAATTATTATTATTATTATTATTATTATTATTATTATTATTATTATTATTATTATTATTATTGCTTTCTTTCTATACTTTAATTAGGTTATAGGTTTTTTCTTTTATTATTATTATTATTATTATTATTATTATTATTATTATTATTATACTTTAGGTTATGTATATCGTTTACATTACACAATAAACCGATTGCATGCAAGATTGTGGATCTGTGATTTAACACTCCAGATTAAACAACTATAGTTTGGAGTATTTTTAGAACATGAAGAAAATATTCCTAGTTTAATTTTGATGTACTGTCGAATTTTGATGGCGTCGTTGTAAAAACAACAGTTATACAAACTACATATATATTTTGCTTAATGTGGAATATATATATATATATATATATATATATATATATCAAATGCAAATCGGAAATATTTGATATACATAATATGTTAGGCATATTTCAATTATATCAAGTGCGAGCTTTTGCTTGTTATGTGTTATATTTTGTGTTCTACTATCAAAACTTATTAATTTTCATCTAATTTTTTTTTCAATTTAAATTACTTGAACTGTAGTTTAAATTTATAATTTTTAATTAAGTACTCCTTTCGTTTCTGAATAAGTGTCATTCTAGTATTTAAATTTTGTTTAAAAAAATGTCATTCTACAAATTTGAGACAGAAAATTCACATTTTTCACACATTTACCATCATTTAATGCATTCATACATCTATATTTAACTCATTTAATTTAATATATTCACACAAGGGTGTATTAGATAACTCAATTAATTTATTAATCTGAGTGCATTAATCCGAAATGACACTTAATTGGAAACGGAAGAAGTATGGTTTATGATTATTTTGTAGTATTAATTATTATTTTTTAATTAATAATAAATTACCATATATTATGGTTGAATATTCGATAAATTAGATAATACATTTTTTTATATTAACTCATCTTATGAATTTGACCTGCACGATGGTGTTAAATAAGAGTCCATCAATACATAAATGACATAGCTCTACAAACTTTACCTATTTTCAAACGTATTAAAGCTAATTTTATTGAAAACAATGAGTTTTTCCGAAAATGCTGCAACATGATTTTGACTAACTGATTGTAACTTTTGAAAATTGTGTTATGCTTTTAGGGAGAAAAAAAAAAGTCAAAAATGTGCAAAATTTAATAATTACATGGAAACATAATATAAGATTTTTTTTTAATTGAATACGTTATAAGAGTTGATCATTAAATGTTTGATAATTTTATAAAAATATTTATTTAATTGATCCGTAAACAACTAATTGAACAGAGCCGTACCAAAATTGGCGTGGCTTGGGAGAAATTAAATATGTGCTAAATAATGAAATGAAATTATATACAATATTGAAAAACTGACATGCATGAACCGGTCATGACTCAAATATTTGGATTGTAAAAAACTGATAATAAACAAACAAAACTTTCAATCTGGATATGCAGCTTAATTATAGCCTTGCATCATATTATAATCCATCGTAAGATCAGATAAGTTTCCCAAATCATTATATAATTATTTTTAGTTATCAAAAGAGTCCCAAATGAGATTAATATATATTCTTAGATGCTCCTAATTAAGCTCATATAATAATAAATGTGCATAAATGTTCAAGAAAGGTTCACTACTCATTTTTTTTTACAAAGCCCTGATCGTGCAATATAATATATATATTTTCTTTATTTGTTTAAAGGAGCTCAATTTAATTATATTGCTCAATTCATTAATTAGTTAACTGAAACCACAACAAATTCTAAAGAATTCATATATTATACACCTGCATGTATGCAAATATGTATATTCATTCTCCATTTATTCACACTTTTCATATTGAATTAATAATCAATTTTCAGTAATTAAAATTTCATTGATAAACAGTACTACAATTAATTAATTTGTTTTACAATAAAATTTAATAATTGATAACATACAATGGTTCACCGTTCACCACCAAAATGATTAGTTGCAACCAAGTGATAGAAATAGAAAAAATCCCCATTACTCGATCTGCTCCACCCAAACCAAGTCGAATTCATTCTAGAAGAAATCCACAAAGTTCAGTTCAATTTTGAAGATTTTTCAATCTCTCAATTCACCCATAAACAGAGGTCACCCTATCAACACTAATTTATAATTAATCTTTAATTTATTTAGATTGGTATTCTCAAATCATTTACTTATATTAAATTTTTTTTACTCTAAACTAGTCATAAAATTTGAATATGAAGCTAACAGATACATTCAATTTTGCATAGTTAATATGAAGATAAAATAGTACTGTTAATATGAAATAATTCAGATGCTATCAAATCACATAAATTTTGCTATTATATGAAAACACGAATTAAATCACAAATTTAAATTAATTTACTAACAAAATTAATTAACCCAATTTGATTGAATTAACTAATTATCTATTTTTTTTTATAGATATAATGATATATTTTTTTAATATTATAAGAAAGTAAATAATTAAATGTATATATGAAGATATATGCCATAAAATGAGAGATTGATATTTCCATATATAAATCTTTTAATTAATGACATCTTTGACCCTATCAATTTTAGATTAATCTGAACCATAAAAATTAAATAGGTGAATGGCTAAAATTTGATCATAGCTTCTGTTAACATTTGAACCAAAATCTATATATATAAATAATAACTCAACAATGATTGTATCAGCCTCCACTGAGCATTAATTTTTCAGCCAATCAAGACCCACTAACTCGTCATTCTTGTGGAACACCTCAGTTATAACATCTGCAAACCGAATTAGCAATTTATTGCAACTTAATTGCTACGTACCATTTCTTTTCTATCAAATAAATTTATGTGAAATTTCAATTGAGGACATTATAGATTATCTATCAATTAGGGTCTAAAAATGAAAAACTATCGATGTATGGCTTAAAAAATCATGTTTTATTTTATTTTATTTTTTTTATTATTTTCAATAAATTATTTGTTGTTGAAAAGTAATAAAAAATAATTAAAGATTAATATATGATATTTGGAGTTTAGATTGATATTTATTCTCTTTCAGATCATGAATTGATAATTTTTATTTTTCAGGTCTTGAATTGATAATAATCTATATTTCGGGTCCTGTATCGATAAAACTCCATAAATTTATTATTCTTCAAAATTCTATTTTTCATATAATTATTACGTTTGGTAGCCAACTGTTTAAGCTTGAATAATTGCGATATGTGTATCAATCTTAAAACGGAGGCAGGACAATATGCAATTAAAAGGAATTACGAGGTTGTCTACAGGAAATATTTAGTGTCTCAATAATGTGGAGATGGGCCAAACACATCGTAATTATGGGGAAACAAATTCATAATAGGTGTTTCCTATTTTATTTTAATTTAATATTATTTTATAATGTTGAGGTCGACCTATATAAAAATATGTGCAAATTAATGAGTACAAATGAGATTTATGCAAATTGTAAGATTAACACAGCTTAAAAGTACGTGTTATGAAAAAGAATTGAAATCTACTATCCCAAGAATGACCTAGTAGTGAAGTTGTGTTATCTTGAGGTCAAATATTTTAAGTTCGAATCCCACCATCAATAGGTGTGAGCCTGTCACACCTGGCTTGCCAAGTGTGGTTAACCTCCCCTGTGTGTTTTTTTTTAACCTCCCCTGTGTAGTTTGCAAGCTATTATACAGGGGTGGGGTTTACCTAGTGCACAACTCGGTAGCGGCTGCGGGTTACCTTTGACAAAAAAAGTACTATAAACTTCTTTATGGGGCTCTGGTGACGAAGGAAATATGTAGTAGCTACCTAAGGTCTAAGCCGGGTAACCTCTTAAATTATATCGTACAATGGACATAAACTGCAGTATTTGAAAAACTCAATCAATACAATGAGTTTGGCCTAAAAGGCCACGTAACTTTTAGTCACAAACTCACTCACTCCACTGTTAGACCATCATAGGTAGCAAAAATAATTTAGGATCTTATAAATGGATTCAAATTTCCTATTACACTTCTACGTGTTTTACCATAAAATTTATGATTTTAATAATAATTATTATAAAATAAAAATCAATTCTAACATAAATAATCACAGTCAACATTTATCAACAAAAAAAAAAGTTATAAAATTTAATTTTGAATCAATCAACCATAATAATAAATTATTAATTGAAAATTAAAAATTAAATACTAAAAAATAATTATAAACTTAACCCTAAATGAATGGGGTGAATCCTAAAAAATAATATTAAAATTAAATTAAATCATAAAAAATATAATTGAAGAATATATATATATATATATAAATACATAATTTAAAAGGATAACGTAACATATATAAAGTAAAATAGAAAATTTTCAAGTGCTTATAAGGGGAAAGAAGAGAGAGAGAGAGAAATGAAAGTAACTTGAATTTGGTGTGTGGACAATGGAATACATGAGGTCTTATTTATATAGAGTTTTGGATCGATGCTCTATCTAATCTATTGGTTGCATCTCTCAAGATCTTGGTTTGGATCAATGTGAACTCTAGCTAGCTTGTTCTTTGTTTTTTTTGCCCCTTCAAATTCAATAAATGGATATACGTACAAGGCTAGTAATTAATCAGGAATTGAAGCATTATTGATTATTAAATAATTAAATGCACATTCTCAAGAAGGTCAAAAGGCTTCGCAGTATTTCCCTTAATCGATCTGTGCACGTAATAAAATATTTGATATAATTAGATTCGTCAAAGAAATTCAGAAGATCAAGAAGATTTATGATAGAATATCATGTTCGTATAAATGCAGGACTATTTAAATATAATTACATTCGCTTCATTGCTGTGATCACGCACACCATTTGATACGTACCAGTGTACCATTCTAATCCAACAACATTCGCACACGCAGAATTAGATCTCAGATCTTATATATATATATATATATAGGGTTGGTTCCAGAAGGAACCATACCCCATATGGGAACCGAGAACCGATCTCAACCACAGATTGTTCTGATTTGGACGGCCAAGATCTGTTCTAAAATTAAAAAAAAAAGGTGGCATTATTGTAATATTTATGAAGTTCGCTGCCCTTGAAACTTACCGAGGTTAAAATTGGAAATTTGACACTACATGCAATTTCAAACGTTTTGCAGAGAAAAAGCTTTCTTCCCACCATAGCTGCTTGAGTTCCTCACGCGAAATCAGCGAAATCGTTGAATTAAACCGTTCAAATCATCGCAAAAGCACGAAGAACATTAAATTTCCGATAAAAAATCATGAATTCTCAAGGTAATATATCATCATGTTTTATTTTTTCAAATTCTGTTGGCTATTACTTTAAGTGTATAAAAATACATTTATAAAAATACATTTCGCACTATATTATGATGATTTAGTAATTTCTTCGTGTTTTTTTAGCATAATAGTACTTTCTCCGGAGACATACAAAACATAACCTTTACCAAAAATCTGTTCTTTTTATTACATGATAATTTATCTGTTTCATTTTGTTCTGTTAATGACGTAAAACTTGTATAAACATGCTAAACCTAACAATGTTTGCAACATATATGTGATTTACGTGTAAATTTTTCAATTTAGGGTTTTAGCAATCTCGTTCCCTATTTTAGCACTGTCGTGTCTAATTTTAGCACTAGAATGACACTTTTTTAGCATTACAATTTTTAGCATTTACAAAAAAAAAATGTCATCGTCATTGTCAACAACACTATGAATATAGTTTTAGCAGTGTCATTTATATTTTAGCATTCAGATTATGTTTTTTTCTCATTTTTATTGATTTAGGAGTTTCATATTTTAGCACTCTCGTGATTTATTTTAGCATGACACTTGTGCACTTGTTTCAGCATTATCATCAAAAAAATGCCATCAACATTTCAAAAACCCCCCTTTCAACAAAACATTATTACATGTTGTTTAATTTTAGCATTAAGATTATCTTTTTTTAGCATTGTTATTGATTTAGGAGTTTCTTTTTTTGTTTCTCTTTTGTAAACATAAAACTCTTGTCCATCTGTGATTCAACTTCACATTTTCTTGCTTTTAGCACTCTAGTTTAGAGTTTTAGAACTGTCATCTCATGTTTTAGCATTCAGATTATGTTCTTTAGCATTGTAATTGATTTAGGAGTTTCATATTTTGTTTCTTTTTTGTAAACATAAAACTTTTGTCCATCTGTGATTCAACTGCACATTTTCTTCATTTTAGCACTCTATTTTACAATTTTAGTACTGCCATCTCATATTTTAGGATTCAAATCATGTTCTTTAGCATTGTAATTGATTTAGGAGTTTCATATTATTTTTCTTTTTTATAAACATAAAACTCTTGTCCATCTCTGATTCAACTGCACATTTTCTTGGTTTTAGCACTCTAGTTTAGAGTTTTAGCACTGTCATCTCATAGTTTAGCATTCAGATCATGTTCTTTAGCATTGTAATTTATTTAATAGTTTCATATTTTGTTTCTTTTTTGTAAACATAAAACTCTTGTCCATATGTGATTCAACTGCACATTTTCTTCAATTTAGCACTCTATTTTAGAATTTTAGCACTGTCATCTCATATTTTAGCATTCAGATCATGTTCTTTAGCATTGTAATTAATTTATGAGTTTCATATTATTTTTCTTTCTTGTAAACATAAAACTCTTGTCCATCTGTAATTCAACTGCACATTTTCTTCATTTTAGCACTCTAGTTTAGAGTTTTAGCACTATCATGTCATATTTTAGCATTCAGATTCTGTTTTTAGCATTCAGATTCTGTTCTTTAGCAATTGTTATTTTTGTCTACTTAACTGTATTATATAAAAAAAATTACAGGTGCTAAAAGGACTGGAGAAGGTGAAACTAGCACACAGAAAAGAGCAAAAACTGCCCCACAGATTGAAGATAATAGATTTATTGATAGATATAACAGATATCCATTATTAGAAGCGACAACATCGCCATCAACTCTATCAGAGGCTGTAATGCAAATGAACAAAACACAAAGGGAAGTAGTGAGACAACTGGGATTTGGCAGCATTCTTTACTTGGATATATATGATTTCCCAAAGAGGATGAACTACTGGCTGCTCGAAAACTTCGACCCAGTATCAAGAGAACTTCAATTGCAACATGGAAGAAGATTGAGGATTGAAGTCTCTGATGTGTCTGTGATCTTTGATTTTCCCAGAGGAGCACATAAGATACAAAAGAGTGTTAGAGGCCAAATATGCCAGGTCATGCCGAAGGATGAGTTGCTCAATAGCATACTCTCAGATACAACAGCAGGGGAATGGTTCAAGACAAACTTCATAATTTTGGTGATTATTTCCATGATTGAGAACTCTGAAGATGGACATATTTACAAAAATTGATGGACTGTCTGGACGAGATTGACAACATTATTCAATATGACTGGTGTGAGTATCTCTTGAGATCATTGGTGAACCACACTATTAAGTGGAAGAGCAACAAAACCATGCCATTCACAGGTCCCATTCTATTTTTATTGGTAAGTGCTATTAATTATTTATTTTTTTATTGTCAACACACACACACATATATATATATATACATTACTCAAAAAAATTGGTCAATTTCGAACAGATGATGTATGTGGATAGAGTTGAGGTGTACTTTCGGGAGGTGCCAAGGTATATCACAGCCTTCAATAGGTGGAACGATACATTGCTTGCTGACAGGCAGACAACAGAGCTCGCTGCTGGAGATTTCGGAGGTGGCTATCCTTGGCCGGCGTACACAAGGGCTGAGTTCATATAGGAAAATAGAGAGAGAGGTTGTGATGTCGAAGAAGTGAGAGAGAGAGAAGTCGAACAAGAACAGATTCCAACTGTGAATGAGCAAGATGTCGGGTCAACTCATAAGGTCACATACCATCACTAATATATTTTTATGTTGCTAATTTCTTTGTTTAGAATCATCACTAAATTCTATTTTTATAAATGACTATTTACTTATCCGATTTGGACAAAAAATATATCAGAATCAAAGAGAACAATTGGCAGAAAAGAGACAGCAGCAAGACAAAGGGAAGGGTTTAGCTGTTGAGATCCCTGAGACAGAGACATGCAGTTCAAACAATCCAGTAAGCATTCACTAATAATATAATTTAGCATTCTTCATTCATTGTTTAGCATTGTCATCAAGTTTACTAATAATCTTGACAACAAAATTTACAATATTGTAAAATGATTGCTAAATTAGGCAATCAAAAGACACAGAGAAGAGACAGACAGTGATACGCCCACAGAGCCAGCTGAAACACCCAGAGTCAGCAAGAAAAAGGTGTTCACCACATAATAATACCAATATGATAACTTATATTGTTAACAGGTTTTTACTTTCTAATTAACATTTACAAATATACAGAAGGCAGTGATCCAAACAAGCACAGTCTCCACAAGGTCCAGGGCAACATTGAAGCAACCTGAACATTTTACAAACCTTATGGACGCAAGAGAGACACTGACACCTTCTGAGTGTGAGCTGCACTACTGGGCGATGGAAAACAAAAGTGATGATGAAAGGTACTTTTATAATGCATTATTATTAATATAAATAAAAGTTATCAGTGCTATTTTGTTCTGTCAGACTACACTTTACACTAAAAAAAAGAATTTTATTCAATATAAGGGAGATTGTTTTGTATTCTGATGAGTGCGGAGAGCTGAGGAGAGATGAGATGCTGAGTTTGAACAAAAACACATACATCAGTTCTGCTGTTATTGACGTATGGAGTAGCATATTAAACCATGCTCAAGCAAAGCTTCCTGAACAAAAGACTCCCAGGAGATTTTTCCTAACAACCAACGTTTCCGTAAGTGAATAATTTCATAGTTACTATTTTCTACTTAACTCACTTTATTCTGTTTTAAACAACACTGCACATTCATGTTCAAAATTCTTTATTTGTCTTTATAGAACTACACGGTTGTTGCGCCTTCAAAAGAATGGAATGACCAGAAGGTATCAAAGCTGTTTGTTGACAACATACAACATGAACTGAACACATATCCACATGTGGAAGTAGATAAGACGGACATGGTATGTATTCATTATTAAAATTGCAAAAATTCATCATGATAGTAACTAAAATGTACACAATTTTTTTTTGCAGTTTTTCTTCCCGATATTGCAATCAGAACACTTCTACACTATTGTCATTGATACAAGAAGAATGGTGGCTGAGATCATTGACAATTCCAATGCCATGGAAGGAGAGCAGGACGACCCACTATTCAAATATGAGCATGTCCTTGCAAGACTTGTAAGAAAAAATATGTATTTATTGATTTTTTCACTAGTGAAATAAAATTAACAAAGACACATTAAATTCAAAAAATAAAAATGAACTAACTTTAATCATAAATTTCAGATCAAGCTTTTTGTTTACTTCTTGAAGACAACTGGCCTTCAAAAACTAACAAAAGAAGTGACTGAAAATATCAAGAGCATGAACCGTCTTCAAATGCCATGGAGGACTTCAACAAACAACACTGATTGTGGGGTCTTTGTAATGCGTCATATGGAGACGTATATGGGAGATGCTGTGAAGAATTGGAAGAGTGGAATAAGAGCTAAAAATCAGATGCAGCTGAGATACATAAGGATCAAGTATTGCGCTGCCATTCTTACTGCAGAATGCAACATCCACAGACAGAGGAACATCAGAGAAGCAAGACTCTACTTCCAAGCATCTTCTAAAGACAACCCAATCAGTATTGAAAACCTCTACCTTGAAGATGATAATGAATGAACAACTTATATATATGTAACAAATTCTATAACTGCTTGGACAACTTTTAAATTTCGTATTTTTGTATTATGGGAATGCTTATGGATTAGTATAATTATTTGAAATTTTATGTCAAAAGTTCAGAGCTAAAATTAAAAATAGCGGATGCTAAAACTTCTACTCACACTGCTAAAGTAGAACCCACCAATGCTAAAAAATAAACTAACAGTGCTAAACAAGCAAATATCAATCCTAAAATATAAACAATCATTCTAATGCTAAGACAAATAATGCTAGCATCAATCACAATTACACAATTTAAAATTTTAATATATAATTGTAAATCATGATAGCACTGTCAAAGTTTCAGAGGTTTATATACTAAAATTGTGAGTAACATGCTAAAATTAAAACTATACCTTTCATTCTATATGTTGGTTGTACACATTAAAGTCCAAATTCACTTTTCTAAATTCTCATACAAATCAAAATCGCAGCTGCTAAAAAATCCACACACACTGCTAAAGTAAAACCCATAAATGCTAAAATACAAACTAGTAGTGCTAAAATATCAATCCTAAAATATAAAAAATCATTCTAACGTTAAGACAAATAATGCTAACATAAATCCCAATTACACAATTTAAAATTTTAATATATAACTGTAAATTTTGTATTTATTTATCGACACTATATATTTGAAGAAAATACATAATTGTTTTTCCAAATAAACAAAGTATAAAAACTTCCACACATGCGGCTAAAATAGAATCTACTAGTGCTAAAATACAAACTATTAGTGCTAAAATAAAACATACGAGTGCTAAAATATGGAATATCAATGCTAAAGTATAACCTATAGAAAATACAAAAATCTTTTTTTTTTTCAAATAAAAAAAATAAAAACTGATAATAAAAAAAAAACAATAATAATAAAACCCGCTCCGAAAAAAAAGGTAAAAACCTGCCATCTCTTCAATTCTCAATACTTAACTTCTGCAAAACACACACACACACACGCAAACATTTTTCATTCCAAAAACTTCAAACAAAGACAAAAAAGAATAGAGTTTTACAAGTGATTAGATTCAAAAACATCAAACACAAAAATATCGATATGGAAAAATCACAAAGCATTAAGAAGTTAAAAACTGGTGAAAAATTTTACAAAAGAAGGAAGAAAAACAACGACAGCGGGAGCGACTCTTCAACAAAGAAGAGAAAAAATGAAGAGATGGAGAGCGAACAAGGTATGCAATACATTCTTCTTCCATCATCATAAAAATAAAGTAGTGTGTCTTTCATTTTTGTTATAACAAAAAAAAAATTGCAGAAAGTCTAAATAAGCACGAAACCCCGATAAAATTTTAAATATATGAAAATTGTTATCGTTTACTGAAAATAATCACATGTATACAAAATCAAATATTTGGAATGCATATGCATTGTGCAAACTATGTTCCATGTCATGATTTCCTTTTAATGATATAAACATTAATATCGTAAATGATTTCTGTGTTCACATGTAGCATCACTATATTAGAGAATGAATTAATGATTTCTGTGTTACTGACATATTAGGAAATAGCATCAAGGAGATTTACACTTAGCATAAGACTTATCTTTATAATGATAATAAGAAAATGCTTCCATGCTCTGTTTTCGTTATAATGATAATATAATGTTAATTAAACGAACTGTAACATGTTCTCCTTCCAATGTTAATATAGATCTTAATTTTTCATTTTAGCACTAGTTTTCTACACAATTAGCACCAATGAGTTCTATTTTTTAACATCAATAGTTTGCAAATATATACACAAAATAATAGTATTAACAAAACTATACATATATAGATACCAACAAAAAGAGAAGATCCACAGAGGATATTAATATATCAATAACTAAGGAGATGAGATCAAAGAATAAACATGATGTCAATGCTCTCAAATCTCGGTCAAGAACATTAGCATTAACATTACTTGAAAGGATAAATGCTACACCAGAGTCAGATGCTGAAGCAACAAGTGGTTCTGAATCAAAAAGTCCAGCAGCAAAATCCAAACAGGAAGATCTTCCAGTCCTTAAAAGCAGAACAACACCACGCATCCTATATGATGCAATAAAAAAATTCATAGCTGAGCAGAAGAGTGCTGTTGAATCACTTGGCTTTGGGAGCATTCTGCAATTGAGTATAAAAGAAGTGCCTCAAGTACTGAGCCACTGGTTGGTTAGCAACTTTGATCCACAAAGCTGTGAGTTGATCCTCCAGAGAGATCGACGGTTGCACATAGATGAAAATGATGTATCATTGATCATGAGATTTCCAAGCGGTGTTATGCGTATAGAAAAGAAACATAGATGTGAAAGATGCAATCTGACAAAGCAATGGCAAGAGAAATTTGCCAGAAATGAACTCAGAATCCGTCCCATTGATGTTTCAGACAAAATGGAGGAAGATAAAGCCGGTGGAAAATGGTTCAAGGTATATTTTATGGTTCTGCTTACAAATAGCCTTATTGAATCCACGGGAAATGGATATGTACATCCACAGCTGGTACACATCTTCGATGATGTTGACAGAATATGTGAGTACAATTGGTGTGAGTACACTATCAGGTGTCTGGTGCAGAAGGCACTACTTTGGAGAAAGAAGAGAGATAAAGGTTACAATGGACCAATCATGTTCTTAATGGTTAGTTTAGTAATTAAAGTACATTATTAAAATAAACTTTCGATTTGCATGCTCATGCTAACGTGCATTACATTTTCCACCCCACAGATATTTTATATGGACAGAGTAGTGTCCTATAACAGAAAAGTTGAACGATCAATTCCAGCATTCAAAGGCTAGACACACAAGCTTCTGCTCAAAAGACAGCAGTTAGAATTAAAATCAGGTGGTTTTGGAGGAGGCCACATTTATGGCCCATATGTAGAAGATGATTGTGGACGAAAGGCTGAGCACAACATCATTCGTTTGGAGGCTGCTCCTCAGAAAGGTGAAGCTCAACATGCTATGGATGCTTATCTTGAGAGCAATCTCGGTGCACAATCTGACAATCCTACCCTACCAACAGTTAATGATCCTGTGGAGGAATATGCTCAAAAGCTAATCGATGACTCCAAGCGAATGGCAGAGGCAATGTCCACATTGATGAAAACAATAGAGGGAGTGCCACAATATATGATGGACAACCTCTTCTTCAAGAAGTCATATGAGACATCACAACAACTCTTGATCAAGAAACAGCCGAGTCCAATGTCGCAAGCATCACAGACTCAGACGCAGCCACAAGCAACACCGGATGATGATGAGTTCTTGAGTGATCCAGCAAGGATATCAGCAATTGAGGAGATTGAGAGGGCTATGGCAAAGCGTGCAGAGCTTGAGAAGATATATGCTGATGAAGGTCCAACATTCAGTCTTGGTCTAAGTGATGCATGGGCTGGGGTACTGAAGGTTACACAGGAAATTTCTCAAGGGGATGTGTTGGATAAGGAACAAGCTCAAACTGAAACATTTGATGCTGAAATCCTGGAGGATGCAATGAACCAGGTATGGAAAAAATATTCTCATTATTTTAGCACTCTCATTATTTAGTTTAGCACTCTCATGTTTTATTTTAGCACTCTCATGATTTAGTTTAGCACTCTAATGTTTTATTTTAGCACTCTCATGACTAATTTTAGCATTCTCCTGAATTATTTTAGCATTCTCATGAATTGTTTTAACACTGTCATGACTTATATTTATGTTTCTAATACACATACAGAATTAATTGCAGGTAGAGATACAACATCTCAGTTCAAACAAATCAAAGCCTGATGAGGGTGATGGGCATCAAATCCAACAAATGTTCCAGATAACGCTGAGGTGTGATATAGCAATTGAAGTAGCATTCAGCATCTTTATCACACTTTACAAGAAAAATAAGTAAAAATTATTAAATGTTATTTTTTCAAAACACATAATACAGGCTCTAGCTATCCGGATGGAGACAAGAACCAAAGAGCAGAAGAAGCCAACGGAGAAGCTGATGTCACCATACAGAATCAGATTTGTTGATACAAAGGAAGTACTTGACAAGCAGCAACAAGAGATATTCTTCTGGGTTATGCAGAATGATTCAGAAAGCAGGTATGTGACTTATGCTATGTAAAAATACTTCATAAAAAATCATATTGTATACTGGTACATGAATGCCTTTCTATTTATATTGAATTGAATTATCAGTGAACAAGTATTGTATGATGACAAATGAGTCAAGCTTGCACGGATTGATATGAGGACGATGGCTGCAAATGAATACATCAGTTCACCTGTTGTGGATGTTTGGAGCACCTTACTAAATTCTAATGAAAGAATGCGAGGCCCATCCTCAAAACTAAGATTTTTCTATACCACACAGCCTTGCGTAAGTGTATACTTGAGAAGAACGCCATATAAAGTTCTTAAAGTGCACTCAATATAATTAAAAATTGTTCTTCTTGCAGAGCTTCACTGTAGTTGATGCACCATCTGTCTGGGATACTTCCAAAAGATGTGCTTCATTCATTGATAAAATAAAATTTTAGATCGAATGCTGCCCATGGGTATCTTTGAGCAATGTTGATCTGATATGCAAATTATTTTTACTCATCTTGACATTGTTTACACCCCTTTACAAATTTACATTATTAATGCAAATACTAAGTTTGTTAAACATGCAATAATTATAACACAAAGGATAGTGACAAAGGATGGAATTATCTTCACACTTACTCTTATTTTAGCACTATAGTTTGGTGTTTTAGCACTGTCATCTCATAATTTAGCATTCAGATTATGTTCTTTAGCATTGTTATTGATTTAGGAGTTTATTTTTTGTTTCTTTTTTGTAAACCTGACACTTTTGTCAATCTGTGATTTATCTGCACATTTTAGTACTATAGTTTCGTGTTTTAGCACTGTCATCTCGTATTGACAACCCATGTTAACTAACTCTGTGTGCAGTTTTTGTTTCCTATATGCTATTCAAGCCACTTCTTCATTATCTCCATTGATGTGGGTAACTTCAATGTTGAGATTATTGACAATTCAAGTGCAAAGGATAGTGAGAAGGATGGAATTAAGATAAAGTACGGCGACATTCCAGAAACCTTGGTAATATATGAATTTGTCACCAATTATTTTTTCTCACTATCTATAGCAATTAAAAATTTTAATTTTTAAAAACATATGCAGATAAACTTCTTTGCTGAGTTCCTTGCAACATCTGGGCTTGAAACGAAATCAAATGCATTGAAGGAAAAATATCGGACTACCAGGATGAAGATGCCATGGAGAGATACAAAGAACAAGTATGATTGTGGCGTCTATGTCATGAGGCACATGGAGACGTACAGAGGCGGTGGTGTGAAAACCTGGAGCACTGGTCTGAAGAAAGGAAATGACAAACAGATGAAATTTTTTAGAGCAAAATACTGAGCTGCAATCATAACTGCAGACAGTAACATGCTGAAGAATGAACATGTGAAAGCTGCAAATCTATTCTACAGACAATCATCTACCCAGGGGGAAATTGTAGTAGACCCCACAAAAATGAAAACAATGAACTGACTTGTTGCAAAAGTGGATACAATATTTGTGTTTTTGATAGTATATAGTATAAGTGGATGAATATTTTGTGTTTTTGATAGTATATAGTATAAGTGGATGAATATTTTGTGTTTTGATAGTATATAGTATAAGTGGATGAACATTTTCTTTTGTAGCACTAGTTGCAAATCATTTCAAATTCTGAGTTTCAGTTATTTTAGCACTTACAAATCCTTTTTTAGCACTTGCCATTCCTTTTTTAGCGCTAGTATTTGATTTTAGATTTGAAATTCTACTTTAGCACTAATGGTTCATACTTTAGCACTTACGTTTCCTTGTTTAGCACTGCAAGTTTCCTTGTATTAATGTATATCTCACATTTCTCCGGACATATATATTCAAAAGTTGAAATGATGGATCTAAACTATTTGTGGGAAAAAAATACCAACAATAATAAAAAAATAAAAAGAAGTTTGAATGGTTTTAGATCTAAACTCTATGAAATATATGGCACAATGACTTGTAAGGAAAACAAAGGAAAATATTGTGGTACAACCTAATATTTTGGAACCTAAAATTTAAAAAGCATTAAATGTTTTAGCACTTACAAATCATTTTTTAGCACTTGACATTAAATTTTTAGCACTAGTATTTGAATCCTAGATTTCAAATTCTACTTTAGTACTGAAAGTTTGAATTTTAGCACTGATGGTTTGTTCTTTAGCACTTACGTTTCCTTGTTTATCATTGATTTTACACACCTGCTAGAAATATTAAAACCTTTATTAGCAATTCAAAAAATGAAACACCATCTATACCTATTTAGCATTACAAGAAAAGAATATTGCTATCATTAATAAAAAAATCAGTATAAAAAAGTACAAAAATAAAATAAAATGTATCTACTTCTTCCCACAATTCCTAGAATCATGGTTGGCTTTCTTCCCACACTTCTTGCAGGTCCTTAAAGGTTTCTTTGCGCGTTCAGCTCTCGCCTCTTCTTTTGATTTTATACGACTTGCACTGCCTTTTGTCTTCACAAGCTCAGGTGGATGCACTTCAACTTCACTAGGTGCACACAATCCATAAAAATCAGAAAATAATCTACTCTTCTTTGACATAGTATTGTCTTCAATATCACCAGATGAAAACCCCTCCCTTAACTCGCGTAAACTTTGCAACAACAGAGACATCTTTGCAGTGTCACCTTCAGCAACAGAAAGACATGCATAAAACTCAGAAATTAATTGGTTCGTAACAATTTTGTTCTCCTCCAACAAAAAACACCGATCACCCAACAATGCGCCTACTTCGTTAATGAGTGAAGACTTCATCCAACGAGACACAACGTATTTAGGAGGTATTGACTCCAATTTCAAATCTTTGAATAGAGTGAATATGTGGCAGCAGAGGATCCCATCCCTTACAAATTTCAAACAGCTGCATGTAGTGGAATCCTCAACCTTGTTGTGAACAACCTTATTTATAGCACCAAAACCATCATTTACTTCTAGCATCGCAATTGAATCGTTTTCTGAAATATTACAAACACGACAGACATAACATGCATCTTCAATCTCCTTCTGAACCTCGTAGAACTTATTCATTGCATAAATAGTGGCAGCATGTTTCTCAAATGTGAATGGGGTCTTCAACTGAGGAATTGATGACTCATCAACGTTGTCCAAGTAGGCATGTGCATGTCTCTGAGTATCAAGTGCGCTATCAAAGTTCATCAGAAACTCAACAAGGTTTGACTTTGATCTAAGAAACCTCGAATAAAAACTGTTCACACTCTCTGAAATTGAGGTAGTCCTGCACAACCCACTCATCGGTAAATCCCTAAAATATGCAGGCACCCAATCTTCACGAATATCATACAATGACTTGAACCAACTATCGTCTGCCAATCCAAATTCAACCATAATTTCCTTCCATATCAACTCAAAATCTGTGATGTTTATACAATTAGACCACACAATACTATTTAACCTCTTTCTGAATGTCTCGCTCTTTCTGATATGCGCAGGTAACTTATCTGGAACTTTAAACATAATATGCCACATACACAATCGATGTCTGGTATTGAGAAGTACCTGTCTTACAGCAACCTTCAATCCAAGATCCTGATAAGTGATTATTAGGCTAGGAGAACCACCCATACAGTCCTTGAATTTCTGAAGAACCCATGAATAAGATTCAGCATCCTCACCCGACATTAAAGCAGCACCAAAGGTTACAAGCTTCCCGTGATTGTCCTTCCCGGTGAAGGGTGCAAAAATCATTGAATATCTGCAACAATATAAAAATTCACAAACTTGTGTTATTATCATGTCTTTATCATTGTATATAAAAGATTACAAATGATAACACTATCACCTAACAAATATTCAAACATTAGGTAATAGTGCTAAAAAAGAAAATGTAAGTGCTAAAATATAAACTACAGATGCTAAAATAGGAAGTGCAGGTGCTAAATAGAAAAATACCAGTGCTAAAAAAGAAAATGTCCATATGCTAATGAAACAGAAAAATTCATTAGGTAATAGTGCTAAAAAAGAAAATGCAAGTGCTAAAATATAAACTACATGTTCTAAAATAGGAAGTGCAAGTGCTAAATAGAAATATACCAGTGCTAAACCACCAGAATGCTAAAACTAATAGAACAACAAGTCTAAACAATATAGTACACTAACCTGTTAGTCCTATATGTTGCATCAAATGACACAACATCTCCGAATAGAGAAAAGTTCCTTCTTGATATAGGATCAGCCCAAAACACATACCTCAACTGATCATCCTTGTTCACTTCATAATCAAATGTGAAAGCAGAGCAGAGTTCATGCCTTTTGGACATTTTATCCAACAT
This sequence comes from Perilla frutescens, assembly GCA_026008535.1. Taxonomy (NCBI): domain Eukaryota; kingdom Viridiplantae; phylum Streptophyta; class Magnoliopsida; order Lamiales; family Lamiaceae; genus Perilla; species Perilla frutescens. The sequence continues at coordinate 45,010,659 of BRKX01000001.1, forward strand.
CATTTGCGCATCTACACCCACAACATATGCCTTGAGATCTCGACTGAAGTTTTTGAAATCAACTGCTGTACAACCTATATTCGAATATCCACCAACAACTTCTTTAAATAATCTAAATGTTGTCACAGGTCCAATGTTTACCCTTGCACAGTTTAAAATAAACATTTGATGTGAAAGATCTATATTCCTATTCAGATTCATAAACTCTCTATGTGTATCCGTAATAAGAGAATGCGTATGTCTTTCTTCAAATAATCCAACACTGTAGCCATCACAACCAATATACTTCAAACCAATCCTAGCCATACAACAATTCCTCTTCGACACACGACGTCTCTTTTTCTTTGAAGATTCACCAAAATCAACAGATGTGTTCTTAACTCCCTCACAGCTACACAGAACATACTTCCAAATTATAGTACCATCTTTAGACCTCTTTGTAGTAGACAGACGAGTATCAAATCCACACGATGAGGCATACACCTTGTAAAATGTTATACCGTCATCTAAAGTAGGGAAATTCTTGCCCAATGCAGGCTTCAAAGATGGTTCACATTCAAGTGTGTAAAATTCAGAAAAGACGGGTGAAATCTCCAAATTGGAAGAAGCACAATCTGCACATTTATAACATATTCTAAGATCATGATATAAAAATTCACAATGCTGCTAAAGTAGCTTATAGCAGTGCTAAAATAGTTCACAGTAGTGCTAAAATAGATAACAACAATGCTAAAATATTTCACAGTAGTGCTAAAGTACGTGTTAAGTCAAGGATATAATTTAAACTGATTATTTGGATTAATTCTCATTTATCCACATGGGAAACAAAATGATTTCTTTAGCATAATATGTATATTCCTCTATGCATGATTAAAACTGTAAGACAAAAATATAAAATGAACATAAATGACAATTATATTTACAGATTGTTCTCATAACAACATACAAATAATATAATTTTAATAAACCGTATGACTTGACTTCATATAGTAACAGCCTGACCAAAATTTACTTTATGCATGGCTAATAATTCATATTGTCATGCTAATAAATCTACAGGTATACAGAAAATCAAAACACAAAATATACAGCCTTAAAAACACAATAGTGCTAAACTAGGTTACAAAAGTGCTAAACTAGTTCACATCAGTGCTAAAGTACAAGACAGAAATAAAAAAATGAACACATGACAATTATATTTACATATTATTCTCATAACATCATACAAATAATAAGATGTTAATAAACAATATGACTTCATTCGTATAGCAAATGTCTGACCAAAATTTACTTTTTGCATGGCTAATAATTCATATTGTGATGCTAATAAATATACAGATATACAGAAAATGAAAACACACAATATGCAGCATTAAAAATACATGCTCATCGTCAAGATTTCAAAATAACAGCTTAGTAAGGTTCATCAACCTAAAATCAGTGCTAATATAGTTCACATTAGTGCTAAAATACGTTACAACAATGCTAAAGTAGTTCACAGTAGTGCTAAACAACATGTTAAGAAAATATTATTTATAATACTCATTTGTTATTCCAAATTCTGCATTCATCGTACAAATACTCTATTAATAAGATACTCTTATGATACTCAATCGTTTATACAATGATAAAAACTAAATACACAATGCTAATAATTCATATTGTTCATATTTGTGATGCTAATAACTCTACATATATATAGAGAACCAAAACACACAATACAAAGCCCTAAAAACACATGTTGATCGTCAAAAAATCAAAATAAACTTTGTAAACCTTGTCAAACAAACGTATAAAAAAATCGCAGCAAAATTACAGAAATTTCTTTTTACCCGGCATCTTCGTCAAATAACGGTGAATAACACAAACTCTAGCAAAAAAACGCGTGAACACCGATTCAGGTGAATAAAATTCGAAGAGAATCGACTGAAATTTAGATTATATAAGCATAAAGAAATTTGATATATACAAGGAAAGAGATTTGAATCGAAAAGGAATTGCAGAACGAAATACATTCTTTCCAAATATAACAGAATTAATAAATTATAAAAATGCCATTGGTTCATTAAAAAATCGCTGATATTACAATAATGCCACCGCGATTTTTTTAAATTTGGGACAGATCTTGGCCGTCCAAATCAGAGCAATTTGTGGCTGAGATCGGTTCTCAGTTCTCACATGAATGTCTAGTTCTCACATAATCCTATCTCTCTCTCTCTCTCTCTCTCTATATATATATATATATATTATATTTCACATATTCATTCAAATTTTAAGATTTAAGTGGATTCGTGTCTTGGCAACGCAGACAATATTTACATTGTTCCCTATGGGACTGGAAGCAACATTTCTAGTAATATTTACACTAATTAAAAGTACATTACTCAGTACGCACTTAAATACAAGAGTAACAATGGATGTTCCCAATCAATGATAATGTAAAATATTTGTTGGTAAATCAAGATAATTGATTAAAAATATATTTATATACATCAGGATTGATCGATATATCGTCCCTTTTTAAATATCGGTCTTGATTAATTATGATCACCCACCTTGCATTATATAGGAGAATATTCATGAATAACTATAAATAAATAATAAAAATATATATGTACGTGTGAACTTAGTGTGGTTGCACTGTGCATGACCAAATCTAATTTACTAATGGGGATTAATTACTGCCATTTCGATCAAACATTAAAATCATGTATATTTTCTCTTCTTGCTAGTGAGCTGGAGAAGACCTGGCTTCTCAACCTTTTTGAGCGGCTAAATCTCATAATTACTTTCCATCTTTTTTTTTCTCTAATTTTCCTTTTTCCCCATCCCTTCTCTCTTTAATTAAGAACAAGAAAAAAAAATACTAAATATATATTTCATGATTTTACAAGGAATTTCTCCAAAAACTTCAAACGACGACTTTCTCTTTTTTAATCATATTTACACAAAAAAATATATACCAAATATAGATTTTTTCATGATATTTTATTTAAAATCTCGCATGGGCATGTTTGGACGAAACAATATGGATAAAAAATACAAAACATTTATTTTTCATGTATGTACAAATTCTAAATGAAATTAAATTTTAGAAAATAATTAGAAACCCTAATTGGGATGCAATAAACTTATATAAGCCAAGTAGCAGACTGACATTTTTCAGGCTACGAGTTATAATTTTTAGTGTTATGACTTATGAGTGATAGATTTTTTTGTCGCAGGCGGACCATTGGACGGTCTGACACTATGAATGAAGCTCGACAGGAGACTTTGTGATTAAGTAATATACCCACAATGATATGATTAAAAAAATGATTGCATCTATAATACATATATACATAATACATACATATGTCGAATATGAGATATATTCATTTTATACGAAGAAAAGTCTAATGGATCCGCTCCACAAATTTCAGCTTTCACACATGCAAGGTGGCTGTGCAAAACAAGTTAAATGGTGAAGAACTTTTTAGGAATGAAATATTCTATTATGGCAATTTCAATTTTCTTGCTTTCCTTGTGTATTGGTTTCTTTTTTCTTTTTTTGGCAAAGTAGCAGGATCAATAAATGCATGTGAAACTCCATTAGATTTAGAAGAAGTGGAGATATGTTTTTTTAGTACAAATGCTTTAGAAGATGTAGTAAAAGAGAACATGCCATTTACTACAAATGGAAATCTCCATGTGTTTCTTTTTTGGGAAAAGGCAAACAAACATGTCAGAACCGACTCCACTTGCACACCACACATTTCTCCCACTCCATATCACAAACATTACATATAAATTCACAATTTAATTTGTCTATTCTTAATTATTACTATTTTTTAAATATTAATATATGTATATATATATATATATGAAATTGGTTAATTATTAGATATATATATCTAACAATCATAAATGACTACTAGCTATATCTTGCTATTAAAGTAACATAGATAGATATAATATTCTCACAAATCTTGAATTTTTCTTTAGATTATGACATTATTATCAAATGATACATGATCACTTTCGATGTTGAAATAATAAATTAAAGGAAGGTATAATAAAGTAATTCAACTCATTTAATTTAAAATTTAAATCATAGTTCCCCAACTAATAGGTATGGGATCCATTCTGCATTATTAGTGACATAATGTATCAGATAAGATATAAAATTTCTTAAAACAATATTGTTTACAGTTGACTTCCCTTTCTACTTGGTACAAAATTCAGCATGTGCTACAACTACAAGCCATCATGCTATATATATATATATACATATATATCAAAATTTAGAAAGAGAAAGCACACAAATATATATATGTATTTGTGAAAGTCCAGCTTCTGCTTCACATATACACAGCTCATTTTTCTTCACAACATCATATTCTAGCTAGTATTAATTTGAAAAGCTGTTACGATAGGATATTGACAAATTCTCAAAAGGAACCTAGCTAGCTATAACTACAATAAGAATATATAAGAAGAATAATTTATTTTTGCTTTGTACGTGCGTGCAAATTAAAATAAAGAGTGACAGAGTGAAACCAAACTAGGGCAAAATTTGTTGTCTACAAAAAGAAAAAAAGAAAAAAAAAAGACGAGTTTATTGTAGTCAAGATTATTGCACATATCCTGCATTTTGTACGTACGTAGTGATGAATTATAAGCAGTTCAATGTAAAAAATTAATTACTACTTAAGCCAAGATTTCCAGCATCACAAAATCAGATAGCCGGTAATTAATCTCTTGAAAACTTAAAAATATATGGAAAAAAGAAAAGTGAAAAAGAAGAGAAAGACCATGAACAAAAGTAAATCCCTTAACTCGGTCCTCTTGATTTGACCTCTCAAAAATTAATTAAACTGGATTCAAATAATAAAATAAATTAATTAACGGTCACAATAGTTTGGTCCAAATATTATTGAAAATATGTGTGTAATGCGTCTACAATTTTGGCTAGCTAGAAAATCGGGATCGGAGTGGAATATTTTCATAATTTCATATATATGTTATGAAGGAATATACAATTATAATCGGCCTCATTATTGTGGTATCATTCAATTATTTGTAGTAATTATGGGGAGTTGACCTAAGATACCAAAAATTGTTGTCTGGTTTGAGGAGGTAACATTTGCTACTTGGAGTTGTAAAATGCAAAGAAAATCAACACCTTTTCTCTTGCAAAGATCACACAATCTATCAACAATAATTTTGGGTTCTACGTGATTAGACTTGCAAATCCTTGCGAATCTATTACTAATCATTCCTTAGTTTTGAATTGGTGATTTGATAGTGTTAATGCTGTTAATTTACATAATTAATTTATCAATTTTATCTCCTTGTCAACATAGGACATGATTATACTGTCCAAATAGTGCATGCTGTTGACTCAAATATTGATTATTTTTGTTACTTTAAATTATTTTTCGACTAATGGTGAATCTTATCATCACTAATGAATAGTTTTAAATACAGCGCAAAATGAAGGATGGACCCATTAAAGATTTTGGTTGTTCAAAATTATGATAAATTGAAGGGTGGAGGGGGGATGCTTACACACACACACACATATTTGTAAGAGAATGATCAAGATTATATAAATTATTTAGTTTCTAGCTTATAAGAGGATCGATAATGTAAATTGGTTTATAACATAATCATAACTATTTCTTATATAATATTAAAGAGTAAGTTTTTCAAATAGTTATTTTCTACTTGCTTTGCACAGTAGCGCTGCGAGTTTTTCTCGTCACCATTTTTTTTTTCACTAGTTCTATTTATAGTGATAGAGAGAGTTATTACTTCTTTGATTTCTCGCCACCATGATGTTAGAATTTTGGACAATCTTATATTAGAAAGTTAAGCCACATACAATTTTATTTAAAAAAAAATGAAGATTTAAAATCTTGATTCTCATCATGTGCCCAAGTCCTTTATGGTAATAGAATTTGATTTTTGACTCAAAACATAAGTATATGGTGGGAGACCTAGTAATTGATATGATTTTTTATTTATTTTATTTTTTGTGCAAAAGTATAGCAGTTATTGGTATTGCTTGTGAAAAAGAAAGTAGCTTTTTGGAGAATGGCGCATTGCATATTTTTTCAAAGTTGTTCCTCCTATTTTTCTCGCCTATTAATCTTCCAATCAAGTAAAGGAATCTGAATATTTCCAATTTCTATATTCCACTTTATAAAGAAATTATTTATTTCTTTAATCTTAAGATCCTTTTTCATGTGAAATTTGAGCCATTCACCTACTATGATAATATATTTTAATTTATTTCAGCAAGTCATAAGTCATACCCAGAATTCCTTTTTTTTACTAATTTGATGGATAATATTGGATTGATAAGTTATTCAATTATATCTTATGTTTAGTTTGCATTTTATTAAAATGATGGATAATTCAAAATATGTGATAAACAAGCTTTAGATGCTTATACGTGGAATATGTATCCCACTTAAAGATGTGAAATATAATTTATCATTTATTGTATTCATTAAATTACCAATCCACCCAATTTTATATCTTTATGGCTCGTTTGATAGACAGTATAGTGCAAGGTTGAATATATTTGATTGAGATGTCTTTTACCATATAAGATATAAATATTATGTTTATTTTGGTATATTAAAGTATATGTATTAATAATTTATTGTTTAGTTAGATGTATTAAAATTAAATTTCTCTATAAAATTTCAATTATATTCCTAAAAGGTCATTTAATTATTATCCATATATTATGTAAATATTCTATAATAAAATTTTAATTGATATCTATAAAATTATTTTAGTAATAAAATTTTTAATAATTATATATGCTATTACATATCACACCGGACACCTGTAGTGTGTGATATGTAATAACATATAAATTGTTAACACGTGACGGACCCTTGTAAAATCGATCATGGATATTGACTATGCAAGCAAACATAATATTAGAGTGTCTATCACCCTCTTATACAATCTAGTAAACAAACCCTTAAAATATACAAACTCAAAGTGTAAAAGTGATCGGACCGGCCTGACCCAATTGAGCCACTAAGCGAAATCGGGTTTCTCGGGCTAGCCCTCAAGCTTTAAAACAAACAAACAAACCTTCAATCGAGCACTCCAGCCCGAGCTTGTATGGTAATTTGCTTTTTTTGGGCCAGGCCGGGTCAGATGGAAATTGATAGCTCCAAATTCTTAAATATCTTATATTAATTAGTCATATGCGCTTTGTTCAACCTTTCTATATAAAATTTTAACCGGTCCATCTCTTGCTTCATAGTTTATATGATTTGAATTTTCGTATATCCTAAAAATTGGTTTGCTCTATCTAAACTTGATTTTCGTACAAGATTATAAATCATGACTGCAATTTAGGATCTGATGAAACTCTGACAAATATATATACTACCTCTGTTTCGAAATGTTTGTTGTTTTAGGTTTTTTTTTTTTTTAATTTCAAAATGTTTGTTGTTTTATATAATTTGACATCCTCTCTCAATTTTAACCCTCTCAAATCCTACAAGATTTCTTGATTCTAACTTACCTATAATATATGAAGAGAGAAAAATATATGGAGAGAGAAAATATTGTTATTTTTTAGGAAAATATTGGACAAAATTAATTTTTAATTCCAGATAAAAAAAAAATAAAACAACAAACATTTCAAAACGGAGGTAGTATATATATATATATATATATATATATATATATATATATATATATATATATATATATATATATATATATGGGAAGGATCAAATAGGAACCAAATCCCCCCGTGAGAACCTAGGAACCAATCCTAACTTTAGATTTGATTTAGATCTAATGACCATAATTTAGTCAAAATTTTAGTCAAAGTAAGGTGGCAAACTTGTAATATTTGAGAACTTAATGAAGGCGGTGTTATTTTAGTAATTTAGAAATTCGGTTATGTTTTTTCGGATTTTGGGCCCAATTCTCGGAATTAAATAGACAACGCTTTAAAACCGTTGTCTTTTCTGGCATTGTATTAATATGCTAATATGAAAGATTTATATTGTTAACATCAACAGATTTTGTTGCTAACATGAGGTAGACTCGTATTGCTAACTTGACGAGATTATAATATTAAATTGACATGTATTAAATACCACACATATAACATTAACATTGGACCACATTTAAAATAATAATAATGTGTAGCATGTGTAACATCATTCATACATACAACATATTGCTAATATGTTAGAGAATATACACACTACTAATATGTGACTAATAATTTGTTAATATGTTAGTAACATGTTGCTAATATGTGAATAATGATATGCTAGTATGACTTAAATTCTCAAATATTATAAGTTTTCAAAATAATATTAAGCATTGATAAAATTATAATTGTTTATGAACTTAACTATATATAGCTCATACTTTAATTATTTTCTCATGAAAGCAACTTAAAATTCAAAGTCGTGCATAAAAAATTTCATGTTAGCAATATAAACACAAGATATGAGCAATATTGTGATATCATATTAGCAAATGTCTGACAGTTACGAGTTGAATATACGTGAAAAAGTTTTTTATATTTTTCATCAATTTTTGCTCGAATAAACATATGCACTATGGATCTTAAATGAAAGCGCATGAAAAAAATCTTTAATTTGATATATTTTTTTGCATAAATTGGATAAAAAAACAAGTAAGTTATGATTATTTAAAGTTTTTAAGAATTTTTTAAAAGATGATGATATCACTTTATAAAAAAAAATCTGGAATTACCCCTTATATTTCGAATTTTACATATTTACAACTATGTCACCGCCTTTTTATCCGCCATGTCATCAAAATCCTTGAATTTGATTGGTTCCTAGGTTCTCACGGGGGGATTGGTTCCTATTTGAACTCACCCATATATATATATATATATATATATATATATATATAGAGGAAGGATCAAATAGGAACCAATTCCCCCTGAAGGAACCTAGGAATCAATCCTAGCCTTAGATTTGATTAGATCTAATGACCATAATTTAGTCAAAGTTTTAGTCAAAGTAAGGTGACAAACTTGTAATATTTGAGAATTTAATGAAAGCGGGGTTATTTTCGTAATTTAGAAATTATGTTATGTTTTTTCGGATTTTGGGCCCAATTCCCGGAATTAAATAGACAACACTTTAAAACCGTTGTCTTTTCTGGCATTGTATTAATATGCTAACATGAAAGATGTATATTGCTAACATCAACAGATTTTGTTGCTATCATGAGATAGACTCATATTGCTAACTTGACGAGATCATAATATTAAATTGACACGTATTCAACACCACACATATAACATTGGACCACATTTAAAATAATATTGTGTAACATGTGTAACATCATTCATACATACAACATATTGCTAATATGTTAGAGAATATACACACTGCTAATATGTGACCATTAATTTGCTAATATGTTAGCAACACATTGCTAATATGTGAATAATAATATGCTAGCATGACTTAAATTCTCAAATATTACAAGTTTTCAAAATAATATTAAGCATTGATAAAGTTATAATTGTTTATGAACTTAACTATATATAACTCATACTTTAACTATTTTCTCATGAAAGTAACTTAAAATTCAAAGTCGTGCATAAAAAATTTCATGTTAACAACATAAACACAAGATATGAGCAATATTGTGATATCATATTAGCAAATATTTGACAGTTACGAGTTGAATATACATGAAAAATAATTTTTTATATTTTTCATCAATTTTTGCTCAAATAAACATATGCATTACAGATCTTAAATGAAAGAGCATGAAAAAAATCTTTAATTTGATATATTTTTTGCGTAAATTGGATAAAAAACGAATAAGTTATGATTATTTAAAGTTTTTAGGAATTTTTTAAAAGATGATGTCATCACTTTATTAAAAAAATCTGGAATTACCCCTTATAATTCGAATTTTACATATTTACAACTATGCCACCGCTTTTTTATCCGCCATATCATCAAAATCCTTGAATTTGATTGGTTCCTAGGTTCCTTCAGGGAGATTGGTTCCTATTTGAACCCAACCCTATATATATATATACACACACACACACACACACACACGTCTTTCTATTTTGAAGAGTGACCGGATATCTTGCTAGCTGCTGCAAAATTTGGCAAAACAATTTTCCTAATTAAAGGAATGCTTCTTATTTACAATTTTCAAAAGGGTAATTCTATTCACAACCACCAATTTTCTCCTCACAAGTCACAACCCCCATGTATAATTAAAATAAAATTATTAATTTTATGGATTATTTAACCATTTAAATTCTTACTCCCTCATTCCCTATATCCCTCTTTGTAAAATATCATTTTCCCATTTGTTCTCTCTTCTTCAGAAATGGTGACCATGAAAATTAAAAAAATCATAAAGTGTTTATGGAACTCCGAATCAAAACTCGCATTTAGTCTCTCAATTCGCCAATAATTTCCTCTACGCCTTCTTATTTGGACATCTAGTATTTTTTTCCTGAAAAAATTATTTATTTAGGTTCTTTCTCCTGGTCTTCTTCAAATTCATTAACTTCTCATTTCTTTTTTCCCCCTCCTGAGAGTTTGATTAATTTTTATTGTACTTTTTATAATCCTTATTGATTTTGAGCAAGCATTTTAAAGTATTAAAAAATCATAAAAAGGACGAATGTTGCTCTCAGTTCTCAATTTCAAATTTGTCATATTTTCTTTAAATTTTCGTGGTTTCTTTATCTCTAATCTTTCATAGATTTTAATTTGCTTTGTCATAAATGTTTTAACAACCATCACAAAATGGATTTAATTATAAAATAGGTTGGGGTTGTATGCATGGGTTGTTGGATTTTTAATTAAGGGGATTTTAAAAGGCAAAATAATCTAATTATTAATATATTTTTTTTAATAAACAATGATGATTGTAAAGAGAAATTTGAGCACTGTGAATAGAATAACCCTTTTCAGCACTTCAATTTAGGCCCAGATAGATGGGCCAACCTAAATGCATGGCTAAGCTAACAATTAGGTCTGGTTTCTGCCAGCACCATATTTTCAAATTCTATTTACAGACCGCAAAATTAAATTAAAATATAATTAGACATTTTGGCCCTCATAGCCCTCAAACTTTACTAATAAAATTGTTTTTTTTCATTGATAGTGAATTATGTTTTACAATTGGAAAGAAGTTCAAATCCCTTGTTGCACTTATTTGTATTTTCATTATAAAATTTATGATTTTAATAATATTTATTATAAAATAAAAATTATTACGGCATAAATTACCACAGTCAGTATTTATTAAAAACATGAATTAAAAATTATAAATTATATAATTCTGACATAATCAATCATAATATGAATTATTAATTGAAAATTAAAAATTAAATACTAATAAATAATTATTAACTCTACTTAACTATTGCAAAATTAAAGTAAAGCACAAAAAAAATAAAACCGAAGACAAAATACAAGGAAAAAGTTTATAATTTAAAAATGTAACCGAGAGAAAAACACCTAGAAGTACAATAAGAAATCTCATTTTCAACAAAAATGTGGAGCTAAAGAAATTAATGATCATTTTACTTAAGTATGTCATAAACTAGTTCTCTATGCGAATATTCAACCAACTTTATCAATTAAATTTGCTTTAATTTATTTTGAAATGGATTATTATCCACATCCTTTACCACTAGAAAACTTCACAAATCTAGTTTCTAACGAAAACCGAAGCTAAAAATATGATTTCCACAATTCCACGTAGAATTATGATTATTTTACTATAACGTGTCATTATACTTACTGGAATTCATCATTATTCAACCAACTTTATGAATTAATCTGTTTTACTTTGCATTGAATAATTACATATCCTATACCACTATAAAAATACACAAATTAATAATTCTACAGAAAGTTATTACTTTGTTACTAAAGCAAATCAATATACACTATTACTATACGGGGAATGGGCTATGATAGCAAAAAAAAAAAAACCTAATAAAATTATATTTGAATTTAAATTGATTTTGAGGGTTGTGAAGAGTACACGGATTTGTTGGGATTTTTTCAAATTAAACCACCGCAAGATCTATTTGGTTGTTCATTAATCCATGTTCATGTAAATCATATTTTATGTAACATGCATGTTTATCACGATCTAATAAAAAAGCATGCATAGCAGATTCGAATATAATAAAGCGGAAGACATAGAAACGAATCTACTTACAAATCGATAGACGGTCTGTAGACAAGATTAAAGATCTAATCTTGTTGTTGATTGAACACAGAATTGGTGCCACCTATCTCTCAAAATCGGCCACCCACTATTCAACTCCAAGATCTTCTGTAGTATTCTCGGATTGTATCTAGATTCAGAGTGAGCTGAAATCTACTAGATAGGTTTGTGAAATCTGTGGATATCTTGAGAGATAAAGAGGGGCTGATTAATTATGCTGCAATTTTCGATCCACCTCTCCTATATTTATATAGGAGGTGATCGAAAATCATCATCCCAACCCTACTGAGTTTGGGCCTCTATCTCAAGTTCAATATCCAGTCCACTTTCAGTCAATTGGGCTACAATAGGGATCTAGAAGAATATTAAATTGGCCCACTAATTTATTTAATATCCAATATCCAATAAACTTAGGATATAATTAAATAAATTAAGTTCTACTTTTATTCCACTAAAGAAGTAAAACTGACCTACCAATTTAATACATATTTATGAATATGCTTTCTCCTTTAGTCCAGCCATTCCCCGTGTTTAAGATATAATGTTCATTAGTTAATTATGTTAGCCTCTCATAGCTATAATTAATTAACATCTAAAACCTTGAGTAGTACCACACAAGCTTTACCATGTAAGGAATAAATTCCACCTGCAGGGTTTCAACATGAACTTGTGTTTCCTCAAGAGAACATCATCAACCTGGTGCACCAAGACATGGTGCTCATGCATACTGCTCAAGACATTATGCATACACTGTCATTACCTAAGATATCGAGTTTATTGATCTACGAAAAGATCTCACTCTTTGATAAATCAAAGTAACAAACAATGCACACATATGCTTGCCAATGTCACATGAGTTCAGAACCCGAACTCTGTGGATCTTTATTCTCTCACTAACTGGGTCAGAGACAGAGAATACTATCCTATCGTGATCCTCCTCAATACACTAACAAATGTACTAGAATAATCAGTTAGTCAAGACAAATTAACTTATAAGATTATTCTACAGTGTACCGATGGTGTGTTCAGGACCATCTAAGCTGTGAGCTCTTTAATACAATACAAGGTTCTAATGATATGATCTTACCGTGTGAGTCCCCATACCATATCATCTACAATGTAAGTATATGAAACATTGCATAGAACAATTATAGCACATAATCTAAATGCAAATAGTGACTGCAATAACTTTCATTTCATATCTTCATATTATCAGAAAAAGTATACAAAGACAAGTCTTCCAGTATACAAAACCAACAATCTCCCACTTATACTTGAAGCATGTCTTTCAAGCATAAAAACTATCTAGATAACTCTCCAATCAAAACTATCAACTCAAACTGCGCCACCAGGTCTGCATCTCACTCCCATTTTCTCCACGTGACCATCAAAAGTCTTAGCCGGCAGGCTCTTCGTGAATGGATCAGTCAGGTTGTCCTCTGATGCAATTTTGAACACCACCACGTCTCTTCTCTTAACGATTTCTCGTATAAGATGGTACTTTCTCTCTATGTGTTTACTTGCATTGTGTGCTCTGGGTTCCTTCGAGTTTGCTATTGCACCAGAATTATCACATTATATCATGATAGTCTTAGGCAAACTAGGAACCACGCCCAAGCCCACTAGGAAACCGCGGAGCCAGACATCCTCTTTTGCAGCTTCAGAGGCAGCTACATATTCGGCTTCCATGGTGGAATCGGCAATGTATTTCTGCTTTATGCTCCTCCATGCGATGGCTCCATCTCCTAATGTAAACACATAGCCCGAGGTAGACTTACTCTGATCTTTGTCGGTTTGAAAATCTGAGTCCGTATAATCCAAAGGTACTCAACTATCTGAGCGGAATACCAACATGTAATCTTGAGTCCTTTTAAGGTACTTGAGGATGTTTTTGACCGCAGTCCAGTGATCTTGTCCAGGGTTAGACTGATATCTGCTTACCATGCCTACAACATAGCATATATCAGGCCTAGTGCATAGCATAACATACATCAAATTTCCCACAGCTTAAACATATGGTACTTTATTCATTTTCTCTATCTCAGACTGTGTTTGGGGACACATTTCCTTGGATAGATGAATTCCATGCCTGTAAGGTATGAAACCTTTCTTGGAATCTTGCATGCTAAACCTAGCTAGTATTGTATCGATATAAGTCACCTGGGACAGACATAACATCCTTTTCTGACGATCTCGAATGATCTTGATGCCAAGGACATGTCTGGCTTCACCCAGATCCTTCATATCGAACTAATTGGACAACCATACTCTAATGTTTGACAACGTCTTCTTACTGTTTCCAATAAGCAAGATGTCATCAACATAAAGTACGAGGAATGCCACTACGTTTCCGTCGCATTTCTTGTACACACAGCTCTCATTCGGACTTTGCACGAATCCATATGACTGGATAACCTCGTCAAACCAGATGTTCCAAGATCTCGATGCCTGCTTAAGTCCATAAATAGATCTCTTAAGCTTACACACCAAGTGCTCTTGGCCTTTAGCAATGAATACCTCTGGTTGCTTCATGTGAATGTTTTTTCTTCAAGACTTCCATTTAGGAAAGCTGTCTTGACATCCATCTTTTAGATCTCATAATCCAAATGAGCGGCAATTGACAAGAGAATATGGATTGACTTAAGCATGGCTACCGATGAAAAGGTTTCCTCATAATCGATCCATTCTTTTTGAGTATACCCTTTCGCCACCAATCTAGCTTTGAAGGTTTCAACCTTCCCGTCAGCTCCTCTCTTGCGCTTATAGATCCACTTACACCCAATGGGTTTAATTCCATCTAGTGGTTCTACGAGCTCCCAAACTTGATTGTGATCCATAGATCCAATCTCAGACTCCATTGTAGTTTTCCAAGAATCTGCATCTTTATCTTGAATGGTCTCATCATAGGTCTTGGGATCCAATTCATTTAGTCTCTCTGGGAAATCTGAAGCCTCTCCTAGGCCAATGAATCTATCAGGTTGGAGTACAACCCTCCCACTGCGACGAGGCAGTTCCTGTACTTCTATGACACGTTGTGCAGTGTTTGGTGGTTCCTCTTCTTGTACAATTGGTGTAGGATTCGATCCTCCCCTTAACTCCTTAAGAATGATTTGACTCCTTAGTTTGTGGTTTATGGCATAGTCTTCCTCTAGGAATCAAGCATTGGTGCTAACAATGATCTTCTGATCCTTAGGACTATAAAACAAACCACCTTTCGTTCCCCTAGGATATCCAACGAACAGCCTTACATCAGTACGAGGCACCAACTTATCAGGTTCCTTGTCCAACACGTGTGCTGGGCTACCCCAAATCTGAATATGGTTCAAACTGGGCTTTTGTCCAGTCCATAGTTCTGTGGGTGTCGCAGGAACTGATTTTGATGTAACCAAGTTAAGAATATAGGCTGCTGTTTCTAGGGAATATCCCCAAAATGAAATGGGCAACTCAGAATAACTCATCATCGATCTAACCATCTCTAACAATGTACAATTTCTTCTTTCCGCCACGCTATTCTGCTGTGGCGTTCCAGACGCAGTCAGCTGGGATGTAATCCCATTCTCTGTCATGTAATCCCTAAATTCGCTTGAGAGGTACTCACCACCATGATCAGAACATAGTGACTTGATACTTCTACCTGTTCGTTTCTCCGTTTCCGCCTTAAACTCTTTGAATTTCTCAAAGCATTCAGACTTGCGACGTAACAGGTAGATATAACCATATCTAGAGTAATCATCAATGAGAGTGATGAAATACTCGAACCCTCCTCGAGCTTGAACTGACATAGGGCCGCATAGGTCAGAGTGAATCAAATCTAATAGCCCTTCGGATCTATTTCCTTTTGACTGGAAATGACGCTTGGTCATTTTACCTTCCAAACAGGATTCACACAAAGGAAACGATTCCAGTACCAAAGAAGACAATGGTCCATCGTTTACAAGCCTTTGTATCCTCTTAAGGTTAATATGACCTAGCCTTAGATGCCAAAGATAGGTTTGATTCAATTCTGAAGGTTCTTTTCTCTTGTTAGGGTTTATGATCGATGTATTCAACAGTTGTCTTTGCGTAGTGTTTTCAACTAGTTTAAGAAATTACAAGTGTCCATCCAATGTGCCAGAATAGATAAAATGTTTACCACTAAAGATAACTACTTTGTTATCAAAAGAAACAAAATATCTATCCATAATCAATTTAGAAACTGAAATCAAGTTTCGCCTAAAATCAGGCACATAAAGACAATCTTTCAAAACCAAAGTTCTATCAATACTGAAAGGTAAAACAACGTCTCCCACTGCAACAGCTGCCACTCTCATAGCATTGCCCATATAGACGGTGATCTCATCCTCACTCAGCTGTCTTTTTACCAGGAACCCCTGTAAAGATATGCAAACATGATCAGTAGCTCCAGTATCTACTATTCATGACTGGGTAGAGCAAGTTGCTAAACATGTTTCTACAACCAGAGTGTGTGTACCTCTCTTCTTCTTCTTCTTGTTAGGACACACCGCTTTCCAGTGACCTGGTTGGCCGCACTTGAAGCACTTAGTCTTCGACTTGAACTCCCCAGGAGGAATCTTTGCCTTTTGCTTCTTCACCTTAAGAGCCTCATCTGCAGCCTTTTTAGGTGCGTTTCTCTTCTTCCTTTTTCCACTAGAAGAAGACGCCCCTTTCTCAGCTATGTGGGCCTGAGAATCGCTCTTTTGGAGCAATTCAGCCACCTGAAGATCTATGAGCAGTTCAGTCAGGTTGACATCCCTTTTAATCATGTTAAAGTTCAGCCTAAACTACTCAAACTTCGAGGACAAGCTATGGAGAACAATGTCTATTTGAGAATCGGCGTCTAGCTCTCCACTCAAGGTCTCGATCTCAGATAAATACCCCATCATCATGAGAACGTGATCCCTAACAGGTGTGGAGTCATCCATTCTCACATCCATTAGCTTCTTCATCGCCAAATGGCGTGCCGAGCGGTTCTGATGACCGAATAGCTGCCTAAGGTTGTACATGATATCATAAGCGGTTTTCATAGGCTCATGTTGATGTTGCAACACATTCGACATAGATGCCAGAATGTAACAGTGCACTATCTCATTAGACCTAACCCACTTATCATATGCAACCTTTTGGGCTTCGTCAGAACCCTCATTTGGCGTCTGAGAACAAACCTCTTCAAGTACAAACTTGTGTCTCTCAACAACAAGAACTAGGTTAAGGTTACGAAGCCAGTCATTGTAGTTTTCACCGATAAGTTTGTTTTCTTTGAGGATTGAGAACAGATTGGAGAGTGTCATTGATATGAAATAACTGAAATTAAAACATGCAGTACAGTCACAAAACTTTTAGGATAAACAGTATATAATCGAAAACCTCACAAAATTATATACTTTTCCACCGATACTTTAAAAACATTTTTTATAAGCCATGATAGTGTGGACGTTTATAAAATTCATTTTTAAATTGGCTAAACCTTTAATTTACCTCCAGTTGAGTTTCCTTGCAACAAACAAATTAATAGCTGGATAATTGACACGCTCATGTAATCGTCTAACTGATTAGCCACGATCGTGTGGACGTTTATCAATAAATTACATCTAAGTGTGCACACCATTATCTTCGCACCAAGATCACTATTTGAATTTAACCGCTCCAGATGGAGGAGTCAGTTAGTTCTAATAGTGTTCTACAGCTATCCATTTAGGAGATTTAATTTCTAGAGAAATCTGTGATATGACATATCCGATATGGAGGAAGACCGATGTCAACGCGCATGCCCATCACTTCTCAATTAAACCAGATTTAATGGAGACCGCATGAGATTTCTACATACTTTGGTATAAATCTCTTCCACTTAGTTATTTATGTTTGAGGTTTCATTTTACCCCATTATCGAACATGCAAACATCACATAAAAAGATAAACAACCATTGCATGCTTCAACATAATAAGCAACAGTAATATTCCAACTATCATGGCTTATATCTCATGTTGATTGATGAGATAAAACAGGAAAGTCAGCTCCGGAACAGGGCTTGGATCGCCGCCCCCTTCACCGCGCCTCGCCGAAAAACCTAGCTCCATTTAGGGTTTCGAGACGTGAATCAGTGAACCTTCCTTTTTGGTGCTGAACTAATTTCCTTCTTTGAGTTGATCTCCGATCTTTATTCAATACAGACTATCTATTCCAAAAGGAAAAATCTAATATTGCTAGAATAAAAATTACAACTCAAAAACTTGATCTAACAGCTTTATATCTATTACATTAAAACAACGTAAAATAAAACATAGACCTAATCCATGGATTTTCTCATGGATTAAAATCACTTAGCCAAACCGGCATACGACCAACATTCATTCAACATAAACATACATCACATAAAATAAAAGAGCCATGATAGTTGGTAAACTTGCAAACAAACACACAGTCTACAAAACCAACAATCATGTATTATATGATCCACATAAAATAACATATGATATCTATGCATGGACATAAATAATATTTGAATTTTTCAATTAATTAAATTAATTAATTCGATATTATCCACAAGATAAAATTGGAAATTAAAATAATTATCCACAAATTTTAAACTTGTTATTTTCGAAAATATCTCTTAAATAAATATGGAAATTATTTAAAATTATCCACCAAATTTATTTAATATTTTCAAACCACCCTAATTAAATAATAATTGGATATCTTGATATAAATAAAAAATCTAATCCAAATATTATCCATAAGAATAAAAAATCTTTAAGGATAAAGTTTTTCATCCACTTCAAAATCTTCCAAAACCTATCCAAATTTAAATTCTTATCACAATTGAATTTTGATAATTATTCATGTATATCCAAAATCACCTTATCCAATTTTTAATCACATAGATTTCAAAAATCACTAGAATAATAAATCTGGAAAATTTGATCCACTTCTAATTCTTCCAAATTTAAAATTCTATTTTCAAATCTATCTAGATTAAAATTAGGTAAATTAAGATATACATCAAATAATATCAAATCTTAATCCAATACTCAAAATTTTCGAACCACCTTAATAATTAAATCTGGAAATTTGATTTTTATCAAAATTCTCCAATTTAATATATTAAAATTGAAAATTACCACCATTTATCACATTTAGAAATTTTGACATTAATCAAAAATCTATTCCAAATAAATAGTGTAGGTTTCGAAAATTACAAGAACAATAAATCTGGAAATTTTGATCCACTTCAAAAATTACCAAATTTAAAATTCTAATTTCAAACCTATCTTGATTAGAATTTTGTAACTTTTGATATATATCAAAAATCACCAAATCCTATTCTAATCACACAAATTTTTGACCCCTACTAGGAATTAAATCTGAAAATTTTGATGTTGATCAAAAATCCATCCAATTTTAATTCCATAGGGCTGAAAATTCATAGCACAAATTAGGGAATTTTTAAACGACAATTTTCAAAAAATTGTACTCCAAATTTTCGACCATCATGAAGAACAAATCATGAAATTTGAAGAAAATCAAATATCATCCCAAATTCAATTCCATGACCATCGAAAATTCCAAGAACCTCAAAACTAAAATTTTCGAATTGCATCAAAAATTTATCCAAGGTTTGAACACCATAAAATCAAAATACATAGCCAATTAAATCTGAAAATTTAAACATCATAAATCCATCATCAAATTTAATCATGTGGTTCGAATTTATGTAAGGATTAATCCTAGAACAGTGTCAAAACCTGGCTCGGATACCACTGTTGGGGTTTTTTCGAATTAAACCACCGCAGGATCTATTTAGTTGTTCATTAATCCATGTTCATGCAAATCATATTTTATGTAACATGCATGTTTATCACGGTCTAATCAAAAAGCATGCATAGCAGATTCGAATCTAATAAAGCGGAAGACATAGAAACGAATCTACTTACAAATCGATAGACGGTCTGTGGACAAGATTAAAGATCTAATCTTGCTGTTGAATGAACACAGAATTGGCGCCACCTATCTCTCAAAATTGGCCACCCACTATTCAACTCCAAGATCTTCTGTAGTATTCCCCGACTGTATCTCGATTCAGAGTGGGCTGAAATCTACTAGATAGGTTTGTGAAATTTGTGGATATCTTGAGAGACAAAGAGGGGCTGATTAATTATGCTGCAATTTTCGATCTGTTAAAACCTGGCTCTGATACCACTGTTGGGGTTTTTTCGAATTAAACCACCGCATGATCTATTTAGTTGTTCATTAATCCATGTTCATGCAAATCATATTTTATGTAACATGCATGTTTATCACGGTCTAATCAAAAAGCATGCATAGCAGATTCGAATCTAATAAAGTGAGAGAAATAGAAATGAATCTACTTACAAATCGATAGACGGTCTGTGGACAAGATTAACGATCTAATCTTGTTGTTGAATGAACACAGAATTGGCGCCACCTATCTCTCAAAATCGGCCACCCACTATTCAACTCCAAGATCTTCTGTAGTATTCCCCGACTGTATCTCGATTCAGAGTGGGCTGAAATCTACTAGATAGGTTTGTGAAATCTGTGGATATCTTGAGAGACAAAGAGGGGCTGATTAATTATGCTGCAATTTTCGATCCACCTCTCCGATATTTATATAAGATGTGATCAAAAATCATCATCCCAACCCTACTGGGTTTGGGCCTCTATCTCATGTTCAATATCCAGTCCACCTTCAGTCAATTGGGTTACAATAGGGATCTAGAAGAATATTAAATTGTCCCACTAATTTATTTAATATCCAATATCCAATAAACTTAGGATATAATTAAATAAATTAAGTTATACTTTTATTCCACTAAAGAAGTAAAACTGACCTACCAATTTAATACATATTTACGAATATGGTTTCTCCTTTGATCCAGCCATTCCCCGTGTTTAAGATATAATGTTCATAAATTAATTATGTCAGCCTCTGACAGCTATAATTAATTAACATCTAAAACCTTAAGTAGTACCACACAAGCTTTACCATGTAAGGAATAAATTCCACCTGCAGGGTTTCAACATGAACTTGTGTTTCCTTAAGAGAACATCATCAACCAGGCGCACCAGGACACGGTGCTCATGCATACTGCTCAAGACATTATGCATACACTGTCATTACCCAAGATATCGAGTTTATTGATCTACGAAAAGATCTCACTCTTTGATAAATCAAAGTAACAAACAACACGCACATATGCTTGCCAATATCACATGAGTTCAGAACCCGAACTCTGTTGATCTTTATTCTCTCACTAACTGGGTCAGAGACAGAGAATTGTATCCTATCGTGATCCTCCTCAATACACTAACAAGTGTACTATAATAATCAGTTAGTCAAGACAAACTAACTTATCAGATTATTCTACGGTGTACCGATGGTGTGTTCAGGACCATCTAAGCCGTGAGCTCTTTAATACAATACAAAGTTTTAATGATATGATCTTACCGTGTGAGTCCCACACCATATAATCTATAATGTAAGTATATGGAACATTGCATAGAATAATTATAGAACATAATCTAAATGCAAACAGTGACTGCGATAACTTTCATTTCTTATCAGGATATCATCAGAAAAAGTATACAAAGACAAGTCTTCCAGTATACAAAACCAACAGGGTTGTGAAGATTTAATTACCCATCTTAAAAGTTTAATTGGATGAAATAAATTCTAATGGCATAAACCCCTATAATTAGGGGTGAAGAACAATACCATCATACTGAAAAATCAGCTCGTAGCGTACCGAAAAAAAATACCAAGAATGCTTAAATTTACGGTATACCATTTTTTCATTAAGGTATGATACCTTATCAGAATTTTATGGTACGGTAACAGTATGAATTATAAAAAAAGGTATACCATCATACAAGTATGTATTGAATTTTAATAGTAATTTATTTTTATTTTTCACATCAATTATACAATATAATGATATAATATTAAGTTATCATAAAAAGTTTAGCAAAAAATTGATATTTAATCTAATTTAAAATCTAAAGTATATCTATAGAATAATTTGAAATTAAATGTAAAAAATAATAATATTATATTCCTTTTCAATCAATACAACTTAAAGTTAAGATAAATAATCGAGAAAAATTAAAATGAAATGAATCTCTTGGTCTTGTTCTTCGTATTCTTTTCTTCAACTCTCTAACTTTGTGGAATAATTTGTGGGTGTGAATTCTTGCCCTAATTTTCATCCATCTCATGGCTTTTATAGTTAGGAAAACAAAATCTCAACTTGGAAGGATAAAAAACCCAAAAATAGAGTAAAATCGAAGAGCCCAGACGATTTGGGAGAGCGCTCGCGACCACGTCACCTGCGAGTCTGATCGCGAGTCCACATGGAAGATTTCTCACGACCAACTCATCATTCGAGAGTGGGGTCGTGACTCAACGGACCTTGTCTCAGTAGCGACTAGCGAGCATGCAGAAAATCAGCCAGGGGGCAATTTGCTAATGAATTCGCGACCCTCCGTGAATCCGGTCACATGTCTGACAACCTTCTACTATTTTATTTTGTTCTCACTCGTTTCTCATCCGATTGATCTGATTTTTTTTGGCAACGCGTTCCTTACTTGATTTCCTATATTTCTAGGCTCTTCCCAAGATCATTTGAAGCTCACACAAAAAATAACATTAAATCTCTTCACAATAAGCGAACACGTGGTATTACACAAAATATATATAGAAAACTATGCAAAAGTTATCACTCATGCAAGCAATGTTCATCAGATGTCATTCAAATGAATCTCAAAATAGATACAAAATATGAGATTACCACTTTTCCGAGAAGCCAAACGGGGTCTTAGTATGCGAGACTATACGTGGAATTAATTAAACAATTTTAATCCATATGTTAACCTTTAATAGTGTTTGGAGCCATCGTCGCTTGTGGTATAGCGTGTCAGCTCCTTTAATAGTTGAACAAATAGGTCAACCTTCTTGATTACCTACCCCATGCCTTAGCTCCCGCGAATTCGTTAAAGGACAACATCCGTCTTCTTGTAGCCTACGGTAATATGAATAATAAACTACATTACCATCAACCCAATTAATATTTAATCATTTTTTTAATAATATAGTTGCCACAATGACACAATTTGTTTCAGACCAATACCATTATTTTTATTAGATTAAACTGAAAATAAATCTCCAGCCTTTTGCTTTTTTTTTTTAAAAAAACTTTAATGAAATTAAGCGAAAGATGTTGCAACAATTTTCACAATCAAGACTTAGGTTGAAACAATAAATCCATCCATATGTGAACTGAACAACTATCAGAAGCTACATCTTTTATAAAAATATTTACTCAAAATAATGTTGATTAATATAAAGATAATTTTTTTATTGGTTCCTTGATAATATATTAACACCCAATGTGTAAAATGAGAGACATCTCAAACTTAAAAACCTACTCCTCCTCCATTCCCCCAACTAAAATTACAAGAGCTAATTTAATCTTATTTTATATTAAGTACTAGTATATTCGTAAATGTGGCCTGTGAGGAAAAAATGCATAATTCTAATACATTAAGACAGTCTTCATATAGTACGTACATACATACTTACATACATACATGCATATACATACATACATATTGCACAAAATACGTGTATAAATAAATATTATTAATATTCTTTTAATAAATATTTTGTAATTGATAAACTATTATATATACCCTCACATTACATATAATAATTATCATTATAAAATACCGAGTTGAAACATTAAGTATGATTTTTACATACAATAGAACGAAATATAAGTTTCAACAAGGAAAAAATGAAAAAAATAAAATAAACAAAGGATATATGTAGCAACATAAATCAATTTAGAGGGAGAAGTTTTAACAAATTTCATTTTATTAAAATAAATGGTCTAAATTCACCTCAATATAATATTTTCGCGAAATTTTACAGTGCATGCACATAATTTTAAAAATGTGATGATCTATAATAATATCGAAAAAATCGTGAATATACAAGTATGTTACATATACATATAGTCATTTGTTACAAACAAAACCCCCAATTTCCATAACCATATAACATAGACGTTATTCTTGGCCGTGAAGAAGTAGTATTGACTGTAGTTATTCACCTATTTGTGTATTATTATTTCAGTATTAGAACGTTATTGGTAAGAAACTATTAAAGCGTGTTCATTTGCGCTATTAAATGAAGTACATATTATTTTACTTATCTCAATTGTTGAGCTACATATTGTAGACATTTTATAATCACGCGTAATGGACATTGTCCACGCAAAATATCAATCGAAGTACACCATATATGATAATTAGTGTTGTTGTATTTGATATCCGCATCCCTTACGTAAGTCGTTTTCACTTTATTGAAAATTACAATGTATGCAAAAACGTCGTGTAGAGAGAGAGAGAGAGAGAGAGAGAGAGAGAGAGAGAGAGAGAGAGATGTGGAGATAGTGTGACATGGACGACTTGACCATGATACCATTGAGGCATTCGCTTTGGGGCCAAGTGCACGATAGAGGCTCAGGATTTACCTGTATCTCATGTTGCATATATATATATATATCATGTTTAATGTAGAGTATATGAAATTAGGTAGTGGTTCAATGGCTATAGGCGTCTATCACCAAAAGCTTACGGGATAGAATCTCTCGTGCATCAAACCATGTTTCCATTTCTTTTCATTTTCTTTTTTATAATATTTAGGGTAACTTTTTTTTATTTTTTCTGGAAAACATTTTTCAATTACAGTAATCATAGTTTATTCAACTCAAATATGTGTATTAGAGTTAAAATTATAACATCTTATATAAGTACAACTATATCAAAGTATGATTATGTATACAACTCTTTTTTTATATCAATTTTGTTAAGGAAATTTTTATTCATTAAATACCTTTGCATAATAGAAAATAATTAACATATTAAATATGTCAACTGGATTCATTAATTTTTTTGCCAAATTAATAGTTTTAAAATAGTAATTATCAAAGAAATAGTATAATTATTGACTATATAATTTAAAATAATAATAATCCAATTTTTTCATATAAATTCAAAATACAAATACGTTTCAAATTATTTCATTTTGGATAATGAGAACCCTAAATAAATTTGTCAAAACCATTAAATTGTGTCAGTTTTGATAATAATTAACCTAAATATAAATAATACAGTTCAATGCTGGATAATATGCTTCAAAATATGGATACATAACATTAACTCTCGTGAGAGGAATTATAATTCATAATAATACTACTAACCGAGCAATTTCATAGTTCAATATCCCTTACATCTACAAAATACTTAAAACATATATACCTTGCAATGCGAACGACAAAATATAAGTGTAAATCCACATTCATGCATTTTGTCCACAATTTGGCACTTGAACTTACTTGATATCGGGTTCCACTTACAAAAAACATAATCATTCATAAACTAAAGCATAATTAGTCCACATCTGCTTGCTTTCGCAAGAATGGCTTTTCCCTCTTCATCACCAAGAACCACCGCTTTTATAGCAGAGTTGGGTTTTACCTTAAATAAGAGAATGTTGCCAACAACAATGTCGTTATCTCTTGTAGACTGTACCCATTCATTTTTTTTTCAATATAGTATCTCAACGTCAAATTATTGTCTGTGTTGGTAATTTGGACTTCCCACTCGTATCCAAAGATCTTCTAAACCCACACTTGTCTAGCCGACTGTAAACCATTCTCTTCAACTAATCATCTGGAAAAGTCCCGTGTCATGTATGAAAATCTCAATTTCTTAAATAATTTAAGGTGACTATAGAAGGATATTTTAGTGACAACAATTGTATGTCTCTAAAAATACATAGATTGAGTGATGATTATTAAATATCACAAAATAATAGATTTTTAGTGACAAAAAATTTATGTCACTAAAGAGTTGAATTACCGTGACGAATATTATAAGTGATTATAAACATTAAATATAGTGACAATAATTTTTTATGACTAAAACATTGATTTTTACTGACAAAATTAAAACATATGTCATTATAGTTTAAATTTTAATGATGACTATTTTACTTTCTCACTATAACTTATAGCGTCAGTAACTATAACCACAAACAATAAAATTATCACTAGGTAGTTTTAGTGACAATTTTTGTATATATAGTGACAATAATTGTTGTCACTAGAAGTAGGGATGTCAAACGGGCCAACCATATCGGGTTTTCGGGCTATTCGGTTTGGATCATTTCAGGCTGAATTTTTTCAGTCTTAAAATTTTTGGTCCTAACCCTAATACTTCAACTTTCAAGCTAGTCCGTCAGGCCAATATGTTTACGACAAAAGTTAAATGCTTTTTAATATAAAGCTCAGGTATTTCAACTATCGAATACATATGAAGTATTCTCAAGATATGACAACATAATAATCCACATGCTTCAAGTCATTTACATGAGCAGAGTATGAATTTATCCACTTCATTAAAATTCATGTTATGAATTGTAATCCCACCATCATGCTTGACATTATAGAATCAAAATCTTTCATCAGAGTGGATGAGTTCACAGTTTAAGGATATACACTTCAAAAATCCAGCTTTAAAATAAGTAAATAGAGTCAATGTATATACCTCTGAAGCATGCTTGAGAAGTCCAGTCAACGACATAAACGATATATGTTGTGCTCTTGAGCATTGGAAGGAATTCATCAAATGCTTCATTTCTCTCCTCTAAGATTGGACTGTTCTCTTGAAAATATCATAAAATTCTGTCAAGCTTGTTAACTTCCTTGCATTGAATCCAATGGCACTGTTTGTGCTTTCACTTCGTTGGGATGATAAAATTCCAGCAGAAAATAAGTCTATCGAATCCAGTGCCCCACTTCTCCCTAAACAAATAGAGCCGTGAAAACCATGAGTCATTTTCCTCCAAATGATATGTTGATATCATATATAGAGATCCAACAATCTTCGAATTCCTCTCTATTTGTGCAACCATACAAGAATTTCAAAAATTCATTAATGAATGACTTGTTCGCTTTCAAATTCCCAAACCGGCTGATTGCATTCTGGTATAAATGCCACAAGCATAACATGTGTCTTGTATCAGGAAAAATCTGTATAGAAAAAAATTAAAATTAAAATGTTTAACTGAAATATAAATCTTAAGTAAAGCATCACTAGATGTGATGTTAAGTATTATTAACTATTATATGAAGTATCATTAACAGAGTAAAACATATACCAGGTAGATGCCATTACACAAAAAATTCATTTAGTGAATTAATATCATAAAATAGCAAATATGCATGTTCTATTGCAGTCCCAATAGCTAGGTCTTGATCGATAAACATTGATATATGACATTTCTCCTCCATTGATTTCTTAAAAACTTCAAAAAGCCATAGAAATGATTCAATCCTCTCATCCGATATGAACGCACATCCAAACATCACATTTTTCCAATGATTATTGATTCCTACAAATGGCGCACAAATGAGGTTATATTTGTTTGCACGGTATGTTGTGTCAAAGACAACATCACCATATATTATATAATCCTCTTTCATCATGGCATCCCTCCAAAAAATATTTGACAATCACCCTTCATTATCTAACTTGACTCTAAAGAAGAAATCTTTATTTTCACCCTGTGAGTGCAATTCATCAATGAGGGTTTGTGCGTCCCCTCTTCAATAATACTCATTTTCAACCGGTTGATATAGTTTAAATGATCCTTCAACGTGTTACCAGCACAATTCTCCCATCCTGCATCATGTGCCATGTACCGGAAAAAATTGATAGCTCTTATCCCTGATGTGATAGCTCTTATCCTGGAAAGAATCGATAGCTCTCCCATCCTTGCTCTTAATCACAACCCCCTTCTCATTGTTTATCGATCTCTGTGAACGGTGCATATGACTTCATTCTCTTCTTGTAAGTGTGATTGTGCATGATATTACATTCAATAACTTCATATAGACCATCGTTATTTATCTCCGCTCTTAAATATGCCTTAAAACTTATGCGTGTGACATACACTTTTCTTGAGCTAGAAGTGTTTGGTTTTTTACCTCCCTCACAAGAACACAAAAAATATTTTTCAACCACATTTCCATTATCAGTTGTTGTTGTGGATTTCCTATCACTAAACCCAGTTTCAAGAGCATGGCTGCAATATAAGGCATATATATCATTGATATTTTTCCCTTTCAAATCAAGAAGAGAACATTTTACATCAAATGAATTACCTATAACAATTTCAACTTTGTATCAGTAATCAAATGATCACTATATAACAAGCAAAGTATCAGTAATTTCTATGCAAAGGATCACTATGATGATGAGCATCTACTACAAACATTCACATTGAATTTAATTATTGAGGCATAAAGAAAGAAATGTTACTAACTGTGATGGGATGTATCACTACTTACTAAAATAAAGTGTTAGTGATAAAATGATCACTACATAAGAAATAAAGTATCACTAAACTACACGAAGGATCACTATGGTGATGAGTATCCAGGACAAACTTTCACATTGAATTAACTTATTGAGGCACAAACAAACAAGTGCCAATGACTGTGATGTGATGTATCACTAAATACCAGAGAAAGTATCACTATTATTTATTGAGGTAGAAATAAAATAGTGTCAATAACTGTGAGATGACATATCACTAACTACGGGAAGTATCATTACTATCGAGTGAATCATAATTAGGTAATAAGTGAAACAATATGAATTGGTTGTTGGATTTATTATTTTCAAGAGTATCATTACCATGGAATAAAGAACCATTTATTATAATGTGAATAAAGGACAAAATATGATATTGAATTGAATTATATAACCTGAAATAATAGAGGTGGCACTACCACGTGAAAGATCACTAACTACCAGATGAAGTATCCGTAATTTCTAAAATCAAATGAATAACCTACAACACTTTAAACTTTGATCACTATACAACAAGCAACATATCACTAATTCCTATGCGAATAATTACTATGATGATGAGCACGTATCACTAACAAACATTCATATTGAATTTAATTATTGAAGCAAAAATAGAGAACTGTTAATAACTGTGATGACACGTATCACTAACTACCAGATGAAGTATCACTATAGTCATAAATACATTTTCCAATTGATGGGTTACAACAAATAAAAAATAGAAGTAAAGTAGTACTTACTGTCAATTTCCAACATAACAGATTCATCGTCATTGATAGATGTTGTTTCTACATCTTTACAATTGTATTCATCATCAAGTATAACAATATATCAGAATTACAAAATTTAAATCAGTTCTAAAAGTATTATAACAATAACAGATTAAGAAATCAAAATTTTAATGAATTCCTTTTAGGAACATATTGTTGAACAATTGGAATACATAATTTCATATACCTAATTATTGTCAAACAATTGGAACAAAATTACAAATCTTGTAAACTAAGAATACATACCGTTTGTTGCTAAAGTTTCCTCACCGAAATTGACTGAAATTCCACCGGAGGGAACATTGCTTGGTTTTCCTGATTTATCCATTAAATCGTGCAAAAAATCACGTTGATTGTAGATGAATTTATCTTGATTTGTGTGGAAAGGAGCACCTAGGGTTCAATTGGGGATCACGAGGTTGAATCGTGCGTCATGCTTGGGTGGAAATTACGAGGTTGAATCGCGCGAGCTGGAAGAAAACTTATAATTTCGAGCTGGAAGAAAACTAATAATTTTTTTTCAATATATATGTCCGGGTCGGGTCGGGTCGGGTCGGGTGGAGATCCGTCTAATGTAAGAGACCCGTTAGACGGTCTCACACAAGTGTGCCCTATGATCGTATGCATAAAAATCACTCTAGAAATTTTATATCTACTAATATATGGTAATAAAAAGTTCATGTTGTAGATTTATTATATTACCCTATTGTGCTTAATTTAAATATATTATAGGGATATATTAGTTAAATTCAATTTTGTAAAATAAGGATCATTTTATGTATAGTAGTAGATTCATATAGAAACTAATATATTATATTTGATTTTACATTATAAATGCATATTATATATTATATTACACAATTAACCTTAATTAAAAATTTGTAGTAGATGTTATAAATAATATAATATATGGACATTACTAATTAGATGACTCTTCACATGTTAACCTTTGATATTCTATTGTAATAATTATATATTGTAATCATGGAGTAATATGATGGAGGATGAATGAGAATATATTTCTGACTCTCAATTACTTTTGCATCTTGTTTTTCTTATCTTTATACAATTACAAAATATTGATCGAAGTGTGATGGAATGCATATTTTACAACGCGTTATCGACACGATTACTCTACCAATTAGATTGGAGGTATGCCCTAGAAAAGAATAATGTCTTTCCCATATGGTAACTTCTTGATCAAAAGTATATATGAAATTGATATTTTGTTGAATGAAGAATGTGAATAAATTATTTGTTATGATGATACAATCTCGTAGAAATCATAGCCACTAATTTGAGCTGTTGACTCATTATCTTTGAAAAATAAAAATCGGAATGCTTGTCCAGAAAATTTGTATAAAATCTGAATCAAATTATCAAGGTAAAATATATGAATAAATTATCTTATATGATGATTTGCATGTGTAGTTTGTGAGATCACACTGAAGCTTTTCTTGATCCATCTTGGTATTAATTTCTTTTTAATTAGTTTTGATTTGGAAATATCAATAATCATGAATGGTTTATGTCTAGCCCATGCAATATTTTATTTTTTCCCCTTGATTGATGTTGTAATTTGGCATTACATATATTTTTATCATCTCCCAAATTTCTATGGCTTTTGAAAATGGGTAAGATTGCTGGTATTATATGCTTGCAGTAATATTTCTATTATATAATATGAGAAGTCTTGTCTCTATGTAAATCGAAAAGGTGGTGATCATGTGGAGAAGTGAAAAAGAATTATGACTTTGAAAGATGTTGTGTTGTATCAGTAATTTTCTAAAGGAATAATATTATTCATTGTATAAAAATAAATAAGTACAACTCCTCATGCACTAGAAATATAACATTAGTGCCTTGGTTTTTTTTTCGTGTCATTGTGTTATTTACCTAGCTATAAACTGATTAAATGTATAATGTTTATATATTTGTTAATATGTGTATAACTAAAATCTAGGTTGTTAATCTAATAAGGTTCTTTTTAACTCCCTGCTGATTGCTTGACATCAGGATGTTTAGATAGAAATTAATTGTTGAATTGGAACAGACCATTTACTAAGTTAATTCACAATTAGTGATAGACTTGCATAGTCATAAGTTGTTTTCAATGATTATGATATTAATTAAAATTTACCACGCTCAAATAAGACTGCATAATGAGATATAAATTTATGGTTTCGATTATTATCATATTTTTATTATCTTAACTCATTTTTATCTATATACTTGTGATTCTTAAGCTCACTCTGGATAGTAGCGTTTAGTGTGGCATGGACGACTCTTAAAGTTGATCATCTTCCTTGCTTAAGTTTAGTGAGATATTTCGTCATAGTGTTACCTAGAGAATAATGTATTATATCTTTTGTCATCACCATCTAAGTGACCTTATACTCCAGCAGTAGCATAAGGTTGAACATATATCTTAAATTTTGAACTATCTTTGTTCTGATTATAGAAATAAAGCATAAACAACTTTTAGTCACAATCTTAATATACAATACTAGTTTATTTACACAGTGCCTGAAGCACATGTTTATTTCTTGAAAAATATAATGATTAATATATTTTTGAGTAGGGTCTACATGACTTACAAAGATCTCTCATATGTTGTTGAAGTTAAATTTTATGATAATACTTATAAAGCTCCAAGATTATGAAAAAGAACTAAATTATGTCAATTTGCCAGCAGCAAACAAGACTAAATGTTGATGTCAATGAATACAAGAGCATCATTTGATGATTTTGATGATATAATATGGTATTTTAATTTAATATTTATTAAATATTATATTTATCTCGATTTGAATTGTTGGTCCCGGGCGAGTCGGTATCAGTTTAGAGGGGGGTGAATAAACTGATTCACAAACTTTTACTTTAGATGCGGAAAATAGGGCCCTTTGACTCACTTGAAGAAATTTATCTATGCACCAAATTAATAATCAGTTGAGACAGTTTAAGTGCAGCTTGTGTGATGTTGTGTGCAGTTAGAGATATGCAATGATCAATAAGTACAGCACACAAGAAATTTATAGAGGTTCGAAGTCTCAAACTTCTACGTCCTCTCTTCCTTCCGCAGAAGGGCAACTTCACTATATAACTTGAGTTCCTTTACAAATTACACAATGAAGGACAGTTTACTGAACCTGGTAACTACTCACTACCTCAGCTGGTCGACGGCTTGCACTTGAAGTCCCTAACTGCTCACTAGGAAGGTAGGTGCTATTGTCATCTTTACAAGGTTTTAGATCTCTTTCGATCTTCAAGAGGTTAGTATTGAACAAGGGGGTATCAACTGATGTGCTCCTTTGATTGAGCTGAGTAGTTGATCTTTAAATAACTGGAACTGAGAAGGTCGCCCTGGCTGGATCGTCGTCAGTTGGCTGAGTATGTTGATTATTGAATTCTTCTTCTCAGTTTGACTTTCGCAGTTTCTATTGAACGTTGCACTTGAGCTTGATTGGGAGGGAGAAAGAAAAGCTCTGCTTGCGAAGGTTGGCAAGAGGTTATGTTTGCGAAAGTTTTTTTATAACTCTGATTCACCCGTCTTTTATAGATGAGTGATTTTATGACCGTTGAGCTCCATTGTCCATTTGATCAGTGGCTCTGTTGGCTCATCAATGGCATGTGGTCTTTAAATGATCGCTTGGATCATTTGGTTGAAGTAGCCGTTACTCTGCCAATCGATCTTCATTAAATTCCAGGATCTTTGTAAGGGCATTTATTCCAAGATATGCTGATTTAAGCAATACACTCCAGGAGTCTTCTGGCTTCAGTTCACTTGGCAGTTTGGAATTTCAGTTGGCAGTTTTGGATTTCTCAGCTTAGTTGCAGTATCGTCCCAGCTGGCAGTTCTGAGCTTGTCAGCTGAGTCTGGCTATCGCTCCAGTTGGTAGTTCTAGGCTTATCAACTGAGTCTGCCTGTTGCTCTAGTTGGCAGTTCTGAGCTTATCAGCTGAGATTGGCCATTGCTCCAGTTGGCAGTTCTGGGCTTGTCAGCTGAGTCTGCCTGTTGCTCCAGTTGGCAGTTCTTAGCTTACCAGCTGAGATTGGCCATTGCTTCAGTTGGCAGTTCTGGGCTTGTCAGCTGAGTCTGCCTGTTGCTCCAGTTGGCAGTTTTGAACTTATCAGCTGAGATTGGCCATTGCTCCAGTTGGTAGTTCTAGGCTTGTCAGCTGAGTCTGCCTGTTGCTCCAGTTGGCAGTTCTGAACTTGTCAGCTGAGATTGGCCATTGCTCCAGTTGGCAGTTCTGAGCTTTGTCAGCTGAGATTGGCCGTTGTTCCAGTTGGCTATTGTCAGTCTTTGGCATAAACTGATATTCTATCAGCTTCTTCAATCTTTGGACAACTCCTTTCTCCCTTAGTTCAGCTGACTCAATTGTCAGCTTTCTTTGATCGGTATGATTCCTCAGCCATGTTGAACTTTAGACTGGATGACGTGTCTTTCAACTTGTGGGCCATTTTTCAAATTGGTTGACTTTGACTCTTCTAGAGTTCTTCTTTGATGATGCCCTGGGCTGATCAAGTTCGATCTACAATCTTGAATTTTGGTCAGTTTTTCATAAGTAATTTTGACATCTCATCAAAACCTGATTTAGGGGTTCCTTGATAGTTTTTCCTAACAATTTCCCCCTTTTTGATGATGTCAAAACCTTGTTGATGATGATGGAAAAACTGCAAATGTAGAATATGCATTAAATAGAATCTTTCAGTCATTACACATTCATAGCATATTAAGATAAATTGGCTCATGATTTTTATTCAGTTATTAGAGGATTTGTCATTCAGATATTAGAGCATGTAATATTCGTAGCATATTGAGACAAATTGGCTCATGATTTTTATTCAATTATTAGAGCATTTGTCATTCATGCTTATCATTCAAATATCAGAGCATGTTCAAATATCAGAGCATGTTGGTTTTAAAAGCAATTTGGGCTTATTCATGCTTCTCATTCAAGTCTTAGAGTATGACTGAAGTATTAGAGCATAATGAATTATGTCAGATTATTCAAGCTTGAAGCAAAATCAAGATCAAAATTTATATTATATATTCATTTTAAGGCATAACTTCAATCGATTCAAGAGTAAGTAGTTAAGACTACTAATCTACTTCCTGAATGTTGCTCCGATTGATCTTATTCCTTCTGCTTGATTCTCCTCTTCCTTGAATTCCTTGTAGTGTCCATGCTTCCCCCTGAAGCTGATCTTCCCCCTCATGATGGATTTCTCTTTGAATTTGGTCCCAAAGAGTCATACATCCATCATACTGTCCATCATCATATTGTCCATCTTCCCCCTTTTTGGCATCATCCAAAAGGTGAAGGGGATCACATGATGGTAATGACAAATTTGGCAGAAAAGTGAAGGCGGTTGCCAAATTGTCATCATGAGCTGCAGGAATTGAAGATATTTGCATGGACGGAGAAGGCCATGTATAGACATCTTCAGTTGGCATAAACTGACCTGGATCAGAGATATCTTGATCTCTGAAGCTCATGGGGGGCACGCTGGTGAAGATTTCATCAGTTGAAGGGAGTGGTGGATCACCAACGACGGATGCGCATGAGGAGTTGGTTGGTTCATTGTCAGGGAGAGGGTCATCGGTGGGTATACCAAGCTGGAGTCGCTTGATCATTGAATCCATGATCTCCGAAAGCGTTGGAGGCGAGAAAAGTGGATGATTCATCCAGTTTCGACTCCATGATCCCTCTCTGATCCAGAAGGCTGAGCCACGGGTATGAATGAGGTAAAACATAGTTGACTCATCCAGTTGAAAGCGCCAAATATGATACTGCAAGTACCGCCGTAGTTACACAAAAAGGGAGGAGTTGGTGTCCTCAATGAGACCAAAGCAGCTTCGGAGCTGGTGGTCGAGAACCTCTTCAAAATCAACCTCAATATAGTCGTTTTGGACTAAAGGTGGAGGTTGGGAGCTGGCTGATATTGTGGGCTGATCACTTAGCCTTAAAAGAGATGCACTCTCCAACAGCAGCTCTCTTTCATCAGTGGAGCTGACGGTTGCCTCTCAGGGTGCCTTTCCATGATCTGAGCTGGAAGGCCCTTGTGGGTGTGAGCGCTTTGGGGTAGGATGGCAGTATATTGTGGGGAGCATGTCCTGTCTTCCAAGCAGTTCGCCAGTTGGTATGATCTCATCAAACTGGCTTTGTATGATGTGGCTTATACGGTTCATAAAGCCGACTCTTTCTCAGAATGTGCCAGTTGAAGGATCAAATGTCGTTCGCTCGACGTTGGCTCTCAGTTGCGCCAGGATGTATGAAGCCCAGTCGGCTTGACATCCAAAGTAGAGGGCTACAGTGATATGAGCCTTGATCTCGGAGAGATGAACGATCTCAAAGTTGCCATGGATAATATGGCTGGTGATATCCAGAAGTTGGATGATATCACTTTGCAAGCTCTCCTTTAATCTGTGCGAACTGTCGTTATGGTGCACATGA
This sequence comes from Perilla frutescens, assembly GCA_026008535.1. Lineage (NCBI taxonomy): Eukaryota > Viridiplantae > Streptophyta > Magnoliopsida > Lamiales > Lamiaceae > Perilla > Perilla frutescens. The sequence goes on from BRKX01000001.1 coordinate 45,046,580, forward strand.
GGAAGTTTCCAGATTTTTCATAGCTCATGTTTGGATGGTAGATTTAGGTTCATCATATCTGCACCTATGCCGGGGAGGTGTAGAGTGGAGATCATCGTGTCCTTTGTGACTGTGATCACTTGATTCTTTACGGTGGAGATGATGTTGTCGCCATTGATACTTGCATTGTAGTAGAACTCGGCGACATACTTAGGTATGTTCTTGACCGGCAACTGTGTCAAGAAGGGAAACAATCCAGTCGCTGCCAATGGTCGATAAATCTGTTGAAAGATATCCGGGCCAAGACGTGCATTAAGCATCTCTAGATTTAGAGACTTGTCCTTTCTCATTTTGCGTTCAAGAGCTTTAATGTCCACCATGGAAAATAGAGGCTTCATTTCTGCAAAAGAAAGATGTTCAGTTTTAGAAATGTGAGAGTGTAGATGAGAGAGGGAAGACTTAGTAATAGATCGAGTAAGAGAGAGAGAGAGAGATTTTCAGGTGATCGGAGCCTTCATCTCTTTGCTCATATTTATGCATCTTATGCATGCAAGAATCGAGAGTACTCGATTGCTTTTCTTGGCTGATCAGCCATCCGATTTGATGGTTAATTAGCTGAATTAATGATGTATGTACCTCAACCGTTCATTGGTTAAATTGCTTTATGATCGTGTGGCTGGGATGAAGTCATTTTGAAAATGAGGTAGTTGCCATAAATAGCGAAATGTTTTCTGCAGATCTTTCTATTTATAGCGCAATAAAATATATTTTCTTTGCCTGGTTGAAGTGTTGTTTTTAAGATCCATGTAGAGATATTAATGACAACTTTGTGATATTGAGCGCGATTTTCAAATTGTAACCGTTGACATATAATATAAGATATTTCATGATCTCAACGGTAATAAAATATTTAAGGTAAGCTTTTGAATTTAAAAAGACTTATCCTTAGTCAGTTGGGATACAGTCCAACCGACTGGTGACGTGGAAGTTGCTTGAGCAGTTGAGTTTTTGATACTCAGTTGTTATTACTGAGCTGGCTGCAGTTGAGGCTTGCAACTGAATTGATCGGTCAGTTTGATCAGTTGCTCGGCTTTTCTGTAGACAATTTCCGCTTCTTGAATGGCCTAGCTGGACTGACTGCATAGCTTCCTTTAGATGCAGTTCTGTGCGTTGATGGTCCAGTCATTTCCGTCTTCTTGGCTTGGCGAAGATGAAGCTGGATCTCAACTGACGAGCTCTTCATCTTTTGACTAAGGGAGTGTGAGATTCCCTTTGGTGATGATCGTAACTGATTATTTTTCTTGGTCAACTGCGCACCTTTTGAGCTTGTGGTGAGCAGTGGAGTCACATAGCCTTTGGATAGGAGATTTGGTGACGTGGCAATGTCTTCATCGTCACTATCTCTTGCATCATTATACCTTGTATTCCTTTGAGAAGCTATGACTGCAGTGTGGGATAGATGAGGTTCTATCCTTTGATTACCAGATGAAGTTCGTCATGATGGCTCAGCTGATTGACTTGATAGATTATCAAAGTTCAACTGATGATAAAGTGAGTCAGTTGGGCAGTTGACTGGTTGACCTGCAGTTCCAACTGCTTGAAACATGAATCTGGATTTGAATTCGGCCAGTAAGGCGGTTGGTGGAATTTTGTTGACCATCCGGTGATTCATGATGTGCTGAACTTGCACAATGGTTGGAGGGAATGGATTTGATGATCCTATCCATTTAATGCTCCAAGTTTCTTCTCTTTGCCAGAAGCTCATGCCATGAAAGGCAGTTAGCAAGAAGTGAGACTGGATAGACATAGAATGTCTCCAATTGTACCAATAGAAGTATCGGTGAAGTTGTTTGAACAGCTCTTGATCACGTTGTGCAACAACAGTGAAGTGAGTGAGAAGGAGATTGGTCACTTCTTTTTGTGCACTTTTGACTGCATATTCGCCACTGTAGAAAGTGCGAATATTCTCTTCAGTCAGCTGGAGCGGAGGGCATATGCCTCTGAAGTAGTCTGCTCCATAGTTTGGATGGGGTATTCCTATGAATGGAATAAGCTCATCTGGATCAGAGCAAACCTGGAAATCAACTGGTGATCCGTTCTTTGATTTTGGAGAGTGAACGACATTGGCAGTTGAGTTGCTCGAACTTTGGTTGCTCATCTTAGCCTTTCCTTTTCTCTTCTTCTTCAGGGACTGTAGATGCACAGTTCCTTTCTTGGGGATCCAGTCGGAGATCAGAACCGGTAGTGATTCATCATTTGGGAGCTTCAGCAGGTCTTCAAGCATTTTGCTCATCCTTAGAACAAGTCCTACCTTGGACTCAAACTTGCCGGACTTCTTTGAGTCTGCAGCCTTGATGACTTGATGCTTGAATTGTTGAAAGACGAATTCTACCCAGTTCGCTTGTCTTCCTTCAGCAAGGTGAATCATAACCTTGTATCTCTCTTGAGTGAGTTGACTTAGACTGCCAATTGCTCCGAACATCATTTTGTTCGTTATGTCAAGTAGAACTCCATACTCAGGCTTGAGATCAGTTTTAGCGGTGGTAAAACTGAATTGCTTGTTGCGGGTTGAGGCTTTCCATTTTCTCCAGTGTGTCTCTGCCGATTCCTTTAGATCTTGAACAGATAAGCATTCTTGCGGGAGTTGAAATACTTCAGCAATTGTTTTCTCATTGATGTGTAACATCCTTCCTTGAGCCACTGAAGATATCATTTTCCTATCTGCACATAATTTTGCTTGAAGCAAAAATTCACTCACCAAATATTGTCTAAAGAATTTTGGTGGTGTTTCAAGGTAGTGAAGAACTCCTGTTTTGTGAAGATTTGACAGAAGAATTGGATTCTTTGATTCATCAAGAATCAATTGAAATTTTTGTCTGTCAAGGAATTTATCTCTCATAAGTTAGCTTTTGAAGGATTTTGAAGACCTGGATAATTCGGCCATCTTTGGTTTTGGCTGAAGTTTTGGAGTACTCAAGATCTTTTGAGAGAGAAATAGATTTTTAGATCTTTTTGGAGGAAGAGGCTTTTTGAGAGGCTTGAGAGAGAGAGGCTTTTATGAGTGTGTGGACAGGCTCATAGGTATGATGGTTGAAATGGTACTAGCCTCTGATTTCTTTTGGTCGTTGGCAATTAATAACCTTGACACGTGTCATTGATTTGCAACGGTCAAAAATTTCAAAAATAAATGTAAAATTTGACATTTATTTGAAAATAGAAAGAAATAAACTTTTATAGATATAATCAAAAGATAATTACAACTGATTAACAAGAAGTGTACTTAAGGCTTTTCTAATCATGTTTTAAGTGTGATAAGCCTCTAGTCATTCTTGTGATCAGTTTTTCTTCTTTTGGCTAGCGGCTCGTAGGCTCCTCATCATCATCCTCGGTGCTGCTAGCTAACTCAGTTTCACCGAACTGGAGTCTCTGTTGGGCTTGTAGCTGCTTGATTTCCTCGGTATTCAGTTTAACTTGTTGCTGTAGGGACTCAAACAGTTCCATAAAATGTGGAGGGAGCTGGACCATGGAACTGCTAGATTGAGCCATGAACTGGACCGCTCTTGAGTCCGCTTCCTCCCCTTCTTCAGTTCCAACAAGTTCCTCGCAAGGAACTGTGTGGGAAATCTCGTCTGTCTCTATAGCGATGATCTCATCATAAATTGACTCTGATGAGGTTTCTGGTATAGCAGTTTGGGCGACAGCTTGGAGTGCTCTTTGTATTGGATCAATGTACACAGTTATAGCAAATGTACCTTGATATGTGGATTGTTCAGTCTCTTGAGCTATCTGATTAGCTGACTGGTCATGCTCAGCTGTCTTCGGAGTTGATTCGAGGAAAGGAGTAATTTGTGCTTCAGTTTGCTCCTCGGGTAGTTGAGTCTCTTCAGTTGGTTCTTGTAGCTCTTCATCAACTGGGAGATCTGGCAGAGTGGGGGACTTGAGCATTTCCTCAAATTCTAGATCGCTAACTGTGCGCTCATCAGCAGCTGGCTCTTCAGGTGAGTCATCCAGAAGATTGATGATGACATCATTTGGGTGAGAGGTTTCTTCAAAAGTTAACTGCCTGGCGACAGATGTTATGGCAGTTCCCCTTGCATTTTGAGCTGCAGAAGTTTCAGCCCTTCGAAGACTTCTCTGGACTCCTTGATCGAACAGCTCTTGTCCTTCATTGAGCTGCTCCCGTCTGAATTTCAGCAGTTCATTGAGCATCCAATGTTGTTGAACTTGAGGAGCCTTCCATTGTTGCTGCTCAGCTTGAGTTCGTCGGGGTGGCAGTCTGATGTTGGCCCATATAAGCAAATCATTCATTGCTTTTGCTCAGCAGGACGTGGTTCCTCTGAATGGCAAGCATCTTTCTCAATGTGATGATTGGGTTCTGCTCTGGAGTCTCCTGTCCAGCCCACTCCATACTCTATCTTTCTTCCCTTCTCCAGAAGCTCATCCCATGTAGTGTAGTTAAAAGAAAATGTGCTTCAGAGTTGAAGCAGTGCCTCCAAAGATACCAGTAAGCATACCTTTTTAGAGCTTCATATAGTGTGGGAAGTCCAGTTACATCCTCGATGAAGTTCTCAGCGATAAAATTTTGGACTTGTTCATCAGCCCAGCATTTGATAATTTCAGCTCTTGATAGAGCTCTGATGTTCTCTTCTGTCTCTCCCATCGGCGGGCAGGCAGTTCTGAAGAAGTCTGCTCCAGAATCCTTTGGGGGAACTCCTCTGTATGGAACTATATCATCATCTTCGACTAGCATAATATCAATTATTTTGATGTTACGAGGAGGCAGTTGAGGAGGAGGAGGAGGCCCTGACTTCTTCTTTTTCTTTCCTTTTGTTTGAACTACCGAGGGCTTCTTCTTCGGCTTCCCAGTTCTTTCCTTGAACTGAACTGGCCTTGTAGACATTACTTTATCTGGAGAATCAATCAGTGATCCAAAGCGAACTTGACGCAGAGGCTTCGCTTTGATTGAGCTTCCCAACATCTGGCTTATTGGGATGTTATTATCTGAATCGGAGTCTTCTGGTAGAGTTTCAACTGCAATCTCCTTACCCTTTCTTCTTGATGACTCCTCAGTTTTCTTAAAGGAGGCAGCAGTCGGCAGTCTGCTTTTGAAGGATATTGGTTTTGCAGCTGGCTATCTTTTTCCGATGACCGGTATAAAATCCATTTTATCAACCATCAGTGTGTCGGTTTCCTCATTCATGGAGTCAAAGATGTTCTCCAGTATGATGCTGATTCTGCTTGGATAACACATCTTTTGATGGAACCCAGTTGGTAGCTCATTCGGTTTCCAGTTCTTCTCAACACTGCCAACATACTTCTTTAATTGCTCGAAGAAGTATTGAGCCCAGTTGATGTTGATCCCTCTGATGATCGCTGCACAAATTTTGTACTTGTGCTCCGACATCTCTGAGTGACTCCCAATTGTCCCGGTGATCATCCTAGCAGCAACTGAGGCCAAAATCCTGTATTCTTCCTGTAGACTAGACATGAATGTACTGCTTTTGTACACATCCAAGCATTCCTCCCGCTTTCACTGACGGTAGGCTTTCTCTTGATCCACTTGAACATCTTGTAGTCGTGTTCCAGTGGTTAGCAGTTTAAATAATCTTCCGAGCAGTTCTGGAGTTACGATCAGTTCTACTCCACGAACTTCCATCTCGATTCTGTCATCATATCCTCTTGAGTTTAAATAAAACTCAACCACGGCCTCTGGATATATTTTTGAAGGATATTCTTCTGTGAAGCTCTTCAACCCACTGTCTTTTAACTTTGCGATTAGTGAGTTGCAGAGAGCGGAGTTTGAGCACTTCTCTCTGTAAGCGCCTATATCCAGAAACTTATCTCTGTAGAGGTTTCTTTGGAATCCTTGTGAGGAATCACCAGTTCTTCTAAAGTTGTAGTTTGGTCGAACAACTAGTGCGCGTCTGTCAGCCATGGAGTTTTTGTTTGATATGAATAAACAGGAAGGGGTAAACTGGCTTTGAATGAAGTTAGGAACTGAATGTTTTTACTTTTGAGAGTTCTTCGGAACAGTTTAGAGAATTTGGCAATGGAAAATGCTTGAATTCTTTTACTGTGCTCGAGAATGGTAAAAGTAAAAATGAACATTCAGCCATCCCTTTTATAGAGTATGAGGGGGTTCATCCAACGGTTGTGACTCTTGGTCTCCCTAAATTCAACGGTCGGATTAGATCAATTGACCCGTCGATTGGCTTTTTATTTCTATCCGTTGGGAATTAAGGAGGAGAGAGAAGGACGGTTCAACGGTAATATTTGGATGACACGTGTTTTTACTGTTTCCACTATTTGAGACTTTTGAACTTATCTCTTCTCTTCAACAGTTTCTCCTTGACTTGAAAACTGATTACGTCATCAGTTGAGTTTGGCCGTAACTTATGGTTTTTCCGTTAATCAGTTCCAACTGGGATGTCTTCTCATCAGTTCCCGGCTGATCTTAACTACTCAGTTCTTTAACCAGCTGCTTCTCAGTTCAGCTATTCTCCTTCAGCTGGTCCTCGAGCTGATATCTCCTTTTGAGTTGGCTTCAGTTCCTATGACTTTTTCTTCAGTTTGAACAATTTGTAGCTTGAATGTTCTGCATAACTGAATGGATTATCAGTTTGAGTGACTGAACTGATAATTCAGTTGAACTTGATAGGGTAAATTGATCATTTCCAGTTTGCTCATTTCTCAGCAGCTTCTTGCATATACTTTAATCTAATGGATTATGTGGCGAACTGATCAGTTTTTCGTCTTTTTGACTCAGTTTCTTTCTTCAGCTGGAGTGATTCCTTGGCCTTTTTCTTCCAGTTCATCATCTTCATTCTGTGATGCTAGCTCCAGCAATCCCAACTGTATACATAGCTCTATAAACCTTGCTTCAGGCAACGGTTTGGTGAAGATGTCGGCTATCTGTTTCTCAGTATTGACATATTTGATGCATATGTCTTTCTTCTCAATGTGATCTTTGATGAAATGGTGCTTTTGTCAATGTGCTTAGTTCTTGAATGTAGAACTGGATTTTGAGATATCGCGATTGCACTATTTTTGTCACAGTAGATAGGCACTTCTTCAGTTTCAACTTTGTAATCCTTCAACTGTTGCTTCATCCAGAGTATTTGAGCACAGCAGCTTCCAGCAGCTACATACTCTGCTTCAGTCATTGACGTGGCAACTGAGTGCTGCTTCTTGCTAAACCAGGATATCAGTTTGCTTCCAAGAAACTGACATGTTCCACTGGTGCTTTTTCTGTCAATCTTGCATCCGCCAAAGTCTGAGTCCGAATATCCAATTAAACTCAAACTGTCATCTCTAGGATACCATAATCCAAGATTTATGGTTCCTTTGAGATATTTGATAATCCTCTTAACTGCTTCAAGATGACTTTTCTTTGGATTTGATTAAAACCGCGCACATAGGCCGACTAAATATGAGATGTCTGGTCGACTGGCTGTTAAGTAAAGTAGGGATCCAATGATTCCTCTGTAGTAGGTTTGTCTAACTGATTCTCCTTCTTCATCAAGAGTTAGTTGAACTGATGTGTTCATTGGAACCTTGAGAGTTTTTCCTTTACTTACTCCAAACTTCTTGACTAGCTCCTTAGTGTACTTCGCCTGGCTGATGTGAATTCCATCTTCTAGCTACTTTACTTGGAGTCCTAGGAAGAATGTCATTTCTCCCATCATGCTCATCTCGAATTCGCTTTGCATCAGTTGAGTGAACCGTGTGCATAGATCTTTGCTTTTCGATCCAAAAATTATGTCATCCACATAAATTTGAACCATTAAGATCTCAGTTGATCGTTCTATTCGGAATAGAGTCCGATCAATGACTTCTTTTTGAAACCCGTTTTTCAGCAAGAATGTTGTTAGAGTTTCATACCACGCTCTTGGAGCTTGCTTCAGTCCGTAGAGAGCCTTTTTTAGTTTGAAGACTTGATCACCAATTTCAAAGCCTGGCGGTTGCTCGACATAAACGTCCTCCTTGAGCATTCCTTGAAGAAAAGCACTCTTGACATCCATTTGGTAGACTATGAAGTTAAAGTGAGCTGCATAGGCTAGGAACAGTCTGATGGCTTCCAATCTTGCAACTGGTGCAAATGTCTCATCAAAGTCGATACCTTCACTTTGTGAGTAACCTTTGGCTACCAGTCTAGCCTTGTTCCTTGTGATCACTCCTTGTTCATCCAGTTTGTTGCGAAATACCCATTTTATGCCAATGACCTTCTGGGTTTTTGACCTATCAACGAGAAACCATACGTCATTTCGTGTGAACTGGTTCAGTTCTTCTTGCACAGCCATGATCCAGTCTGAATCTTCTAAGGCTTCCTTGACGTTTGCTGGTTCAGTTTGAGAGATAAAGCATGTAAATAATGCATGCTCAGTTGATCCTTTGGTCTGAACTCGACTTCTTGGATCACCAACAATCTTGTCAGTTGGATGGCTTCGGAGCCACTTGGGCAATATGGCTTCAGCTGGGTCCTCAGCTGGTTCTTCTGTGATGACGTCATCAGTCGCTCGTTCATCAGTTGGCTCGGCATTCTCATTATTTCTTCCCCCTGCTTCAGTTGTGGGGTTTGTGGTCTCAGCATTATTTGTGTCTTCATTGACCAAGTTGTTCTCAACTGGTTTAGTGCCAGTTTCATTGCCTTTTTCTAATGAAACTTCAAACCGCTCTGGAACAATGTGATCCACATAGTCCTGCGAATTTTTAGTTTCACTAGGTAGTACTTGAACCGATGTGTCTATAGTTTCTTTGTTCCTGTACTCATTAGCAAATTCATCAAATACCACATGACATGTTATTTCCACAACAAGAGTTCATTTATTGAACACTCTATAAGCATGTGCATGAGGAGAGTTATACCTAAGAAATATTCCCTCATCAGCTTTAGCACTGAAGGCTTTCAATTGAGTCTTGCCATTGTTGTGAATATAACATTTACAGCCAAATATTTTAAAATAAGAGATAGAAGGCTTATGACCCTTGTATAGTTCATAAGGTGTCTTGTCATGGGCTGCTACAATGGCACTTCGATTTTGAGTATGGCAAGCTGTATTGACTGTTTCAGCCCAGTACCCTTCAGCTATGTTAGCATCAGCTATCATAGCTCGAGCTGCTTCCTTTAGTGTTCGGTTGCGCCTTTCAGCTACACCGTTTTGTTGTGGAGTTCTTGCAGCTGAATGTTCATGAGTGATTCCAAGCTGGTTGAGGAAGTTGATCATATGTTGATTCACAAATTCAGGTTCCATAGTCGGAGCGAATCCTTTGAACTGATCTTTCCTTCTCAGTTTGTAGTCTTTTGATCAGCGCCGTGAGCTTGTCATATGTTTCATCTTTGCTTCTTAAGAATTCCACCTATGTATATCTTGAGTAATCATCAACTACTATAAGAGTGAATTTTTTACCTTTTGGAGTTTGAGGTCTAACTGGACCGAACAAATCCATGTGCAGCAGTTGAAGACAGTCAGTTGTTCCTGGTGGGTGATTTTTATTCTTGAAAGATGACTTCACTTGCTTCCCTTTTTGACATGGTCCGCATACACCTTTTTTCTTGTATATCTCCTTGGGAAGCCCCTCAACTAGCTCTTTCTTTGCTAGGTAGTTGATTGTTTTGAAGTTGAGGTGGTTCAGTCGACGATGCCATAGCCAGCTTGCTTCAGTTGATCCTTTTGAGAGAAAGCAAGCTTCTGAGTAGCCAGTTGACCAGTCAACAATGTACATGTTGCCTCTCCTGATTCCGGTTAGCAAGATTACTCCAGTTGACTTGTCTCTTATGTTGCAGGAGTTTTTGGTGAAGTCAACTGAGTAGCCATTGTCGCACAGCTGGCTGATGCTGAGTAATTTGTGCTTTATTCCATCCACGTGGGAGACTCCATTTACGACTACTTTTCCTTTGACAACGAACCCTTCTCCAATGGTTCGGCTTTTGGAATTGTCTCCAAATGTGTCAAGTGGACCCTTGATTTCTTCATAACTGTCGAGATCTTCTCTGTCTCCGGTCATGTGCTTGGAGCATCCGCTATCTAGATACCAAATGTCTTTGGTTTTCTTCATAGATAGGATGCTTTTGTCCTGCAAAGAAAGGATTAGCATTTAGGGACCCGTTTCATATCGGGTCCTTTTTGATACATTAAGCTTTTTGGAATCCAGACTTGCCAAAATTTTGGCTTCTTATCACTTAAAGAGTCAACTGACTTAGATCGTTTCATCAGTTTCGACTCTCTTTCAACTCTCCTTGAGTCGGTTGAATGGTATCTGCGTTGAAAGTTAGTGGGATAAAACACTTCAACTAGCACACGATTTTTTTGAGATTTTTGGGCTCTTCGATCAGGCCAATGTCTTGAATGTTTCCAGTTCATTGGATTGAACCCTTTTGGATAAGCTCTTGGTTCATTTCTGGAATCCAAATATTCATTGTAATGATGATAGGGTTGAAATGATTTTCTTTGATCTCTCCTAGAAGTGCTTTGATTGAATTGCGTTGCAGGGTAGGTTTGAGATTTAAACTGGTCTTTCTTTTCATAGTGAACTGATCTGCCAGTTTGCCTTGAGGGCATTTTATACTGAGCTGGTGGCCTTTGTTGAACTGGACGCTTTGAATGAGTGGACTGGCTTGAGTGAACTGATGGTCTTGGCTGAGAACTGGGCTTTAGCTGACTGGGTGTTTTAGATTGGTAGAACTGACCAAACTTTTTAGGCTGGGTCTGGGGATTTCTTAATATTCCCTTTCCTTTGTTTGACTCAGCTGGTTGATCCTGAGATCTCGTGAACCCTTTTAGGATACCTTTGTCACTAGGTTGAGCAACTGTTTTTCCCTTTTCTAGGGCAGTGAACTTGCTATATCCTAGCCCTGAGCTGCCAGTTCCAGTTCTTTGATGACTGAGTATTTCATCTAGAGTTTGAGATCCTTTTTTGAACTTTAGGTTTACCTTTTCTTTTTCAAGGATCTCTTGTTTGAGTTTTTGATTTTCTTTCTCTAGATCAGCAGTTCTCAGTTTCAATTTCTCAAATTCTATAAGCTGTGATTCAAGATACTCTAGTCTTTCATGATCAATGCTCAGTTTCCTGACCTTGTTTCTCAGTTCATCATTTTCATCTTTCAGTTCAACATGTAAACATGATATTGAAGCTAATTGGTCTTCTAGCATCATAAGTTTCACATCAAGCTCATTACTAGAGACAGTTACTTCATTGATATGGTAAAAAGAAGTTTGAGAGTCAGCTGCACTAACCTCTTCATCATGGTCAGCCATGAGGCAGAATAATGCTTCATCATCATCTGAGCTGTAGCCGTCAGAATCGATTCCAGAAGGATAGTTTGAATCATCCAGCACAGTATTCTCGAGATTTGCGACCATTGTTTTTCTTTTGAAGAAACTTCTTTTTACCTTGGCTTTCTTGTCTTCGGGGAGTTCTGGACATTCGAACCTGTAATGTCCTTGTTTATGACAATGAAAACACTCTCCAAGATTGCGATTGCCACTTCTGAATGGTTCAGCTGGCCGTTCAGCTGGTTGGTAGGCTTTTTCAACTTTTAGGATTTCATCAGTTTGAGGTGAAACTGATTGTTTATCTCGAGCTCTCTTCAATTTTTCGAGCAGCTTGGTAACTGATTGAATCTCATCATTGATGTCCTCAGTTAGATTTTCCTTCTTTTCAGTTGCCTCCCTTTTTCGTTCAGTTGAAGATCCGCCTTGGTTTTCTTTAGCTGGTGAGCTCTTAGGTCGGAAGCTGTTTCTTCCTCGAGCATCTCTAAACCTGGACCTTTCGCCATAGAAAGCTGCACCTTGAACTGATGATGTTGACGCTTCTCTCTTTCGGTTTGGACTGTACTCGTGAGCTTTAAGAGAGCCAAATAGTTCCCTTGGAGTGATGCTGTTTAGGTCTCTTGACTCCTTTGTAGCTATCACTTTCATATCCCATTCGTCAGTGAGATTATCCAGTATTTTGGAATTCATCTCTGAATTGGGATAACTTCTCCCGAGGTTTTTCATTTCGCTGATGATGCCTAGAAATCTAGTTTCAAGGCTTGAGATGGACTCTTCTGCCTACATTTTGAAGGATTCATACCTGTCAACTGCCGTTTGAGCTTGTTTCCTTTTATAGCTTCGGACTCTCTGCAAAGATCTGCTAGTAGGTCCCATATTTCTTTGGCAGTTGTGCAGTTCTTGGTATCCTTCATACGATCTTCATCTAGAGTTTGGAATAATACAGCTTGAGTAACGAACTCTAGATTCTTCAACTTCTTCTCTTCACTGGTGAGAAGATTAGTTGGCTTCGGGATCCTTGCTGGTTGATTGATATCAACTCTGTGAGCATCATTGTCCATCATGATGATGATTGGGCCTTCTTCAATGACTTCCCACATATTCTCATGAATTGAGCAGAGGTGAGCCTTCATTCTCCTGCTCCAATTATCATAGTTCTCAACTGAAAACAAAGGTAGCTTATGGTTTCCCATAGCTGGAATGTTAGCACAGATAGTTAGATCTGATTCAGTTGATCTGCAGAAATGGCTGATCCTTAGAATCAACCACTCTGATACCACTTGTTGGTCCTGGGCGAGTCGGTATCAGTTTAAAGGAGGGGGGTGAATAAACTGATTCACAAACTTTTATCTATGCACCAAATTAATAATAAGTTGAGACAGTTTAAGTGCAGCTTGTGTGATGTTGTGTGCAGTTAGAGATATGCAATAATCAATAAGTACAGCACACAAGAAATTTATAGAGGTTCGAAGTCTCAAACTTCTATGTCCTCTCTTCCTTCCGCAGAAGGGCAACTTCACTATATAACTTGAGTTCCTTGACAAATTACACAATGAAGGACAATTTACTGAACCTGGTAACTGCTCGCTACCTCAACTGGTCGACGGCTTACACTTGAAGTCCCTAACTGCTCACTAGGAAGGTAGGTGCTATTGTCGTCTTTACAAAGTTTTAGATCTCTTTCGATCTTCAAGAGGTTAGTATTGAACAGGGGGTATCAACTGATGTGCTCCTTTGATTGAGCTGAGTAGTTGATCTTTGAATAACTGGAACTGAGAAGGTCGCCCTGGCTAGATCGTCGTCAGTTGGCTGAGTATGTTGATTATTGAATTCTTCTTCTCAGTTTGACTTTCACAGTTTCTATCGAATGTTGCACTTGAGCTTGATTGGGAGGGAGAAAGAAAAGCTCTGCTTGCGAAGGTTGGCAAGAGGTTATGTTTGCGAAAGTTTTTTTATAACTCTGATTCACCCGTCTTTTATAGAGGAGTGATTTTATGACTGTTGAGCTCCATTGTCCATTTGATCAGTGGCTCTGTTGGCTCATCAATGGCATGTGGTCTTTAAATGATCGCTTGGATCATTTGGTTGAAGTAGCCGTTACTCTGCCAATCGATCTTCATTAAATTCCAGGATCTTTGTAAGGGCATTTATTCCAAGATATGCTGATTTAAGCAATACACTCCAGGAGTCCTCTGGCTTCAGTTCACTTGGCAGTTTGGAATTTCAGTTGGCAGTTTTGGATTTCTCAGCTTAGTTGCAGTATCGTCCCAGCTGGCAGTTCTGAGCTTGTCAGCTGAGTCTGGCTATCGCTCCAGTTGGTAGTTCTGGGCTTATCAGCTGAGTCTGCCTGTTGCTCCAGTTGGCAGTTCTGAGCTTATCAGCTGAGATTGGCCATTGCTCCAGTTGGCAGTTCTGGGCTTGTCAGCTGAGTCTGCCTGTTGCTCCAGTTGGCAGTTCTGAGCTTACCAGCTGAGATTGGCCATTGCTTCAGTTGGCAGTTCTGGGCTTGTCAGCTGAGTCTGCCTGTTGCTCCAATTGGCAGTTTTGAACTTATCAGCTGAGATTGGCCATTGCTCCAGTTGGCAGTTCTAGGCTTGTCAGCTGAGTCTGCCTGTTGCTCCAGTTGGCAGTTCTGAACTTGTCAGCTGAGATTGGCCATTGCTCCAGTTGGCAGTTCTGAGCTTTGTGAGCTGAGATTGGCCGTTGCTCCAGTTGGCTATTGTCAGTCTTTGGCATAAACTGATATTCTATCAGCTTCTTCAATCTTTGGACAATTCATTTCTCCCTCAGTTCAGCTGACTCGATTGTCAGCTTGCTTTGATCGGTGTGATTCCTCAGCCAAGTTGAACTTTAGACTGGATGACGTGTCTTTCAACTTGTGGGTCATTCTTCAAATTTGTTGACTTTGACTATTCTAGAGTTCTTCTTTGATGATGCCCTGGGCTGATCAACTTCGATCTACAATCTTGAATTTTGGTCAGTTTTTCATAAGTAATTTTGACATCTCATCAAAACCTGATATAGGGGTTCCTTGATAGTTTTTCCTAACATGAATATTACTCCACTTAAGTTTCAAAAATTATGAATGTTATATCATACATTTATTCAATCAAATTATTCATATGTTGTGATATTTTAAAATTTATGTATCATATATTTTAATTTTAGCTTGATTGTTTGTGTATCCCCTTTGCATATAGTGCAAGATGACCAAAGGCACATTTTCCATCTACATTTTTTTTCCACCACCAAATGTATCATATTGGCTTAAAGAAAATTTAAATGTACAATTCGTCTAGTTTTTTATATATCTGGAGCCAGGAATTGGGGATCAAGTTAGCATTGGTACTTTGATTTTATAATTATTTATCAACATTAGGGTGAGATATATGAATGAAAAATGCCAAAAAATTCTCGTTAAATTAATTATTTATATTTACACACTTTACATGATGAATTGAAAGTTCAACAAGCTATACACTGCCAAATATTAATCATAAACGAGTGATCAAATCTCATATATATATATTATAAACACATTTCATATATTGAAAGTTCTATATACATTGTATTTTTCAGCTAATGAACCTCAACGCTTGAAGCGAAAGAGTATTGTGAATATGAAATATAAAACCGCGGAAAATATAGAAATGATATTACTTCTAGAACCTCCTGAAGAGGATTGTCCTGAAGACGAAATCTCAGTACTTTTGCACGTGCACCAAAATCATCATAATACTAAGATTGCAGAATGACCAGATCACATCAAATGTATTATGGAAAATGTCGAAAATCTGATTAATATTAACATTAAGCATTTTGTAAATATTTGGAGAATCTTATAAACACCATAGTTGTCCACAACACATTGTCTCTATAATTGTTATGTAATTTCATATGATAATCTGGATCCAGAACCCAATGCAAGTATAAATTGCCAGAAGCATTCTTATTGGGTGAATGAAAAGTAGCAATTGAGGCAAATTAAATGCAATTCGCAAAATAAACATTGTCCCAGTAGGACACAAATAAATATTTCTATTAAAGAGAAATAAAAGCTATAGGGTGGTGAGACATAAAAATGAGGTTGTAGCTTAAGGGTTTACGCAGAAATCCAATTCCAATAAATCATATTCTCCTGATAAAAATAATTTTATGTTCTGCTACATAATATATTTGGCAGTAACTTTTATATTATATATGAAACTAGTTTATGGTGTGTTTTTATATTTTTACGAGTCATTCAACGTTTATATTTATTTTGAAAGGCTCGGATAGATTTGATATTTGTGATATCCAATTGCAACATCTATTGTGAGAATGTCAATTCATAGTTTTTGAAATTAAAGACTTGGATCACCAAGTATTGTCTCGATTTATAGGTCGAGTATCCCTTATTGAGATATCCACCAGTCAATCTTCCTGAAGAAGATTTTGAAGAAATTATATGTGAACAAATATCACGTAGCACAATAATGATTATCCAATCACTTTAAGCGATTAAAAATAAATTTTTATACACAAATATGACAACGAGGATATTTTGGAACCAGAAGTTCATTAATTTGATATCAGTAAATGTCTTGCAAGATTTACCTGGCCAGGCATTGTATTTAGAATTAACTTGCTAGCAAGATTAAATTATTTCTCCCACAAGGGGACTTTGAAATTATATCTAGTATATCCTCTATTATCTCCAACTTTAAAAGATTTTTTTATGTTATAAAATAAACTATGAGATGACATTGTTGAGCTATCATTTGTTGGCTATATGCCTGAGCCCTGTATTAACATAACTGACACTGATTATATTTTATTTTAGTGGTACTAATATTCTTTATTGAATTCCCCAAAGTTCGTTACATTATATGTTTTGATAGAATGTATACAATGAATTATCACGTTCGTGGATTGTATTGTAGTGATATAAATTCTTTTACCCACATAAGCTCCAGAAGAGTTGTGGAATTATTATATTTTATAGTTCGCTCCAGTAATATAATTTTTTTTGCGAAAGTATTTTTCATAACTAATTTAGTGAAATATATCTACACTATTGAAGTATGTAGACTTGAAAGATTGTTGTTTTGAGGGGGAACGACAACTAAAATAATATTAAAGATTAGGCCCTGAAGGTCAGACCTTGTAAGATTACATTATGTCTCGAAGGCTAAATGATTGTACTCTTTTTCCCTTAACTGCGTTTTTTCCCAAGAGGTTTTCTTAGTTAAGATTTTTAATGAGGCAATCAGTGAAATTCATGAGAAAACGTATGTCATGTACTCTTTTCCTTGGTTGTTTTTTCCCACTGGATTTTCAATGAGATTTTTAACGAGGCATGAACATCACATAGTAATGTCCAAGGGGGAGTGTTATAAATAATATAATAATATATGGACATTACTAATTAGATGACTCTTCACATGTTAACCTTTAATATTCCATTGTAATAATTATATTTGTAATCATGGAGTAATATGATGGAGGGTGAATGAGAATAGATTTCTGACTCTCAACTTTTGTATCTTGTTTTTCTTATCTTTATACAATTACAAAATATTGATCGAAGTGTAATGGAATGCATATTTTTACAACAGTAGGAATATAATAAGTAAACCAAAATTTGTAAAACATCACACTTTTATAATAGTAGTAGATTATTTAAAGATTGAATTATTTCTGTTAAAATTCTTAAACGATAAATTATTCTAGGGTATTTCCCCTGAGAAAATTGGACTATAGCATTTCATAATTTCATCCCCAATTAATATAGTTAGATCATACCCGTAGATGATTTATTTATTTTTACTAGTACGCGGCCCGTGCGTTGCACGGTGGAAGTAAACCAGTATGTGAGCTGTGCATTGCACGGTGGCAGTGAATTTCACCTGTGTATTGCACGAAAAAAAAACAGTTAAATTTAATATTATATTATATTTTTATGTAATTTTAGATAGATTAGTATTTAAATTATTTTAAAATTTATAAAATATTATCATAATTATTAATTTTATCCACATAATTATTAACACAATTTTTATATGACATATATATATATATATGATAAGTACTTATATAGTTGTTAACATTTTATACTGAAATCAATTCAGTATTAAATTATATACTCTTTATAAGTTTAAATTATAAAAAATCTAAGTAAATATTAAAAAAAAAAGTCTTAAGTTTACAAATTCTGAAATACTTCTCTATACACAACATTTGTAGTGTATCATTATCATATTTTTACTCATATGTAAATTATATGTAAATAATAAACAATAAGTAAAGATAATTATATTTTGAAAATTTTAAATTCTACAATATTTCTATGGATAAAATATTTATAATGGTATTATTATAACACGATTGAGTAAGACTTGTATATAATAAGATTAAAACATCACTAAAACAATTTCAACTATGCATTGATTAGATATGTAAATATGTTTAATTATTAATTGTAAGTATGAAATGAATATAAATACAAATTTCGTATATATAAACTAATTAAATTACAGTAACAAAAGCAAATAAGTTAAACTGAGAATCTCACCCTCAAACCACAAGATTCATTCTCTATTCTAGCAATGTGAGAATGAAAACTCACTGCATTATCTGAATAGTTCAAACTTCAAACAAATAGTAAGATTTTCCATATAAAGCACATCAAAAGCACAAAATGGATAAACTCTCCAAGCTTCGTGATGAACAATCATACAAGCATCTAATTAAAGTTTATATATAAATATATTGTAACTATACTACCAGATACATATATAGACACAATCAGTTGATTGAGTCTCTACCTTCACCACAAATGAATGTCATCATCCGATTCATCCACGACTTCTCTCAGAAACAAACGCTTGCAAACTCACAACCAAAACAATAGCCATTGCAGCAAACCCCATAGCGCACAATCACCTTCAACTTTTGTGTAGATCCAAAATGAGAATCAGACAATTTAAGCACTTACTACATTCAATTTTTTTAATATTGAGCATGCATGTTTTGTAATATCTTCTGGTACCAGGTGATCGGAGCATTGATCAACTCTTTCTTCTCTTCTAATTCCTTAATACAATATTATATATGCTTGCCATTTAAACTTTATGAGCTATGGACTCTCTGTCAATCAATTCAGCAAGTAGTCTAAACAAAACACCAACATTATTATCTGCTATACATTCAGGGATAGCATCATTGTCCTTTCGTAACACTGAAAATTTAAAGACATTTAATCAAACCTCAATTTCGCTTCATTGACGACACTATTATTACTATCTCCAATTCCAGTCTCCAACTCCTACCAAAACTAACGCAAATTAAAGAAGAAATACTCACAAAGAATAATATGCATATTATTAATTGGAATTTATAAACAAAATATTAATGATATTATTAATATTATTGAAAATTGGGAAGGAAAACTAATGGATAATCTTTGACTGACAAGCAAATGTAGTTCAATGCTTGATTATTTTTAATTCCAAATTGTTGGTGCAGACATTTGAGTCTTTTACCAGCAATATATGTTCCGTGAAAACTATCTCAATTTTGATGATTCATAAGTTGATGTTGATCTAACCCAGATTAGATAGATGATGAACTTGTGCGAGAGAAATCAACTTGATCATCTAATGATTAGCTAGGGAAAGAATGGTAATGCCCAAATTCGCAGTTTGTCTAGAAGCAAACTAATTCCAAATCTTTTGTGAGTATATACCCAAGGTCTATTGCAACAATGTAATGGAGGGAAACCTTGCTATAAGATAAAAAATTCTTACACCATAAATATATTTCAAGATTTAGGAAGGAAGACGACATGATATCGTATAACTTTGTCAATTGTATATGCGGCTTTTCTCTAATTCGACAGCCAAAACATACCTTAGTAATTCATGTTCTTGCCTAAAACGCAAAAAAATATATAGAACAATCAACAGAATCTACAATTAAAATCACAAATATCAACTTTAAAAGAGGATAAGCATATGTATAACCTCCGCTCTTTTATTGAATTTGTCACTTGCCTCAAGATTCACAATATACCATACCAACATAATTTACAGAAAATACGATACTTAAGGACACTCAATGGATGGATATAGGCAACTTAGTTTTGCTAGCAGATTAAAATTTCATATCCAAAAGTTGAATGAGAATGTTACAGATACATTGTAATCTAACATGGGAGAGCAAGGAGGGGTTTTATTGTTGGCTATGACATTTATCCATGTCTCAAAGAAGTTAAACAAACATATATTTTCCTGGAACAGAATGCAAACAAATAATAAGTTACAGGATACATAAAAACAGAAAACTCCAAAGACAAAGAAAAAGGAATGACAACCAACTCACTCGGCGATCATATTTTTAAAAATTAAAGAATAAAAACACCAATAGAAAAAATATTTTAGTTGAATTATATTTTTTGATTTATGAATCTACTTCAACTCTATGCATGAATTGGGAAATAGTGACATCAAATTAAGGTTAATTACCTCATATATCATCTACCAAATCATAACATGTTTAAGCATCTAAAATATAAAAGTAAGAGCACCTTTTTAGAGAGCAATATGCCTCAACAGAGGAAGTTGCGATTAGTAAAGATTTGCCATATATGCGAAGCATGAGAGACAATCCTAATTGGGACAATGATCCAATGTATTTAATTAGCAGTTCATGATTAAAATGAACCTAGAAATTAGAATTCCTTAAAACACATTGAAGAGGAAAATGAGGAAAACGATATAATGTTGTAGTGTCACGATGTGCACTACGCTTATTTATCAAGTGCTTTACTTTGCACTTGTTGTAGTGATTGATTGCCATTAATCTGTATGTCATAGAATCATTACTAAGTTTATGATTTTTCAAATACAAGATTGTTGTTCTGGACAACGTTCATGAAGATGTAGATGAACTTTGATGAGTATGACGTGTTCCAGATGATGTTATCACTTTGTTTGATAATATCGCAATCAATGTCGTATCTAATGTTGTCCGTCATTCTCGTCACATCAAGTATAACACTCGGAACATTAATCTTATCCTTTCCTAGTATTTTGGATTAATTTATTTTAAATTAATCTGAATAAATTGTGATTTTTGTCACATTTGATTTTCCACATTTTTAGGGATTTATTAGATATTTTATTTTGATTTAAAACGTGGATAAAGTTTGATTTTGACTTGTTCAAAATCTGTTCCGGATTTCATGGGGACGTGAAGTTCCCACTCCCTCTTGGACACTAACTGTTGTAGGAGATCGTGGGTCACTGGAATAACTACTACTATTGCACGATGTTGAAGAACGTGTGCCATGCAATGTAGAAGACGGTTATCTCAAGTCCACATTCCGCAATGGGTAGTGGAAGACGGTTGATTCATGTCCAAGTCATCTAGGATCGTGAAGCAACTGCCAATACAAGATGGAGAAAGTATTTAAGATCTCCTTAGACCTTAAAATCATTTATGCAAGCAGGTTATCACCGTGGTTTGTGAGAAGCTCTGAATCTTGCATCTAGTGTCATCTCTGAAATCCAAGATGTCTTCCTCGACATCTGCCTAGCGTCTCAATCAGCTGGAGACTTTCATTCCAGTTGTGTGTGTAGGTTAGATAGTCAACTTTGAGAAGTTTAGGATTTAGAGTGACTTGTTGTAATCTATCTATGTGTTTAGATAGGTTTGTTTTAAGTGATTATTCAAGTGAGTGAAGTTAGGATAGTCATCTGTATGTTTTATGCAGTGTTGTCAAGGGAGTGAATCGAGACAACATCAACATTGTTTTTGTATTTCACTTGTGATAGTGAATTTCGCCTTGAGGCAATCACACACCGTAAGGAGTGTGATTTAAAATTTATTTTGTGCAAAGTTTCATTTACGTTTCCGCTGCATGTTGAAGGCAATGTGGTAACACTAGCTTCAACATTTCATTTAACTTTGCAATTTACATCCGAATTCACATTATTTCAGACAACAAATTCTAACAAGTGGCATCAAGAGCCGGTACTTGACACACTAAGTACTCGATCCAGTGTTGCTTGAAATTCCGTGATGGATATCCAGATTAATCAATGTCATCCTTCTGCTCTAGACAACAATGGTGGCAACTGTCATGTGGAAATCTCGAATGAAGATTTACATTAAATCTATTGATGAAAGAGCATGGATGGAAGTTATTGAAGAATTGAGCCCTCCTAGGATGGAAGGTCCAAATGGAGATTTTGTGTTAACTCCAGAATCTCAATGGACAAATGATGAGAGAATAATCTTAACTTTTAATGCTCGCGCTCTGAATACAATTTTTGTTTCAGTCGATGTTCCATGCTTCAAGATGATTTGCAATTCTGTTACTGCATATCAGGCATGGATCATTTTCCAAGAACATTGTGAAGGGTCTGCCAGTGTAAGGAAGACCAAACTGAGGCTACTCACATCAAAATTTGAAAATTTACGCATGTTTGAAGATGAAACTATTTCATCTTATGCTGAAAAATTATGTGAGATCTCAAATCAATCGATCGCTCTTGGGAGTCTAATCTCCAATGAGAACATGGTTAGCAAGTTGCTTCGAACTCTCCCAGAAAGATTCAATATGAAAATTTCTACAATAGAAGAAGCACATGATGTGGGAACCATGAGTTTGAGTGAAGCGGTCAACATCTTACTAATGTTTGAGATGAACCTGCAAAACCAGAAGGCAAACTCAACTTCAAAGGAAATTACTCTCCAGACAACAACTGTGCCATCTGATGTTCATGATGATGTTGACAGTCTACAGGAAATCAATGAGGAAGAAAATCTAAGTGTTGCACTCTTGACAAAGAAGTTAAACTTACTTGTTTGGTCCATGAAGAAAAGCCCCCCAAACATCAAACATCGACGGCTGTTTGACTCTCCATCCTTATCAACATCAAACTCTGGAAGATCAAATGTTAAGAAGGAAGTTGCTGACACTGGGAAAGACATTGATTCAGTTCAATGTAGAGCATGTTCTGGATTTGGTCATTACTCCAATGAATGCCCAACAACACGAAAAAGACAAAGAAATAATTCTAATGTTGTTCTCAGTGATGAGTCTGATGCTGAAAATGATTCAGATCAGAGAATGTTGTTCATTAATGTCATGGAGGAAGATGACCAGATTATTGATGCCCTGAACGGTATTGATGAACTTGACGAACTGGACATTGAAGAATGTGAAATTGAAGATGAGGTTCTCCCAGATGTTGAAGATAAAGCCATTGAGATCTCTCTCAATACTACTAACTGGTATGAAATGACTCTATTGGATGAGTTTAATCATACTTCCGAGATCAGAGAGGTTGATCCACAAGAAGAACGCCCCACTGTCTCTCTTGAAGAGCTCAATGATGTTGTGAATGAAGTCTGCAGTCAATGGACAGCTCAATCAAAAGAACTGAGATTTCTTATGGAAGAAAATTAGCTTCTTAGAGAAAAGATTGTAGGTCTGGAAATTAAACTCACCAGGAGTGATGCTGAAATCACCAAACTGAAGAAGGAAGTGGAGAGCACCTCAAGAACTTTTCAAAAATGGAATTAAGGAACGAATGTCCTAAATGAAGCCTTAACATTGGGACAGACGGACAGGGCTGGACTGGGATTTTCAAACAAAATTTCCAAGACTTCCTCAAACAACAATGTTGTGAAATTTGTGAAAGAAAACAACCCAAACATGTCGATAGGGAGCAATGTTGAAGATGATGATCAGAAGCAATCTAAGGGCTCAAAGGTGCGAAAATATGTGTGTCATTACTATCAGGAGCCTGGACATATCAAGCCACATTGCTTCAAGTTTCACGATGATGTTGCAACTGGGAGAACAACATCAAGGATCACATCAAAGAACAAGAATCCGATGAAGTTCAAAAAGATGAAAGTTACATGCAAAGTTGTGTACACATCACTGAAGGCTAACATTGTCGGAACATGGTACTTTGACAGTGGATGTTCTCGACACATGACCGATAATAAGGAGTTTCTTGAAGAATATACCACTACAAACAAAGGCAAAGTCAGTTATGGAGGAGGAGCTCAAGGAAACATTGTCGGAAAAGGTACATTGAATGTCAAACATTTTCCTAAGCTTCAGAATGTCCTACATGTTGAAGGACTAATGACAAATTTGATCAGTATTAGTCAGCTTTGTGACGATGGTATGCATGTCAAGTTTGATAAAAATACTTGTGAAGTGTTTGACAAACATGACAAATGCATAATGTTTGTTAGCCGTACATCTGATAATTGCTACCATGCTGACAAGGATGAAACCTGCTACATGACTGTAAATGATGAAACAAAGTTGATTCATCAAACACTCAGTCATTTGAGCATGGTAAATTTGAAAAAGCTGATTGTGTCTGATGCTGTTCATGGCCTACCGAAATTGAATGTTGATCACGATGTTGTATGTGGTGTTTGCCAAAAGGGAAAACAAACCAGAATTCTTCACAAAAGCCTGGGTGATTGTCAAACAACAAGATGTTTTCAACGCTTACACATGGACATCATGGGACCAGTTGATACAAAAAGTATGAGCGGTAAGAGTTTCATCTTTGTCATTGTTGATGATTTCTCAAAGTATACTTGGGTTGAATTTCTGCCACAAAATGTGTCTGGAATTTGACACCAACATTGCATGCGTAAAAACAAATCATGGAAGAGAATTTAAGAATGCTGCATTCGATGATTTTTTGTGAGTATTCAGCTCCCAAAACTCCACAACAAAACGGAGTAGTGGAAAGAAAGAATCGAACTCTGCAAGAAATGTCATGTGCAATGTTACAGGACAAAGGGCTTTCAAAGAAATTGTGGGCTGAAGCTGTTAACACAGCGTGTCACATCGGAAGGAGAGTCTATCTTCGACTAGGAAGAAAGGAGACTCCGTATGAACTTCTAAGAGAAAGAAAGCCAAATCTCAAATATTTTCATGTGTTTGGATCTGTATGTTACATCCTGAATGACAGAGATCACCTTGGAAAGTTTGATTCCAAGAGTGATAAAGGACTGTTCTTGGGATATGCTCAAAACAGTAGAGCATATCAGGTTCTTAATCTAAGAACTAAGGCCGTACAAGAATCTGTCAATGTTGTGTTTGATGATCTTGCAGGTCTGGCAACAAGAACTGAAGAAGATGATGTGTCATTTCTCTTACATAAACAAGATGTTGCCGATAAGGAGTCCAGTAACACTGACAAGTGTCCTATGAAAAGTCCTGATGTCAAAACCAATGTTTCTTCTCCATCAATGAAGGAATCAACATCACCCTAGACACCAGATTCAGACTCCTCATCTGAAAGCGATGATGAATAACTTCCATTAGCTCAATATGAACCAAGACGTGATCCTCCAAGGAGAATCAAAAGAGATCACCCAAATTCCTAAATCATCGGCGATGGATCTCAAGGGGTCAAAACCAGAACAAAGAGTTCAGCTGATGTTGCTGAATTGGTCAAATAGGTTTGCATGTCAACAGTTATTAACCTTGTGTCCATATCATGTTTTTCTATCGAATGTTGAACCTAATAATGTCAAGGAAGCACTAAAAGATGAATTTTGGGTAGAAGCAATGCATGATGAGTTGATTCAGTTTTTTTGAAATAATGTGTGGGAATTGGTTCCAAGGCCTGAAAATAAAAATGTTATTAGAACTAAATGGATTTTTAAGAACAAGACTGATGAGTCTGGTAATGTGGTTATAAACAAAGCCAGGCTAGTGGCTCAAGGTTATACACAAGTAGAAGGAATAGACTATGATGAAACATTTGCTCCTGTTGCTAGAATAGAGTCTATCCGTCTTCTACTTGCCATTGCTTGCCACATTGGATTTACACTGCATCAAATGGATGTTAAAAGCGCCTTTCTAAATGGCTTTTTGAATGAGGAAGCCTATGTTGAACAACCAAAAGGCTTTGAATGTCACGAAAAACCAAACTATGTGCTGAAATTACACAAGGCCTTGTATGGGCTTAAACAAGCTCCTAGAGCTTGGTATGCTCGACTTACGGAGTTTTTGATTGACTTTGGTTTTTCAAGAGGCGTGGTTGATAAAACATTGTTTATCAAAAGGATTCACAAACACATTAATTTTGCACAAATCTACGTTGATGATATTGTGTTTGGATCCACTTGTTCTAACCTCCTTAGTGAGTTTGTTGATGCAATGTGCAGCACATTTGAGATGAGCATGGTCGACGAATTAGCCTACTTTCTTGGTCTCCAAATCAAGCAAGATAAAGATGGGATTTTTATATCCCAAAGTAAGTATGCCAAAAATCTGATCAAGCGCTTTGGACTTGAAGCTGCAATGTTGGAGTCAATGTTGATCCAACAATGTACAGAAGAATGATCGGAAGCTTGCTCTACTTGACTGCCAGCAGATCTGATATCATGTTCAGTGTTGGAGTATGTGCTAGATATCAAGCACAACCCAAGGAGTCTCACTTGAAGGATGTCAAAAGAATAATTCGATATGTTGCTGGCACAGTCGACTTTGGAATCAGATATTGCAAAGACACCAATACCAGTCTCATTAGATACAGTGATTCAGATTGGGCAGGTGATGTTGATGATAGGAAGAGAACAAGTGGTGGTTGCTTCTTTCTGGAGAGCAATATGGTTTCTTGGTCAAGCAAGAAACAAAATTGCATCTCCTTGTCAACAGCTGAATCCGAATATGTTGCAGCTGCTAGTTGTTGTGCTTAGTTGGTATGGCTGAATCAAATGTTGAAGGACTATGGCATGACAAGCTCATCACTTACCTTGCTGTGTGATAATGCTAGTACTATTGAAATTTCCAAGAACCCTGTTCAACATTCACGCACTAAGCATATCGACATTCGACATCACTTTATCAGAGAATTGGTTGAAAAGGAGATCATAAACATCAAATATATATCCACTGAGAATCAAACAGTGGATATTTTTACTAAGCCTCTTGATTTCGAGATATTTTCTGCCTTGAGAAAGTCTCTTGGAATGTGTTCTATTTAATTAGTTCTTTTTTATTACTGATCTTGAACTCGATGTGAGTTCTTTTTATCAACATCAGTTGTTTATCATGTGTTTTTTTTATTTTAGTTAGTTATTTTAAGTATAATTCAAGGCTTACTTAATGAAATTATTGTGTTTCTGCTTTTATTTAACAAAATTAGCTACTTGAAATTCTATGTGTGTGTTTGTGAATGAAATACCCGTAATTCTATAAGGTGAATTATAGTTGGGTTTATTCACTGTTTATCTGTGTTGTAGCTGTGTTGTGACCAAGATTGCAGAGAAACGATATACTTCAGAAATTACATGCCTAGAATTATATCTTTTTGTGTTTTTCTTTCTCCGTTATTTGATTTATAAATAAGGTTGCTTCTTCATCAAGTCAAATTGATTTTTCTTTTCGGCCGACAACTGATAGTGCTTTCCATGGGGTGAATTTGACTTCTCATAAGCAAGTGGATAATATGCGAATTGATTATCGGAAAAATGGGGGACGTCAGCAAGCTTTGCAGATGCATGAGACCCGTCATTTTCAGAAAAAATCAGTTGATGATTCGGTGATTGGTGGTAATAAGAGAGGTGGGGGATCTTTGAGTCATTCTCGTCGTGCTGTGGAAAATGGACGGGTTCAAAATCGTGCTCGGGTTTTTGATGATCGTGGGGGTTCTGGAGTGTTTGAGGCTTCTAGGTTTTCAACAAATAATCAACAAGAGCATGCTCAGCAGGCGTCGGTGGTGACTTCTACATCAAGATTGTTGGTTAGTGTTTCTAAAATAGGAGACCTCACGGCTTCAGCTACAGCGGGTATGAATGAGTCGCATATGGTGGATATTCCAGTTCCCATGCAAACGAGTTATACCATGCATGGTCAATCCAAGGAGGTTGCTACTCTTTCTCCTAAAAATTATTTTGTTTCTCCATGTCTGTGCAAATGTTATTGTGGAATGCTCGTGGCTTGGGTTCTAAAGCCAAGTGTGGATATTTGCATAATTTAATTCGCATGCACAGGCTCTCTTTTTTGGTTATCATCGAGCCTAAGGTTAGTTTTGATTCAGATTTTTTTGGGAGACGTTTTGGGATGAGTTTGGTGGCGCATAATATTTTGAATCATATTTGGATTTTTTGTGCTCATGGTTTTAATGTGGTGGTGGAGTTTGATTTTGCACAATTGTTGCATGTGAGGGTGCAGTCAGCTCTTTTGAGTAAGCCTATTTTTTTGTCTCTGGTTTATGGGAGGCACACCCGTGAGGATAGACTGGATTTGTGGGATCAATTGAGAGATATTGCAGTTGCCATTGATGGCCGTCCCTGGCTGGTTGGTGGTGATTTTAATGTCTTTTTCACTGAGGAGGAGGTGGAGAACGGGTTGTCTAACAGGCACCGTGAGATGATGGATTTTGGGGATGCCATTTCTGACTGTCAGCTTGTGGATCCGGGTTTTGATGGGCCTTGGTTCACTTGGGAGAGGTCGTCTACTGGTTTGAGGGAGAGATTGGATCGGATTCTGCTTGGAGAGTTCTGGATGTCTGTTTTTGCTGTGACCAGGGTCACTCACCTTTCGAGACACACCTCTGATCATGCTCCTTTGTTAGTTCAGTGTCAATTTCTGGCTGAGATTCCTAAGTCGTCCTTCAGATTTCAGAATATGTGGATCAGGCACCACACCTTCAAGGAGACTGTTATGCATGAGTGGATTGCTCCTACTGGCTACAACGGTATGATGAACCTACAGCTGAAATTGAAGCGGGTGAGGAAGCGGTTGAGGCAGTGGAACTGGGATGTGTTTGGAGATGCTTTTGCTCGGGTTAGGCAGGCTGATGCTGCTGTTATTGTTGCTCAGGCTTCTTATGATTCTTCTCCTACACCAGATACTCGTGCTGAGCTCAGTCGATGTGTGGCTGAGTATGTGATTAGGACTCGGATGGAGGAAGATTTTTGGAAGCAGAAGGCGGCGGTTTGGTGGGTGACTGAAGGGGAATGAAATTCTCGGTTTTTCAGGGATGGGTGAAGCAGAGGTGGTCCAAGTCCAGGATTCACTCGATTGAGGATGATGGGCATGTGATTGAGGATGATGCTGGGATTCATGCTTCAACTGCGGGTTTCTTTCAGAGGCTTCTCACGTCTTATATTGCTCAGTTAGGTGATCCAGATTTCAGTTGTCTGTATGGGATTCCTTCAGATATGGATACAGATGGGCTCTGCCATGTTCCGAATATTGATGAGATCAGATCTGCAGTTTTTAGTATTAGTGGGGACAGTGTGTCGGGGCCGGATGGTTTCACTTCTCTATTCTTTCAGCATTGTTGGGACTTTGTTAGCAGTGATGTGGTGGGGACGGTTGTTGATTTCTTTGCAGGTTCTCACATGCCGTGCAGTTTCATGGCTACTACTATTGTCCTTCTGCCGAAGGAGAGATCTGTTGCTTGGACTAATTACCGGCCTATCAGTTTGTGCAATGTGACCAACAAGATTATCACGAAGATTCTGACGTCTCGGTTAGCTCCTTTTTTGCCTGCCGTGCTCGCTCCGAATCAGAGTGGTTTTGTGAAGGGTCGTTTGCTCAGTGATAACATCTTGCTTGCTCAGGAGATGATTGGGGATCTCCACATCAGCCATGAGGTTCTTAATGTTGCTCTTAAGCTGGATATGGCGAAGGCGTATGATCGGGTTCAGTGGTCATTCTTGCTTGTTGTTTTGCGTCACATGGGGTTTCCGGATCAGTGGGTGGATATGATTAGTCGGTGTATCAAGGATTGCTGGTTCTCGGTTCTCGTGAATGGAGTTCTGGCTGGTTTCTTTCCCTCTTCTCGAGGATTGAGACAGGGTGATCCCCTATCACCCTCCTTGTTTGTTCTTGCGGCTGATTACTTGTCTCGGCTTCTGGACAGATTGATTTGTGGTGATCCGATCATGAGGTACAAGACGGCGAAGAGGGGATTTCCGGTCTCTCACTTGTCCTATACTAATGACATCATCATTTCCACTCAAGCTGCTCTGGATGGTTTGGGTCGTCTTGTGGACTGTTTGTAGCACTATTCTACGGTGTCGGGCTAGCTGGTGAACCAGGGAAAGAGAAATTTCTACAGTATAGAGAAGTTTGTTCCAACTTGGCATCATCAGATTCAGTCTGTTTGTGGTTATCAACGGGGTTCTCTTCCATTCACTTATCTTGGTGTCCCAATTTACAGGGGCTTTCTAAAGTGCTCGATTTTCCTCCCTTTGAGACAGAGATTGAGTGCTCGGATTCACAGTTGGTCGCACAGGCACTTGTCTTTTGGAGGTCGGTTGGCGCTTATCAGGAGCACCCTTGCCACTATTCCTTTGCACATTTTTCAGGTTATGGAGCCGCCTAAGAGAGTCCTTCACCAGCTCGAGCAGATGATTGCTCGTTTCTTTTGGGGGTCTGTTGGTGAGCAGAGAAAGATGCACTGGATCAGTTGGGAAACCATCTGTTTGCTTGTTTCTGAGAGAGGCCAGGGTATCTGTCGGTTTGGTGATCTTGTCACTGCTTTCAGCTGGAAGCTCTGGTGGAGGTTCAGAGCTCGTGATTCCTTGTGGGCCCGATACATATGGGCTAAGTATTGCAGTGGCGGATTCTATCTTGAGAGGGTGCCGTTGAGGCAGCATGACAGTCGGGTTTGGAAGAGAGTGGTTAAGGTTGGTGCTCAGGCTTAGGACCATATCCGGTGGTCCCTTGGTGACGGACAGGTTAGTTTTTGGGATGATATTTGGTGTGATGATGTGCCTTTATCTTCTTATTGCTCTGCTTCTAGTTTTGATCATGTCCATGTTGATTGGTATTTATCTGGTGAGTCTTGGTCTGTTGAGCGTCTGCATGCGTTACATGATCATTATGCCTTGCCTGTTGATCTGTTTGATTCGGTGAGCCGGACTCCGGTCCTGTGGGGAGAGAGGGATAGCATGCGGTGGAATTTGACATCGACAGGTGAGTTCTCTTTGACCTCTGCTTGGGATCAGGTCAGATACCGGCAGCCTGAACGTGCTATCTTTGGGTCCTTTTGGCATGATTATCTCACCCCTACTATATCTGTCTTTCTTTGGTGTCTCATGCATGATCGCATTCCTGTTGATGTTAGATTGCAGTCCCGTCATATTCAGTTGGCGTCTCGTTGTCAGTATTGTGTCGTTCCGCATGTCGAGTCCATTGAGCATGTTTTTCTTTGGTCTGAGTCTGCGAAATCGGTGTGGGCATATGTTGCGAATTGGTTCCATAATTCAGCTCCACAGGCACACACTGTTGCACATACTTTTAGGTTTTGGAGGGGACTGTTTCCACGGTCTCCTCCGAAGCACATTAGCTTTCTGATTCCTTGCTTGGCTTTTTAGTTTATTTAGATAGAGAGGAACAGCCGCAAGCACCGCGGTGTTCCTTTCCTTATTTCTCACATAGTTTGGCAGGAACAACATCACCTTCATCTCCTAGTTTCGGCTGGGAAGCTCCTACCGCAGCATTGGTTGGGTTGTTACCCTCTAGTGCCTTTTATGCCCATCGCTGATCCCGTTCCTAGATCACTCCGGTCTAGAATGGTGTCGTGACGGCCTCCGGAGGCACCCTAGGTGAAGCTCAACACGGATGGGGCTTTCTCGACAGATCTTCAGATGGTTGCTGGTGGCGGGGGACTCATTCGGGATCATACAGGGTTGCTTCTGGCTAGTTTTTACGTGCCCCTGAGGACGGCTTCTAGCTTCGACGCTGAGTTTCAGGCTCTGCTTCATGGTCTTAGGCTTGCAGTCCAGTATTCGGATCATGTTTGGATCGAGATGGATGCGGCTTCTGTTGTGTCGGTGTTGCAGTCTGGGCGTCAGGGTTCGGCTGTGACCCGTAACACGCTTACTTTCATCAGATTGTTGTGTAGAGGTCGGCATGTTCGGTTCACACACATTCATCGTGAGGGGAACCGGGCGGCTGACTTCCTTGCTGGTAGAGGGGCCCAGACCTCGGTTTTGACATTTTATGATGATGTTTCAGCACCTACATATCTGCTCTCCTTGGTACGGATGGATCAGTTGGGTTATCCCAACTTTCACTTTAGGTATCATTGATGAGGCTCGTGGTTCTTATTGTTGGCCTACTTTATTATTTTGGTTTGTTTGTCTATTTGGAGCCTCAGTTGGTTTATGGCCGCGCTCCACGTGTTTGTGATTTCTTTATTGTTGGAGTTAGCATTCGAGTTGTGTATGCATCTCCTTTGTTTAGTTTTCTGTTACCCGGTTCACGTATTTTGTTAGGAATATGTTCACTTTTGGGACATATTTCGCCCATGACATTGTACGAGACGTTTTATTATTTATTTACAGGCTGGGCATGGTGCCGAATGTCCCACCCTTAGGGGTGTTTTGAAAAAATAAATAAATAAATAAACAAAACAGAAAATATTTTCGGGCCCATAAAGATTCACTTTTTGAATTTTTGTGATAAGTACTCGAATTGATAAGGTGTATCCCTATCCATTAGTTCCAAATTTTTTAATTTTTTTTAAAACAAAACGTGGGTGATGTGATAATTGGGAAGTTCTGATTTTTGAGGGTGAGAGCTATATCATCTCATTTTTGGAAATATTTTTTTTATTTCTCTGACTCTCTATTTCCTGAAGCCCTTTCGTCTCCCACTCTTTATGTCTCCTTTCTTCAACCTTTTTGCAGAATATCAATGGCGAAACCTAAGGATCTCACTGCCATGTTCGAGATGATGAAATAAATGTTCGAGAAGACCATGGGTACTCCATCTTCTGCCTCGGGTCCTGCTGGAACATCTGCTATCACTTTCTCTACCACATCAACTCTCGCAGTCATGACAACAGCCGAAATCACTCCAGAAAGACCAAAATCCGAGTCCGACAAACCCTCATCTCCTCCAACAACACATGCAGACACTGCCATGGATGAAGCTAAAGCTCCTGTTTCCACTCTGGTGCTAAACCCCACTCCGCTCCAGCAACTCAGTCTAGGCGAAGAAGATAACCCTATTGATCCAGATCTAAGGTTACACACTAGAGCTTTAGCCAAGAAAAAGAAAAGTTGTCCTACCCGCAAGTCTAAACGACTTCACGGCCAACAAGGTTCGGTCAAGAAAGAGGGCGGTGAGGGTTCAAGTAAAAACGCAAGGAGAACTCTGAAGATGGAGGAGAAACCCGAAAGATCCCTGAAGGATGAGTCCGATGACGAAGACAATCCCCCTGACACCTTTCTCGATAATGTTGTTGGTGATTTGGAAGTCAATGTTGAACAGCAAGAGAAGCCTATCCCTGCAATTCCAGAAGTCAATGTTCCTGAAAAGTCTGCATCCTCACAAGATATGGTCTCTTCTGGCACAGCCAAGGAGATAGTCTCTCCATCTCCCACTCATTCAGCCGATGTCAAAGATGATGCTGATTCTGGTGATTCTGAACCAGTCTATCCCCCAGGTTCCCCACATGATGTTTTCTCTACTTTTAGTAAGACATTCTACTCCCAACATGCTAAAACACATCATAAAACTGTTATTCTTCGCCCCACTCATGTCGAAAAACAAATTGATGTGCTTAGTTTTAAGAAGTATGGGATGGATGTTTTCTTGAAAGAAAAGGGTCTCAGGAAATCTGTCACTGAATTGTCATCTTTTGAACCTAATGTTATTGCTGAATTTTATGCGAATGTGTCTCCTGAGATGGGTGATAAGTCTAAGAGCAAATTTGGGGAGGTTTATATGCGAGATAAAATCTATGTTTTTAACCCCATGCTGATCAACAAATTCTTGGGTCTGGGTAATAATTCTGATGTTGTTAGCCTAGATTTAATTGATGATGTTGTTGGGACTATTACTGGTGGTCTGGTGACTAAGTGGACTAACAAAATTTCCACTTCTAAGCTCACATTTTTCTACTCTGTTTTACACAAATTGATTGTGTGTAATTGGTTACCCACCACCAACACTTCAGTCCTCACTGTTGATCAAGCCATCTTGCTCTTTAAACTTGGCACAAAAATCTACTTCAATCTCGGAGAATACATTTTTGATTGCATGTTGAAGTCAGCTGCAAAGACAAACACCACCAGCATTTTACCATTTCCCTGCCTCATCTATGCCCTCCTAGTTGACCAAGGTATGAAGCCAAATAAAAAGAAGATAATTACTGAAACTGCAACTATCTCCATCATTAAGCCCAAAGGGAATGAAGATCATGTGATCGATCTTCCTTATACCTTCAGTCGAAGTTCAACAGCTGCTTCAAGGGATGTTGGGCATGATGTTGCTACTGATAGTGCTCTCTCCTCTCCTCTTTCAGAAGGCGATATAGCAAGTGCCTCCACGTACTTGGTGAATGTGTCTGTGCAGGTCTTAAATTCTTATGTCTTGCAGATGGATTCGTTCATTCATCAAAGCACAGTTCTCACAAATGCCATGGTTGAGCTCCGCAATGCTCTTCGAGGAGTCCTTTCTACACAAAAAGGGGGGAGAGTAGCTGCTGTGGATGTTACTGGTGATGTTGGTGTTGGTGTTGATAGGGAGAAGGGTGGAAAGTCTGTGGCCAAGGCAAAGAGGAAGAAGAAAATATGAATTTTCTTTGTCAAAAATAATTTAATTTCATGGTTATGTATTGTGCTGGACATAATTTTATTTTGGATATGTTTACATCCTTGTTGGTTTTTAATGTGCTGGACACATATTTTTTTTGTTGTTGGGTATCCATGGTTGGATATCCTTGGATATTTATGTTTTAATCATCAGCATGGTTTGATGATTTTGCTATATAAATTATGTTCGCATATTTTGATGTGTGATGTTTTTATGTTGAGAAATGCTTTCAACATTGATATTCTATTTTTCACATAACTTATAGTATGTGATGTTTTATGTTGGGAATTATCTCAACATTGTGATTGTTTTCGCATGTTTTAAGATATGTGTTGTTTGCTATGTTGAGAATGTTCTCAACATTATAAATCTGTACAGGGGTAAATACCCACTAACCTTGTATATCATGAATAGGGGATTATACCCACTAACTTTGTATATTATGTACCAGATAATAACTTAAGGGGGAGCAGACCTTAAGGGGGAGTTTTTGAACTCTAATATTTTTATTTTTGTGTTCCGCTACGGCTCTAATCATATATATATTGAGCTTGATGTTTTGTGCAGAAAGGATAAGCTTAAGGGGGAGATTGTTGAGTATAACGTGTTCCAGATGATGTTATCACTTTGTTTGATAACATCACAATCAATGTCGTATCTAATGTTGTCCGTCATTCTCGTCACATCGAGTATAACACTCAGAACATTAATCTTATCATTTCCTAGTATTTTAGATTAATTTATTTTAAATTAATCTGAATAAATTGTGATTTTTGTCACATTTGATTTTCCACGTTTTTAGGGATTTATTAGATATTTTATTTTGATTTAAAACGTGGGTAAAGTTTGATTTTGACTTGTTCAAAATCTGTTCCGGATGTCATGGGACGTGAAGTTCCCACTTCCTCTTGGACACTAATTGTTGCAGGAGATCGTGGCTCACTGGAATAACCGCTACTATTGCACAATGTTGGAGAATGTGTGACATGCAATGCAGAAGACGGTTATCTCAAGTCCACATTCAGCAATGGGTAGTGGAAGACGGTTGATTCAAGTCCAAGTCATCTAGGATCGTGAAGCAACTGCCAATACAAGATGGATGAAGTATTTAAGGTCTCCTTAGACCTTAAAATCATTTATGCAAGCAGGTTATCACCGTAGTTTGTGAGAAGCTCTGAATCTTGCATCTAGTGTTTTCTCTGAAATCCAAGACATTGTTTAGTGTTTAAATGTGTTATTTTATTATAGTTATTTCGTTATGATTTGTAAATTATTTTATAGATTGTTTTGTTGTTATGTGTTGATTTTATATATTTAATTGTATTTACTGCTCTAATGGTGGATTGTGCCAAGTGTTGCAAAGCTTGAGCTTTTAAATTATAAAAGCAGGTATTTTACGGCAATTAGATGGCAAGTGGAAAGTCGAATAATTGAGCTCGATTGGTTAAATTGGAGGCTTGAAGATTTTGAAGAAAAAGAAATGAGAAAAAGCACCCGCGCGGGCGGGCTAGGGAGCGCGGGCGAGCATCAAAAATGCCGAAGCACCCGCAGCGCCGCGGCGCCCCGCTTGGCCCAATCACACCAGCGCTGCGGCGCACCCCTAGCGCCGCGGCACCCCCTCACCGCCCAATCTCAACCCCGCGGCACTGCACCCCGCTGGCGCGCGAGGTGTCTCCTCTCCCTCTCGGTCCAGTTTTCCACCATTTTCGTTGCAATCCCACTCCTTTTCACTCCATTTCCTCTCCAGCTGATTTTATTTAAATTAGATCAAGGATTCTTTTGAACCATTTTTAATTGCTAGAATTATAGGTTATCATTCCTAATTTTCCTAGAGTTGGACTTTTGGCTTCTAAAATCCCCCAAAAAAATCTTTTGCATTAATGGTTCCCTTACCATCAACTCATATCACCTTTTCTCTCTCTTCACCATACTTTCTCTCTCTCTTTCGTCTCTCTCTTCCTCTTCCATATCTCATTGAGATATTTGGATTCACTTCACTGGATTCATCATCTTTCACACTACTCACTACACACACACCACTTCATCTTCTCCAATACACCTCTTTTATTTCTCTACGCCATCACCACCATTTCTCCCATTTTCACCATCAACACCATCACCAAAGAGAAGAGGAGAAAAGGAAAAAGGTGGGAACCTAGCCAAGTAAGACGAGGAAAACATGAGAAGAAACCGAATTCGAGCCATCCGCGGAAGCTACGCTCGTTAGGAGGTTTCCCCTTTGTATTTTCTTTGTATTTCTTGGATGATTTGTGGGGATTTGTCCCAAACTCTTGAAGGATATCTAATATTGTAGAAGTTTATGTTATTTGCATTTGATTTATGAGATGACAATCTTCTATGGTATTTGTGTTGTTTTGAGCATGTTTAGTGGCTAATCTCTCTATTAGGGGATAGAGGATCGATGTGGTTTTGATCTATGCTTATTCTTGTTGGTTGTTGTTGTTGGAATCATGCCTTTTCATGTGAGAGTACTTGATGACTAGTTGAGCATTGTTAGGATTTAGAAGAGTCTTAATTGTGATTCTAAATCCCGAAATTAGTTCCTTCGACGTTAGGTGGATGGGGTTCCTAAGCCTAATATGTTAATCTTGCTTGTATGATATAGCTAAAAGAGGTTTAATGGATAGACGATGACAGTAATTGAAGTTAAACCAATTGAGAGGGTCTATTGTATTTGTGAGATTATCATTATCAACTTGAACAAAGCATAGGGATAAAACCGTTGAGAGAATCTACACCATAATACCTTCATCTATCTTATTTCCTCTAATCTTGTTTTAATTTGTGTTGTTTGCATTATCTTGTTTATTTATCTATTTTCATTCTTAGCATTAATCATCAACCTCATGTTTAGAATGTTTAGAGTTTATTTTAGTTGTTCTATTGTGATGCATGCATAGCCTATTGACAATTTCTTCTCACTAAGTCTTCCTTGAGAGATCGACTCGGATTAAGCTTGTCATGTCTACGATTGATCCCGTCCAATTGCAGGTGCGGTCCTAAGTAGTTGTCTTGCTGAGCATAAACCGAAATTATAAATAGTAAATTTGGATCGTGAAACAGACATCTTTCTCGACATCAGCCTAGCGTCCCAATCAGCTGGAGACTTTCATTCCAGTTATGTGTGTAGGTTAGATAGTCAACTTTGAGAAGTCTAGAATTTAGAGTGACTTGTTGTAATCTATCTATGTGTTTAGATAGGTTTGTTTTGAGTGATTATTCGAGTGAGTGAAGCTAGGATAGTCATCTGTATGTTTTATGCACTGTTGTCAAGGGAGTGAACCGAGACAACATCAGCATTATTTTTGTATTTCACTTGTGATAGTGAATTTCTTCTTGAGGCAATCGCACACTATAAGGAATGTGATTTAAAATTTATTTTGTGCAAAGTTCTGTTTACGTTTCCGCTGCATGTTGAAGGCAATGTGGTAACACTAGCTTCAAATTTCATTTAACTTTGCAATTTACATCTGAATTCACATTATTTCAGGCAACAAATTCTAACAGACTTAATCTAAACTTCGTGATGACAGCTCAAGTAAGGAGTTTGGATTAAGCTGAAGATAAAGACGGTTGTTCATCGTGCCACAACTGAGATTGTTTAATGACCACTAAAGAAATAATACTGACCTATCAATATAATACATATTTATGAATATATTTTCTCCTTTAGTCCATCCATTCCCCATGTAAGCTTCTGACAGCTATAATTAATTAACTTCTTGTTTCAAAAGTAGTACCGCACAACTTCCATTATCATATTAAGAATAAATTAATATTCTGCCTCCAGGGCTTTCTATGATCTTTGTACTTCCTCAATGGGCCATCATCAACCTCCGCACTAGGACACAGTGACCATATATATTGCACGACCCATCATATATGTAGATGATACTGCCTAAGATATCGAAGTTGTTAGAGAATCTCACTTATTGATAAATCAAAGCAATAACATAACATATATATGTCTGCCAATATATATAGGTTAAGAACCCGAACTCTGGATATCTATTCTCTCACTTAAGGTGATAATAGAGAACAGTATCCTATCGTGATCCTCCTCAATACACAAATCAGTGTACTAGAATAATTAGCTAGCCAAGATAAACTAACTATCAGATTATTTTATGGTGTACCGATGGTGGGTTCAAGACCATCTAAGTCGTGAGTCTTTTAATACATTGCAAGAAATCCGATGATGTGATCTTTACCGTGTATTGACCCACACCATATAATCTACAATGCAAGTATATAGAACATGCAATTAAATATAAGAATAATTAAATGCACACAGTGATTGCAATTATTATTCAATCTATATCATCTTAATATTGTTTAATGTATACAAAGACAAGCATTCCCGTGTACAAAACCAATAATCTCTCACTTATACTTGAAGCATATTTTTCAAGTATAAACAACACGCAGGGTAACCCTTCAATATCACATAAACTCAAAATGGGCCCAAGTCTGCATCAACTCCCATTATCTCCACTTAACCATTGAAGGTCTGAGCTTGGAAGGCTCTTGAACGGGACATCCATTTTTGTCTTCCAATGCAAACTTGACCACTGCCACATCTTTCCTCCCTTATATCTCGTATAAGATGGTACTTTAAAAATATGTTTTTAATTACCCTGAAGTTACATAAACTGGGCAGTTATGTTCATGATCATATACTTGTTGTGACACCCCAGGTTTTTAGAATATATTTAAAAAATTAAAGAAATTAATCGAAGCCTAGATAAAGATGTTTTGGTTCTAAAACGCGATTTTAGGGTCATTTTTCGTGAAATCGTCTTTTTGAGAATTTCAATCTGAGCTCAGTTATAGCCAATTTTGGTTGCGTTTGAAAGGCGTTGACCCAATGAGCATGCCAGTGCTTCCGGATTTTAAATCTGAAGTCGTTTGAGTTCCCGGTGATTTAAAACGCGTTTAAAGAAGTTATGAATGGTGTTTTTCCGTAAGAGCGTGATCGTTAGAAATTTGCAAAATCTCGTGTGTTGACCCGAGCCTTATTTTCTCAAGCCTACCCTATAGGAAATTTCTCAAGAAATCTGTTGGCGTTCACGGATTTTCATTCTGAGGTCGATCGAACGCTCGGGAATTTTATTTGTCCCTTGTGTGGAATAGTAACTTTATTTTTAAAAAGAGAATCTTTTCTTGTCTTCCTTCAAAAGACTCGTTCTTTACCTCGAGTCAAGTTCATTCAATAGTACTCAAGCTAACAAACCTCCCGGTGTTTTCGGATTTCGTGAATCAGGTCATTTGGACCTCGCAATCGAATAAAGCGTCTTTTAACCAAACCCGATATTTTTAAAGCAGTATTGTTGCACTGCAACAGCTTCTCGAGGAAGCCTTGATTTTTCCCTATAAATAGAGCTCTTCCCCCTCCCTTATTTCTCGCTCATTTCACTTCTTCACCCTCATTTCTTGAGAGAGAGGGGAGCGCTCTTCGTAAGCGCACCTCCAGTTGGACCTCGCAATCGAATAAAGCGTCTTTTAACCAAACCCGATATTTTTAAAGCACTATTGTTGCACTGCAGCAGCTTCTCGAGGAAGCCTTGATTTTTCCCTATAAATAGAGCTCTTCCCCCTCCCTTATTTCTCGCTCATTTCACTTCTTCACCCCCATTTCTTGAGAGAGAGGGGAGCGCTCTTCGTGAGCGCACCTCCAGTTGAGAGAGAAAAGCGAGGCAGGGAGCACAGCGGTGGAGCTCCCTTGGCCAAGGAGGTGCTCGGGCACGCAAGGGGCCGCCTGCGCGCTCCCCCCTCCCCCCCCCCCCCCCGCCGTGGCGCTGGGGGCCACCGGCGCGCACACCCCGCCGCGGCGCATGTGCAAGTGCCGC
The DNA here is from genome assembly GCA_026008535.1 of Perilla frutescens. Classification (NCBI taxonomy): domain Eukaryota; kingdom Viridiplantae; phylum Streptophyta; class Magnoliopsida; order Lamiales; family Lamiaceae; genus Perilla; species Perilla frutescens. Next base: position 45,086,296 of record BRKX01000001.1, read on the forward strand.
AGCTCCGGCACGTTTTCGTACGGAGGCCATAACTTTCGCCTTGGTTGGAACCACGAGGCCCATGAGTACTCAAATCGAAGATCTTTTGAAGATATACGATGTAGAAGTGGCCGATCATCCAGAATCATGATCATTTTAGTCGGATTTTCCATCCCATTTTGCGGTAATTTTGGATGTCTTAATCCTTTTAAATTCTCGTGTTTTAAGTCGTAGTTAAGGGTCGAAGGTTTAGATATCATTTTGATTTCTTGTTAGGATCTCGAATAGGGCCGCTAAGTCATTAATTGACTTTCATAAAGAGGAGGTAAACCCCGAGGAGGCCCGAGGAAGGATCCTCGGCTCGTTGCTTCGTCTACGTGCTCGTTATCGAGATGCTCGTCATTGAGGTGGGTGATTCTAAACCAAGTATATGGTTTGAGCTAGTAAGCTCTAGAAGCATGATAGGGCAAGGGAAATATCCAATAAAAGTATTTTATGCTCTGCCTGTTTTGTCTCTGTACAAGGAAAGGAAAGGAAAGAAGGAAGTTTTATGCATGATTATGTTAAATTGTTATTTGAGTTTGATAAAGTAAAGGAAGTTATTATATGTTAAGTGAGCTCTCAAGCATGTTTAGATATGCTAGAATTGTTTATATACAATTTGTGCTAGCATGAGATGTTTAGAATTGCTTTAATTGCAATCGATATTTATCCGCGTTCATTTCTTCGTTTTGGAATGTTGGATTTTGCTAAAGCTTATTTAGCTAAGTATTGCCTTTTAGGATAAGTTATAAATCCCTTATAGGCCGAGATCATGCTCAATTAAAGAATTAGCCCTTAGACGATTGCTCTAGGCTTGGTATTTCTAGCTAAGTCAAGTAAGTAAGGAGGGTTAAGGTTAAGAAAGGTAGGTTAAGGTTAAGTAAGGAAGGTTGAAGTTAAGTAAAGAGGAATTTAAGGAAGGATATAGTTCTGTTGTAAGCAGGTTATCGAGCTCAAAGAACAGTTTATTTGCATTATCATGCTGCGACCCTTGTGTCACCAAAGTTGAATCTTGATTAAAGGGAGTCACTGCTGGGTAATCCCCTCGCATACTCGGGAGGATATTTGAGGTAACCCCTCTTCTATCCAAAAGCAGGCCTAAGGGTGCAGTAGACAACAGGTTTGAGCCAAGGAAGGCGCCAGAAAAGAAAGAAAAAGGTTTTGCGGATATGGAGAGGGCTTTTGCGTTTTGTTCTCCATATGCCGTCAGTTTATGATTGGATATTTCTAAAGTTTATCAAGAGTTTTCTCATAAAACTCCACTAAGTACATTAGTGCTCACACCCTCTTTTTCAAATGTTTTCAGGTTGAGATGTTGAGGCCGGTGATGTGCTGCTGGTAGGGTTGTCTGAGTTGTCTGAGGTTTCCAAATTTGTTGCTCTATATGGTTACATATTTTCTTCCGCTATGTTTCTGCTAAGTACTCTGATGTTAGTATTTAGTCTCGATATGTGTAACTTGATTCTTGATAGTAGCATGTTTTAAATGCTAGGATTCCTAAATATCAATAAAGTCTTAAAGTCTTTGAAGCATGTTCTTTGACATGCCAGTATTCCTTTATTGATTCCAAGATATTTGAAAAGTCTTACTGTTGAACATATTGGTATCTGTTCTTTTTCAGTTGACTTGTGAATAAGTTTTGCATGCTTGTTCTTGTTGTTTGCCTATGAATGGGCTTTTCTTTCCAAGCATGATTCTGCTCATCTCTAGTTAGTCTTAAGTTGTTTTTCTTGCTTTCGTCCTATGAATGGGACAATATGATTTATTTGACTCCGACCTATTTATGGGTCTTAGTTTATGTGACCTATGAGGAGGTCTTGTTTATTTAAAGAGTCAAATTCCTATCTGTTTGTCATTGGATTCTGTTTAAATTTCGGTTGGCCTATGATTTGGCATTCGTTCAACTTGATTGAACCCTTTGACCCCTTTGAATCGTTGAAAATGATTAGTTCTTCCAATTCATAAAGTTAAGTTGCCCAAGTTTTTGAGGCGCTAACTTAGTTTAATTCTAAAAACACCCCCCCTGGATTTCCGATTAATCTACCTATTTTCTTCGGCTTTTACGCCTAACACCCCGTCCCCATTAAAAATGACCGCCTAAGGGATCGGGTTGTTACACTTGTACATTATGATGAACATGTAAGGTCAGAAAGATAAATTAAAAGTAAGTAAATGGCACGAGGTTGATAACCCTGTTCGATCAACTAATCTACGCCAGAGGGACTTCTCAAGTCTGTGAGAAACAATCCACTACTTCGTTGTAAGGTTACAAAGACTATTACATGATGACCTCCCATCACTCGATCCATTTTCTACACACTACAACCTCTTTCGATTGACTGAATTGTAAGATCTCCTTATAACCTAGAATCCCTCTAGTTCCCACGGAAAATCTCTCTCAAGACTCATTTAAAAGTGTGAATGAAAGAATTCCAAACACATACTAGACACACAATGATCACAAGGATCAAACCTAGTCTACACGAATACTATATGCTTCAAACTTGAAGTCTTTTTAGACACGCTAGCTCTAGTGTATTCGTAAACCTCAACTGCTGTACTTTAACTAGTTTGATTCCTAGACTATTTATAAACACAAGACATAGCCTAAACAAGGTAATCAGATTGTCCTAATTTGTATCAAACTCAACAAGGAAACTTTCCTTGTTTAAATCAGACAACTCCTAGTTAGAAGCCTTCCTTGAATAGATATCGCCTCTTTCCTTCTTGATCTTTATCTTCAAACAAGGCATCTTCTATTCTAAAACGTCCATCTTGAAAAAGCAGCTTCAACTCCTTGAATCCAGCATGACATGTCTCTTGGAAACTCTCTGGACAACCATGTACATGATCATGTTCACAAACATGCTCAAGTACATTCTTCGATCTTCAATCAGATTGGCAGCGAAATGTTCATATCATAATGTCCAGAACATGGTCTTCAAACTTGAAAAATCAAAACCTTTATATTCTTTTAATGACCATAAAGATCATAACAATCTAAAACACTTAGTGCATAAAGATGGCACTAAAAATCTCCCCCTTTGTCTTTATCTGTTGGTAAATCAGCTCTATGTTTTTAAAGAACACAATCTTCGTCTGAAGAATCATGTATCTTAAAACATTCTTGAATGTCCCTGTGAATATCATATGATCTTGTTGTTTTTCACTCTTTTATCAGCTTGTATCTGCTCTATTGTAATGCGTTTTTTAATCATATTCTTTTTCTTCATCAGCAGTTTCAATTTTTTAGCAGATATGGATCATAGTTTTACAGATAAAAATGTTTGTTCAAATATAATATCAAGGATTTGATATTACAAAAATTAAGCACAAAAATATCTCGCAAAAACGTGGATGTAAGATAATAAACTTGAACAGGAGAAATTTTTTAAAAAATATCTAAGCATTTACTCCCCATATTTGCCACCGAGAAAGGTAAACGAGTAAACAGAAAAACTACTAAGATTTGTCTGTTGCTGGCTCTTCTTCTTCTTCGGCAGATCCTCCTTTTACATCATCATCATCCTCTGTCTCTGCAGCCTTTTCAGCCTCTTCTTCATCTTCATCATCATCAACCTCTTGCTCTTCTTCTGCAGATTCTTCTTTTTCAGCATCCTTTTTTGCAAGTTGATCATCATGCTCTTCACCTCTAGATGCAGTCAATGGAGATCCCTTCTGAGTGGCAGCTACAACACTACTTGCAAGCTTGTGCAAGTTGTGAACATGTTCAGGTACATTAGCTGCTGGAGAGGCAAACTCTTCTCCAGATAAGAGTTCAGCTATCAGGACTTAAATCTTCATCTTCTTGGAAGTATGCTCAGAGATCAAATGAGCATGAAACTCCAGACTGTTCTCTAGAAATTTCAGCACAAGATTCTTTGGTGAAGACTTCTCTACAGATGCATCAATACATTTCTGTGATACAATGAACTTCTTGAACTGAATGCACAGATGATGATCACCAATCTCAGGAGCAACTTTGATGATCAGAGGCTTCTTAGGAGGTATGACTCTGTCAGTTTTAATAGAGATATAGTTCTTCTGCTTCTTGATGATGCTATAGATCAGAGATGGATAATATAGAGGAACTTTCACCACGATTGACTCAGCACTGCTCACAAGCTTCCCAAACACAAACTCACCATAGTTGAACTTCTTGCCAGTTACCAGGTGAAACAAAAATCTTCCTTGAGCTTGTGTGACTGCTGCTCTATGCTTGGTTGGCATCCAGTTTTGAATCATGATGTGAAATAGTGCACCATACTTCTGAGACAGCTTTGACGATGGAATCGTCGGATTAGAGGGCTATTTGGTATAGATGCCCTAGGTCAGTTCTTTAGCAACCACCTCCCTCAGTCATCTATCTCTTCCAACTCCCCCTCGACTGAGCAATCCAGAAACTCATTGATGAGTTCTAGTAAGAAATCAAGCATTTCTCCTCTGACAAAGACTTTGTGAAAGTCTTCTGATTCATGATCATCAATATCCTTGGTAAGGTTGTAATAAAATTCTAACACAACCAACAAAACAAACTGGTGCACCCTCTGCACAGTTCCTAACACACCAACTTCTTTTAACAAAGAATAAACCCCAGTAGCTAGGAGTGTATCCTTATCCACCTTCTTCTCAGCGATCAAAGACCTCTTCTTCATCTTATCCCATAACTCAGCATGCATCGTTCAACGAAAGAGAGCATGTTTAGAGATACCTGGAAATGAATAATCTATTTGTGACGATCAACATCATGTTCACTTGATTCAGAGTGAACATCTTTAGGTACATGCTTGGGATGAATAAATTTCTTGGCCTTCTTGGATGGTCCGGTAGTAGTGGTGACTTTCCTCTTCTTTTGAGTTGGTATTGTGGATGGTGGAGTGGCTGAGACTCTATTTCTTGTCATTGGAATTCTCTGAACAATCTTGATAATCTCAGTGGAAGACTTCTTCCTTGGAGTCTTCTTCTTCATAGGTGATCTAGAAAGCAGATCATACTGAGCATATGCCAGTAGCTTTTCTTGTTGTGGAACAGGAGTCTTTTCAGTGGACTCAGATAATGAACTTTGAACATCTTCTTCCTCTTCTGGATCAGCAACTAAAGGTTATTTCATAACCTTTTTCTTCTCCTTGGCAGCGGCTATAACCTTCATCCTGGTACTCAGAGGAATATCATCCTCCTCTGAAACATCTCCACCTTCAGTTTGTTCTGGTGTCAGCTTCTCAGGTACAGACTTTTCTGAAGTAACCTTCTCAGATGCAGGTTCTTCTAGTGTTGTCTTCTCAGCAGCAGTTTGTTTTGCTACATGTTCCTCTTCATATATAGAAACATCTTCAGGCACAACTCTTTCATCAACAGCAGATCCTTTCTCTTTCTGAAGGGCTTGATCAGCAGGTGTTGTGATGGTCTTCTTTGATGCAGAAGTAACAACCTTCTTTGATTTATTAACTGCAGCTCCTTTTGTTCTTGCTTTCTTTGTTGCAGATTTCTTGTTGACATTGTATGAGCTTAATGTCTGCTTTAATAGATCATGGACAGAAAGATTTTGAGTCTTTGTCTTCTTTGCAAAAGATGTCACTTCAGGTTCTTCTCTTCATCATGAAACTCTTATATGATCTCTTCAGTATCTTTGCTAGAGGACTCATCTCGTAGAGCCCGCAGAATAGGATTCTTGTATGAAGATTCCCTACGAACTTGTTTATCAAACTCATCATCTTCATAGAATTGATCCTGAGGTTTGGAATAAGTAACTTTTCTATACCTCATTCTGGGTTTCACAACTTTTTTAGGATGAACAAGTTTTCTTTTTGGAGCCATTGAATAGAATAGAATAGAATAAACTTCTTGAGTGATCAAAGGATGATAATGGTAGAATGAAGAGAAAAACAAAAGTGATATCAGAAAGTTTGAGAGAAAAACTCAAAATTTGGAATTCTGGAGCGTATGATGATATCTCAAAACAGTTAAACATATATATAAGAGAGAACTCCATTCTATATGTATTCTCAGGTATCCATTAGACAGAGAATTTTGGAGAGAAATCTCAAAAAACCAGTGATGACGTTTATGAGTCAGAACTAGCCGTTGACAAAGATGTACATGAAAATTTTAAAAATTATTCATGAACATGATGATGAACATTTATGGGAATGCTCAGACCCTTAATGCAGGAATGGTTCTTTCCTGCTGAGTGTGAAATAAACACACTCATGCCCCTCCTCTTGGTTTACTGAACCAAGCAAACCCCAAGGGATGTTCTTAGTTTCTCAAATCGAGCAGCATCCAATTTCTTGGTGAATAGATCAGTTAGTTGATCTTCTGTCTTCACATGTTCAATCTTCAGAACTTCTTCCTCAACTAACTCTCTGATGAAGTGATGTTTGATATCAATATGCTTAGTTCTTGAATATTGAACTGGATTCTAGGATATATTGATAGCACTCATGTTGTCACAATAATACAGAATAGGTGTATCATGAACAACTTCATAATCCTTCATAATCTGCATCATCCATATGATCTGAGTTGAGTTGCTTCCAGCTACTATGTATCCAGCTTCTACGGTAGATAATAATATGTTGTTTTGCTTCTTGTTGAACTAGGAAACAACATTATTTCCTAAAAAGAAACAAGCATCTGATGTGCGTTTTCTATCATCTGGAGATCTTGTCAAATCAAGATCACAATAGGCAGTTAGACGTCAATTTGTATCTGAAATATACCATAATCCATAGTCTGCAGTTCTACTGATATACTTGATGATGTTATTAACAGCCTTTAAGTGACTTTCTTTAGGACATGACTGATATATGGCACAAACACCCACACTGTAAGATATATCAGGTATGTTTGTTGTAAGATAGAGAAGACTTCCAATCATGCTTCTGTATAATGTCTGATCCATTTCTTCTCCAGTATCATCCTTTCCAATCTTGACAATAGTACTAATATGAATTCTTTTATGCTTAGAATTCTCCCACTCGAACTTCTTGACTAAGTTTCTTGCATACTTAGACTGAGAGATGAAGTTACCTTCTTCTGATTACTTTATCTGAAGTCCAAGAAAATACTTTAGGTCTCAAACCAGGCTCATCTCAAACTCAGTTTCTATGTCCCTGATAAAGTCCTTGATCATCTTATCAGACATTGAGGCAAACACTATATCATCTACATATACTTGAACCGCAATCACTTGTGATTTGTCCTTTCTTATGAATAGTGTCTTGTCCTCTTCTCCTCTGTTGTATCCTTTGCTAACCAAGTATATAGCTAGTCTTTCATACCATGCTCGAGGATCGTATTTCAAACCATATAATGTCTTTTTAAGTTTGAAAACATAATCTGGATAACGTGGATCTTCAAATCTTTTAGGCTGTGAAACATACACATCCTTCTTCAGAAATCCATTCAAGAATGCACTCTTCACATCCATCTAATAAAGCCTGAACTTCATCATGCAAGCCATTGCTAGGAGAAGTCTGTCTGATTCTATCCTTGTGACTGGAATAAAGGTCTCATTGAAATCTATTCCTTCAATCTGTGAATACCCTTGTGCAACCAGTCTGGCCTTATTCCTTGTGATATTCCCAGATTCATCAGTCCTGTTCTTGAATATCCACTTTGTTCTAACTATATTCACTCATTCAGGTTTCTGCACTAGATCCTAGACATCATTTTTCTTGAATTGCAAAAGCTCTTCTTGCATTGCTTCAATTCAGTAGACATCTCTAAGAGCTTCTTGAATATTTTTGGGCTCTATTTTAGATGTGAAGCAGACATTAGATATCTCATCATCTAATCTCTTTCTGAGTCTTCTTCTCGTCATTCTCCCTTCATGGATATCTCCTATGACTTCTGTAGTAGGATGATCTTTAATAATCTACCGTGAGGGCTTTCTTTGCTTAACTCCCTGATCTTCAGATTCACTTTCTGTATCATCATGTATATCGGAATGTCCAAATACATCTGAGTGTACATCATCTTCTATGGGTTTGACAGCATCATTCTGATTATCAAATCTGATATTGACTGATTCTGCTGTAGCCTTGGTCTCTTTATTGTAAATCCTGTATGATTTACTATTTCTGGAGTATCCAACAAACATCCATTCTACTCTTTTGTTGTTCATCTTACTGAGATACTATCTATCATTGAGAATATAGCAAATAGTGCCAAACACATGGAAGTACTTCACTGTAGGTTTATTTTCATACCAAATCTTATATGGTGTAGTGAAGGTACCTGGTCTGAGATGAACTCTATTGCTGATATGGCATACAGTGTTGATGGCTTCTGCCCAGAACATAGAAGCAACTCCTTTGGCAGCAATCATAGTTCTAGACATCTCCTGGAGAGTTCTGTTCTTCCTTTCAACTACTCCATTCTCCTAAGGAGTCTTAGGGGCTGAGTACTCATGGCTGATCCCACTCTCATGGCAGAAATTATCAAAATATTGATTTTCAAACTCTTTGCCATGATCACTTCTGATTCTGATGATTTGTTGATCTTTCTCAACTGTGATTTTGCAGGCTAGTTTCTTGAACGCCATGAATGTCTTACTCTTATCTCTGAGAAAGTCTACCCATGTGAATCTTGATAAATCATCTATGCAGACAAGAACATATTTCGTTCATATGTAGCTCTTCACATCCATTGGCCCCATTATATCCATATGAATAAGATCTAAAATTCTTTTGAAAGTTCTATCCTGAACTTCTTTATGCTGAGATCTTGTCTGTTTTCCAATCTGGCATGGACCACATACCTTGTCTCTTTGAACCTTGATCATAGGGATTCCTCTGATTATCTCCTTGATGATGATCTTCGAAGATTCTTGAAGTAAATGTGTCCAAGCTTCTGGTGCCAGATCTCTGATTCTTCTATAGATGTTCTTTGACATGTTAAAGAACATTGTGCATGTAGATGTAACTGATAACAGTTATCAACTGATCTTCTTTCTTCCATGAATAAGTCATTGTTCTTATTCATCACTCTGCAATTCTATTTGGTGAATACCACTGTCATGTCATCATCACATAGCTGACTGATGCTAATAAGATTGGCTTTAAGTCCATCAACTAGCATAGCCTTTTTCAGCTTAGGCATTTCTTCAATAACCAGATCTGTTTTACCCATGACTTTTCCCTTTTTGCTATCTCTAAAGGTGACAAAGTCAGATGGGCAAGCTTTTAAGTTCTGCACAACTGAGCAATCCCCATTCATGTGTCTTGAACATCTACTATTAAAATACCAGTTGCTCTTGTCTTCTACTCTCAAGGATGTGTGGGCAATCAAACTAGTCTGTTTGACAACCCATTGTTTCTTCTGCGTAGGCTTCTTCTTTTTCTGAACAGCTGGTCTTCTATTCCTGCTGCTGGAATGCTGAACCACAAATCTCCTTTTCATTCTTCTGAGGTCATAAAGATATTTCTTACAATGTGGTCGAATGTGGCCTTTCTCTTCACAATAATGGCAGGTGATTCATTTTCTGTAGCCATTATGAACAGTCATTTTCTTGTCAATAATGTTCTTCTGGATGTGCTGAACATTATCTTGTACATGTGCAGCTGACTTATACTTTCTTTGACAAACATTGTGTTAGATTGTCCTCCACTGTATCCAAGACCTGGATGACTCTTTCCTGAATGTCCTAGAGTAGTAAAAATCTTGTCAAGATTCTTTATTCCATTGTTCAGCATAGTGACATTCCTTTTGATAGATTTCAACTCTGTAGATAATTAAGCAATCTTCTTCTCTTGAGTAGTTTAGTTCACATTTTTAAATGCTTAAGCTTTCATCTTCCCGGTGAACAAAGTGTAATATTTTCTGATTCAGATCCAATAGATGTTGTCCTTGATCGGCCCACTGTGAATCAAAGCATGTTTTTGGCTTGGATGGAAGTAAATAAAAAAAATATCCTGAAGCAAGAGAACTTACTTATGCTGAATTTCTGACAAAATTTATTTGGAAGCAAGCTACTCGAGAATGAATGCCAAAAAAGATGAGATATGTAATTGGAAGGATCTTCTATGTGCCTTCTGGTTCTTGAGAGATGTATTACCTCAAATGTCTACTGAATGTTGTTTATTGACCAACATGTTATGAGGAAATAAGATGCGTTAATGGAGTTCAGTATGCTACTTTTCGAGATGCTTGCTATACCTTGGGACTGATAGATGATGGCAAAGAATACATTAATGGAATCATTGAGGCCAGTCATTGGGCTTCAGCAAACTCTTTGAGAAATCTTTTCGCTACCTTATTATCATCTAATACACTTGCGAGACCAAAAGTTGTTTGGAATAATTGTTGGTCCTGCCTATCAGATGATATTCTATACAACCAAAGAGCATTGTTACAACATCCAGGTATACAATATTGATCAAATACAATACTTTTATTGCATATATACTTCAAATAATACACATTATACTTTATCTTGATTATATGTATTTTACTATCATAATGGCAGATTTGAAACTAAATGGGACTGAAATAAAAGGTTATGCTTTGATTGAGATAGAGAAATTGTTGAGGAGCCTTGGTAGGAGTTTGAAAGAATTTCACTCAATGCCATTTCCAAGTGCATACTTCTTTCAAAATAATCTAAATAGATTGATCAATGATGAGTTACGATATGATCGTGAAGGTCTACAAGAAGAGTACAAAAGAATTCTTAATCAGGTGTACAGAAGAACAACTGTGTGTCTATGATAAAGTTTTGCATACAATCGAGTCGAATAGAGGTGGTATGTTTTTTGTATATGGATATAGAGGCACCGGAAAAACTTTTGTTTAGAAAGTGTTGTTAGCTGCATTACGATCAAAAAGGCGAAATTGTCATAAATGTGGCTTCAAGTGGAATTGCATCACTTTTGTTGCCCGGAGGAAGAACTGCACATTCACGATTCAAAATTCCAATCAATCCTAATGAAGAATCTACTTGCAATATAAATCAAAGAAGTCCACTTGCTGAGATAATTATAAAAGCGAAACTAATAATTTGGATTGAGGCTCCAATGATGTACAAATACTGTTTTGAAGCCTTGGATAGGAGCTTGCGTGACATTATGCGTTGTTGCAATCCGTGAAGCTTTAAATTGCCATTTAGAGGTAAAAGTATTGTGTTTGGTGGAGACTTCCATTAAATTTTACCAGTTATTCCGAAAGGTAGCAGACAAGATATTGTAAATGCAACAATCAATTCATCATATCATTGGAAAACTTGCACTATGTTGAGATTGACAAAAAACATGAGACTTCATAATGCAAACACAAATGATAAATAGATTCAATTATAAAAGTTTTCCAAGTAGATTGCAAGCATAGGAGATGGGACACTATGAGGTCCTAATGATGGAGAAGCAAATATTGATCTTCCAAATGATATTTTGCTTAAATATTCAGGTGATCCTATTGCAACAATTGTCGATTATATCTATTATATTGATAGTAGATATGCAGATACCACAAGCTACTTACAAGAACGAGCAATTCTTGCTCCAACTTTGGATGTAGTTGAGTTAATAAACCAATACATGGTTTCTTTGAATCAATGTGAAGGTCGAGCTTATCTAAGTTCAGATAGTACATGTAGAGCAGATTCAAATGAGTCTATTTTGCAAGATGTTCACACGCCTAAGTTCTTAAATAACCTTAAATGTTCTGGTGTACCAAATCATGAGCTCTATTTGAAGGTAGGAATTCCAGTCATGCTTTTGAGGAATATAGATCATGCAAATGGTCTGTATAATGGCACTAGATTGGTTATTACAAGGTTTGGCAATCATGTATTGGAAGCAAAAGTTATCACCGGACAAAATGCAGGGAACAAGGTTTTGATTCCAAGAATGTCACTCACACCAGCAGATCCAAGGTTGTCATTCAAGTTCCAAAGAAGACAATTCCCTATCATAGTTTCATATGCAATTACCATAAATAAAAGCCAAGGCCAATCATTAAATCGTGTAGATTTATTTTTGAAAAAAACAGTTTTTAGTCATTGTTAGTTATATGTTGTCGTTTCACGAGTCACAAGTCATAGTGATCTGAAAATTTTAATTTCCAACAATGATGGTGTTGATAAGACTTCTACTTCAAATGTAGTGTACAAAGAAGTCTTTCATAATTTATAATATAAAGTTCTTTCTTTTTATAGTGTATTTTTTTATGCGCGTCTTTTATTCCTAACAATTATTGCATGAATCATTGCCCATTATTTTTATCATAAATAAAAACATGAACTGGTGTCTATAAATATATAAATCGTTGTCATTTAAATAATAGACATCAGTTGATTCACATGAACACTATATATAAAGCTGATGATTTTGATTTAATATATTTAGAGATTTATTAATTAATAAAGTACATATTCAAATTTATATACACACGTTTTTAATGACATAATTGTTAACATAAATTTTTAAAAAAAAAAATCGGCCCAATTATTATTTTATATGGTTAGCCATGCGTTAAGCAAAATCGCACACCCTAATATTTTATATTTTTTCCATGTAAATTATATGTTCTCAAATTATGACATTAGTATTTATAATAATATTTCATATGCTAATAATACTTTTTAAGCGTGAAACATTGTTTACAAATATTAATAAATAGAAATTGTTAAAAACGTACCATTATTAAAAAAAATGCTTAATAGTTCCGACATGCATTGCATTTTATAACTTTAAGTCATCTCTCTTATATTATCATAAATATTTTGCCAGTAAATTATGAATATATATATATATATATATATAAACATATCGTGTCCTATTATTTGATCGATAATTAGTTTATATAATACTCATTGAATTTGTAGATCACAACATGGTCCCGTACATGTGTAACACTAGTTAATATAAGATAAAAAAAGCTTTTACAACTTGGATATGCACAAAAATATATTTTTTGTATTTTTCATTCATATTTGTTTCGCATGATCACATAAATCGAGATGAGTATGATAAAACCTTTAATTTAATATATTATTTGCGTGAATCAAATTAAAAACAAGAAAATAATGCATGTTTAAGAAAAATTTGAAAAAATACCCCCATTTTTTCTTTTTGGTCTTCCTTTTTGATCCATCTCCAACATTATCACTTCATTGAATGATGTAAAATAAATTACTTATTCTCATACTAAGAAAATGATCTTATTTGATCCATCTCCTGCATATACATTAATATAAATAAATATTCTAAAAAAATATGATAAATTACACTTTGATATATACATTTTGATCCATTTATTCAAAAAAACTCACTCTTCAAAAAAATTTACAAATCTAACATTTAATTAATTTCTGCCCCAAGAACCTATATAATTAATTGTATGATTTCTTCGTTTTTTTTACCCAAGGGGAATCGAAATCTTAAAATACAATCAATTATATAGGATTTCCAAACCATAAATTAATCAAACATTAAATTTACAATTTTTTTGGAAAAATAAATACTATTTTGTAAATTTTGAAAAATTGAGTTATTCTTAAAAGGAGCTAAAAAAAATATTGTATCAAAATGCAATGTACCCTCAAAAATGAGAAGATTGCATTTGCAGTCCCACCGAACAAAATGGTCCCTAAACTCTTACTTTGAAACCAGTTCACTTTGCCTATATATATACACGCACGTGTAAATATGATGCAAGCAGAGTATAAGCTGTGTAAAATATAGTGTTGTCTACATACAACCACACCTTATTTGTATCACAACTGTGTTGTCAATAATTTTTTAATTTTCAAGCCACGAAGGTAGACGTGCAGTGGCTTGAAAATTAAAACAAGAATCGATCAAGGCTTGCAGTGAGAGTGGAGTGGTGGTTGCCGGTTGGTGTTGGTGAATGGTGATAGAGAAGGAATTACGCAATAATGGTGGTTGGTGGTGATTGAGATATATATCAAGCGTATCATGGTAATAACAATAAAAAATAAAAAATGTTTTTTTTACACATTTTCTGGTCACAGCTTAAAACTGCATATCCAGCTTCACCAGCCATAAGAATCTAGATCTGGAGATCGTCCAATGACAATTCATTTGCACTCAACAACTTTAGCTTCTGTAAAACACAAAAAATATCACAATATAAGCTCCAGTCGATCACTGTTCTGGTTCACAATATTTAAGCAACAATCCAAGTATATATAGGCACTCGAAGGCTCAAGAGGCATCAGGTCATCCTTCTACAAAGATTGGGGATCATATCGAAGTTGGTGATTAAGAATTGCTGAACCAGGAAGGATGGGGGCACTTGGGAGGGGAGGAACGGAAATTAAAAGGTTTTTTTTCCCCTTTATCACAGTTCAAACAAACAACTCATTCTTTGCCTTCCAGTAAATTGAAAATTTTGATATAAGATCTTCTAGTTCCAAGTGTACTGCCGAAGCAATCACGTTACATAGTATAATGAAACAGAAAATGAAAAAGAGAACCAAAAATTACTGTATGCAAGGTACCATACTAGTTAATTCTTGATTTTCCCTCATCTCTGATTATGATGCATATCACTATCTTAGTATTTTATATTTCACCACAAAAGTGTTAGAACAAGTCAGATGAACTTAAAAGGGTAACTAATCAATCCTATGTACATTCCTTGCATATAGGTTAAACCCCAGGCTCAACCACCTACTCTCTAACAATATTAAATTCGACTTCAGGATTAGACAGCAGATTCTAGGAGTCATTTCATTGCCTAACAATTAATTGCACCTTCAGGTTGAAATGCAACACCACCAAATAAAAGAGATGAGAGGCATAATAAAAATGAATGAAGCCTTATACCGTAATAAATTGTGGGGGATCATCGAGACTGGATGATCCTAGAACAATTTCTCGTTGCAACTTTGCTGATAATTTATGACAAACTCGTAACTGCAGAAAAACAAATTTCAGAAACAAGAGCAGGGGTAAGGAGGTAGGGAGAGAGCATCTTAAATAATACCTCAGAACGGGTGGCCCCACCAACAATAAATACAAAAATCCGTTGACCCATCTTCTTGAAATCACTAGAGGCGTGTCTTAGAATTGAATCACTACAAGAAAACAAATAAATGAATACAAAATAAAATACACGAGCGTGTTGAACATAACCCAAATAAGATAGTATTAGACTTTATCTAAAGAGGGTCAGGATAAAGCCAAATTTTATGTTAACAAGAACAAGGAGAGATAAATTGTTACTCAAATAACAAAAGCAAGACTCCATTGATACCTTGAATACCCATCATCAGAGCCTCGAGGACGAGCCCACGTTGCCGTTCGTCTTGATCTCTTTGAATGAGGAGTTGGGATGTTACCCGACCTTACAGCTGCTGCTGCCTGAGAGGTTCCATGAATAGTTGGACTAGGTTCATTCATACATGGATAATCATTCCTAGGTAGTTCGCCTTTACTAAGTTTTTCAACAAGCTCCTGTAGGGCAACAAGAATAATTTAGACAGAATATATTTACATTAGAGTTAACATGGTTTTCTTCATGAGACGCCTTATAATGCATATACTAAAATCATCCGTAAATTGAAAATTCACACTGGATAAACTTTGTCAGAACTTTTAATTCAAGCCACCAGATGGTGATAGGTTTTTATTACTTTAGAAACTTCAATCATAATTATGAGACAACCATCTCATGGCCCTCGACTATAGTAAATATATTCAGAATATTAATCAAAATATAATAGCACCAATTCAACGTATTAGCCTCAAACAATTTAAAGTCCAATCTCACAAGCCGCGGCTCCTATAAGATTTGATGGATTATGTAAATATATGTGGCTTCTTTTTAGTTCCAAGGAAGCATTTTCTGATTTTACAGTGATAAGCAGTTATACAGCACGTGTTTGATAACTAGAAGGCTGGATAAGTTATAGGTGCAGTATTTTCTACATAACTCTATCCACCAAGTCAGGTTTCTACACTCAGTTCAATAATGCCATTCTTCTGTAATTGGTCATTACTTCTAGTTTGTGATACAATTTATATGGATTAAAAAAAGGCATGGTTACTTCTTCTTCTCTATCCGACATCCGCTAGAGAGTAGAGACATATTCCAATGATTGTTTATTCTGCTAGTACAGTAAAAACAACCACCATTTGAGCTCTAACTGCATTCCTCATCCAAAATCATCCAAGAATCGAAGCTGCCATACAGATGCCCAACTTCGCAAAGTGACTAAGTTTATAGATTACCTCTATAATAGGGTAAAAACGTGATAACTGCCATGTCACTTCTTCACCAGGTCTGTCTTTTCGAGCAGCATGCTTCTTCTGCAAACAAGGAAAAAGGAAAATTATCTCTATATCAGACGCATGGTTACAATACCAAAATCACTTTTGCTATACCACTACCTTGTGAACGTCAAACTTGAGAGAAAAGGGTACAATTGAGCTCTTTTTGGGATCTGATGATGACTCTAGCAATCTCATATTATAAACAGCAGTCGCATCATCTGGTGGTAGTTTAGCCAACTGCATTTTGTGCACCAAGATATTAGTTTTGGTATTAAGACTTCAACAAATTGGCTAATAGAAGCAGCTGCAAGAACCGGACAACATTCCAAGAAAGGTATTTGGACTTAAAAACATACAGTCTGCATGTTGAGTAAAATAGTAAGGAAGAAGAATAACTTATAGGCAGCAAGAATATGAAAGATTAAAGCAAAACATTGCATGATTATACAATGTCTTTTTATGGATCTAGGGCTAATGGGAGGAGTTGAAGCAGCACTACTACTTCAGACTTCATAATATTTTTGAACGAGTTGAACCAGGGAGGACTAAAAGGTCTCTAATAATAATGACATGGGTTTTGCAAGACTAATAGTTGATCAGATGGGGATAGTGAGGAATATGGTCGAAATGATCCGCGAGGCATTGTGGTTCCATCTGCTGCGGTAAAGATTAATAAGGAAGAAGAGTTTGCACCCATAAAGTCATGAATAATGAGTAACAATGCACAGCCACTAGATTCTCAAAATAATTAAAAAAATCTATCACTAACCTCCATCAGTTTTGAGATTTTGTCATCCTCAAACTTCTCAGGATACACGGCAGCATATATCATCAATAATCGCAATTTATTTTCACGTGATACATCCTGCCAAAAAGGGACCATTATAAATTACATCCGGTCAACAAATATGCTTCTTCACATTTTGAGCACAAAGAGAAAATAAAAGTCACCTCTTTTAATCTAAGAAAATTAATAAGATCTTTGGTTCCTGCATCTCCAAAAACAAGATCCTGCTCTAGTTGGCCAACTTCTTTAAGTCCAGATTCCCTGATAATTTTGTTAATTTTTCCTGCAATCTGAACAAAAGACATAAAAATCTAGTTAACCCCAAAACTGGTTTACTACTTCTAGGGTCAAGATACAAAGTTGCTACTTATGTTTATTTGACACCAATCCTTAACAATCAAGCTTAAACTTACCAGGAATACGCTAAAAGACCCAGCATAAGTAATACAAATTAAAATATTTAAACAAACAATTCATAGTTTTTGGAATTGATCAAAGGTGTCTCGCAAACAAAAGGAATTATTCCATCTTTGTATCAACTGATGGACTTACAGCCAATATATGACATCTTAACTCCAGCTTTTTGTAAGGGTAAAATTGCCAAAAAAACCACCAACTTTGAACGGATTTGAAATTTGAACAAGACTTTTAAAATGTTGCAATAATAACCTTACATTTGATTTGTAGCAAAATAGACACCCAAAACAAATTTCAGCGACAGGAAAACAGACGTGGCACAATAAAAACCCCCATATTCGACACCCCCAAAATTGAATCAGTCAGTACGCGTGGAAAAGATAGTCACATCATAATTTCGATATACAAAAAAAAAACGGGGGTTTCAAATTTGCTGCAAATGTAAAGGCTGGGCCAGTATTGCAACATTTTAAAAGTCGTGCCTAAATTGTAAATTTGTTCAAAGTTCAGAATTTTTTCGCTATTAACCCTTGTGTAAACCTATTCACTTCTCCAAGAACTTGATTAGAATATTTTCATATCTTTGTTTAGCTTCAGGATGCAATCAAAATGAGAAAACATATGCCATTTAGCTGATAACTAACAGTAAGCATTAGCATCACTTTCTGCCGAAGTCATATTCACATGTAGATTTAAGTGACAAAGAAAGAACACGATGATGGATACAACATAACTATCTTTAAAGATAATCTCTCAGCAGATAACTAGAATCAGTAAAGTACATTTCACGTGACAACATGGTCCCAGTAAAATCATCATTGAGATCCAGCCAGAAATACATAAGACTCACATCAACGTGGAGAGAGAGCTTTTCAATTTGTTCACTATACTGAGGCAAAGCTTGAACCATCTTTTGCAAGTCTCGAGTCGACAATTCACCACCAGCTCTGCAAATTTAACTTGCATAAGAGACACATGGTACAAGAAGGTATAATTGTATAAATTTTACCAGCATCGTTACTACAAAATAGGAGCAGGAAAAAGTGAGACAATAACTTTTGGAATTATTTTGGTTTCAAGGTATACATAAAGATCTAGCCTGTTTAAAATTTATAGCCAATTTAGTACGCATGTAACCGAATTTGTAGTCCACGACACTAAGACACCACAGATGACGTTTCGCTAAGAAGTGGTTCCAAAAGGAATAATCATACTTCACTTTTTTTTATTCTTGGACAGTTTGAAGTCTAAGAGCAGGATTAGCTACCGCTAAGTTTGATACAACTCTAAGTGGTGACACAGCGATGTCTCTCAAAAAAAC
Source organism: Perilla frutescens (assembly GCA_026008535.1). Classification (NCBI taxonomy): domain Eukaryota; kingdom Viridiplantae; phylum Streptophyta; class Magnoliopsida; order Lamiales; family Lamiaceae; genus Perilla; species Perilla frutescens. Next base: position 45,105,080 of record BRKX01000001.1, read on the forward strand.
CCAAAAAAAAAAAGACTACTTTAAACAGAAAATCATAGATATTCAAAGCTCTTGAGGTAGTTTAAATGCACATTCAATTGCGAAGGACAGAGTATTGCAGGAAAATTGAACAAGCTGACCAATGCTAGTAGTTCCAATTAAATAAAAGAAATAAAACTACAAAATAGAAAATATCCAGCAACAGTCATGAGTAAATAACATAATTAAGCTTAAATCATAGATAATCAAATGAAAATAATAAAATAATAATAACATTTTAGATTCATGCATGATGCATGTTAATAGCTTCAGAGTATATCCCTCTCTTTACACCGTAAAACAATAAAAGCAGTTGGCAGGCAGATGGATATATGTTAAAAGTCCCTTGGAAACTAGCGAGATATCTAAATTCTTTAATGATGAGAGATTTAATATCAATCTCCCAAACAAGGAGAATTATCTGAAATTAAAAGCTGACTTAAGATTCTAAGTACCGAATTTTTTAGGAAGAAACAAAATATATGCTGATTCACAACCAACCTTGAACCATGAATTTGTGCGGCCTTATTTTTAGATACGAAGTTTGTCATTTTTTCATGCAGCCGCTCACTAGCCTGACAACATAAACAATTGATTAGAGTAAATTTAACAATTGAGTGTCGAATCTCGTCAGAACGACATTAAAAGTACAAATGAAGATTCTCCATACATACATCAGCTATATGTGAATGTCTGAGCTCTAACCAGATAGGGTCATGATCTTCCAAAAGAACCTCCTTCTTCTCAGGAGGACCACCTGTCTTGCTTGGAACCTGGCCAATATAATTACTTAACATAACTGAGGATCTTCCAAACTTTCATACAACAGTGTAAGATCTCAGAGACACTACCTCATGCACGTATTTATTTCCTTCCATATTTAGTAAATCATGGCACATGGCATCATATGTCCATTCATGTATAACTGGAGCAATCTGGACATGAAATATATGTCATACTACATAATTAAATTGGAACTCTTGAGTATTTTGATATATTGGATAGGGTATACATAGCTAGAAACCTGGTCTATTGATCTATCTAAGATAAGCAGCTCGCACGTCTCTAACTGGGGAAAGTTAGGGAGGTTGGCTTTATATTTCATAAGACCATTCCAAACAGCAGCAGCAAGCTTTGTAGGAATTAGATCACGAAAAGTAGTCATTGTAGTAGGATCAAGGGATTTAGCAGTACGGTAACGCACATATGGGAATTCCTGTCACATGACAATATAATGAAGGTCTTCACTCCGCAATTGCTTATATTATGGGCCAAAGTTAAGGACATTAGATGGCATACCCTCAAAGAAGCAAATACTGTAGCTATTCGTGTCCCCATCAAATTCAAACATGCATCACCTCTGCGAGAACTTTCTTCATCTCCGAAGAGATCCTCAAGGGCTCTCTCATTGTCAGTGATGAAACCCTGAAGCAATAGCCAATTGTTAAGAGAATGTCACATCCAGCATAATGTTTAAGGAAAAGAAGAGGGACAGAAACTAAAAAAGTATCTAACCGTAAAACCCGCAAATAAAAGGAAATATTTATGGATGCTGAATGGTGAAAGAGTTACATATAAGTCAAGGATTGCATACCTGGCTATCTATGGCGAAATATTCCAAGTTCATCTGTAAATTCAAATTCAAAAGGAGAAAAAAAGAACATATTTAGCTTATTAGTATAATATATGTATCACCACAAGAAGAGTGAAAAGAGGAGGGGAAATTGGGTAACCTCTCTTAAGGCACCAATGCGAGATAAAACACTTCCATCTTTCTTTATTTGGGCAACCAATTCGCGGGCAACAGGTGAGCTGAAGAATACAAATGCCCTAATGGCCGAAAACAAAGTAGATATAACAGAGATGAGCCCAATTATTTTTGCTGCAGTAATAGCAGCAGATAACTCTGGAAAAGGATTCCATAAAATTGAAGAGAAAAACGTAAAGAAAAAAGTAGAATAGTTGGCATACTTTCTGTAAAGTGGCGACTTTCCAGACATATCAGAAAGGAAGATAACAATGCTGCACGTCAAGAAAATGAAGGATAAGAGGAAAAATGGGAGGAATATATATATATATATATATATATAGAGAGAGAGAGAGAGAGAGAATCAGAAACATCAAGTAAAATGCATCTAAGAATATTATACACAGATATATAACACAAATTTAGAAGGCACATTTGAGTTGATGAGTTCTATGAAGCAGCCACAGCATTAATTATGTAATCATAAATCTTCAGCATCAAAAGATCCAAAATTCCAGAGAGCAGTAATAAACAACCCGTTCGACCATGATATGCAAATATATACACACACACACACACACACACACACACACACTTTAGAATAATGGTTTGGCAATGCTGCTAACGTACATAACTACATTAGTTCTTCGGTTTAACCAAATTCCACGAGGGCGAGAGAAACCAATTTGTGAGGGGGCAAGCTAAGGATCAGAATTTAGCGTGCATCACACATTTCTTCTGAAAAATGTTTCCATGTAAAAATTATACTAGCCCAGGTAAAAAATATTTTCACGTGTAAACAACAAATCATTGTTGATACCTATTGCATTAGGCAAGTAGATAGTGTTAAAGGTATAGCAAATCAATCCTACAGTGGCAATAAAAACGTCTAAAACCTATCTCTCTATTCATGTCCAATTTTGATGCATAAGAAGGTGTGGTCAATTCTTCTCTGAATTTACATTGCAAAAACCAGCTAATTCACCACATTGGCCAAATATGCATTATGATTCATAATGATCCATATATCACACAGAAAATTGTGTATAATAGACAATAAAATGTGGAATAAGGCTCAATAACATATGCAAGATATGTAAATTAAAAAAATGTGCAAGATATGGAATGAAGCACAACTTCATAGGTGACCAGCTACATATATACTTTATAAACCACTTCAAGCTGTCACATAATATAGATCGCATACCTTAACTTGCCTTTACCACTTCCCACCCATATTATTCTTTATTTTACTGGTGTCTTGCTATCGTCAACATTATTGTATTCCCTTCTAATTACAGAATACTTCTAACATCATTGCGTTTTCCATGAAATGATGAAAAATGAGATCAGATAGAAATATTTTAAAAACATCTTAAATTGCGAGAAAAATATCTTTCTTTTTGGATGTACTACATGATTATAAGCTAGGGGATTGCATGTCTTATTAAATGCACAGCGTCCACCTAGAAAATGATCTTCTTTAAAACTTCACCTAGAGTAAATGCATGGTGCACCTACAGATAGGGATTAAGGACAACAATCTTTCTAGCCGTTAATCACAGTTTTTTTCCAACATGATGCATGATATCTGTCATTTCATAACACCAGACTGGTCTCAATAATCTAAGTCCTTCTGCTTTCATATTCAATACTTATCGCATAGGCTTGTTTGGACATGATAACATGGTAAAGATCATATTATCTAGAATTCACATTTATCTCCCAACAAATATGCAATAAGGGAAACTACATAAGACTAGTGGAATAAAAAAAGTGCCAAATTTCTGCGATTTCCAAATCTTCAAAATTACCAACCCAGATTTCAGTATTGCCATCAAACAAACAAGATACCATAATTCTGCTCCCTCACAGCCATAACTACTAGCTTTCCTAATTTGAAGGCAACAGTGCAACACAGATCCATTATGATATAAAGCAGGACAAATTGAAGAAATGGGTTGATTTATTTTTTATAAGCAGAAAGAAGATCATGTCTCTCTGGCAAGACAAGCACCACCATAGCATCAAACAGTCTACAGAATTGCTTCATTAGAGTCAGGTAGCTTCCGTGTAAGGGTGCTCTCAACTCATTGGCTTACTTGTTCGGTTGTGCAAATTATATTTTCAAACCCTATAACCTTACTATCTGAATGATGCCAAAACAAAAGTCAGATGATAAAATAGTGATTTCCCATACTTTTCTTTGGTTGGCTGGATGAAATATATTGCATCCATGGATGGCAAAGGTTGCCTTCGTTTGTGTATATCTTCCACCACTGCAGGTCAGAGAACATTGTTACTCCTCTATCTCAAAAAAATAGTCGAATTCATGTGTATCATGGTGAATCTTTCCAACACTGGACATAAGACAATTTTAGATTACTTTTTGTTCCATAAAGATTAAAAGGCAATGCATTGCATAACTGGGTAACAATCAAATGCCTGTTTCTTCTTTCCAGAAAAATAAAATAACAGATTGTAGTATAGAGGAAGTACGGGCAAACTAACTAGTAATACCTGCGCCGACTCTTAAAAGACCCTGAATATAAAGGCATCAAATTGCCAACTCTAAGAGATATATAATACTTCAAACATTTTGGTAAGTCAAGTAGAGAAATGAATATGGATTTAAAATCAATAGATTAATAAGAAAGCAAGTTTCAACTACTTGTGTGCTGTGATAATCAATACTTATATTGACTATGTTTCAGATGAGAATTGACAAAATAACAGTTCAAATCATTGGCTAAAAAATTGCAATCATCAAACTTTCCAATCTCTTTAACTGGTCTAACACATAAACTGCATATTATGAGATGTTTTGCAAGTAATTTACAAGCATTCACAGAAGTAAACCCATTATGAGAAATATCACCCATGCTCATGTATATGGATAATATCATGAATGATCATAGATGTAAAAGCGTAATGCAAAGCAAACTATCGTGTCGGGGATAAAAAGAATAAAGAAACAACTTCTGTCTAAGACTGGCCTTCTATTTCTTACATGAAACTCCTTCCTCTGTGATATCTGCCATCTTGCACGCATAAGACATTATTTTAACTGTAAGCTTGTCCATAATGAGTACCTACATGTCAAGGAATCAGAACAGGGAGGTAACAAAACTTATAGTAAATGCCGGATTAAGGGTCATTACATGATGGATCATACGAAAATCAAAAAATAATATATTTTTTCATAAACAACAAATTTTGAAAATAATATGTGCCTGATGGTTATTCTGAAAAGTCAAAAGGGACTCTACTTGTCATGGTAATAGAAATATTCAGAATAGATATACTTTTCTGCAATAAAGTTAGTGATAATGGCGCAAAAAACCAACACATCACAATAGGTCGTGCAAAAATATTAAGCTGGTTCGAGTAAGGCAAAGTTGAAATCATCCAAGGCGATTGAGACTGAATGATTTCTATCAAAAAGCCTTTTTTTCAAGCAGAATTTGACTAGTTTCAAAAGATGTAAATTGATCTTGGGCACAGAAGAGAAAGAAATGAAGAAGAAGAAAAGGTCAGAGCAGAAAACAGAAAGACAATTTTAAATAGGTTTGTAATGACAAAACCTTAATCATTTATATTGATCATAAGAGATTGAAATAAAATGAGAACCCTAGTAACAATCTGATCACATAGGCTCTCTTCTCCGTACCACAGCCTCTTCCTATGATTGTTTTCTCCTTAAGATGTCTATGCACTTCCTCTATTGCAGGATACTTTATCTTTGTGCCACATGCAAAAATGTGTACTTAGTCTGGAAAAATTGTTCCCTCAAATGGAACTCATATCAGTCTGGTGTACGTGCACACATACATATCGAGAATTGCAGAAGATTATTGTGATTTCTTTCAGAAAAGGAAAAAAAAACTTGAAGCCTTAATAAGCTCAATATTATTACTTGACAAGCAACGGATTGATGAAGAAAACAAGTATTAGCAAACTTCCAAGCCCAAACCTAAATTCTTATCAATTGTCCGAATGTAAAAGAAATATCCATGTCTAATTTCTTCTTACCTTCCAACTCGACTTTGAGTCCCCTGTTTTGGCTGATCGGAGCATTTCATTTAATAATCCTGCAAAATTTAGCAATTGTAGAGAACTTACAAAGGTCAAACAATATATACAAGCAGCTTGCCATGCTTCATCAATAACAACTGCCACTAAGACATATATGCACAAAACAAACTAAGGCCCACACCCCATACCATGACATCAGTCATCAGGAAGGAAGTATAGCACCAGGGATCAGAAACTGATGAAACACATTAGGACGCTTTGATTGCTGTTGCAGAAACTATGAACTAGAAAAATATCTCATAATTTGTAAGGTATACCTTGTACCAGTAGAAAATAACTGATACTGAAGCTTCAGAAGCTTTTACACGTTGTGGTGATCAATGATATTCTGTAATCTATGCATCAATATACATTAAAAATTATAGGGCGGTTCAGTTTCCTATTTTATTAGTGGTGTTTTATTCAGGATTTGTTTAGCAATCAACAATTTCTACAAGTGACAAAGGACTGCAATCCATAACTCAAGCAGAAAAACAAAATAGAAAATCAGGACAAAGTTCGTCAATATTAAAAGACCAAGAAAACACAAATACGTTTGAATTAATGAGTCAAATCTTTAGCTTATGCAAGCTTTTCCATTCATGTCTTTCCATGAGCACTGGAAGACAAGTGAAGGCAAAATCCCAAAATTCACTATTGTCTTCTTTCCTTAGGTGGATGGTCACTTTCTCTTTTCACAATAACAAAATGGAATCAGCAACATATTATGTAACAAAGTACAAGAATATTCCACACATTTTCTGAGAAACATGTTATTCGTATATACTACATTATTCTACAGAAAATTCCTGCTCTATTGTTAATTGATATCTATTTCTTCCATAATCAATGTACACTTTTTCTGATCCTAGAAGAGCCTATCAAGCAATAAACAAAGAATGGTGTGCTATAATCTTTCTCCTCTTATGTGTCAGAAAGTAATGATCTTGAATAACTGGAGATGCTCACATCTTAAATCTTAATATCTTAGAGAACTCTTAATTAATTTTCTAATGGAAAGACACAACTACCATTCTAAAAGTTGTGGTGCATTGCTTATATCAAGTTATATTCACGATTGATGACAATGAAAGACAGATTTAGCCCGAGATGCAGCATAGTTGCAGTGGATTTTCTAAGATACTAGCTAATTTTGTGGATGCAATCATGCAAAAGGTAGCAAACTCAAATTTAAGCAAGATAATAAGACCCACACAAAAATTGATTATGAAAAGTATCACAGCCATTTCCACAAGTTAGTTCTAAAAGAAACTGAATGGAACTCTTATGCCCTTAATCTTCTGCCTCAAGCGAAAATCAATACTAGATAATAATTGCGTATAATCATAGAAATGTATTCATCATCCACTCGCACTCGAAACTTCGTGGCAGGTCTTTTAATTTTTTAATCTATCTAAATCATTTTTCATGCCTCCAATCCAAGCATCAGTCTTTACCTCCAAAATAATTTGACTATTGCTCCACGATCATTTTAATTCAAAACCAAAGTAAACAACTACACTGAGATCAAGTAAAAAAAAACACAAAAAAGCAAATTCCACAAAATGAATGCTACAAATGCAATCACATGCACGAAACAACTAATTTCAACAAACACTCTCTGAAAATACATATAGGATACAAGAAAAGAGGCGCAGCAATGCAAAATTGACTCACTATCGCGGCTGATTTGGCGAAAATTCTTGTACTCGCTCCCCTGAGATGACGTATCGGAATCAGACATCGACATGGCGAAAAAATTGTCTATCTCAGATTGTGCTTCAGTTGAGCATCAAAACATCAATTTCAGATATGATGCTAAAAAAAAGGCTCAGTAGTTCTTCTTCCCCCCAAAAAAAACTGAAGCACAATCTGCAGAAAAACATAAATTTCAGACTCATCGTACACAGTGCTCAATCGAAACCTCCATTGCCAAATAAATTGGCAAAACAAGCAATCAACCAACGAATATTAGGTATTTCTACATCCCAGAAGTTAAATCACATGAAAGATCAGAAAGTTTACGAGCACTGTACCAAACAACTCAGCAACTGTCCGACTAAAATTCCGATTGCAGCAGAAATTGGATAGTGAAGCCGTGTACAAACTCAAATCGCGTTGAACACCGGAAAGAGCCGGTGAATTTGGAATGCAGAGAAAATTCTAAATCGGAAGCGAGAAATCCAAAGTGGTAGACGACATCGGCGTGGGGAGCAGCAAAAGGCGTGGGGGCAGGGTTTCCAATTTGGGGATCGTGATTTTGCGGGGCTAAGACTTTCATACTTAGAGAAGAGACGTAAAAGTTTTAAATTAGATTAGAATGAATATTCTATTTTTATGTTTTTAAAATGAATATTCAAAATGTTAGACTTCAATGAGAAATTAGATTAAGATGAAAATTCAAAATGTTCGATAATTAGCTTCTCGAAAAAAAAAAGTTCAATAATTATGTTATTGCTATACTTATAAATTAAAATAAAAATGTTTTGGTCAATCAATAATTAAGTTTGGTGTAACTGTATTTAGGCCTGTAAATGATCCGAGTACCACCAAGTTCGAGCTCGGCTCGTTTAAGTATTCATGATCTTGAATTCGACTCGAGCTTTGAACTTGGGCTCGAGCTCGACTCGACAGGAAAATGTCGGACTCGAGCTTGGCTCGATTATTTATAATTCGAGCCCGAACTCGAGCTCGGCTCGTTTACATGCACAAAATCAAAATCATAGAATAACGTACATAACAATGGTTTCCCAAATGACACAAATTACACAATTACACAATATTTCAACAATAAAAATAAAATGATGTTTCAAGTTTCACCCAAAAGTTCAAAATAAATTTACTGGACATCAATCATTCAACATTTCAAAAAATATTTTAGTCTTCAAGCCTTCAACTAAAGCTTCAAAAGCTTTCAAAAAATGTTTCAAGTCTTCAGGCCTTCTGCTAGTCTGCTACATGATCTGCATGATTTCCAACACAACTACAAAATTCGAATAAAATAGTCAAATTCAGGAGAATAATAAAACCCAAAACAATAAATATCGAATATAAAACACTGTACATGTGTTCTTAATAAACCTCTCAAGTTGAATTAATCTCCATGATCTCCCTGTCTCATATTAAACATGCATGTAGGAAAAAAAATGGTATGGACGTATCGAATAAGTATAACACTAGTTGCTAATTCATTTTCTATGATTATTCTATCTTTTTTTCTATATATTCAATATTTATAAGTTTTTTAATGAATATTTATAAACTTTTTTATGGGTAAAAATATTATATACGGTATAAAGTGATACAACATATTTAAATGCAAGGAGCCCTTAGACATGCCTAAGGGGTGAGACAACTGCACCTAGCTATCTTTAGGTTGCAGGGGTGGGGGTACGAAGATCAACTAAACTAATAATGCAAGTACCAATGTACTATAGTTAAAGTATAAGTAGTAAGACATAAATGGGAAAACTTTCACTGTCTAGGATAAGTGAAGTGAATGGTGGTCCCATTATCTAGGATAGGTGAGGCCGGGATACAAGAGAACGGGGTAGCCCCGGCTATAACGGCAAGGGATCTCTATGAGGTTATCCTGCGCACTCGGCCTTTCCCATGGCAAGGAAGGGTCAGCTAGCTAGAAATCTTGTAGCTAGAACGATTTAGTGTAGCGAAGCTACACCACGACCGTTAACTCTTAAGTGCAATGGGTCTCGTTAAAATCTTTAAATGAGAAAACTCATGGGAAAACCTCATTTATGGGAAAGAGTACCCTCATAGGGATTGATTGGTCTGTAATGGGGCAACAGGGACGGAAACCAATTGAAGTCGGGTCAAACCTTGGTCCGGCGATTGAAACTAACACAACCATGCATAGAGATATGAGGAAGGGGCCAATAGAGGAATGGGGAAATGGTCGATCCTAAAACAGCATAGACTTTGGTCCAATGGTTGCACACACTCCCACAGAAACTTAGGTCGGGAAAAGCTTCTCGAGCTCAAGTTCCCATGTTTCACCGTGAGTTTAAAGCTCGAAGATACACACACACACCACCATTATAGTGATGAACGCTCAAAAGTTGTGAGCATGGGATCGCAGCAAATAGGGTCAAGGCATGCCCAAAATTAACTCATAGAGAATAAGGCAAAGAGAGCTTTACATGAATGGACTTTGATTTTTTTTTTCACAACTTCTCCGAGATGGAAGTGTTTATTTTCGAATATAGTTTGGTTGTGGGCGTTGTCCATATGTACTACACCGTATTTCTAGACCAATCATTCTCGTTCATTTTCCTATTGTCGAGACCAACCTTAATCTTTTGCACCACTTTATAGTGCTCAAGATCGAGGAGTTTCATTTACAAATGTCAAGACAGTGCATGATTTGGTTCCAAACATCTTGTGAAGTTGCACACTCAAAGAAGAGATGACGTGAAGATTCAAAAGATATATTACAAAAGATACTCTACTGATCTATCTGTAGTTGATTGTTGATACTTGCAGTGGACACCTTCGAGAATACCATCCACAGTCTTATGTCTTTGTCTATTGTACTAACACTGATATGAATACGAAGCCCTGAAACCTTTATATCTTCAACCTTGCTGTGTTGCACTATAGATTTGAACACTAATCGGTACTCCATATCGAACACTTAGCCAAAAAATCAAGATATGCCATTAACATAATGACAATCTATGAGGCGTGCACTCACTAACAATGATGATATCATCATTTTTATCATAATGTGCATATAAGGAGTATCACCTATATAATGTAATAAGGGGTACAATAGGTGCACATAAGTGCCTCTCATGATTAATTAAATTGATATCTTTAAAATAGTTGTAGGATTAGTTTGAAATAAAAAATTACTTTGAAATCAAAGTACTCATGGGTAATAGTTAAAAGGATAAATTTGGATCTTATCTATGTATTTTATTCCATATTTTCATAAAGTTTTAGAAACAAATGTCTTTAATCCATATGTGTCTTAGTACGTGTAAAGATCCAAGTGTGCGAAAAAAATGTATGTTTTAACTGATGCTCGTGACGGGTGTTAACAGCTCTTTGACAAAGAGACCAACAAAATTAATTAATGCTACATCCTTTGCAACACCACAAATTTATTAGTTCATCTTTCATTTTTTCTTCATTTTAATTTCTTGTGATTTACTTTAATTTCACACTTATTTATTAGGGTTCATCATACCTAATTAGGATATATATTGTTAGAAAATAATCAATTTCTTGTGTAGAGTTACGAGTGTATACAAGATTCCCAAGATAATACTATAATCAGTTTCGCCAGTACATGGAGGATTTGAGAAGCTGTAAAGTCGATTCACATAAATTATAATGAGTTGAGGCATATTCTAAATTTGTAATGGCCCGACCCTACTACAAAATCTAATGACACATCATCATCAGCAATAAGTATTAATATTTGTAGATTCCAAAAGCGAGAGAGTGAGTTCAAATTTTAACAACCAAAATATATTAATATTTGAGCTCGAATTCACTAAAGATAATGTCGCTCTTGCCAAAACAAAAAAAAAAGGAAAATTTTGCTGGAATGAGAAATAATACTTAATTTAAAAAATATTGTGTATTTTATCACCATCATTACCATTTTTCCCTTAAGGTCTTTATCATCATCATTATTGTAATATGTTACATTAAACTATTTGATTAATTATCTTCAAATACACAAATTTTGGGGTGATTTTGATTTTTGACATGTTTTAAAAAACATAGTTTGATAGCTGTATATTTTACACAATTTTTTATATGAATTTATGATGCTTAAGTTCATAAATTGTATGATTTTTATAGCTTTTGTGCTTAATATGTTATCATTCGAAGTTTTTTGATGTATTTATGAGTTTTATAGTAATAGTGATGAATTTGATGATTATTTAATGCAAAATGAACAAATATGTGCTTGGAGAGCTACAAGAGTGGCCAATTAGACTTTTGAGGCCTTTCTCAACTTTGGGCTTGTTTTTAGCCTTAGGGTTCCATCCAATACTATAAATACCCCTCTACTCATTTGAAAAGATATACAGAGGCGTACCAAGAGACATAGGTGAATACAATTATGGAGGCACAACATAGATTTTGGAGAGGCAAAGATCCGACGACAACAAGATTGAAGACTTCGGGTTCTTGATTGTGTTGAACATTATTTTGTTTATCATATTTTATTCATTTTATTTAGTTATGTCTCGGTAATTAATTTGTTGGTTTCTTGGGTTTGTAAATACATTGTATTTCATGGTTTGATTTATTGAGATATATTTTCTTGTTATTATTAGGTATTTGGTTTACTAATTTGGATTTCTCATGTGTATGTTGATTGGAGCAGCATATGTATGCAAGTTAATTAATTAGAAGAATCTCACATGCGACTGATTAATTTAGTGGGATAAAATAGTATAATCAATTTATGTGATTCTCGGAAGAACCGACCAAGTGAACAAATGTTGCATATGAATTATAGTCCAAAGTACTTGATTGTGAGTGATGACGTGTGTGAAGAACCGACTCAGTGAAATGCATACTCATTATTTCTATATTATGACATGTGTTCGTTAGAACAGTCTGATAACATTTAAGCGATTTTCCACCATTGATAAATTAAATAAGGTTAAGTAGTCAATAAATCAATGCCACTGTGTGAACTCTCTCCTAGAATCTATTGTTTTCATTAATAGCTTTAATTAAGTATTTTAATTAATCGTGTTTTTGCTTTTGAAGTAGTTATTTATGTATTCTATCTTATTATTTGATATCTAGATATTAATGAAGTGTCTATATTTTAGTTTCACAAATATTATTTTCCATTACAATCCATGTGGATATGATACCCGTGCTCACTATTATTTATAATTACACCATATACTTGTGATGTTTTTATTGCTAAGAAAATAGTGGTCATAGTTAACATGAATTTAGCTATTGTTTGGTTTTTCACATGATTTTCAAATTGTGACCAATTGAATCTAACATGACAGTCGACGATTTCCACGTGTACATCTACATGAATACAAAATTATCTTAAAATACATAAACTTTGAATTGATTTTGGTTTTTCATACGATTTGAAAAATGACTTTTTTTGTGTAATTAATGCGTCAAATTCATCAATAATTACTATAGAGTTGTTGTAGCAGACGTTGTATTTTATCATTTCAATGTGTTCCTTGTATAGATTATATGTGTGTATAATAAAATTATTATTATAAATTTTGTCTAAAATCAATAATGAACAATAAATTAATCAACAAAATAAGCAAATAAATGTAATGAAAGTTGATTGAATTTTAATGTTGGGTGTTTGAAATAATAATAATAATAATAATAATAATAATAATAATAATAATAATAATATTATTATTATTATTATTATTATTAAATTTTGGATATAAATTATCAAGTCAATAGTGGTCCATGACATATCGTGTATGTTAATGAATGATATTGCACACCTAATTAATTAAGTTAACAAATTATGTGATCATGTAAAAGCTATAGATTAATTTTTCAGATATGTTTAATAGCATATTTAATATAGCTTTATACATTGGAATATTTGGTAAATCAAATAATTTTATATTTGAACATTTCCATTTGTATTGTTGAATTGATTCTTTATTCATCTATTTTTGTAACACCCCAGAAATTTCAGAATATTTTAAGGAATTTTCTAAATTTATTTAAAAGACTAAAGAAAAGAATTAGAGCTAAAATAAAGTTAAAACAGATGTAAGTCGCGACCTTTTGTGTCTTTTATGAAAATCGATTTTGAGATTTTGCAATGTCCATCGGAAGATAGTCAATATTAGTCTTTTCTGAAATGTAACGACCTGACAGAAGTTGTTTGTGTTTTCAGAATTTTAATCTGACCTCTACAGGAGTCCCGGAGTTGAAAATTGTAAAAGGTAAATATGTAAATAGTGTTTTTCCGTAAAGACATGATTTTTGAATTTCTATGAAATCTTTTGTATTGATTTGAGTCTTGTTTTGACAATCCATATCCATAGAAAATCACCCGAGGAATCCATTCGTATTATCGAATTTTCAATCACGGGTCATTCGAACGCTCGAGAGCGTTTTCAGTAAAAAGGGTGGAATAGTGAACTTTCGTTTCAAAAAGTAAATCATTCTTCGATTTTATTCAAATGACCTCCTCGTTTTTCCATGATGAGTTGCTTCAATAGTAATCGTGCCAACAAGTCTCCTGGTATTTCGGATTTTGCATCAGAGGTCATTTGGACCTCGCCATTGAATAAATCAATTTTAATTGAATCTGAACCTTAGTTTTCTATAAATGGGGGGGGGGCATGGATTAATTTCAACTTGTTCATTTCTCTCTTCTCTCTCTCTCTCTCTCTTGATAAACATGGCTTTTTCATGCATTTGAGTGTTTATATGGATCATATTTGAAGACTAATGCATGTTTAAGTTGAGGTTTTATGGTTGTTTCGAGTTTTCTTGTGCTTTGTTACATTTTACCGCTTCATGTTGAAGTTCAAGATAAAAAAGATGATACTTTGAAGATCCAATTCAGTTGACAAATAAGCTAGAAATATAGAGAATCGAGTTGGGGTCATTTTGCAACTTGAATTGGGTCAATCGGACGAGAAACGAGCGAGAACGGAGCAAAACGGTGGAAGGGGGTCAAAGCTGCCGGAAATCCGCTGACCGACGGGAGGAGGCCGCCGACCGACGGATTTGGACAGAAAAATCCGCCGATCCAGCCGCCGATCTGTGGGTCTTGGCCGCCGGTCGGCGGGTCCTAACTTGTGGGTCGGCGGGCGCGATGTTTTTTGGCTCCCGGACGCGTTTTCGGCCCACGAACTCATCTTTTGGGCCGGATTTTCGATACCTAGTATATATAGGATTGCTTTGGATGAATTTTACACACTTTTCTCATTATTTTAGAGTTCTCCTTTTATTTTACATTCAAGATTCACCTGCAATATTGAATATTGGAGATTTGAAGTTCTATTCAACGAATCGTCATTTCAGTTTTTCTAATCTATCGCACATTTATATTATGTTTATGATTATTCTTATTTTCGTTATTTCCATGGTTTTAATTATGAGTGAGTAGTCCTTTTATTAATTCTAGGGTTTGCAAAGCGTGTTGAAGCTATGTGTTTAATTTAATCATGTTATTTTTCCCGTCTAATTATTATGTTCAAATGTTCAAGTGCTTTTGATTTCATGCTTGATTACTGATTATAATTGATGCATGCTAGCTAGTTAATTTGAGTCCTGACGGAGATAATTAATTAGTGGGATTAATTGAACACTTTGATACACGTTTCGTAAAATCTGTAGGGAATCTAATTTGTTGATCAATCGGGAGTTAGTAAATTATCCTAGAGACGAAAGTGATAGGTAGTTTATTAATCTACATTTACCTTGAGACCTAGTGGAGATAGGTAAATATATTTCTGATTCGTCACCAATAATCGGATTAAAATTGGGAATTATTAGGATTGAATTAAAACATAGACGATACATGTGTATTGCATTCCTTAGGATTAGTATTTCATTAATTGATTGAGTTTGATTATTTGCTTAGTTTATTTCCTTGCGTTTATTTGGTTCTCGTTATTTTCTATTATTTCATTTAAATTCGTGCCTAGTTTTAGTAAACCCATAAATTGGTAGCCTGGATAATAGAGAGTTGTTAGCTTAGTACTCAATATTGTCAAATATTCAGTCCCTGTGGATATGATACTCGATTCGCTTGCTATATTGCATTGTCCTGTGTTAGTTGCAGTTTTGTGCATAATAAATAGTGCATCAACTTTTTGGCGCCATTGCCGGGGACTGATTTTGATTTTTATACTGATATTAGTACTGACAAGGATTTATTACTTCAGGTAGTTTATGATAACAAGGTCTACGCAATCATACATAGACCATATTCCCAATTCCCCTGATCATGCTCACAGACAGAGGAACAAGGAGAAAAGAAAGAAATCAAAGGAGATGGCTGAGAACGTTGGGAACATGGAGGCGTTGGCTAGACGTCTGCAAGAGATGGAGTAGAGGCTTGTTCAACAGACGGAGCCCAAACCAGAAGCAGCACCTCTAAATATGTTGTATCAGGCTCCAACTGACAGATACTTAAGCGCCGGATGGGGTGGCGGCATCGCCATGAATAATTTCGAGCTCCGTCTTGCTTTGATTAACATGGTGGCTACCCAACAGTTTGGCGGATGGGCTATGGATAATCCAAATTCTTATCTGGATGCATTTTTGGATATCTGCCACACCGTCAAGATGAACAGTGTCAGTGACGACATCATTCGCATGAGGATGTTTGTCTTTTCTCTGAAGGATCGAGCCAAGTAATGGTTCAAAAGCTTGGACAAGGCGTCTATTACTACATGGAACCAGATGTGTCAGACGTTCCTTGCCAAGTACTTTCCTCCATCAAAGGCGCAGAAGATCATTGCGGACATCACTCATTTCACTCAGATGGGGGATGAGTCCATTTATGAGGCCTGGGAAAGATACATAGATTTGCTGCGGTCTTATCCACAACATGGATTCAGCACAGATCAACAAGTCACACACTTCTACAGTGGCTTGACGATCAATACAAAGAGATTGGTGGACGCCTCAGCTGGAGGATGTTTGGTAAATCGCACTGCAGCTGAAGCACTGCGGATTATTGAGGAGATGGCGGCTATCAGTTATCAGTGGCCGATAGAGAGATGAGAAACAAGGCCAGCAGCTGCAGTGGCCGATATTAGCATGGATGAGTTGAGGGCTGAAGTTGAACTACTAAAGAAGCAAGTGCTCGAGAAGCGACGAGCACAAATGGAAGTGAATGCCATTCAGCAGCAAGGTTCAGAACTCTCTATGGTGGAAAATGTGAACTTTGTCAATCAGAGGAACTTCAATAGCGGCACTTACAACAAAGGACCGCGCAGGGATTCCAGAACAACAATCCGGCATACCATCCAAGCAATAGGAATCACCCGAACTTTTCTTATACGAATCCCAACAATGACTTGCAACCTCCGGGTCTTATTGCTCCTGATACAGCCTCCGCTGAGCCAAAGAAGCCATCACTAGAAGACATGGTGGCACAGTTGATTTCTAATCAAAACACATTCATCGGGGCCACCGGTACAAAGATTACGCAAATTGAAGGGACCGTGAGCGCCTTATCGAAGCAAGTGAATATGCTGGAAGTCCAAGTGAGCCAACTGGCAAACCAAGTGGTAACTCAACACAAGCCGGGACAGTTTCCAAGCCACACTGAAGTTAACCCGAATGCGCACTGCAATGCCATTCAAGTGGTGTACGGCAAGACAGAGAGCACTACAGCTGTATGCGCGCCAACTGCAGCTCTAAAGGTGGTGCCACCTATGTCCCTTCCTCATCCTCAAAATTCTGCTGCTGATCATTTGTTCGACATCTTCAAGAAGGTACACATCAATATCCATCTTCTTGATACTTTACGAGGCTTACCTGGTGGAGTTAAAATCTTGAAAGAGGCCGTCGTGAGAAAGAAGAAGGTGGAGGCTGTCGAGATGGTTCATCTGGTGGAAGAGTGCAGTGATTGGCTGCAAAAGAAGCTACCGTTGAAGATGTCAGATCCGGGTAGCTTCACTATTCCTGTGAAGATTGGGAGATCTTATTTTGAGAGAGTGCTATGCGATTCTGGAGCTATCATTAACTTGATGCCTCTCACTATGTACAAGAGGCTACAATTGGGAGCTTTGAAAGAGATTGATATGAGAGTCCAAATGGCCGATAGATCATATGCCAAGCCACGAGGTGTTATCGAAGATGTGCTTGTCAAAGTTGCAAATTTGGTGTTCCCTGCTGATTTTGTGGTGTTGGATATGCCCGAAGACCCCAAGATGCCTTTAATCTTGGAGAGACCGTTTCTAGCAACCTGTGAAGCGGAGTTGGACATGAAGAGAGGCACGATGACTTTGGGGATTGATAGAGAACGAGTTATTGTTCGAAATCCTCCACCAAAGAATATCCCGCAGTGTGATGATGTGAGTTTGGCCCATAGCTTCATGGATGATCTGACTGACAAACCGGAAGAGAAGCCAGTGATGAAGGCTCCAAAGATATCTATTCCTGCAGCTCCAAAAGCACAGTTATCTGATATGTGCATGGTTTTACAAGACGATGGAGGATTTTCTGTAGCTCTAGCTCCAAAGAAGATGAGAGTTAAATTTCGGGTCTTCCGAAAGAAGAATGTGAGAGGAGCTATGCTCGTTGCAGTGGCACTAGAGAAGCCAACAGTGGCAGTGGATAGCAGTCCTCAAAAGGGGCGATAATTCTGTTGGTTGGACTGCTGTTTTAGACCTCGTTGACTACTAAGGTATCGTCTAGCTAAAGACGTTAAATAAAGCACTGGATGGGATGTAACCCATCATTTTTTTTATCTGCTTTGTTTTCTTTCTTTGCTTTTGTTTTGTGTCTTGTTTTAGTGTGCTGACTTGTAGAAATGCGTTTGGAGCCCAAAAGTTATTCTGAGATCATCCATGCCGGGTTTCGAGGTCCTTTTCTCCATATTGGTGTACGGTGAGTTCGTTCCAAACATATCTTTTTTGGTTCCCTCCAAACTTATTCTCTTTGCAGTTGAATAAGTTTGGGGGAGGGGGATGGATTCGATATGTTTGGCACGTGTTTTGTTTCTTAGTGTCTTTTGCTTTTGTTTTTATGTTTTTGTGGTTGAAAGCCATGTTTTTGGTGAACTCGTGAAATGCTAATGATGAAAATGAGCGTTGTTTTGAAAAATATTGCATGAATTTGATGGATCTTGACTTGTTTGAATTGATGTGCTCGAAATTGAAGTAAATCAAGCATGAATAGTCCTGTGAGCTTTTTGAGCCTTAACTGTATATCAATGCACAGTTTGATTTCTTTCATGAGTGTTTGTCATGCATGCTTTGCTGTGTCTAGAACTTGCCATGGTTTCTATTTGAATAGTCTCGATTATGTGTAGAATTTAGAAGTGATTTGAGGCCATCCTTTCATAGCCACATTAATTCCTAAACACTAACCGAAAAATCGACCTTTGCTAGCCAATTTGAGCCATAATTGCCTTTTGTTCATGAACTTGGATGATAGGGGGTTCGGAAGGTGAATAAGGGTATCTTGTTGTGGAAATAGTGTTTTGTGGGGAAAGAATGGAGATGTTGAAATTGGGGTAGAAAATATTCTCATAGGCTCGTGAAAGAAAAAGAAAAAAAAAGAAAGAAAAAATCGAAAAAAAAGAATAAGAGAAAAAAAGATTTGTGTGGAAAAGAAACAAAAGAGTCAAATGTTAAAAGGTAGCAATTGAGAATGTTTGCTATGGGTTGACTTATTTGAGTACTTGTTGAGACGAGCATAAGAAAATAATAATTTGTGCATGAAGAATAATTTGAAGTGCGAGGGATTTGGAAAGAGTTGGAAGATGGATTATATATTCATACGTGGTTTGGAGTAGAAAGACGGTTGATTGTGGTTTGAATTTTTTTAGTCACTTAGCCAAATTTCCTAACCTTAACCAATGTCCCGACGTTACTTCCTAAATTAAAGACCTCATTGATCTTTATTCTTGTATGATTGAGTATGAGTGTTTTAGACGATTGCCAAGCCTATGGGTAACACTTTTGCATTGCATTTGATTCGATGAGTGTTATTCAATACACTTGTGAGAGGAGTGATACACATGCCGGTGATGTTCATGCTTTTGTTTATGGATATTAATTGTGCAGAAATTTGAATGAGTTAATGGAAGTTGAATTTAAGCAATTGAAAATTGTTTTAAGCTTGTTCGTGAAGCATTTGTGATCGAGTTTACTTTTCTTCCCCATGTTTATTTTTTTCTTAGTGTTCTCCTCATTGTTCGAGGACGAACAATGGTTCAAGTTTGGGGGATTGATAAACATGACTTTTTCATGCATTTGAGTGTTTATATGGATCATATTTGAAGACTAATGCATGTTTAAGTTGAGGTTTTATGGTTGTTTCGAGTTTTCTTGTGCTTTATTACGTTTTATCGTTTCTTATTGAAGTTCAAGCTAAAAAAGATGATACTTTGAAGATCCAATTCAGTTCGAAAATAAGCTAGAAAGATAGAGAATCGAGTTGGGGTCATTTTGCAACTTGAATAGGGTCAATCGGATGAGAAACGAGCGAGAACAGAGTAAAACAGTGGAAGGGGGTCAAAGCTGCCGGAAATCCGCCGACCGGCGGGAGAAGGCCGCCGACCAGCGGATTTGGACAGAAAAATCCGCCGATCCAGCCGCCGATCTGCGGGTCTTGGCCGCCGGCCGGCGGGTCCTAACTTGTGGGTCGGCGGACGCGACGTTTTTTGGCTCCCGGACGCGTTTTCGGCCTACGAACTCATCTTTTGGGCCGGATTTTCGATACCTAGTATATATAGGATTGTTTTGGATGAATTTTACACACTTTTCTCATTATTTTAGAGTTCTCCTTTTATTTTACATTCGAGATTCACCTGCAATATTGAATATTGGAGATTTGAAGTTCTATTCAACGAATCGTCATTGCGGTTTTTCTAATCTATCGCACATTTATATTATGTTTATGATTATTCTTATTTTCGTTATTTTCATGGTTTTAATTATGAGTGAGTAGTCCTTTTATTAATTCTAGGGTTTGCAAAGCGTGTTGAAGCTATGTGTTTAATTTAATCATGTTATTTTTCCCGTCTAATTATTATGTTCAAATGTTCAAGTGCTTTTGATTTCATGCTTGATTACTGATTATAATTGATGCATGCTAGCTAGTTAATTTGAGTCCTGACGGAGATAATTAATTAGTGGGATTAATTGAACACTTTGATACATGTTCCGTGAAATCTGTAGGGGATTTAATTTGTTGATCAATCGGGAGTTAGTAAATTATCCTAGAGACGAAAGTGATAGGTAATTTATTAATCTACATTT
The DNA here is from genome assembly GCA_026008535.1 of Perilla frutescens. Taxonomy (NCBI): domain Eukaryota; kingdom Viridiplantae; phylum Streptophyta; class Magnoliopsida; order Lamiales; family Lamiaceae; genus Perilla; species Perilla frutescens. The sequence continues at coordinate 45,125,870 of BRKX01000001.1, forward strand.
ACCTTGAGACCTGGCGGAGATAGGTAAATATATTTCTGATTCTTCACCAATAATCGGATTAAAATTGGGAATTATTAGGATTGAATTAAAACATAGACGATACATGTGTATTGCATTCCTTACGATTAGTATTTCATTAATTGATTGAGTTTGATTATTTGCTTAGTTTATTTCCTTGCGTTTATTTGGTTCTCGTTATTTTCTATTATTTCATTTAAATTCGTGCCTAGTTTTAGTAAACCCATAAATTGGTAGCCTAGATAATAGAGAGTTGTTAGCTTAGTACGCAGTATTGTCAAATATTCAGTCCCTGTGGATACGATACTCGATTCGCTTGCTATATTGCATTGTCCTGTGTTAGTTGCAGTTTAGTGTATAATAAATAGTGCATCATCATCATCTCTCTCTCTCTCTCTCTCTCTCTAGTTCGTGTTAACAAATGAAAACCTGGGTCTGTGCCGAATAAATTGAGTATGCGGGCCCAGGATGAGAAATGAAGGGGGTGCTGCTGTAGGTGCAGCTAATGAATGCCGGAAGGCTGTCGGAGAGCCGTCGCCGCTGTCGTGGATGGCTGGAAATCACCATCACACCGCCGCTTCCGACGTCTCGTCTCGGTCCATTTCTCATCCTTTAAAATTGAAATTTTAATATGCTGCGTATTTTAAATAGTACTTCATTTAGTATGTTGAATCTGTTGTTATTTGGTGGCCAGAAACCGGCAAAAATGTCGGAAAACATGGAAAATAAAGGGAAGCCGACCAGTTTCAGTTTTTGCTTGTTTTCGCCCATTTTGAATCGTCAAATTGAAAAAGTTTGAACGAGAAAGTTGTTCAAAATATTATTCCCTATAGGACTGCCAAGTTTTGTAATTTTTCGATAATGTTTGATGAAAGTTGATTATTTTAATCAGATAGTTATTTTTATAACCAAAGCATGTGATTTTAGAAATTTTTGAAAATTGTGTACTTTATTAAAGATATATGTGGGGTCATGTATGACTATTTTCATAATTTTCGGGCAAGTGAAAAGTGCAATTGAGGTCAGCTGAGAAAAAATGAGGAAAATGGCAAGTTACGGAAAAGTGACATCTGTCAAATCTTTTGGTCCCATTAAATCAGAAATAATATTTTGGAATTTATTTCCTTCTGCATTGAAGTTGTACAACTCTAGAGTCACGCATTCTTAGTCAGAATATAATTAAAGTAAATAAAAACTCCAATTAAATTAAGGTTGAGTTCTGAAAATTAGAGTAGCAGTCCTAAAATAAGGTTTGACCTTGTAGGACCTGTTGCACCAATTAGGGAAGCTGACGGATGAATATCTAGAAGTTTGATCACCTGAGTTGATCTAATCGAGGTGGGTTTATTTGCAAAACCTACCTATATTTGAGTTATTAACTCTTAAATGTGATAGTCATAGTCAAAATATCCAAATAAAATATTTGATGAATTATCTACTCAAGCCTCTGCTATAGTATAATATTATATTATTGTACAATTAATGAGAACATAGATTATACTTTGTCATAATTAATGAGAATATAGATTATGCTTTAGCATAATAAATGAATATAAATTATGCTTCCTCATAATTAAATAGAATAGATTATGCCAGGTCATAATTAAAGTTTGTGGTTTAAAAGTTAAGGTTAGAGTTTAAAGTTCATAGTATATAGGTTAATGTTAGTGTTTATATGTATAGTCTGAAAGTCACAGTTTAAAGTTACAGTAATTAAATATCTATTGTGTATGGATTATACTTGTGTATAATGAGTTATAATTTTAGCGTGTGTTTTTAATATTAAACTCAAGTTATAGATTGATTTCTGAATTAGAGATTAGAGATGTACCTCACCATACTGAATTACAATTGATACTTAGGATATGATATGATCAAATAAATAAAGAAAAGATGATCTTCATGGTAGGAAGCATAATTGAACTAATTATGCTAGAGATATTAAAAGTTAGCATAATTGCTATATTAAGAGGATGACATAGCTTTTGTGCTTATACACTATTATGCACTTTATAGATAACAGAGAACTGGGGATAGACAAGAATTGTGTTTCTTGCAGTTGTGGTGTAATCCTTGCACATACACGTGATCTGAGTATCACTATAAGGGGTCAATGCTAGGTAACCCCTGATACACTCTTTCCAGATTAGCGAGGTAACCTCTCCCTTTTCTTATCAGTGACATGTCATAGAGTGCAATAGACGATAGAAGGAGCTACATGGTACCAAAGAGAAGTAAATGTTTGCAGAAATGAGAAGGGATTTCACATTTTGCTTTCCATTATTTATATTTATATTTTGGATATTCTCTTATAGTTTTTATTAAAGATTGAATTAAAAGTTTAACCCATTGAGTGCTTTAGTACTTACGCCCAAAAATCTTTTCAAAATATTTTTCACAGGTTGAGATGCTTGAGGTGATGTCTCGATGTATTGCTGTGGGTTGATCTTGCCTTGCTATCTCGTTCAAACTAATTTATTGCTCATGAGTATGTAGTTGTATGATACAATACTCCATTATTTTCCGCTTAAACTCTAATACAGTTGCCCCATAGTATGATTGCATGCTATGTTTTATTATTGAGCTTATCTAAATTGTATAACTTATTTGAATTATGATAAAAGTCCCATTTTCTTTTTCATGAATTCAAGCATGTTCCTTTACAGTTTTTGACTTATGAATTGGTCATATTTGATTGAGTCTTGAATTTTGTTTACTATCAGTTGAACTATGACTGGTCTTAAATTGTTTATTTGTTTCCGTGTTATAAATGAAACATATAGTACAATTTATTTATCTCTGGTCTATTGATGAGTTTTAGTTGTTGTGACCTATGAAGAGATCTTATTTATTCGAGGAGTCAGAATCCTATTTATTCATTGTTGAATCCTGTTTAAGCTTTGAGTGACCTATGAATGGCCATTTCTTTAACTTGACTAAATCATTTGACTTCGTTGATACGTTGAAATACATGGATTTCTTCCAGTTACAGAGGTTATGCTGCCCAAATTTCTGGAGAATATAACCTATTATTGTTTCCAAAGCTATTTCATTAAATTAATAATTATTTCAAACCCTATCCCTTTTTAAGTGACACCCCCTCCTTCAATTATTATTCATTTCGGGACCGAGGCGTTACAATTTTATTATATATTCTTTAAAGTAATCAATAATATAAGTATATAACAACCCAATTAATCTTTTCAAATGTCATAGTGATAAATTTACACATCACACGTACCCTAAGGGTGTAGTATGATTTTCGTGCATATTAAATGAATTACATGTCAAATGATATTAATTAAAATTTATTTCTTGTTCAAAAATTAATTTTGGAAAATATAAGGTTGATTATTTATACCACGTTTGCTGCATTACACAAAAAGTATAAAAACTAATATTGATCTTTTTTTAAATCGTGTCGAAAAAAAATTCAATCCAAAATTCATGTATTGATCTTATGTGAAGAAGTAATTAACTGGGAGGGAGAATTCTTGAAATTTAGGATTAACTACAAATATTCATGAATTTATCTTATGTTTAATATTAATCGTATGTGAAAATTGATGAAATTAATTATTCTTTTATATCTTCTTTAAAGAACTTAATAAAAGAATTTTAAAAAATGAACTACATATAGAACATTACTGCTTGCAGGTTTGATATATGGTAATGGAGTTGGGGAGACGATTTCAATTGTTTCATAATATTTGCCAATTCAAAGATTGTTCGGAAATTTCGTTTAGAGAAATCAATTAGTTCGAGAAGGGAGATGGAGATTAATTAAAGATGTAATTCAAGGCAACTCTAAGTTATACTTGCTAGGATTTTTTTTTATTGTTTTTATTAATGGTTGACTTTCCTTCCCACATGACATTTCGTGTGGGTAGGGAACGCTACATTTATTATAACTTATGATAAATTATAATTAGGTTAAATCATCATTTATATTCCAAATTATTTTAATTTTCTTAAATGTATCACAAACTAACACTTTTATCAATTAAATACATGAATTATTATAAAACTAATCAAATCTACCCCAAATACATTTTCAGCCAAAATATTCCTATTGGTTTGCCTAAATACTTGTGTCTTCTTCTTGTGTTGTAGCCAAATCAATCATATTTATGACATACTATCTTTATTCCATTTTTTTAACTCATTTTTAGATTTGATTTTGGCCGAAAATTGTATTCGATGATAGATTTAATTAGTTTTTTTAATAATTTAGATATTTAATTAAAAGTGTTAAATTTTGGATAGACCTAACAAAATGAAAATAGTTTTGGATATAAATGGTGATTTAGCCTTATATTTAATACCTCAATCTTTGCAAGTTATAATAATAATAATAATAATAATAATAATAATAATAATAATAGCAATTTTTACATCTAATGTTCCATTTTTTGTCATAATTCTACCATTTGTAAGTTTTTCCGGCAACACAAACATGAGTCATCACATCGGAGAATATTTGGACAAGAAAAAGGAAATAATTACACATAAGACAAAGTTGAGATATCATGCCGGAAAACATGCGATTCAATTTTAAGTCGTCAGAAAAATTTATAGAAGCTAGAATTATGACAAAAATGAAACATTGTAAAATATTGTTGTTGAATATATATTATGGTATTATTGTTATCTATAGGTAGCAAACGTTAGGGTATTAAATATAATTCACTCTTAAAATTACCGGACATAAATTGCAATTTTATCGAAGAAAAAGATATCACTCGAACAAAATATAAAACAAGGTTATAGAATACATAAATTACAAAAAGATAGAAACATGGTACAGGACGGGGCCTAGAGCGAGGCATATAGTAACGTATAAAATATAGGCTAACAAATATATATATTGAGACTACTCCTTTCATTTAGATGGAAGTTCTTACGCTAGCTGCAAGATAAGATAGTTAAAAAAATTAGGAACAAAAATGATTGTCTCCAAATCATGAAAGATTCAAAATTTATTAATATCACACACACACACACACATGATATCAATATCGTGTATTTTATGGAAAAATGTTCATGTTAATTCTTACTAAGCAGTTAGTTAATATCTGAGAAAATTTCACTTTTGATCCTACTGGACATATCGGAGTCCGATTTTGGTCCCAATATTATCACTTTTGGTCTCATATGACATGAAGTATCATTTTTAGTCCCACCATTACGGTTTCCGTTAAAAATACTATCGATTTTGGTCCCATTTTAGTATCGATTTTGGTAAAAAAAAAATCCAAAAAATTTTCTATAGTTGATTGGAGGCAAATTGAAACGATTTGGAGGGAAATTTAACATTATTTTGGTGCCAAAATTCCAACCAACATGCATGTATATATATACCTACTTACCAAATCATCAAAACACAACTACCACCACCATCAAAAGAAAGCAAAAATCCTAAATAAAAGCATCAATCCATGTATGTTACATCATCAAACCAAGCTTTCAACAAAGGCTACATGGCTTGTTATTGTGGAATGTAATATGCTATGAATGAAAGCTCAATTTCAATGTGATATGTAATCTGCTATGTAACTAGTATCTACAAATGAATGCAAGCTCAAGTTCAATGTGACACAACCAACAATAAACTCCAAATTCATAAACTAAAAGCATTGTTTAACAGACATTACTTCAACCCAAGCTCAACAACTAAAAGCATTCTTACAGGAAAAAGCAATAATTAACTAACAAGTTCAACCCCAAGTTCAACAACTATCAACATTCATACGGACAAAAGCAAAATCAATAAGAGCAAAACACTCTTCAACCCTCTTTTTCACCCCTTCTTCTTCTTCCTTAATGCAGTCTTCAAGTTAGACAATGTTACAAATTTCTTACCTCCTCCAGAGTAGCATTTATTGACAATTCTGGATCATCCCTCTCTGTACAAATTGCACTAATAACTATCTGCAAGGTATGCCTGACAATTCTCATCTTCCGCAATCACAAATATGGTTCTGCAAATTCACTTTTTTGAACAATATGGTTCAAGAAAGTTTTCAAGATTAACTTTTAGCCCCGACAGATTGGATCGTCTGCAAAACTGGACAATGTTAGCAAAATTTGAGAATGTGCTCCAATCAAGATTTTCACTTTTTTAAGCAGCACGGAAATTCCAAGAAAATTGGACAGATGCTTTTCCTTATTATATATCTAGCAAAATAATTAAGGAAAATACAATAACACCATCATGTCAAAAAGATAGTTTGAGAATTCTTTGCAATTGGGTGGGAATTAAGGAATTTTCTTTTAAATTGGGCATTTTCGTTGAATTGGGCTAAAATTAAGCACATGAGTCACGTGCGAGCAACTTTCCGTTAAATCCTAGGAGAGCCGTTAAAATCGTGGGACTAGAAATGATACTGCCAATCCTATGGGTCTGCATTTGAGCTATTTTTTGAAATATGGCCAAAAGTGATAATATTGGGACCAAAATCGAACTCAGACATGTCCTGCGGGATCAAAAGCGAAATTTTCTCGTTAATATCTCAAACCTTCAATTTTTGATAGAAATTTCTCAGAATTTATTTGTGCTTAGAATGCAATAGTGAAATAAGAAATGTAACACAAATGTATGTTTATTAGAAAAGCTTTGTAGTATTATTAATGTTGTATTATTTTGAGAACATAAATAAAATAAAGTTGGTATGAATATGATATAGGTTTAGTTGTTACCAGTGTTGGTCTTCAAATGCATTTCCTGATGGATTAATCCTCATTTTCAGTTTCACCGTCATCGCTTTCATCGCTTCCATCGCTTACATCAGCTAGAAAAACGTGAAGGTCTTCATTTCCCAGTTCTTCTTGTTCTGCTCTGATTGTTTCAGCAGAATCATAGACAGAGTCACTACAATCCAACACTAGGATTATCTGAAGCGTTGGTATGTCTCCTATACTCGAAGGGATCTCATTTAATTTATGTAAACCTTCAGGAGTAAGGCTCTGAAGATGTGGAAAGTGGGTGGTCTCGCTCATCTAGTACTCCAAATCACCACACTGTTTAATTAGCAAGTATTCAAGACTGTAGAATTTCCCTTCAACTGTTTCCCACTTGTCTCCGATGCATGAATCTTTATCTAACATAAGATGTTGAAGAAGGGGCAATGAACCTATCTTGGTGGATACATCATCCCAACGGAGACCTGTGCCGGATAGTGTCAAAGTCTTGAGGGAGCGCGGGAAGGTGATCGTGAGGTGGTTCTGCACTACTGTTTGGCTTTCCATCTCAACACTAATTGCAAGATGTTCGAGTTGTTGTAGACGACCAAGATTGTTGAGGGAGTAATCATCAAGAGTACTGCTACTTCCTTCAACTTCCACATATGATATGATATGAGGGATTCTCTTAACCACTTGTTCACTACATTTGAAATTATGCAGCTGTGCGAGTGTGTGTAGGTTTTCCATGACCATACTACAATCTGCAGTTTCACCACTGGGACTGGGACTGGGAGGAGGATCTGGGAGGCAGAGTCCGTTCACAAGAATTAACCTCAGTTGAGGAATATTCCAAATTTCGATTGGCGCTATTACAAGATTTGGCGACTCGTTATCAATAACTAATGTTTGTAGATTCCAAAAGCGAGAGATTGAGGGAGGAATTCTTAGTAGATTCGGCTTTTGTTTTATAACAATAAGCCGCATATTAACTAGAGAAAAAATATCTTCAAGATAATTTACTACAGCTACCCTCAACAACCGCAGGCCAAATGATGATGATGAGGTTTCCTTCAAAGGTTGCCACATCAAGGAACGGACAAGTGAAGCAGATTTCAAGATAGGAAGGACCTTCTCTTCTGGTGTGATTCTTGCAATACGAACACGACGTGTATTATTAACAAACTTTAGATTTTCAGCTTCTCTTAAGCACAAGTCCCTCAAGAGATCATGGATGCTGCATGACTTAAACATCCAATAGGCGGCTGCTCCTCCAAATTTGTCCTCTTTATTATTAACTAAGATGAGATTTCTGTCAATAAGTTCTGTTATGTACTCTTTTGCAGACTCCTCTAAGCTTTTACCATGTATTGGTCTCACAAATCCTTCACCAATCCACACTGAAATGTCAAACATGATAGGAACTTCTTCATCCTCATCACGAGAACAACCTATGGAGAGAAAGCACAACTTCAAATGAAGTGGCAAACTATTGTAGCTCATGTACAATATTTGCAAACAATGCTCCTTATCCTCTAAATTCACTATTGAATTTAGATTTTCTTCAACGTGCTCCCAATATTGTTGTGTTCGTTTGGACTTTGCTAAGAGTCCTCCGACCACACTAATCGACAAGGGAAGCCCTTTGCAACCCCTCACAATATTCATTCCAATCTCTTTTAGCTCAAGGAGGGAATCATCTTTTCCAAACACATGATTGCAAAATAATTTCCAGCTATTATCCTCATCTAGGAAATCCAACACAATGTTATGAGAGTCATCTATTTGATGAGCCAAATTGGACAGCCTCGTGGTGATCATGATTCTACTTCCATTGTTGTTATCGGGCAAGAACAACTTCAACCCATCCCATACTTCAGTATTTCAAATATCATCAATTATAATCAAGTATCTTCTGCCTGATAATATTTGATGTAGCTTAAGACCTAAATCATTTTCATCTACTTGCCACAAATTTTCTCCATTCTCCTTAAGAACTTTCCGAATAATTTTCCCAAAGTTGAATTCTTGAGAAATAGTAAGCCAAGCAAGAAAATCAAAATGTTGGACAACAAGTTCATGCTCGTAAACATTTCTAGCAAGAGTAGTTTTGCCGATTCCAACCATACCTGAAATTGAGATGATCTGTCGGCTACATTTTTTACTTGTGAGTTTATCCAAGACCTCAAGTAAGATATCATCAAAACCCACCATGGTCTGGTTCTGCCCCACTGAAGCAGAGCTTGACGAAGCAACAGAAGTTGAAGCAGAGGTTGATGGAGCAACAGAAGTTGAAGATTCGACTCCCATATTCTCTCTCATATCCATAATCTCTCTCTTAACCAATTCCATGCCGTCTATCACTTTCTGCATAGCTTCATAGAACTCAGTGGAACTCAGGTCTTTACCATCAGCAAGAATTCGATCAACAATATGCGATTCGATCACATCTTCAACTGCATGAGCCGCATCCGCGATGGCCTCTACTTGCTCGGTGTAGGCCGTGTAGCCAACATGGTTACTGTAAACAGTAAACTTGGAGAAAATCTTGAAGAAAAGTAACATTTTGAGTGAGAGATTGAAGTTGATGTTGGTCCAGAGAAATAGGAGGGCGAGGGTGATTCTTGAGCTGATCTACAATCTGCAAGATAGAAAGTAGAGCTGTATAAGCCTCCGCCATCTCCGACTTCGGCTAGCTTCTTTTTTCTTTTTTCTTTTTTTTTTTCAGGCTTTCAAATTAATCTTGTAAATTTTCTAGGAATGATGAAGAAGAGAAGAATTTGATCAGATAATTATGTTTGTTTGTTAATTAGCCGTTCCCTCCAATTAGTTGTATTTGAGTGGGTCATGCACCGACGGTTGTTCAATAATAATCATAATATAATGTTTTATCTTGGTTTAATAATTATTTATTGAAAAATAATTGAATGGACTGAATAACGATGCGTACGTGTTTGGAGGATTCGAATAAAACTATTATTACTTTGATTCCTAATCCTATAGTGGAGTAGCCCTTTAAAGTTAAAATATTTTCGAAGTTGCACGATTCAAAAAGTTATTACATATTTGCTCAAAATAAAAAGTTATTACATATATTATATGCCTCTATATAATATATGAGTGCCTTTGTCCAGCGGGATCACATTCTCTATTCTACTTTTTGTATTGTTTTTATTGCACATTTAATTTTATAAATTTTTATTCCAAATTTTTTATTTTAATTTAATTTTACATTTGTTATTTACTTATTTAGGATTCATCCTACCCAAATAAGATGTATTATAGTTTTTTAGTATTGAATTTTCAGTTTTTATTTATTAATTGATTGCAAAATAAAAATAAAAATTAAATATTAAAAAGTTATAATAAATTCTAATTGGGCATGATGAATTCGAAATAACAAGTGTAAAATTAAACTAAAACACAAGAAATTGAAAAAAATGAATGTGTAATAGACGATTCTTGTGTATCCCGACACTTTTAATTATTGTTGAATAATGGCTTGGAAAACTCTGACCTTAAGCTGAGTCGTCTTAAATATTTTTGGGATCCTAAGCTAAGTATAAAAGTTGGGACCTTAATATTATTTGATAAACTCTTGTTCGAAATGCAGATGAAATATTAGAACCACATTACTGTTACAGGGAAATTGCAAATTTCTACAAGAAAATCATATTACTAATTCACTATATATAGAACAAAAATAGAAAACAAGGTCATGTATATATATAGCAAGTCGTCTGAACCTTTTCCATTATTTAGCGTAAAAAGGCAGAAACACATATAGTAACATCTTGCGAGACTGCAATTTTCATTTAGCTGCAAGATATTGAAGCAGTGTTCTGAAAATTGGACTGAACCGATCGGCTTAATCGCAAACTGGTTGTTTTTTTGGTCCGGTTATATATTTATTCCGAGTTGCTTGTGACCCGACACAAACCGGTCAGAATTGATTAAAAATTGGTTGAACTGGTCATTTTTTTTAGTTTTGACCAAATTTAATTTAATTCCCTAAATATGTGAGTTGAAATATTCAAACTCGGATCTCCAAAAATTGAATACATTTGTACATTATACTCAACCAACTAAACTAATACACTTTTGTGTTATTATTTGAATATTAATAACACACAAATATGCACAAATTGAAAATAATATATATATATATATATATGTTATAATTAAAATCAATGTTTAGCATGTAATTAAAATAAATATTTAACAATATCTAATTTAACCTATTTTGAATTAAAATAAATTAATGGAGAGAAGATTTAAAATCTAAAATAGTGGCTTGTTAAATAATAATTAGCAATGCTTTTAATTTTTTTAACCTACACAGAGGAGGTAAACCACACTTGGTAGGGCAGGTGTGACAGGCTCATACCTAGTGGTGTTGGTGGTGGATCGAACTTGAGACCTTTGGCATCAAGAAACACCACTTCACTATTAGACCATCCCCAAGGGAATATCAATGCTTTTAATTGTTATTATAATGTTTAGAGGGATACTCGTTTTCCTATATGATTTTTCCCTTGGAGTTTTCCATATGGGTTTTAATGAGGCCCCCGCCCCTTGAGTTATCAACATATGATTTCCGGGGTTCTTAATTTTCTTCTCGTTTCTTGCTTTTTTTCATTTATTTATAAAATTCATTTAAAAATAATTGTTATTATGTATATTCTTTGTAATTAAAATTAATATTTAATTATATATTTTCTCATCATCTTGTGCTCTATTAGCTCGTAATCATAAAAAAGGGTGAAAAATTAGATAGTACCACAAAGTCATTCTATACTCAAATCTCTCACCCTTATAATATCAATTGAGCCACATTCTAGTGATGCGTGCTAGCATTTTATATGTATTATTAATTAATAGAATAAACTTGGACCTTAATTATCCCTTTATTTTATTCCAACATATCAATAATGGCCACTCATATATGGATTGAAATTTCCTGTTACACTATTTCGTGTTTCATTATTAAATTTTTGATTTTAATAACATTTATTATTAAATAAAAATTAATTATAACATAAATAATCATAGTCAACATTTATCAACAAAAAAAGGAATTAAAACAAATTATAAAACGTAATTTTGAAAAATCAACCATAATAATGAATTATTAATTAAATTGAAAATTAAATATTAAAAAATAATTATATATAAACTCTAATTGGGTGGGGTGAACCTAAAAATAATCATAAAATTAAACTAAATCACATAAAAATAAAATTGAAGAAAAAAAAGTACAAGAAAAACTCATAATTTAAAAAAGTAACACGTAGTGTAACACAGAGAGTGTAAGTGTGTAACGTGAAATTTCATATGACTTGTACATACATTTATGATGTGATATCGAAGCGCGCACACACAAAGACACATATATAAGATAAAACATATATGCATGCATATATATGTATATATATAGAGAGAGAAGTGAGCATTATATGTGTGTTCTTTATTTAGTTTTTTTGAGTCTGGAATGCGCGCGGTACATAGGACTTTCACCCTCATAGGTTATAATACCAACGCGGTATTATATATGCCAAAGTGGTAGCAGCACATTATATATGTATTATTTGCGCTTCAACGCGGCAAAGAGCTGAGTAGAAGTCTTGACCCCAAATGAATGCAAATTCTGGGTATACTTGAGCTTCTTTTGTATTGCCCTCCCAAAAAGTTGGTCGACGATCTCATTTCCAAAGTGATTTGCAAATGTTTTTTCCGACGCTGCTCTATATAGCACTAGAACTCTCTCAGCGTCCACGTCACCATCTCCATTGGTGGGCAACGCCGCCTCGCCTAATTCCATTTTCACAATCTCAAAACACCCATTTTTCTCCACCACCCTCCTCATATCTTTCATACTAGGAGACACACTTGGAAAGTTGAACGAGTCCACTTCCTCTTTCTCTACAACTCGCTGCACACGAGACATACACTAATTAACAGGTTATTGATCGAGTTGTTATCATGTTGACACGAACACGATATATAATTACTTACCTCGTTCACCATGTCCATGAAGATGGACTCAAGAAAAGAACCCACTATGCTAGTACCATGTTCAACACATCCTTCAGGAACACTGGGTATAACGACGACAATCATCCCGCCCGGGACAATCTCCTCAGCTCTGGCTCCCAAGAATATTCCCATGTCCTCATCAAACTGATCTGTATAAGCTTTGACGACGGCGTCGGAGGCCCCCATGTAGTGAATTTTACCGGCATTCCAAGCGGGGGAGTCTTTCACTTGCAACTCCTCCGGCAACTTGGAGAGCCACTGGAGCGCATAGGAGGAATAGGCAATGTGGATCGAAGAGGAAGGGAACAATCTGCCGTAGAAAGAGCCCGGCACCGCGGCGGCGAAGTAGTTCCTCCGATGAGAAAGAGAGGCGAAGAGGGTGTTGAAATCATTGCCGATCTGGTCGTTGAACAAGACTTGGAATTCTAGGAGGCCTTCAGAACCCTTGTGCTCCACCACGGTTTCGATTATGGTTTGCATTGCCATGAATGTGTTTGGTCCCACTGAACATCCTAAGTCGGCGATGGTAAACGTTGTTGAACCAGACAACAATTTTTTTATATCCAGGTTGTCGATGAGTGCCTCCTTCATTGCATCATTCACAACGCTTGCTCCATTTCTCTGGAGATATATGTACTTTCTAATTAAATTATTTGAGCTCAATCGAACATATATATGTATGTTTTTTTTCTAAATTCATTCAAATTCAAGCATTCATTACATTATTTTAAAATCAGATTATTTCATTCGCAAAAATATAATAATATATTTACAAATTGAACTCATCAATTTCTAATTATAACAAATAAATTAGACACTCTCTTATGTTATATGGATCTCTATTTGACCCATTAGGTGGTTCCTTTTTTTTTCTTTTTTAGTGGCCCCCCTTCCCTTCTGCATCCTTTTTTTTTAGTTTTTTTTTTACTTTTTAATTTTTTCATTTTTTTATAAATATATATTTATTTATTTTTTAAATAAATATATACTATGAAATGAAATTAATGAATCCTAAAATTGAATTAAATTAATTTAATTTTTGTATCCGGCGTCTCGCTCAATGGATTCACCAACGCTAACGCGTGGGCTCATGCATTGGGTTCGATATAAAATGAAGATTTAAAAAAAACTGAAAAAATAAAAAAAAAATTGAAAAAAAGAAATTGGTAGCTGTCAGATGCTTTATAGGTAATGTTACTCCGTTTCATTGCTAGTGATACTTTACTTCATACATAGTGGTACTTGTTGTGGAGCATCAACAAACATATTAAAAAAAAATGAATCAACTAAATTAAAAGTCCATATTATGATTTATGTAGAAAATAATATTTTTTTTCTTAGCATTTGAAAATACTTCATAGTTGATTATACTTCAATTTATATTAAGTGATATTTCGACATATAATTAACGATACTTTACTTCATACATAGTGATATTTTACTTTATACCTAATGATACGCGCGTGGCCGTGCGTGGAGCTCATGTGCTTGACTGTTTTTGCGAGTTTGGATTGATTTTTTGGATGAATTTGGGTCCTATATATTTGACCTAGGGGTGGGTCGGTACGGTATACCGAAAATTTCACGCCGTACCGTATACCGTACCGAAATTTCAATATCGAAAAATTTCATACCGTTCTTGTATCTAAACTTTCGGTATACCGAACTTTGGTATACCGAAGTTTCGGTATACGCCGTAACAGATATTGATATCGTACCAATATTTTCGGTATACCGTACCGTACTGATATTATACGATATACTGAACATACCGAACTTTCAAGGTATACCGAACTTTCACGGTATATCGAAAATACTGAAATTTTAAGGTATACCGAAAATACCGAATTTTACATGTCGTACCGATCCGAATTCTACAAATAACAACATGAAAATTCATGATTCAACAATCAAAATACCAACACCAAACAAGTTTAATAGTCAATTTCTTAACAACCAAAATTCAAATATAATATTATTAAATGAAATAACATAGCAACTTGATGTTGAGTAGATCTCGGTAATTTTTAGATATACTTAATATTTGTATATTATAGTATAGAAGAATCAAATATAGTCTTGATGAGGAGAGTTATTCACTTTAGATGAAACTTATATAGTGAGTTTTTTTATATAAACAATTCTTGATTATGATTTATTAAAATAAATATTCACTAATTTTTATTAAATTTATTTACTAAAGATTTAATTATTAGTATTACATGATGACTAATTTTTTAGATATAGATATAAATATAATTTTATATAGTTTATAATTTTTATGCAATATAGTGAAAAACTAATTAATGGACATATAAAGTTTTATTTCATCATTCATATACATAGATCTCGATAATTTTTAGATATACTTAATATTTGTATATTATAGTGTAGAAGAATCAAATATAGTCTTGATGATGAGAGTTATTCACTTTAGATGAAACTTATATAATGAGATTTTTTATATAAGCAATTCTTGATTATGATTTATTGAATTAAATATTCACTAATTTGTATTGAATTTATTTACTAAAGATTTAATTATTAGTATTACATGATATATTTGATTAAATATTTGAGTTATAATTATGAATCCAAATTTCAAATAAATGTTACAGTATTGTAGAATCAAATGAATTCAAATATAATTATATGATTAAATATTTCTTATTTTATTTTATTTTCCTTATTAATTATTTTACTCATAATTGTAATCCACATTAGTTAAGTAGTTCATTCATATTAGTTTATTATTTTTCAATATAGTCATATTCAAAAATCAATATATAAATAGCGAAGTGTTTTTCCTTATATCTCATATATATTTATTAATTTTCAAATATTGTATTTTTACTAAACTTTTATAAAAAACATACTAAATATTATTTTATTGCATTGTATTTCCTTTTCTTTCATTCTCATATTGATAAATCTAAATTTTAAATATATGTTGCAATATTATAATTACAACATTGAATTGTAGATGTGTTTTTTTTTTAAAAAGACGGTATGTATCGGTATATCAATATACCGTACCGTACTGAGACATTAATATGCCGTCTGCGTACCGGTATACCGAAATACCGGTATATACCGAAACTCCATGGTATACCGAAATCTCGGTATACCGCGGTATACCGTGATTTTTAAAAGTTCATACTGTTACCGTACCGAAAATTCACGGTACGGTATCATACCGTACCGAAAATCTTGATATACCGAAAATTCAGTATTTTCGATATTTTTTCGGTATGATAAGTGCGGTATTTCGATATTTCGGTATATTTCTCCACTCCTAATTTGACCCCACTAACACAAGAGAGCCGTTAATTAGATGGTCTCATATAAATTTTTGTTCAAATAAATTAAGTTATAAATT
Organism: Perilla frutescens; assembly: GCA_026008535.1. NCBI lineage: Eukaryota > Viridiplantae > Streptophyta > Magnoliopsida > Lamiales > Lamiaceae > Perilla > Perilla frutescens. Next base: position 45,141,984 of record BRKX01000001.1, read on the forward strand.
ATACGCTTTTTATACTTATTACTAAAGTATTAACAAAATTACAAAGTTAATAATTTTATCTTTACAAGCTAACTCTCACTCGACGAGTTCGCTCAAAAGCTAACTAATACAGTAATATTAAGGGCCGGGACATATTTAATTTTGAGCTTTTCCCTAATATAATTTCTCTTGTTAAATTGAGACTTCTTGAACTTTACATGAGATCCAAAGTGTGTATGTCATCCATGTCCCAATATTAAAATTATTAGTTTTTCTTCTATTTTTTTTAATATTAATTTTAATTTCTTTTGATTTAATTTAATTTTACATTATTATTTAGGGGTTTCCATCCAATTAGGATTTATAATTATTTTTTTAATTTTTAATTTTTAATTTTTAGTTGATATAATTGATTATTAAAATTGATTATTCCAAAGTTAGGGTATATAATTTCTTTAAAATTTCAATCCTTAGCATGCAATAAATATTAATTAAAATTAGGTAATATGATTTTTTTATTATAAATATTATTAAAACTACGTAATTTCTATGGCTGAAACATGCACTTCGAACTAGAGGATCTCATCCTTGCAAACTTTTAGTTTTATTGCAAGCATCTTTCAAACATTTATTTCTATTGCATTGAATCATTGAGAATTCAAGCACACGTCATTAATGCTTATACACTAGTAAAAGTTAATTAACAAATAAAAAGATAAAATTCATTAGAGGTATATAACGAAAAATCCGTTAATTTAGTAGTCTCTAAATTGTAATAGTGCAAGGACCACACCTCCAGTGGCGGAACTAGAAATTTTCTTTAGATAGGGCTATATTATGCTTTGTGATGGAATGATAACTCAATGTCATATTACGCGTGCGACTGAATAAAGAAATATAGTAAGAGGAAGGGATGATTGTCATCCATTTTGCATTTAATTTTTTAGGTTTTTTTTTTGTTAGCACAACCTATTTTCTTTCATGAAATTATATCATTTGTACATTTAAAAATCACTATATTATACATAAATATAAATTCAAAAAATAATATAAGTTATACTAAGAAATTCAAAATTGAACTAAAACAATCAAACTTAATTTAATAATCTATAAAAATAAATATATATTTAACAAAACCAAAATAATAAAATTTTAAACTAAAATCAAAAGGAATCGGACCAAATAAAAATGAAGTTAGATTATAAATAAATAAAAAATGGTATTAAAATTCAAAAAATAATATAAGTTATACTAAGAAAATCAAAATTGAACTCAAACACTCAAACTTAATTTAATAATCTATAAAAATAAATATATATATTTAACAATATCAAAATAATAAAATTTTAAACTAAAATCAAAAGGAATCGGACCAAATAAAAATGAAGTTAGATCATAAATAAATAAAAAATGGTATTAAAATTAAAAAATAAAATAGAATAAAAATAATATGGTATATTGATAACTGATAAGTGTTGCTTGACTCTACTAAAATTTTTTCAAGATTTTTCAAGATTTTTCCCTCCCTTAAAATAGTGTATGGGACTCATTATTTATTTTTCCTTATAGAACATTTATTTATTAGTTTTTCCCTATCTTCTTCCCCCACTGTATATCTATATTCTCCCTTGCGCATGCAGCAACCATAGAGTTGCAGACAAGCTTCTCCCATTCTCTTCATCTTTGATTTTTTTCTCCCCCATCTTTCTATCACCACTTTGGATCTCATTCAACTTTCAGAAATTCCACAAAAATAGAAATATTGAAATTCCACAAAAATAGAAATATTGCAGGGGCTAAAGCAAAAATATCAACCAATATGTGTAGAAATTTTCCGGCGATATTCCGATTAGGGGGCGCTGGCCCCCATATATGGAAATATGAGTCGGTTATATATATATATATATATATATATATATTTAATTCCTAATTATTTATTAATAAAATGAAGCTATTAAACACCTTTTTAGTAGATATGAATGGAAGAATTGCACATGTCTCAGTGGGATGATTTAGTGGTGGAGTAAGATTGTTTGAAGACCAAAAATCACAGGATCAAATCTCCTCAATACCACAGGTCGGATGTGTGAGTACATTAAAAAAAAAGATGGAAGGATTGCATATATAATTAATTAACTACGGTTAGCTTATGTAGATCACATGAAAATATTGAAAATGAAATTAACAGTAGTCTCAAGATAGTATATATGATGGATTAATCAATAAATTCAAGGAAGAATACAATACCTGCAAACTGGAGTTCTTGGTGTAGCTATATATGCCGTCGCCACCGTTCATCGGCGATGGTTGGCCCATTATATCTTTCTTTTGATAATTTCTGTATATGAAACAAACAAAAAAGTTTTTTTTTTTTGGTCGAATTGAATTTGCGTGATCAAACTCCACTTGTAGACATTGTATTTGGCTCTACTAATAGAGCCTCAAAAATGAGAATATTCTCTTATTTAATTTGATTTTATTATCTTGGTCAAAAAAAAACAATTTGATTTTATTATCTGGGTTTGAAATTATATTCAAATTTCACTATTCTTATTAGAATAATATATATTCTTATACAGATTTGACTAGTCCTATTTAATATAGTCTCAGTCTTCATTTGAAAGCGGCTCTGATCATCTTTTTCTCACATTTTTATCAATTTATTAATTAATAATTACAGGATAATGAATCGATTACTCCTTTTGTACTAATAAAAATGTAGTAGGTATGGTTAGGGCCGTAAACAATTCGAGCCGCTCACGAGCCATTTGAAGTTTGATTAATAAAAATTATGTTCGATTTTTAATTGGGTCAAGTTCGAGCTTCAAATAAAATCACAAGCATCGACCAACTCACGAACATGTTTGAGCTCGAGTTTAATGAAAAATTTTCAAGAACATATTAATAAATATTATAAATATTTCAAAGGGCCGAACAAATTAAACAATCTTTTTTTTTTCAAGCAGGAGCTTGAACTGTAGCGCCCTGATCTCGAAAAATCTTAGAAACGGACGCCGCGGGGGTTGGAATTAAGAAGCGGGAAAGAAATGAAGTAATTTAATTAACGAAAACCTCAATAGAAACACAAAACGACCAAGCATGTTTTATAATTATATATACGTATCCAAAATACCAAGATCAGTGTATAATATTGTTTAACAAAAAGAAGATCATAAGTACGGAAGCTCATTTTCTAACTGATGGGAGATAACACAAGAGAACAAAGGCCTGTTGCTCAGCATCATCACATCCATGCGCCAGTCTACTGACCTGAAAATGTTTGAAAAGATTGGGTTGAGTATTAATGTGTACTCAGTGAGCAAGTTTTCACAAGTTAAGCTAAGCTAACTGTTTTCTAAAAGTGATCTATATGTATTTATGCATATAGTGAAGCTTAGGAGGTTTTGAAGTTGGAAGCATCCTAAGTTCACCAAAACGATTTAGCGTGAAGCGCTAAGAGTATAACTAGTCACTGCCTGCAACCCTTGCTAATCACCAACGCGCAAAGTTTATGAGTACATACACCACAAGAAAATACAGAAATAGCAATGGAATCGGAGGCAGAATGCAAGATTCGGACTAGATCATAGCAATGTAAGAAGAACTGGATCAGTTAACTCGAAACGACATTTGGTTTCTTGTTGATAGGCCCAAAACCTAAAAAAGTGATTGGCACAAAATGGATCTTCTGCAACAAGACGGACGAACAATGAATAATCACAAGAAACAAAGCAAGACTAGTAGCTAAGGGATATTGCCAAAGTGAATGAATAGATTTCGACGAAACCTTCACACCAGTGGCAAGATTAAAGCAATCAGACTGTTCCTTGCTTATGCAACTCACTTTAACTTCACAGTTTACCAAATGGATATCAAAAGTACCTTCCTTCAAAGAACACTAAAGGAAGATGTGTACGTTGAGCAGCTTCTAAGTTTTGAAATTGGAAATCAAGTGTACAAACTGAAGAAGGCTCTTTACGGTTTAAAGCAAGCACCAAGAGCTAGGTATGAAACTCTTACCACATTCCTCTTAAAGAATGGATTTCAAAAATGGATAATTGATCTCACTTTATTTCGAATAGAATGGTCAATTAAAATCCTAATGGTGCAAATCTACATCGATGACATCATCTTCAACTCTAAAAGTAAGGATCTATGCACAAGATTTGCTCAATTGATACAAAGCAAATTCAAAATGATATGATGGGAGAAATGACATTCTTTCTTGGACTGCAAGTAAAGCAATTGAATGATGGGATCTTCATCAGTCAAGCAAAATGCACCAAGGACTTAGTCAACAAGTTTGGAATTGAGAAAGAAAAAACACTCAAGATACTAATGAACACATCAATCCAATTAACCCTCGATGAACAAGGAAAATCAATCAGCCAAACATACTATCGTGGAATCATCGGATCCCTCTTATACCTAACAGCCAGCTGCCATGACATTTCCTACTCGGTCGGACTGTGCGTTAGATTTTAGTCCAATCCAAAGAAGAGCCATCTTGAAGCAGCCAAAAGAATCATAAAGTATCTCAAGGAACCATCAATCTTGGGCTATGGTATAAACAAGATGACAACTTAAGCCTAATCGGCTACTTAGACTCCGATTTTGGTGGATGCAAAATTGACAAAAAAGGCACGAGTAGAACCTGCCAGTTCCTAGGAAGCAAACTGATCTCCTGGTTCAGTAAGAAACAACACTCAGTTGTCACTTCCACAACTGAAGCTGAATACATTGCTACAGACAGTTGCTGTGCACAAATCTTATGGATGAGACAACAACTGAGAGACTACAAAGTCCAAGCTGAAGAAGTACCCATATTCTGTGATAATAATAGTGCAATTACAATCTCACAAAATCCAGTACTGCACTCAAGATCCAAGCACATTGATATACGCCACCACTTCATATGAAATCATATAGAAAAGAAGGATATCTGCATCAAATATGTCAACACTGAACGCCAAATTACTGGCATCTTCACAAAGCCACTACCTGAAGTAAGATTCGAGGAATTATGCATACAATTGGGACTAATTGAACTCGTCTCGAATGATGAAGATGATCAGCTGATTCAAGAAGGGCAACTGAATCAAAAGTCTACACCAACTTGAGAGGAAAACAGATGAGACAAGAAGAACTTAACAAACCGGAGTTCAGAAAGTGCAGTCAGATAAGTTCAGTTCTGTTAAACCAAAGTGAATCCAAAGGCTACACCAAATGAAGAAGGAAACTGTTAAGAGAGGAAGAACTGAATAAATGAAGTTTCAAAAATTCAGTCAGCAAATTTCAGTTCTGCCAAGTCCATCAGTTGTAATGACTAAACTTAAATCACAAACTGATGTACTCAATAAATGGCCAGTTAAGCCATTTATAACTGAAAGGCTAATAGCCAAATTTGAATTCGGGGAGAAATGATAAAAATCATAATGCATTAAAATTTATTACCATTTGACAAATAGCCCATGTCATTAAGCCCAACGGATACTTGTATTCAGCCAATTAACACATCCTGAAATTTCAAGCATCGCATAGATTTGAACTGATGGATCCAGGCTTTCATGAACCATCACAACTATTGGTTAAGTGACCATTCACCGCTATAAATAACCCGGCTGATTAGAAGCCCAAACCTTCACTTACATTCCTAGACTGATATCTCTATCCCCCCCTCTCTCTCTCTAAGAAGTTCAGTGAAAAATCAAAAACTCCGAATCTCTAGTCTCATCTCATTCCCTAAACTCAATCTTTTTAATTTCTCACTAAAATTCTCACAAATGGAAGAACTCCCAGAACACCCAGATTGAAGAGAGCAACTTTCGTGAAATCGGAGAATTATTTGAATGACTCTAAGTCCAACTTTATAGAGATAAGTTCCTTGATCGAAAAGCCTATAGGGAATTGTGCTCAAATTCACCGCTATGTGACATGATTCTCGCCAAACTGGAAGTGGTAGGGTTGCAAAATTACCTGGAAGTCCTACCACAATGGGTATATCCAGAACCGGTCATTGAGTTATATCTGCACTCCAAAAGTTCAGAAGGTTTAAACAAGATCATTACCAAAGTAAGGGGGGAACATAATAGAAGTCACCCCAGAATCAATAGGCCGCCTGTTTGGAATGACAACAAGAGGAAGAAGAGTACATGAAATATAAATCAATATGCGAGAAACCTACAATTATTGGAAACGACCAGAATTTCATGAAGCCTACAAGAGCAACAATCTAATCTCTTACTTCCAAACTGAATACAGGGTGCTAGCAGCCATAAGCACCCGAATGATCATTGGAATGACCGGGAATCACAGTGAAATGTATAAAGATAAGTAAAAGGTATGCACCGCTATTATAGAAACCATTCCAGTTAATTGGTTATTGTTCTTCTTTGAGCAGCTCAGAAAATACGTCGAAATTGTGAGGAGAACTTGGTCAGAAGCTCAGTTCCATCAAAGAATGTGTTTTCTTTATCGGATCAGCAGCATCCTAGAAAACACTATCCCCTCGATGGAAGAAGAAACTGATGTTAGGAAAGTTGAAGAGGTCGATTTAATACCCCAACCTACCAAGAAGGAAACCGGTCAGTCTATAGCTCGAGCAAGGCCAACTGGCATCTCAATCGGAGGCCCAAGATCTCAATCAGTCTGCTGTATTCTCTTAGTTGACAAGTTTAGAGTATGGAAGAAATGTCCAAATTTTGCCAAAAACAACCCTTAAATACTTAATAAATTCGACTCCTAAACCAACTTAAATTTGAACTAGCCCATAGAATTCGTGACCTCGCTCGCAATCCAGTCACTCGCGACTCGAATTACAAGTTCACGTGGCTTCAACATGGCACAAGAAATTCGCGGTCGTCCATTATAGTTGCCACCTCAAAAAATTGTAGCAAGTATAAATGGTAACAGATGGAAAAAATATTATAATAAGCCACCTCAAAAAAATTAAATAAAAATAAAAATGTATGAGTAACCTGGAAAAGCCGCGTTAACTAATCCAAATTTATTTAGATATAGAGTTGGTAGTTGGTACTTGGTTAGTCACATAGATAAAATCGAATATTATTAAAATTGAATATATTTTAAGTTCGAGTATCTTGCTTTTTCAAAAGCAAACCGTTTATCAAATTTCCATATATATATATATATATATGTTTGGGTACAAAAGAACCTTTTTTCTAAGACAAAAATTTCCCTACACTAGTTATATATAATGTTATATTAGATGGTCAGTATGGATCAACACATGTTGATCCGGTTAATTAGTAAAAAATAATAATGGTGAAATAGGTGATACTTTTAAGGATACAATTGATACTTTTTGAATTTTGAGTAATATTTTTTAGTGTTACGGTTAATAATGATTTTGATGGAATTTTTTTTTCTGGCTGATACTTTTTAAGGATACGGGTGATATTTTTGGAATTAAGTTATACTTTTTAATATTACGGTTGATATTGATTTAGACGTTTATGGTTAACGCATCTGAGACCGTTTGAGATGGTCTCATACAAGTCCAACTGTTTTTCAAATTGTAAGTGGAATAAATTGTAACATTAATATAAATTGTAACATTGATATTAATTGATGATGCCAAAACATTATTCATGATATCATCAAATATGAAAGATGACAAAAACTTGTATGATACTGTCTAATGAACCCCCAGGCGCAGTAGATAGGCAAGTTGAGCCTCAAGGAGCTGCAACACATCCCAGAATCACCACCAGACGTCTCCAGCCGCCACCTGAGCCTGAAGAAGACGATTACGGACCTGAGTCCGATGATCATGAAGAGTTCGAAGACAATTTTGAACCTCCAAGAAGGGGGAATCGTGGAGATCATCCCCGAGCCCCATACAGGCGCGCATTCCGCGTCGATAGACCCAGATTCGAGAAAGACAACTGAATGGTGAACAACATCAAAACCACCATACCGGAGTTCATGGGATTGCACGATCCTGACATATACCTCAATTGGGAATGGAAGGTCGATAAGATCTTCGAATGCTATGAGTTTCCAGAACTGAAGAAGGTGCAGCTCGCCTCCCTAGAATTCAAAGGGTACGCCGCCGCTTGGTGGGAAAATCAGCAGCAGAGAAGGCGCCGTGATCGATATCCACCTATCGATACATGGCAAGAGATGAAGGATATCATGTGAGGGTGATTCATTCCAGTTCACTATGAAAGGGAATTGGAAGAGAAGTTGAACCGTATCAAGCAAGGTACTCCATCGATTGAAGAGTATCACAAAGAGCTTGAAACAATGCTCAATCAAGTGGGCAAAGAAGAGTCGCTAAATGCCACCATCATCCGGTATATTGAAGGGATGAATCCGGATATAGCTTGTGAAGTCGAGCTCAAGGACTTCCACAACATCGAAGAGATGGTGCATTACGCCACTATAGTAGAAAGACAACTATGAGAAGGCAGACGGCGCAGTTATCACAGTACCCCCGCTCTTAGGCCTTCATGGAATAAAGGTACGTCTTCTACTCCTCAATCTGATTCTACACGACCCCGAGGTCAGCCCGGACAACCCGATCGCCGTTTTGATCGCTCTGCACCACCAAACAACAGTAGACCCGTGTCTACTACACCCGCACCCGTGAGGCCACCATTCCAAAGGCCAAATCAGCACTCACAGCCGCGAAATGCAGCCCTTAACCGTGCTCAAGGCATCCAGTGCCATAAGTGTCAAGGTTGGGGCCATTTTCAGAACCAGTGTCCAAATCGACGTGTTTTGATCATCACAGATCAAAACGAGATCGAATCTGCAAGTGAAGGAGAGCAACAGTAGCCCACACACGATGAGAAACCTAAGAAATCATTGCCTATAGATGATCAAGATGAGGCCGAGCTCGAGCTCAATCACGTCAGCCTTGTCTTCATTCACAGTTTTAGCCTAACACGTGACGAGGATCAGCAAAATCAACGGGAAAACATCTTTTACACCCGTGTCGCCATCAAGGATAAGATATGCTCAATGATCATCAATAGTGAGAGTGTAATTAACGCCATAAGCCAGTACGTGGTCACAAAATTGACGTTACCTGTTATGAAGCATCCGAAGCCATACAAGCTTCAATGGCTCACAGACCGCGGCGTCATCAAAGTCATCTGCCAGGTAAGTGTCGATTTTTCCATAGGTAAATACTCTGACACAGTTGTTTGCGATGTTATTCCTATGGATGCAGCTCACATCTTATTAGGAAGACCCTGGCAATATGATCGGCAAACTAAGCACGATGGATTCGCAAACACCTACACGGTGCTGTGAAATGGTCGGTCTACAATCCTCAAGCCTTTACCTCTAAAGGCTGTAGCCGAAGACCAATTGAGGATGCAAGAGAAGTTTAAGGAAGACAGAGAGAGGGTAGCCGACTCCGCTGCCCGTAGTACCGCCGCCACCGGTGAATTTCCGGCCAATACCGACCCCTTGGTCGATGATTCTTCTTCCGCCCCTCACAACACTTCGAGGTAGCCCCCTAAAGATCCTAAGGCAGCTAGTGGATTAAGTAAAATGACCTCAAAGAAGCCTCAAAACCACAGCCTTTTTATTTCGGTTAAAGGCGTTGAAAAGGCTTTAAAAGCAGGTTTGCCTTATGTTTTATTGACTTGTAAGAGTAGTGCTACTAACGAGTCTTCTTTGCCTAATGTTGTGCAGTCTCTCATGGACGAGTTCACAGACATGTTCCCGGAGGAGATTCCAAGTGGTTTACCTCCAGTTCGAGGGATCGAGCACCAGATCGATTTCTACCCGGGCGCCGTGTTACCAAATCGTCCAGCTTATCGAACCAATCTCGAGGAGACAAAGTAGATCGATAGGCAAGTCAAGGAGCTGTTGGAGAAGAAGCAAATCCATGAATCTTTAAGTCCGTGCGCCGTTCCTGTAATTCTCGTGCCAAAGAAGACAAATGATTGGAGAATGTGCATGGATTGTCGCACCATCAACAAGATCACGGTAAAGTATCATTTTTCTATTCCTCACTTAGATGACCATCACAAGCTCGCGGCTTAGCCATGCATGTCGTGTAAATAGGACCAAAAATAGGATCAGACGCATACAATGACTTAATGGACTCAAAACCAAGCATCTTAGCATGTATAAGGGAAAGAAACGTGTACCTTCTTTTTGTGTATCTTTTTACACTTGGAGTTTTGCCTTGATTTCAATTCATTCTACCTTACCATCGTCGTCTACCACCATCCACGACTTCCATTAGCCATCCGACGTCCGTATCAACGTCCTACATCAAGTTCGAGTCAAATTGTACGAGTTTCCAAGCTGTTCGAGTTCAGTCCAAGTATACGTGCTATTCGCACCGTTTTAAGGACATATACCGTAAGTTCTCTATTTCCTTGTCATAACCTATCTACACTAGCCCTTCTTCACCCCACAACACTATTATACACGTCCCTAGCCTTACTCTTCACCATCGAGTTCAATACAGCCCCTTTACCCTTTGTTTTGTTGTGTTTTATTTAATTGTCGTGTCATAATTATAGGTATTTAGTCGAGTCTTTGAGTCTAGTCCATTGTCGTATTTCGAGTATCATAACCCTTACAGTTGAGTCGATGTGTGTTCGATCCTATCTCAGCCCGGATCACATCACACAGTCTTCTAGTGATCATTGCTTTTATCTAAAAGGTTCAGGGTCTTCTTTTATTGCTCACCTTTATGTTGATGATATTCTGTTCCTAGGTCCCTCTCTTGAACTCATAACTTTAGTAAAGGTGTCATTACACCAAGCCTTTACTATCAAAGATTTAGGAGAGGCTAAGTTCTTCCTAGGAATGGAAATAGCCAGATCTAATTCAGGAACCTTCTTGTGTCAACGAAAATACATTTTAGTTCTTCTTGATTCAACTGGGATGAGTGGGAGTAGAACAACTATTACACCATTTCCTTCTGGACTAACTTTGCACAAACATGGAGATCTTTTGGAAGATTCAGACTCCTATAGAAGGTTGATGGGTAAACTCCTCTATTTGAATCTTACCAGACCAGACCTTTCTTATTCTGTACAACAGTTGAGTCAGTTTGTAAATAAACCAATGGTGGATCATTGGAATGCTGCACTGCATGTGCTGCGCTATCTCAAAGAAACTCCATCTCTGGGTCTTCTATACTTCTCTTCCCCTTCATTTGAGCTCAAGGCTCATTGTGATGCTGACTGGGGGTCGTGCCTTGATACCAGGCGTTCTTTAACTGGGTATTGCATCTCTTTAGGCTCCTGCTTAGTCTCTTGGCGATGCAAGAAGCAGGCCACTGTCTCCTTGTCCACCGCAGAGGCGGAACACCGCAGCTTCAGCTACACTACTCGTTAATTATTGTGGCTCTCTTTCATGCTGCATGATTTCTTGGTTCCTTTTGCTCTCCCGATTCCTCTATAGTGTGATAATCAAGCCGCCATTCAAATTTCACAAAATCAAGTTTATCATGAACGTACGAAGCATTTGGACATCGATTGTCACTATTTGCTCGTACTCATTTTCAACAAGGGTTCATATTACCCACTTATGTTCCTTCTTCTGCTCAGCTTGCAGATTTATTCACGAAGTCGCTCTTGGGGCCACGTTTTCGTTCTCTTTTAACCAGCCTCCGTCTTGGTGATCTTCATCGGATCGGAGTTGCGGGGGGCTGTTGACAATGTAGATATTTTGCCAATGCATGCGACGGAGCAAAGGAGGAGCAGCATGGAGCTTTCACTATCAGTGCATGCATGAGATGCATGCACGTGTGTTGACGTGGCAATAGGACCACACATATCATCTATCTCTGCGCCGTTGATCTAGTTGACACGGATCAATAGTTATAGTCGTAGATTTAGATTTTATCTTCCCGCCTTTGTTTGTTAGATATAAAAGGAAGAAATACATTTGTATTGAATTGTAATTCTCTAATTTTGTTGAACCAGATATTTTGATATTTTCTATGAAATGAATATTGATGAGTTTTCACAGTTTCTTCATCGATCATATCCTAGCTAGCCACACTCGTTGACGAAATTTGATGTGCAAATGTCATGTCATGTGTGTTTCGTGTTGATTTTCAAGAATTCAGTGAGAATTTGATCTATTATTGGGATTCTCCATTCCAACACAAAAATAAAAAGACGATGCAGGCATGTGATGAACAAAAAACCCTAGGTAAAAAAAAAAAACAGTACTTAAAACTTGATATAATTTAATTGTTGAGGTACGTGAAACATGAAAATGCATATGTAACATAAAATTCGATCGAGCTGGGGTGGGTGATCATTTGCGCTTGAGAACGGCGAAAAGTTGAGCACTTATCTCGATTCCTGCTGAAAAGAGCATGTGAGAAAACTTGGTTTTGTGTTCAAGTGCCCTCTCGAAAAGTTGATCCACAATTAGATTGCCAAAATGATTAACCAAAGTTCCTTGCGCCAGTGCTCGTAAATGCATTAGTGCAATATCAATGTTTATGGGGGATTCCAAGTTAGACCTTGCGTTTCTTATTTCCATTTTCACGATTTCGAAACACCCATTTTTCTCAACTGCTCTCTTCATTTGCTTCATACTTGGATATACATGAGGAACGTTGAATGCGTCCACTTTTTCTTGGCTCAACACTCCCTGCAAATTTTCTACGTAACTAATTAAATATACAAACATCAAAATTAGAAAATTTTAGTAATACTTTTCATTTATTACATTTTTTGAGCTTTTAAGTTTGAAAAAGTTGAACTTGGCTCGTCTGGGATGAGATTTTCTCCTCCACAACTTTTGTGTTCTACATCTAAGTTATTATTTAATAACAATTATTGAAATAAAAAAAATCAAAAGTCTAATTGTGAAATAATCAACACATAATTAATTAATTATATTGAAGATCTCATGCATGGGTGCAATCCAAATAGTTCGATCTTAACTCTGAAGAGCTTTTGCGGAATTAAAACAACACACAATCAACCTTCCTTGTTATTTTGAATTCACTTAATTTACATTCAAATGCCTCATTAACAACTGAAATCATCTATCGCATTTTCGTGCAAGCTACATTCTATATAGCACAATCAATTTTTTTTTTAGTTTTTTTTTTATTTTTTTTCTTTGATTTCAATTTCTTATACGATCAGTTTAATTTTTGACATTGATTATTTAAGGTCATTCTACCTATTATGGCTTATTATAATTTTTTTAATATTTAATATTTAATTATTAATTTATTATTAGAAAAATTAAATACTAAAAAATATATAATAAATCATAATTGTATAGGATGAATCCTAAATAACAAGTGTAAAATTTAAACTAAAGCGCACGAAATTGAAATCGAAGAATAAAATGAAGAAAAAAAATTAAAAAATAATAATAATTGTGCAATAAACAATACAACAGAATGCAATATATATCTGCAGGTCTAATTAAATTGAGTACATGACTAGCTATGATATACTACTTGATCAGAACATTGGCTTTTTATTTATTATAGACAAGCTAACAAAATTTTCTAAGAACCGGCAACATTAATTCGATGTGCCTAGTTGGACCTAGCTCATACAAATTATGGAACGGAAAGTCAAAAGTAATTAAAATAAGTTATACCGGCCAACACTAGATATATACAATTTTATGGCTGCATGAGTTCAAATTCTTTTACATTTTTTCTTGGAGAATTATCCATCCATAACCTAAAACTTATGTTATTTATTAATTCCTCGAAAAATGAAAATTATGTATTAATCAAGAACACTAAAAATATAAGTGGTAATCTTTTTACATTTTTTCTTGGAGAATTGTCGATTCAGAACCTAAAACTTATGTTATTTATCTATTCAAAACCTAAAAAATGAAAACTACCAATCAAGAACATAAAAAATCATGCATTTTTTTTTATTCTTTTTTACGTTTAATTAATTGTTTTTAACAGATTCTTTATTAAATTTAAGTGACAATTAATGAATAATTTTTCATTAAAATTTTATATAAAAACAATAAGAAAAATAGAAGAATCAAAATAGATGAAATTTTGAGGTCATGAATTAATAGTTTTTATCTTTCAAGTATTCGATCGATAGTTTTCATCTTCTAGATCCTAAATTGATAGATAATGGATCTTTCGGGTCCCAAATAGATAAAACTCTTTGTAATTTTCAATTGACAGTACTAATTATATTAATGTGACTTAACAGAACGTACTATTTAATTTCCAGAAGCATATATATATATATATATATATATATATGTCATAAATAATTAAGATTATTAATGGATTAGTAGCTAGTTTTAATTACCTCTGCAACCATATCCATGAGAATGCATCCAAGAAAAGTAATAGCTATGCCAACATCGTGGGTGATCACTCCATCGGGCACACCAGGCATTATCATTATAACCAACCCTCCCCCAACAATCTCTTCACCTCGAGCTTTCAAGAATACCTCCATGTCCACCTCGAACTGATCTGCATAAGCTTTCACCACCGCGTCGGAGGCGGCGCCGCCCGTGTAGTGAATCTTCCCCGGATTCCACGCCGGAGAGTCCTTCGCCTGCAACTCCGGCGGCACCCTCGACAGCCAGTGAAGCGACGACGACGAAAACGCGACATGGATGGACGAAGAAGGGAACAGCCGGCCGTAGAAAGATCCCGGCACCGCTGCGGCGAAGTAGCTCCGGGGTTGAGGGAGAGAAGCGAAGAGGGTGTTGAAATCGTTGGCAGTCTGATCGTTGAACAGCACTTGGAAGTCAAGGCTTCTGGAATGTTCCGGCGGCAGGCTCTGCTCCACGGTTTCGATTATGGTTTGCATGGCGTCGAAGGTGTTTGGTCCAACCGAACATCCTAGGTCGGCGATGGCGAACGTTGTTGATGATGACACCAGCGCTTCTATGTCGAGGTTTTTCATCACTGCTTCCTTTATTACGTTCTCAGCAGCAGTGAACCCATCCCTCTGTTATAATGAAACACATGCAAATTTATCAATTAATTATTGATTAATATTGATGAGAGAGAGAGAGAGAGAGAGAGAGATCTATATTAAGGGAAAGGGACACACGATCGAAATTAACCTGTAACGTGGAATTGTTCTTGTAGCTATACTCGCCATTCCCGCCGATCATTGGAGATGATTGTGCCATCGTTAATATGATATTTTGATTTTATTTTCTCTCTATGAAAAATGTGGCAGTTCCAAACTAAACTCTCTCTGCTTTAAATATGGAGTTGTGCGATCTAGCTAGTTATATTGTCACATTATATATGAATGCATACATCTCTATTTATAAGCATTGCCATCAATAATGCACACGGACTTGTAAGTTACAGTATTTCATGACTTCCAAATTTATTAATTTTTCTACCAATTTTTCTTCAATTTTAATTTATTGTGCTTTATTTTAAGTTTACTACGAGTATTCATTAACGTTCATTTCACCCAATTAGGATATAGAATTTATTATTAGTATTGATTTAATCATAATTATGATTTAAAAATTTTGATTTAATTTTTATGTTGACAACAATTATGTTATAATTAATTTTATAATAATTATTATTAAATAAAAAATTTAATAGTAAAACATGAAAAAGTGTAATGTGTAAATCAAACCGGATAAAATCCTCTAGTGCACATTCTATGCCCCACTAACAAATTTAATATTTTAAAAATATTTATTATAAAAATAAAATTTATAATATTGTAACCAATCATAATTAACATTTATCGCTAAAAATTGAAATTTTAAAAAATTATATACCCTAATTTTTGGAATAATCAACACCTTAACTAATAATATTAAATAAAAAATAAATATAAATTCTAATTGAATAAAATAAACCCTAAATAATATTTAAATAAAAAAAACTAATAAAAATAAAAATGCCACACTAATTAAGTGGGAATGAAGATTTCCTTAGAAATCAAACCGTCTTAAATAAATGTGATGAGGTTGGAATAGCGCAGCCGCCAACGACCGCCCTCCCCCAGTTTAATTCCAAAAATGTTTGACCTGACCTCCACATGACCTAATTATGTCAATTAAATACCATTCTTTAATAGGTTATTGCACCTGTATATACATTATTAGATATTAGTATTAAATATGGAATTATTCCAGCACAATACTAAAATAATTAGGTTAAATTATTAAACTATCCTCATTAGATTATTTAATTAGTTTTAAAGAATTCAAAATTTTAAATTTTCTCTCTCCATTAATTTATGTTGCTATCTCTCCCCCACCTATAATAACTTAATGAAACATTCAATGAAGCGAACTCCACTAATCAATTTATAATTATTTGATTAATCAAAAAAATTTTCTTAAAATGTAAAAGAACTATTTTTAATTTTGTGTATATCTTAGAAAAATATTTATGTGAATTATTATTATTATTATTATTATTATTATTATTATTATTATTATTATTAAAGTATACAATTGCAAATTTGAGTACGATATTTAAACAACTAAAATCTAATGTTATTTATATAAATAGTATAATATAGCAATATATTATATGATTTGTGTGTGTGTGTGTGTGTTTTTGTATGTATGACATTAGCATTATCATTAGTATGTTAAATTAAATCATTAACTACAAGTTATATTAAGTTAATATAGATTGCACAATCTTTTTAAGTAAGTCACCGATCTAGTTTAAAAAGATTATTTGACATGAAACATCTATTAAAAATTTTAGATAAATTTAATCTTGTAAAATTATATCTTATTAACAATATATATTTAATTTGTGTATATCTTATTAAAAATGTTTATGTGAAATAATAATAATAATAATAATAATAATAATAATAATAATAATAATAATAATAATAATAAAGTATACAATTGCAATTTTGCCCACGATATTTAAACAACTAAAAACTAGCATTATTTATATAAATAGTAGTATAATATAAGGATATATCATATGATCAGTGTATGTGTGTGTGTCTATATATATATATATAGTTAGCATTATCACTATTATGTTAAATTAAATCATGTATAATTAACTACAAGTTATATCGAGTTAATCTAGACTGAATGATCTTTTTAATTAAGTCATTGGTCTAGTTTAAAAAAATTATTTGACATAAAACATCCATTAAAGATTTTAGGTAAATTAATCATGTAAAATTATATCTTATTAACAATATTTATACCAAAATATGCGCCTTTTCTTTTTGTTAATATGTGTTTCACTATTTCCTCGAAGAAAAAGTGTACCAAAACATACTAAAAATAAATTAGAATTTTATTATCTTTAGCTTCTTCATCATTCATAAGGTTATCATTTTCACTTAAGTTAAATAACTGCTCCATAATATCAGCATAATCTTCATCCATGTTCAGACAAATAACTAATGTTCTAATGTGTTTTTGATGTATATAAGTCTTCTAAATTATTTTCAGATTGATGTTCAAGTATAAATATTAATTTGAGTAGTTTAATTTCTGATTTTTTTAAAGCAAATTTATTATATTTGGGAATTGGTATAGAAAATGGGGTATGAATATTATGCATTATTGATCATTCATTCATTCAAAATTAAATATTGAGAATTGGTGTAGAAAATGGGGGGATGAATTTTAACCAAAATTGTATGAAGGGTTATACTAACATTTTATATTGAAATTCTATAAAATTCTACTTTTATGGCGGAACAATTTGTCCTATAAATTAAACTAAATTAAATTATAATAAATTAAAAATTAATTTTTTTTTTTTAAAAAGTAAAAACTTAGCATAGAAAATGTAACAGGTGCATGATCTGGTATGTATTTTTGAGTCGCCAACGAAATATATAAGTTAAAGAGTACTCCAACTCCATTATGTTCATCCAAAACAAGATAAAACACACAAATAATGATTTAGATTATATTATATACATATATATATATATAATATCATAGAGCATCCGTAAAAGTTGATTGCGTTCCTGCTTCTTTCTTTTTCATTTCTTTTTCATTTTTTCATATTTTTCATCCATAAATTACTTTTAAAAATATTAGGACATTCAGTCTTTAATTTATTTTATCTTATTTTATTTCATATTCCCAATTTATAAGGTTCGTCTCTTTACTTTGCAATAGCTAATATCTATATTATATCTAAAAGTAAGATAGTCACTATAAATAGTAATAATAAGTTTTTCCGCCTAAACGCACTTTCTTTAAATAAAAATATAATATTAATTAATTAAGTCGTTTAATTTTATTATATACTCATTCAGTACTATATAATTTCAATGTTATAATTTTTACTTTATTTTGTAAAAATACTATTTTTATGAAAATTTATTTTGTTCATAAGATGAAAAAAATTATGTTTCCTTTAAATTGTTGATTTATATGTGAATTAATTTAAACACCATTTTTTTTTTCATTTACAATGGACCATAAGTTTATGTTAATTATCATTATTTTAAGTATTATGAGTGAATGTTATAATATATGAAATTCAAATATTTTAATTTTTTAAGTTGATTAAATATATATAATAATTCAAGATCCACATCAAAATTTCAATTAAAATTATTGAAATTTTCAAATTAAATGTATTAATCAAGATAGACATCGATAATTTTAAACTAAATCTACTTAATTTTTTGAGTTAAATTTATTAATTGAACTTAGCAATTAATTGTTAAATATATTTATGTCATCCATTTGTGTGTGTATATATATATATATAATTAAAATTTATACTTTTAGTTTTATAAAAGGAATCATTGAAAAACTTACAAATATTGTTTGAACAAAGTATAAATTGTGAGACCCAACAATGATATTTCCACATTTGTTCATCTCTAAGTTGAGATGAAGTGTAATTTGGACATATTTGATATTATCATTTTAATATTAAATATAAAATATATTTAAATTCAAATACTTTCAATTGAATTATATATATTAAATAGTTAAAATTGCATATTAAAAAAAGCGATTTAAATTTTCTACTCTATAATTGATTAAGGGTGTTTTTGAAGACACGACCATTTTTTTATAGACTATATTTTATTGTATACACCAGACGGCATATTTGCACATTTTATCTTTATACACCACAATAAAAATCATTTCTATCATTTCACTATGAAAAAAATTAAAAAAAATCAAAAGAAATTAAAAGATTTCAATTTATGCCACAAATCATATGATGACTCTACCTTCTCGATTTTAGAACCAACTATGGAATTTCCGGCACGGCTAGAGCCGTCAAGGCTGATTTCTATAATGATGAAAAATACACAAGTCATTTATAATTCAAACGATATAATTCATATATTTATATGTGAAATTCATGATTGAATATAATTCTATCATAGTACATAAATATTTTGGTACATAACATTCTCTGTGCATAGGTGGTATACTAGTTTTCTCTTAAAATATTTGTTGGTCCCGGGCGAGTCGGTATCAGTTTAGAGGGGGGGTGAATAAACTGATTCAAAAACTTTTACTTTAGATGCGGAATAACAGGGCCCTTTGACTCGCTTGATGAAATTTATCTATGCACAAACTTGATAATTAGTTAAGACAGTTTGAGTGCAGCTTGTGTGATATTATGTGCAGTTCAGAGATATGCAATGATCAATATAGTACAGCACACAAGTGATTTATAGAGGTTCGAAGTCT
Source organism: Perilla frutescens (assembly GCA_026008535.1). NCBI lineage: Eukaryota > Viridiplantae > Streptophyta > Magnoliopsida > Lamiales > Lamiaceae > Perilla > Perilla frutescens. Next base: position 45,161,577 of record BRKX01000001.1, read on the forward strand.
CAAACTTCTACATCCACTCTTCCTTCCGCAGAAGGGCAACTTCACTATATAACTTGAGTTTCTTTACAAATTACACAATGAAGGACAGTTGGCTGAACCTGGTAACTGCTTGCTATCTCAGCTGGTCGACGGTTCACACTTGAAGTCCCTAACTGCTCGCTAGGAAGGTAGGTGCTATTGTCGTCTTTACAAGGTTTTAGATCTCTTTCGATCTTCAAGAGGCGAGTCTTTAACAGGGGGTATCAACTGATGTGCTCCTTTAATTGAGCTGAGTAGTTGATCGTTGAATAGCTGGAACTGAGAAGGCTGCCCTGGCTGGATCGTCAACAGCTGACTGAATATCTAGATTATGTGAATTCTTCTTCTCAGTTGGACTTTCGCAGTTTCTATCAAATGTTGCACTTGAGCTTAGGTGGGAGGGGGGGAGAAAGAAAAGCTCTTGCTTGTATATGCGAAGGTTGGCAAAAAGTTATGGAGGTGAAGAGTATTTAAAACTTTGATTCACCCGTCTTTTATAGAGGAGTGATTTTATGACCGTTGAGTTCCATTGTCCATTGATCGGTGGCTCTGTTGGCTCATCAATGACAGGTGGTCTTTAATGATCGCTTGGATCATTTGGTTGAAGTAGCTATTACTCTGCCAATCGATCTTCATTAAATTCCAGGATCTTTGAAGGAGCATTTATTCCAAGATACGTTGATTTAACTAATACACTCCAGGGGTCCTCTGGCTTCAGCTCTGTTGGCAGTTTAGAGTTTCAGTCAGCAGTTCTGGATTTCTCAGCTCAGTTAGATTATCATCCCAGCTGGCATTTCTGAGCTTGTCAGCTGAGTTTGACTATGGCTCCAGTTGGCAGTTCTGGATTTCTCAGCTCAGTTAGATTATCGTCCCAACTGGCAGTTCTGAGCTTGTCAGCTGAGTTTGACTATGGCTCCAGTTGGCAGTTCTGAGCTTATTAGCTGAGTCTGACTGTTGCTCCAGTTGGCAGTTCTGAGCTTATCAGCTGAGTCTAGCTATCGCTCCAGTCGGCAGTTCTGAGCTTATCAGCTGAGTCTTACTGTTGCTCCAATTGACAGTTCTGAGCTTATCAACTGAGTCTGGCTATCGCTCCAGTCGGCAGTTCTGAGCTTATCAGCTGAGTCTTACTGTTGCTCCAGTTGGCAGTTCTGAGCTTATCAGCTGAGTTTGACTGTTGCTCCAGTTGGCAGTTCTGAGCTTATCATTCTCCAGTTTGACTGATCTCAAGTTCTTGGCTAGCTTGTCAGCTTGACTGATTTCTCTTTGAGCTTTCTTGTCAGTTCTGACTAATCACAAGCTGACTGACTACAGTTATTACTTTCAGCTGATCTGTCTTGCTTATTGTAGTCTGACCATCAGTTGGATGCTTCCAGTCTCTAGCTTAAACTGTCATTCTATCAGTTTCTTTAGTTTTTAGTCAACTCCTTTCTCCCTCAGCTCAGCTGACTTGGTTGTCAGCTTGTTTTGACTGGTATGACTCTTCAGCTGAGTTGAACTTAGACTGGATGACGTGTCTTCCAACTTGTAGGCCATTCTTTAGATCGGTTGTCTTTGACTCTACTTGAGTTCTTCTTTGATGATGCTCTGGGCTGGTTAGCTTCGATCTACAGCTTGAACTTTAGTCAGTTTTTCATAAATAATTTTGACATCTCATCAAAACCTGATCTAGGGGTTCCTTGATAGTTTTTCCTAACAATTTCTCCCTTTTTGATGATGTCAAAACTTTGTTGATGATGATGGAAAAACTGCAAGTGTAGCAAATGCTTAAGTAGAATCTTAAAATCAGAGCAAATTCAGAGCATGTAGAGAGACAAATTGATTCATGATTTTTATTCAAGTGTCAGAGCATTTGTCATTCATGCTATCATTCAAGTATCTAAGCGTCAATTTCAATAGCAGTTTGGACTTCAAATTTCAGAGCATTGTACTTTCATTCTTTTCTCTTGAGCATGCTTTCATTCCAGTATTAGAGTATTGTGCTTTGTCATTCAAGAGACAAAGCATTCAAACTGAAGTATCAGAGCATAAAGTATCATGTCAAAACATTCAAACTTGAAATATCAGAGCATAGTATCAAAGATTAGAGCATAGTATATCTGAGCAAGAGCATTATAATCATGACAAGCTTGAAGTAAAATCATGATCAAAACTTGTATTATATATTCACTTTAAAGCATAATTCCAAGAGTTAGTAGTTACGACTACTAATCTACTTCCTAAAAGTTGCTCCAATTGCTCCTTTTCCTTCTGCTCGATTCTCCTCTTTTTTAGACTCCTTGTTGTCTCCATGCTTCCCCCTGAAGCTGATCTTCTCCCTCATGATGAATTTCTCTTTGAATCTGATCCCAAAGAGTCAGACATCCATCATCATACTGTCCTTCTTTCCCCTTTTTGGCATCATCCAAAAGGTGGAATGGATCACATGATGGTAGTGACAAGTGTGGCAGGAACGTGAAGGCAGTTGCCAAATTGTCATCAGGGATGGAGGGAACTGAAAGAATTTGCATAGACGGAGAAAGCCACGCATAAGCGTCTTCAGTTGGCATGAACTGACCTTGATCAGAGATGTCTTGCTCTCTGAAGTTAATGGGGGTCAAGTTGCTAAATATCTCATCAGTTGAAGGAAGGGGTGGATCACCAACGAAGGGTGTGCACGAGGAGTTGGCCGCTTCATTGTCGGGGAGAGGGGCATCGACTGGTATACCGAGCTGGAGTCGCTTGATCATTGAATCTATGATCTCCGAGAGCATTGGAGGCGAGGAGAATGGATGATTCATCCAGTTTCGACTCCATGTTCCTTCGTTGATCCAGAAGGAGGAGCCACGGGTGTGGATGAGGTGGAACATAGTTGACTCATCCAGTTGACAGGGCCATAAATGGTACTGTAAGTACCGCCGCAGTTGTGCGAAGAGAGAGGAGTCAGTGTCCTCAATGAGACCAAAGCAGCTTCGGAGCTGGTGGTCTAGAACTGCTTCAAAATCAACCTCAATATAGTCACTTTGGACTAAAGGTGGAGGTTGGGAGCTAGCTGATATTGTGGGCTGATCACTCAGCCTTAAAAGAGATGCACTCTCAAGCATCAGCTCTCTTTTGTCAGTGGAGCTGACGGTTGCCTTTCCACGATCTGAGTTGGAAGGCCCTTGTGGGTGTGAACGCTTCGGGATCTGATGGCAGTAGATAGTGGGGAGCATGTCCCGTCTTCCGAGTAGTTCGCCAGTTGGTATGATCTCATCAAACTGGCTCTGTATGATGTGGCTTATGCGATTCATAAACCTGACTTTTTCTTGGAATGAGCCAGTTGACGGATCATATGCTGCGCGCTCGACATTGGCTCTCAGTTGTGCAAATATGTAGGAGGCCCAGTCGGCTTGACATCAAAAGTATAGAGCGGCTGTGAGATGGGCTTTGATCTCGGAGAGATGGACTATCTCGAAGTTGCCATGTAGGATATGACCGGTGATATCCAAAAGTTGGATGATATCACTTGGCATGCTCTCCTTTAGTCTGTGCGAACTGTCATTGTGGCGCACGTAAGGAAGCTTCCAGGTATCCCATAGTGCGTATTTGGGTGGCAGATTTAGGTCCATCACGTCTGGGCCTTTGCCGGGGAGATGAAGAGTGGACATCATCGTATCCTTTGTCACCGTGATCACGTGATCTTGGACGGTGGAGATGATGTTGTCGCCTGTGATAGTTGCATTGTAGTAGAACTCGGCAACATAAACAGGTATGTTCTTGACCGGCAATAGTGTCAAGAAGGGGAGCAACCTAGTTGCCTCCAATGGTCGATAAATCTTTTGAAAGACATCCGGACTGAGACGTGCATTGAGCATCTCTAGATTTAGAGATTTGTCCTTTCCCATCTTGCGCTCAAGAGCTTTAATATCCACCATGGGAAATGGGGGCTTCATTTCTGCAAAAATATGATATTCAGTTTAGAAATGCAAGAGTTTTGATGAGAGAGAGAAGGCTTAGCAAAAGATCGAATAAGAGAGAGAGAGATTTTTAGATGATCGGACCCTTCATCTCTTTGCACATATTTATGCATCTTTGCATGCAAGAATCGAGGGTACTCGATTGCTTTTCTTGGCTGATCAGCCATCCGATTTGATGGTTGATTAGCTGAATTAATGATGCATGTATCTCAGCCGTTCAACGGTTAAGTGACTTTATGATCTTGTGGCTGAGAGGTAGCCATTTTAAAAATGGGGTAGTTGCCATAAATAGCGAAATATTTTCTACAGATCTTTCTATTTATAGCTCATTAAAATATATTTTCTTCACCTCTTTGAAGGGTTGGTTTAATATCCATGCAGACATATTAATGACAACTTTGTGATATTGAACCCGATTTTCAAATTGTAACCGTTGAAATATAATATAAGATGTTTCATAATCGCAATGGTAACAATATAATTAAGATAAGCTTTTGAAAAAAAAACTTATCCTTAGTCAGTTGGGATACAGTCCAACTGATTGATGACTTGGCGGTTGGATGAATAGTTGAATCTTGATTCTTAGTTGTCGCTGATGAGTTGGCTGCAGTTGAGGCTGCAACTGAATTGATCAGTTGGTTTGATCAGTTGCTCGGCTTTTCTGTAGACAGTTTCCGCTTCTTGAAGGGCCTAGCTGGACTAGCTGCATTGCTTTCTTTGGATGTAGTTTTGTGCGTTGATGGTTCAGGCCTTTCTGTCTTCTTGGCTTGGCGAAGGTAAAGCTGGATCTCAACTGACGAACTTTTCATCCTTTGACTACGGGAGTGTGAGATTCCCTTTGGCGATGACCGAAACTGATCATTTTTCTTTGTCAACTGCACACCTTTTGAGCCTAACGTGAGCAGTGGAGTCACATAGCTTTTGGATAGGAGACTTGATGACGTGGTAGTATCCTCATCGTCACTGTCTCTTGCATCAATGTGCCTTGTATTCTTTTGAGAAGCTATGACTGCAGTGTGAGATAGGTGGGGTTCTATCCTCTTGACAGCAGTTAGAGTTCGTCGTGATGGCTCAGCTGACTGACTTGATAGATTATCAAAGTTCAATTGTCGACAGAACGAGCCAGTTGGGCAGTTGGCTGATTGATTTGCAATCCCAACTCCTTGAGGCATGATGCTTGTCTTGAGCTCTGCTAATAAGGCGATCGCTGGAATCTTGTTGACTAACCGATGATTCATGATGTGCTGAACTTGCACAATGGTTGGAGGGAATGGATTTGATGAACCTATCCATTTGATGCTCCAAGTTTCTTTTCTTTGCCAGAAGCTCATGCCATGAAAGACAGTTAGCAAGAAGTGTGACTGGATGGACATAGAATGTCTCCAGTTGTACCAATAGAAATATCGGTGAAGTTGTTTATACAACTCTTGATCTCGTTGTGCAACAACATTGATGTGAGTGAGAAGGAGATTGGTCACTTCCTTTTGTGCACTTTTGACTGCATATTCACCACTGTAGAAAGTGCGAATATTCTCTTCAGTCAGCTGGAGTGGAGGGCATGTGCCTCTGAAGTAGTCGGCTCCATAGTTTGGGTGGGGTATTCCAATGAATAGAATAAGTTCATCTGGATCAGAGCAAACCTGGAAATCAACTGGCGATCCGTTCTTTGATTTTGGAGAGTGAACGACATTGGCAGTTGAGTTGCTCAAACTCTGGTTGCTCATCTTGGCCTTTCCTCTTCTCTTATTTTTTTGGGACTGTAGATGAGCAGTTCCTTTCTTGGGGATCCAGTCGGAGATTAGAACCGGTAGTGATTCATCACTTGGAAGGTTCAGCAAGTCTTCAAGCATTTTGCTCATCCTTAGAACAAGCCCTATCTTGGACTCAAATTTGCCAGATGTCTTTGAGTCTGTAGCCTTGATGACTTGATGCTTGAATTGTTGAAAGACAAATTCTGCCCAGTTTGTTTGTCTCCCTTCAGCAAGGTTAATCATGACCTTGTATCTCTCTTGGGTGAGTTGGCTTAGGCTTCCAATTGCTCCGAACATCATCTTGTTCGTTATGTCAAGTAGAACTCCATACTTGGGCTTGAGATCAGTTTTAGCGGTGGTAAAACTAAATTGCTTGTTGGAGGTTGAAGCTTTCCATTCTCTCCAGTGTGACTCTGCAGATTCCTTTAGATCTTGAATGGATGAGCCTTCTTGTGGAAGTTGGAATATTTTAGCAATTGTTTTCTCATTGATGTGTAACATCCTTCCTTGAATCACTGAAGACATCATCTTCCCATCTGCAGATAATTTGGCTTAAAGCAAAAATTCACTCACCAAATTTTGTCTAAAGAATTTTGGTGGTGTTTCCAGGTAGTGAAGAACTCCTGTTTTGTGAAGATTTGACAGAAGGATTGGATTGTTTGATTCATCAAGAATCAATTGAAATTTCTTCCTATCAAGAAATTTATCTCTCATGAGTTGGTTTTTGAAGGAATTTGAAGATCTGGATAATTCGGCCATCTTTGAGGTTGGCTGAAATTTTGGAAATTCAAGATCTTTTGAGAGAGAAAGGTTTGGGATTTTCAGAGGAGGAGGCTTTTTAGAGGCTTGAGAGAGAGAGAGAGAGAGAGAGACCTTTTTATGAGTGTTAGGACAGGCTCATAGATATGATGGTTGAAATGGTAGTAGCCTCTGATTTCTTTTGGTTGTTGGCAATTAATGACCTTGACACGTGTCATTGTTTTGCAACGGTCAAAATTTCAAAATAAATGTAAAGTTTGACATTTATTTGAAATCAAAAAGATTAACTTTTATAAATATGGATCAAATGATAATTACAACTGATTAACAAGAAGTACACTTAGGGCTTTTCTAATCATGTTTAATTTGATCAGCCTCTTAGTCCTTCTTGTGATCAGTTTTCCTTCTCTTTGCCAGCGGTTCTGAGCTGTTATCTTCTTCATCCTCATCGCTGCTTGCCAACTTAGTTTTAGTGAACTGGAGTCTCTGTTGGGCTTGCAGCTGCTTAATTTGCTCAGTGTGCAGTTTAACCTGTTGCTGCATGGAGTCGATCAGTTCCACATAATGGGGAGGGAGCTGGACTGTGGAACTGCTCGGTTGAGCCACGAACTGGACTGCTCTTGAGTCCACTTCCTCTCCTTCTTCAGTTCCAACAAGTTCCTCACAAGGAACTGTGTGCGATATTTCATCTACTTCCACACTTGTTTGATAGTTAAGTTGATCATTTCTTGGACTTGGCTGATCAGCTGACTTGTCTGGAGAAGCTGGCTCTTGATCAGCTGGAGGAATATGGGAAGTGATTCCTTCTTCGATGGTTGGGTCTTTTGAGAGAGTTTTCTGGGGCTCAGCTGCCTTCTCAACTGATTCTTCTGACTCTTCAGGAATGACGTTGATTTCGACTTCAGTTATTTGAGGGGATTTCTCAGAGTGGAGTTCTCTAATCACCTCATCAATGATATCATCTACTGGATTCAATGTTTGGTCGCTTACAGTAGCTGATGCCTGTTCATGCTGATGGCTTTGTGTTTTCATCAACTGATTGAATAGCCATTTATGTTGAACATGGGGATGCGACCACCTTTCTTGTTCCATTTCTGTGGTGATGACTGGCAGTGTTAAGCCGTGAAGTTTGCACAGTTCATCAAAAACGTCTTTCATCGATCCTTCAGCTGGGTGTGTGTACTTTTTCCTCAGCTGTAGCTGCCTCATAAGATGTTTGCCCTTAGTGATACTGGCATTCTCACTGTCTGTCCACCATAGGCTCCATTCTTCTTCTCGCCTCCAGAAGCTCATTCCATGGAATGCGAGCAATGAGAGAAACTGCTCTGACCGGTATACATGCCTCCTTAGAAACCAGTAGATGTACCTAGTTAAGGTGTGGAAGAGCTCCTCATGACCAGTAAGCTCCTGGGCATAGTGTAGAGCCATGTGCTTTTGCGTGGTTTCATCAGCCCATTTCTTCACAGACTCTCCTTGTGAGTAGGCTCTTATGTTTCCTTCAATTTAAGCCATGGGAAGGCACGTCATTTGGAAATAATCGGCTCCAGCTCCATTGTGAGGGATCCCTTTTGCAGGGATGATATCATCTGGATTTTCGCATGGAGCTGTATCTTCAATAGTTAAATTTGGTGGGATCGTTGGATATTGTATAGGGCTTAATCTTTTTCTCTTTCTGGTCTAAGAAAGTAATATTCTTCTCCTTTTTAGTTGATCAGCTGGCTTCTTCCTTGTAGCTGATCTGACAGCAGCTTGACTAGCTGATTGTCCGATCATGTCAGTTCTGGTGACAGCTAAACTTTGTTGCCTGAATCTCTGAGCTATTGGAATGTCATCATCAGAGTCAGCAGTAACTGGCTTCTTTCCCTTGCCTTCTGCTGCAGACTTCTTTCTCCTTAGCTAGTCAGTTTGTTCAGGATCAATCTCAACAATTTTGAGAGGTTTCGAGATGAAGTCATTACTGACTATTGTTTTGAATTCTTTCTCCTCAACCATCCATAAGAACTGCTTATTCAGAATTATGCTGACCTGGCTGATATATCCAATTCGTTGAGGGAATTTCTCACCATTCCAGCTTCTTTCAATGATATCAACGTACCTCTTCAGTTGTTCAAAGAAGTACTGTGCCCAGTTGATCTCCATTCGGTTGTAGATGGCAGCGCAGATTTTGTACTTTGTCGCTGTCATTTCCGATTGGCTGCCAGTTGTTTCAACCATGATCTTTGAGGCAATAGCAGCGAGCACTTGAAATTCATCTTGAAATTTTGATATGAGATGATTGCTCTTGTATGGTTGAGGCTCTCCTTTCTTTTTCCAGAAGTCATAAGCTTCCTAGAAATTCACTTGAACGTCCTCCAGCTTGAGTCCGTTGTTGGGTAGTTCGAATACGTTGTTCAGAGACTCAGCTGTCACGACAATAACGTGTCCTCTTACTTCCGATCTGATTTCCCTCGGATTTGAAGATCCGTTTGAATTTAAATAAAATTCAGCAACTGGTTCGATGTAAATTCATTCTGGAAACACCTCCAGAAACTTCTTCAGCTTGGCCTGAGAAAGCTTTTCGACGATCATTCTACTGAGAGGAGAAGCTTTGCAGGCTTGAAGAAATCCAGCTGGATTGAAAAACTTGTCTCTATCGAGCTTATTACAAAAAGCTTTAGAGTCTTCTCCAGATTGACGGAAATTAAATTTTCTGCGTGATGGATTTTGAGCCATGATTCTTCAAAGAGAGATTAACTTGTGAAGCTGAGGAATTGATCTTTCAGGATTGAAGAGTTTTGCTTTTGACCAGAAATAGGTAGAAGGCCGGTAACTCTGTAGTAAAAATCGGGAAGCTTATCTCGATTGTTCAACCGCCTTATTTATATAGAGAGATTTGACTCATCCAAAGGTTGTGACTCTTGGTATGCCCAACTTCAACGGTCGGATTAGATCAATCGACCCGTCGATTGACTTTTCATTTCTATCCGTTGGGGATAAATGAGGAGAGAGAGAGAGAGAGAGTTCAACGGTAACATTGAGATGACAAGTGTTTTTACCGTTTCCACTATTTAAACTTTTGAACTTATCTTTTCTCTTCAGCAATTTCTCCTTGGCTTGAAACTGATTACGTCATCAGTTGGCTTTGACCGTAACTGATGGTCTTCCTGTTGATCAGTTCCAACTGAGATATCTTCTCATCAGTTCCTGACTGGTCTTGACTGCTTGATTCTTCATTCAGCTGCTTCTCAGTTCAGCTGTTCTCCTTCTTCCAGTTCAGCCGTTCTCCTTCAGCTGGCTCTTGAACTGATATCTCCTTTTGAATAGGCTTCAGTTCCTATGACTCTTTCATCAGTTTGATCAATTTGCAGCTTGTATGTTCTGCATAACTGACTGGATCATCAGTTTGAGCGACTGAACTGATGATTTAGTTGAACTGATGGGGTAAACTGATCATCTTCAGTTTACTTATCTCTCAGCAGCTTCTTGCCTTTACTTCAAACAGATGGTTTATGTGGCCAACTGATCAGTCTCTCGCCCTTTTGATTCAGTTTCTCTCTTCAGCTGGAGTGGTCCCTTGGTCTTTTTCATCCAGTTGATCATCTTCATCCTGTGATGCTAGCTCCAGTAGTCCCAACTGTATGCATAGCTCCATGAACCTTGCTTCAGGCAGTGGTTTGGTGAAGATGTCAGCTATCTACTTCTCGGTGTTGACATATTTGATGCATATGTCTTTCTTCTCTATGTGATCTCTGATGAAGTGATGCCTTATGTCAATGTGCTTAGTTCTTGAATGCAGAACTGGGCTCTGAGATATCGCAATTGCACTATTGTTGTCATAGTAGATAGACACTTCTTCAGTTTCAACTTTGTAGTCCTTCAACTGTTGCTTCATCCAGAGTATTTGAGCACAGCAGCTTCCAGCAGCTACATACTCTGCTTCAGTTGTTGACGTGGCAACTGAGTGTTGCTTCTTGCTAAACCAATATCAGTTTGCTTCCAAGAAACTGACATGTTCCACTGGTGCTTTTTCTGTCAATCTTGCATCCACGAAAGTCTGAGTCTGAATATCCAATTAAACTCAAACTGTCATATCTGGGATACCATAGTCCAAGATTTATGGTTCCTTTGAGATATTTGATAATTCTCTTAGTTGCTTCAAGATGACTTTTCTTTGGATTGGCTTGAAACCGCGCACATAGACTGACTGAATAAGAGATGTCAGGCCGGCTGGCTGTTAAGTAAAGTAATGACCCAATGATTTCTCTGTAGTATGTTTGGCTAACTGATTCTCCTTCTTCATCAGGAGTTAGCTGAACTGATGTGTTCATTGGAACCTTGAGAGTTTTTCCTTTACTTACTCCAAACTTCTTGACTAGCTCCTTGGTGTACTTCGCCTGGCTGATGTGAATTCCATCTTTCAGCTGCTTCACTTTGAGTCCTAGGAAGAATGTCATTTCTCCCATCATGCTCATCTCAAATTCGCTTTGCATCAGGTAAGAAAACCGTGTGCATAGATGTTTGCTCTTTGATCCAAAAATTATGTCATCCACATAAATTTGAACCATTAAGATCTCAATTGATCATTCTATTCGGAATAGAGTTCGATCAATGACTCCTTTTTGAAACCTATTTTTCAGCAAGAATGTTGTTAGAGTTTCATACCACGCTCTTGGAGCTTGCTTTAGTCCGTAGAGGGCCTTTTTCAGTTTGAAGACTTGATCACCAATTTTAAAGCCTGGCGGTTGCTCGACATACACGTCCTCCTTGAGCATTCCTTGAAGAAAAGCACTCTTGACATCCATTTGGTAGACTCTGAAGTTGAAGTGAGCTGCATAGGCTAGGAACAGTCTGATGGCTTCCAATCTTGCAACTGACATGAATATCTCATCAAAGTCGATTCCTTCACTTTGTGAGTAACCTTTGGCTACCAGTCTAGCCTTGTTCCTTGTGATCACTCCTTGTTCATCCAATTTGTTGCGAAAAACCTATTTTGTGCCAATGACCTTCTGGGTTTTTGGCCTATGAACAAGAAACCATACGTCGTTTCATGTGAACTGGTTCAGTTCTTCTTGCATAGCCATGATCCAGTCTGAATCTTCTAAGGCTTCTTTGATGTTTGCTGGTTCAGTTTGAGAGATGAAGCATGTAAATAATGCGTGCTCGGTTGATCCTCTGGTCTGGACTCGACTTCATGGATCTCCAACTATCTTGTCAGTTGGATGGCTTCGGAGCCATTTAGGTAAAATAGTTTCAGCTTAGTCTCCAGCTGGCTCTTCTGTGATGACGTCATCAGTTGCCCTTTCAGCAGTTGGCTCGGCATTCTCATCATTTCTTCCCCCTGCTTCAGTTGTGAGGTTTGTGGTCTCAGCACGATTTGTGTATTCATTGACCAAGTTGTTCTCAACTGGTTTAGTACCGGTTTCATTGCTCTCTTCTAATGAAACTTCAAACCGCTCTGGAATAATGTGATCCACATAGTCCTGCGAATTTTCAGTTTCACTAGATAGTACTTGAACTAATGTGTCTATACTTTCTTTGTTCCTGTACTCATTAGCAAATTCATCAAATACCACATGACATGTTATTTCCACAACAAGAGTTCATTTATTGAACACTCTATAAGCTTGTGCATGAGGAGAATTATACTTAAGAAATATTCCCTCATCAGCTTTAGCACTAAAAGCTTTCAATTGAGTCTTGCCATTGTTGTGAATATAACATTTACAGCCAAATATTTTAAAATATTAGATAGAAGGCTTACGACCCTTGTACAGTTCATACGGTGTCTTGTCATGGGCTGCTACAATGGCACTTCGATTTGAGTATGGCAAGCTGTGTTGACTGCTTCAGCCCAGTACCCTTCAGCTATGTTGGCATCAGCTATCATCGCTCGAGCTGCTTCTTTGAGTGTTCGGTTGCACCGTTCGGCTACACTGTTTTGTTGTGGAGTTCTTGCAGCTGAGTGTTCATGAGTGATTCCAAGCTGGTTGAGAAAGCTGATCATGTGTTGATTCACAAATTCAGTTCCATTGTCGGAACGAATCCTTTGAACTGATCTTTCCTTCTAAGTTTGTAGTCTTCTGATCAGCGCCGTGAGCTTGTCATACATTTTATCTTTGCTCCTCAAGAATTTGAGTAATCATCAACTACTACAAGAGTGAATCTTTTGCCTTTTGGAGTTTGAGGTCTAACTAGACCAAACAAATCCATGTGTAGCAGTTGAAGACAGTCAGTTGTTCCTGGTGGACGATTCTTATTCTTGAAGGATGACTTCACCTGCTTCCTTTTTTGACATGGTCCACATAAACTTGTTTTCTTGTATATTTCCTTGAAAAGCCCCTCAACTAGCTCTTTCTTTGCTAGGTAGTTGATTGTTTTGAAGTTGAGGTGGTTCAGTCGTCGATGCCATAGCCAGCTTGCTTCAGTTGATCCTTTTGAGAGAAAGCAAGATTCTGAGTAGCCAGTTGACCAGTCAACAATGTACATGTTGCCTCTCCTGATGCCGGTTAGCAAGATTACTCCAGTTGATTTGTCTCTTATGTTGCAGGAGTTTTTGGTGAAGTCAACTAAGTAGCCATTGTCGCACAGCTGGCTGATGCTGAGTAATTTGTGCTTTAGTCCATCTACGTGGGAGACTCCATCCACTACTACTTTTCCTTTGACTACGAACCCTTCTCCAATGGTTCGGCTTTTGGAATTGTCTCCAAATGTGACGAGTGGACCTTTGATTTCTTCATAACCGTTGAGATCTTCTCTGTCTCTGGTCATGTGCTTAGAGCACCCGCTATCTAGATACCAAATGTCTTTGGTTTTCTTCATAGATAGTATGCTCTTGTCCTGCAGAGAAAAGGATTAGAATTTAGGGACCCGTTTCATATCGGGTCCTTTTTTATACATTAAGCATTTTGGAATCCAGACTTGCCAAACTTTTGGCTTTTTATCACTCAAAGAGTCAACTAATTTGGATCGTTTCATCAGTTTTGACTCTCTTTCAACTCTCCTTGAGTCGGTTGAATGATACCTGCGTTGAAAGTTAGTGGGATAAAACAATTCAACTAGCACACAATTATTTCGAGATTTTTGAGCTCTTCTATCAGGCCAATGCCTTGTGTGTTTCCAGTTTATTGGATTGAACTATTTTGGATCAGTTCTTAGTTCATTTCTTGAATCCAGATACTCATTGTAATGATGATAGGGTTGAAATGATTTTCGTTGATCTCTCCTAGAAGTGCTTTGATTGAACTGCTTAGCAGGGTAGGCTTGAGATCTAAACTGGTCTTTCTTGAAATGAACCGATCTATCAGGTTGTCTTGTCGGCATTCTATATTGAGTTGGTGGCCTCTGTTGAACTGGGGGCTTTGGATGAGTGGATTGACCTGAGTGAACTGATGGTCTTGGCTGGGAATTGGGCTTCAGCTGACCAGGCGTTTTAGATTGATAAAACTGACTAAATTGTCTAGGCTGAGTCTGAGGATTTTTCAATATTCCTTTTCCTTTGTTTGTCTCAGCTGGCTGATCATGAGATCTTGTGAACCCTTTTAGGATTCCTTTATCACTGGGTTGAGCAACTGCTTTTCCCTTTTCTAGGGCAGTGAACTTACTATATCCTAGCCTTGAGCTGTCAGTTCCAGTTCTTTGATGACTTAGTATTTCATCTAGAGTCTGAGATCCCTTTTTGAACTTTAGATTTACCTTTTCTTTTTCAAGGATCTCTTGCTTGAGTCTTTGATTTTCTCTCTCTAGATCAGCAGTTCTCAGTTTCAATTTTTCAAATTCTATAAACTGAGATTCAAGATAATTTAATCTTTCATGATCAATACTTAGTTTCCTAACCTTGTTTCTCAGTTCATCATTTTCATCTTTCAGTTCAACATGCAAACAGGAGATTGAAGCTAATTGGTCTTCTAGCATCATAAGTTTCACATCAAGTTCATTACTAGAGACAGTTGCTACATTGATATGATAAAAAGAGGTATGAGAGTCAGCTGTACTAACCTCTTCATCATGGTCAGCCATGAGGCAGAATAGTGCTTCATCATCTGAGCTGTAGCCGTCAGAATCGATTCCAGAAGGATAGTCTGAATCATCCAGCACGACATTCTCGAGATTTGCGACCATTGCTTTTCTTTTGAAGGAACTTCTTTTTACCTTGGCTTTCTTGTCTTCGGGGAGTTCTGGACATTCAAACCTGTAATGTCCTTGTTTATGATAATGAAAGCATTTTCCAAGATTGCGATTGCCACTCCTGAATGGTTCAGCTGGTTGGTGGGCTTTTTCAACTTTTGGGATTTCATCAGTTTGAGGTGAAACTGATTGCTTATCCCGAGCTCTCTTCAACTTTTCTAGCAACGTGGTAACTGATTGGATCTGATCATTGATGTCATCAGTTAGATTCTCCTTCTTTTCAGTTGCCTCCCTTCTTCGTTCAGTTGAAGATCCGCCTTGGTTTTCTTTGGCTGGTGAGCTCCTAGGTCGGAAGTTGTTTCTTCCTCGAGTGTCTCTAAACCTGGTCCTTTCACCGTAGAAAGCTGCGTCCTGAGCTTACGATGTCGATGATTCCCTTTATGGTTTAGACTGTACTCATGAGCTTTAAGAGAACCAAATAGTTCCCTTGGAGTGATGCTGTTTAGGTTTCTTGACTCCTTTGTAGCTATCACTTTCATATCCCATTCGTCAGTGAGATTATCCAATATTTTGGAATTCATCTCTGAATTAGGATAACTCCTCCCAAGGTTGTTCATCTCACTGATGATGCCTAGAAATCTAGTTTCATGGCTTGAGATAGACTCTTCTGCCTGCATTTTGAAGGATTCATACCTGTCAACTGCCAGTTGGAGCTTGTTTCCTTTTATGCCTTCGGACTCTCTGCAAAGATTTGCTAGTAGGTCCCATATCTCTTTGGCAGTTGTGCAGTTCTTTGTATGCTTCATACGATCTTCATCTAGAGTTTGAAATAGTGCGGCTTGAGCAACGAACTCTAGATTCTTTAACTTCTTATCTTCACTGGTGAGAAAATTAGTTGGCTTTGGGATCCTTGCCGGTTGATTGATATCAACTATGTGAGCGTCATTGTCCATCATGATGATGATTGGACCGTCTTCGATGACTTCCCACATATTCTCATGAATTGAGCAGAGATGCGCCTTCATTCTCCTGCTCCAGTTATCATAATTCTCAACTGAAAATAAAGGTAGCTTATGGTTTCCCATAGCTGAAATGTTAGCACGGATAAGTAGATCTGATTCAGTTGATCTACAGAAATGGCTGATCCTTAGAATCAACCGCTCTAATACCACTTGTTGGTCCCGGGTGAGTTGGTATCAATTTAGAGGGAGGGGGTGAATAAACTGATTCAAAAACTTTTACTTTAGATGCGGAATAACAGGGCCCTTTGACTCGCTTGATGAAACTTATCTATGCACAAACTTGATAATTAGTTAAGACAGTTTGAGTGCAACTTGTGTGATATTGTGTGCAGTTCAGAGATATACAATGATCAATATATTACAGCACACAAGTGATTTATAGAGGTTCGAAGTCTCAAACTTCTACGTCCACTCTTCCTTCCGCAGAAGGGCAACTTCACTATATAACTTGAGTTTCTTTACAAATTACACAATGAAGGACAGTTGGCTGAACCTGGTAACTGCTCGCTACCTCAGCTGGTCGACGGCTCACACTTGAAGTCCCTAACTGCTCGCTAGGAAGGTATGTGCTATTGTCGTCTTTACAAGGTTTTAGATCTCTTTCGATCTTCTAGAGGTGAGTCTTGAACAGGGGGTATCAATTGATGTGCTCCTTTAATTGAGCTGAGTAATTGATCGTTGAATAGCTGGAACTGAGAAGGCTACCCTGGCTGGATCGTCAACAGCTGGCTGAATATCTAGATTGTGTGAATTATTCTTCTCAATTGGACTTTCACAGTTTTTGTCAAATGTTGCACTTGAGCTTGGGTGGGAGAGAGAAAGAAAAGCTCTTGCTTGTATATGCGAAGGTTGGCAAAAAGTTGTGGAGGTGGAAGAGTGTTTAAAACTCTTATTCACCCGTCTGTTATAGAGGAGTGATTTTATGACCATTGAGTTTCATTGTCCATTGATCAGTGGCTTTGTTGGCTCATCAATGGCAGGTGGTCTTTAATGATCGCTTGGATCATTTGGTTGAAGTAGCTATTACTCTGCCAATCGATCTTCATTAAATTCCAGGATCTTTGAAGGAGCATTTATTCCAAGATACGCTGATTTAACTAATACACTCCAGGGGTCCTCTGGCTTCAGCTCTCTTGGCAGTTTAGAGTTTCAATTGGCAGTTCTGGATTTCTTAGCTCAGTTAGATTATCGTCCCAGCTGGCATTTCTGAGCTTGTCAGCTGAGTTTGACTATGGCTCCAGTTGACAGTTCTGGATTTCTCAGCTGAGTTAGATTATCGTCCCAGCTGGCAGTTCTGAGCTTGTCAGCTGAGTTTGACTATGGCTCCAATTGGCAGTTCTGAGCTTATCAGCTGAGTTTGACTGTTGTTCCAGTTAGCAGTTCTGAGCTTATCAGCTGAGTCTGGCTATCGCTCCAGTCAGCAGTTCTGAGCTTATCAGCTTAGTCTTACTGTTGCTCCAGTTGGCAGTTCTGAGCTTATCAACTGAGTCTGGCTATCGCTCCAGTCGGTAGTTCTGAGCTTATCAGCTGAGTCTTACTGTTTCTCCAGTTGGCAGTTCTGAGCTTATCAGCTGAGTTTGACTGTTGCTCCAGTTGGCAGTTCTGAGCTTATCATTCTCCAGTTCGACTGATCTCAAGTTCTCTGCTAGCTTGTCAGCTTGACTGATTTCTCTTTGAGCTTTCTTGTCAGTTTTGACTAATCACAAGCTGACTGACTACAGTTATTACTTTCAGCTGATCTGTCTTGCTTACTGTAGTCTGACCATCAGTTGGATGCTTCCAGTCTCTAGCTTAAAATGTCATTCTATCAGTTTCTTCAGTTTTTAGTCAACTCCTTTCTTCCTCAGCTCAGCTGACTTGGTTGTCAGCTTGTTTTGACTGGTATGACTCTTCAGCTGAGTTGAACTTAGACTGGATGACGTGTCTTCCAACTATTAGGCCATTCTTTAGATCGGTTGACTTTGACTCTACTTGAGTTCTTCTTTGATGATGCCCTGGGCTGATCAGCTTCGATCTACAGCTTGAACTTTAGTCAGTTTTTCATAAATAATTTTGACATCTCATCAAAACCTGATCTAGGGGTTCCTTAATAGTTTTTCCTAACAATATTCTATTCAAATGAGTATTTGATTGTTTCCGATTTTGTTCTACGCAAACTACAATGATCCGGACTCACAAGAGGACGAGGTCAATTGTAGAGCGGAGAGCTAACTCAGATCGTGTCTTTCGAGGAAAACTCAAAGTGGACGATTTCCTTTTTATGCTACACTTGTTTACAAACACACAATTTAAATACAACCTAAACACTCTAAATAGGGGTTGGATGGCTTTTACTAAACTAGTAAATCTAAAGCAAGTAAAATTAACTAAGCAACACCAACAATAACAAAGATAAAATGAAAGATTATGAAAAGAGCATTAGGGTGTAGATTCTCTCATTGGTTTCTCTCCTAGTTTGATTCAAGCTGATTATGTTAATCCCGGACGTACAATAGACCCCTTCAATTGGTTTAACTTCACTTACTGTCACCATCGATCCATTAAACCCCCATCGGCTATATCATACGACCTTAGGCTTACGTACCCAGTCCACCTAAAGATTAACAAATTAGGTTTATGAAACTCAGTCCATCTAACGTTGAAGGAACCTAAGTCGGGCTCTAGAATCTCCTCTCGGTCTCACCTAGGGCCTAGCAATGCTAAGTAGTGGTCAATTACTCAACATAAATAAATACAATTCCAACAACAACAAACCAACAATCACAAGCATGGATCAAACCCAACTCGATTATCTACCCCCTAATGAATGGAATTAGCCCATCATGCCCAAGACAAAACAAGAATCATGCAAGTTCTTCATTTTATAAATCAAAAGATAAATAAAACATAAACTTTTACAATATTGTTTGTCTCGTCAATTTGGGACAATCCCTACAATTAAGCTAAAGCCAAAGAAAGAAATACTAAAAAGGAGAATCCTCGTTCAAGCCTAGCTTCCGCGGACAGCTTGGAGTTAGACTCCTCTTCTCGTGCTTCCTTCTTGAGCTTTTGCTTTCTTGCCTCTTGTCCTCCTCTTCTCTATCTCTCTAGAACGGTGGTGTTGGTGGTGGTGAATGGTGAAGTAGTTGAGAGCTTAAGGGGGAAGTTGTCAGTTTCCCCCTCCAGAAGCGTGTGTGAATGAATGGGGAGATGGTGGATTTATTGGTTGAGGAGAGAGAAAACAAAAAAGGGTGGAGTTATTGCTTGGTGTCTCCCCAAACTCCTCATACTCCTAGATCCAAACTAGAAGCGTGTGCATTTAATCCTCCAGCTCGCCAAGAGGGTGGACAACATTAAAGGTCAAAACTGATAAAAACTGAACCTGGAACTTATCAAAGAGAGCAAACTGATCGCGGCTGAGAACTAATCAAGGGGCTGAAGTGATCACCGCGGGGCACCGCGCGCCTGCGGGGTTGGAGAGGCATCGCGCTCGCGGGGCTTGCGCAACCGCGGGGCATTTCAGCTCCCGGTTTTTCTTCGTCAGTTGGCGCTCTCATCAGTTGGAAATCTTCAGTTGGGAAACTCAACTCATTTCTTCAGTTAGTCCTCCAGCTCAGCTCTCGGTTCTTTAGCTGTAGCTCCAAGCTCTTGGCTCCATCAATTTTGTTCATCAGTTGGGGTCTTCAACTGATCCCATCAGTTGTGGCTCCAGCTTAGCTCCAAGCTCTCAGCTGTAACTTGGAATCATTTGCGAGACTCCCGATCAACTCAGCGAAGCGGGTGATTCAGGACCTTTACACAAGTTGGAGCTTCAGTTGGGAGCTTCAGTTTGGGAGCTTCTCCTCCTAGCCACTTTTAGGCCATAAATTCTGCTTTTTTGACATAAAAGCTCAAGTTTTGTACAAATGTGGCCCAAATCACCAAAAGAGCAAATGTGAAGAAAACAACATAAAAATCACTTAAAAACACAGGAAAAACACAAACTGAAGATACTAAATTCCTATGCTAAAATAGGACAAATATACACCAAACAATATTCTTTCTTTTTTATGTTTTATCTAGTTTTTTATGCATAAATATTATATGAAAAGAATTTAAAATACAAGCTCTTCGAAGAAAATAAATTAAAAATAAAATAATTATTAAAGTCATAACATACAAATATATTTCGAATCGTGCAATGAATCTTTCTAATACAACTAGTTAATCAACATTTAGCTTAGAGTAAGTAGTATTCTGGTTATCCTCCCATTTGTTATTGATTAGTAAATATTTTTTAAACCGATCTTCAAATTGGTCAATTGAATGGATAATTAGTTCGATTGATTGAACTAATTTAAAAAAATCGAATAATCCGTCAAGATAAATACTTACATGTACAAGGTGCATATAAGACTTATTTCAGACGGGCGGGTCAAATTCGCGGGTCAACCCTAAAAAAAATTCCAGTAAAATCAGTATCAACAGTAACATTAAAAAGTATCACTCAAAATTCAAAAAATATCACCTGTATCATTAAATAGTAAGGGGTCTCCACTTATTTTAGGGATTTTGGGGGTATTTTTAGGGGTTTATTTTGTGTGTTTTAGGATTTTTTGGGGTACTTTTAGGGGTTTATTTTGTGTTTTTTGGGGGGTGTTTTTAGGGTTTTATTTTGTGTTTTTTTAGGATTTATTAATTTCATTTTAAGGTACAATTTTATATTTATTTCAAACAAATTATATCAATTCACTTTAATTTTATTGTTTATTAATTTAATTTTATGGTATAAATTTTGTTGGAAAAAATTAAAAAAAATTACAAAAAAGTTAAAAATATCACCGAAACAGAAAAAGAAAAAGAAAAAAAACAGACTGGCGTGTGACGCCCACGCACCGCGCGTGGATGCCACGCTCCGTCTAAAATAGGTGTATATATCCACCTTGTGCACATAAGTGCAGCTCATCTGTCAATATATACACACACACACAAATATATTCCTGAAAAAATAAAATATGGAACTCATGGGTGACTAATAAGTGCACGAGATTTTGAGGAAGATATATAATTTATTTATATGTCTTTTTGTGTGTGTGTGTATATATATATATCAATTCCTTATTCCCAACTTAAAAAAAATATTACTATTAATTATTCGCTTCTTTCATTTTTTCTATTTTTGCCTTCTTTTTGTTTTTCTTCTCAAATTCATCCACTCAACCTCATGACATGTTGACTGTCTCACAAGAATTCGTCGATTTGATCTTTGAACACTTCCCAACATTCATCAGCTTATCGAAAAATAAATAAATTGACTTTAATTTTAAGATCTAGACGAAATCTAACAAAGTTTAATCAATGAATAATGCACATAAGGTATTTTATCAAAACACGCCACTAAAAAATTAATTAATCTAAAATTTTGAAAATATTAAAATGCATAGAAATTTTTCTTAAAATAATGTCAAAATATATATATAAAAAATAAGCATGGTAGAAATTTCGTCGACGAACCTCCTCCCCCTCTGTTGGACGAAATCCCACTTCTCCGAAATTATTGTTGTCATTGCTGCAATAGGAAGACCTTCGAAAAGAGAGAAGAAAAAAATAATCTTAATAGCAGAAGCATTGATCTTAAATTTGTTGATCAAATTAGTGTTGAATAATTCAATAAGTTATTAAAGTCTTAGAGAAATAATTTATGAACGAGATTAATTCTTTGAGCCATCGGCGGCACAATAATAATATTTGAAAATTTTAAGTTTTTAAAATTATTTTTTTTTATTAAAAAAGGTATATATATATATATATATATTAAAATTCTTGTAAAAAGAAACGTAAAATAAATTAAAAAGTGAGGATATTTTAGTCTTATCATGGTTACAAAATATTATTTTTAAAGAATGTGGTTAAAAAAATTCTTTTGTTTTTAGAACTGACTACTCTTGGATGGTTCAAATATGGACTGAGTATTAGCGTGAGAAATAAGAATAAATTTCAATCATTAGATTGAGCTGAATCAATGAATGAGACCAAATAATCGATCCCATATATTTTTGATAGTTTACACTATTCTTATGAGTTAAGGGTAATGAAGACGTTTTTGTCAAAATCTATAGATATATATTTATTTCCAAATCATATCTTCCATATTTTATGGTTTGTATTTAAGTAAATAGCCCACTACTCATGTAATTCCACTGCTCAAAATTAATGCATCATTTTTTTTTCAAACTTTTTGTGTTTGTAGTTTAAAATTATTTATTCATAAATCATAATCACACTATATGGAAAAGATTATAATATTCTTTATGTAGAATTTGACAAGTTTATATTGGGATGTCTAAATAATTTTGCAGCCTATATGTGTTGATTTAGTTTAATAAACATCAATATTTGCACAAGAACAACAACGATGAAATGTTTATGGTTGTAATTAATAAGCAAGTACTAGAAACTTTGTAATTAAACATCGCAATATGTGAAGGTTGTTTATCGTATAAAAAATATTTATCAGTGTGCTAATAAGTATTGAAAACACTATATTTACACGTCCCGGTGGGGATGATCTAGTGATAGAGTGAGGTTATTTGGAGACCAAAGGTCACGGATTTAAATCTCCTCAATATCACAGGTAGGGTGTGTGAGTAAAAAAAAACACCATATTTACGCACTGTATAATATATATGCATGTGCAAATAGCACTGATTCAATCCAACGTGCGGTTGAATCGTCAAATGTGGCACGACCAATTATGATTTATGGAGCAAACACCAACAAATTAAGTTAAAATATAAGGGGGAATAAAATGCGTTTTACCAAATTAAATCAAGAAAATGTAAGCAGCCTGCAGCTATTCTTATTGGATTTCTTGAGCTCTCGGCTAAGTTTGGGCTAAACTATTTAATTTAATTAGGCTTAGGAGCGAAGATTGCTCTCTAAATTGCGAAACTAAACTGGATACATCTCATGTGTCATTAATTGTTATCATTACAGATAAAGTCTTATATCATTTAAAATACGTATACACATATCTTTGTGGATTATAATATGTTTAAATTGGATTGAAGGAAAAAAATTTCACCAATTCATTGAATATGAATTATCTTGCAGCAAAATTAATAAATATAGTTGTTGTTGGGAATGACCCATTTGTCCTATTTCTGGCCATTACAATTAAATCCTATCTACCCGGCCCAAGCCCCAAATCCTAAACCCTAATGACGATCCAACTTCCTAATCTAAACTGCATTAAGGCAGTTGGTATTTCCCTATGCTCTAGAAGCATCTATAATATCTCTCTTCTCTCTCACGCTAGATACACTCGAACTCATAATCTAATCTCATATTCTCTCTCTCTCTTTCTGGATCTTCTCACCTCGCTCCCTCGGTTTCTCTGGCCGGAGTTCTACCAATCGGCTCCTGTTTGGCCGCTGAGTGTAAGGGAGGAGTGTGCTGAGAGAGAGAAAGGGGGAAACCCGTTGCCTTCCCCAAACCCTAGCCGCCGCTTCCCCTTCCCCTTTCCCAGGGACTGTTCTCCGGTCGCCGGAGAGGGTTGCTACCGATTTCAGTGGGAAAATCAGAGCCACTGTGCCTTGGGCACCTTTTCCCACACCCGATTGCTCTCTGTCTTTTCTTGTCTCTTTCTCCTACCTATCTGCTGTGTTATCTCACTTGTTTCTTTGTCTTTGCTGCAGATCTGAAGAGTTTGGTGCCTATGAAGAACCTTGAAGGTTCGCTTGACCTTCATCTCTGAGGCTACTGTTGCTGCAGCTTGAAGAAACCCTAGACTAGACTTTTCGGTTGATCCATCTTGTAATCTTCTGTTTTCTGGTTCTAGCTACTTGAGTAGCGAGTGTTAGGAACCGCAAGGGGTAGGAAATCAAGTGGTGTAAACCCTAGCTAGGCGATACCATAACAGTGGTATCAGAGCCTGGTTTAGGCCTAGCCGGGGGCACCCTCCTGCCTCCATTCCTAGCACCCCGCCGCCGGTAAGGGCTGCGCATTCTTCGCCCCCGTCGGGCTCCAATCTAAGGGTAAGTCCGACTTTCCCTTGCCTGGGAAAGTCGGCTCTGGTATCTTCTCAAAACCCTAAAACTTCTTGGTGGTATTCTGTCGATTCTGTGCCTTAATTGCTTCCGCTTATTTCCTGTCTCTGATTTGTTCCTTGGCATTCCAAGCCGAACCCCTTATCTGTTGCTTACGGTCGGGATCGTCTGGGGAACCCCTGTGGGTCTCCTCAAAGCGGGTTTCCCCGATAGCAAATATAAGTAAGGACTTTTCAGTGGGTTCTGAGCTTGTTTGTTGTACTTCTCTGTCTGTTCTTCATTGTTTATTTTTTGCTCCTTTTCTTGATTCTGTTGTGGAACCCCTGAGGTTGGTTCCTGGTGACTTAGCAATAAGTCTGTGGAGGTGTTTCTTGGCTGAAAAGGTGTTAGGGATTGACCTGAGTGACCCCCTGCGCCACAGATAAATATGTGCTGCGAACTGGGATAGCCTCAGCTCTAGATTCCCCAGGTGTTCCTTTCTGGCCTGAGGAAGCTTGTACTTCCTGGTTGTTGTTGTATTCCTGAGTATCTGTTTGTGTTCTGGTGATTATTCTGGGAATCTTGGGTGATTCTGTGAAATTTCTGTGACTTTAAGTGAAATTTCTGTGATTAAGCATGAATAATCTGAGTGCTGTCCCTTTTAATGGGAGTGGTGATTTTGGTGATTGTCAGACCAGGGTTGAATGCATTTTGACAAAAGAAAATTTATGGGATGTTATATCTGAAAGAATTGATGAGAATGAAGTTGATAAAAATCTTGCAAAATTAAATGCTGGTGCTAGAGCTACAATTTTGCTGAATCTGAGTAGTGCCATTGTGAGACAAGTGTCTCATCATAGATGTGCTAAGGATTTATGGGATGCCTTAACTAACCTGTTTATTGCAAAATCTGAAGAGCATATGTATTCTTTGCAAAGTCAAATTATGTCTTTTGAAATGGATCCCTCTAAAGATGTTGACACCAATATGCATGAATTCACTAAGTTATTAAAAGATGTTAAGCTTGCTGGAGATGACAAAATTGAAGCTTATGCTCCTCAAATCTTGCTTGGTGCTATTCCTGAAATATATGTTGAAGTTAAATCTGCTTTAAAGTATGGTGGTTGTAAACTTACCTGTGATATGATTGTGTCTGGGTTGATGGCTAAAGAAAATGAAATTAAGAAATTAAGCTCTAAGCCTCTGCAAAATGAAATCATGTATGTAAATAAAAACTTCAAAGGTAGGCCCTATATTGATTTCAACCCAGAAAACCCCAGTGTATTAAATGCAGAACAACATAACAGAGAATCTGAACTTGAAGAAAGACATAGGAGGGAATGCAGAATTGATAAATCCAACAATTTGTTCCAGCCCTCTTGTAGCCGATTTACCCCTTAAAATTCTCAAAGGCAAAACCAGTATCCTCCCAGAAACCAACCCTTCAGATCCTCACCCCAAAATTTTCAATCCCAAGACCAAAAACCTAAGAAAACATGTTGGAACTGTGAGAAGCATGGTCATTTCTCTAATAGGTGTAAACAACCTAAGAAGGGGAGGGGTTTTGGGAATCATCATACTAACCTCACCATGCAG
Source organism: Perilla frutescens (assembly GCA_026008535.1). Lineage (NCBI taxonomy): Eukaryota > Viridiplantae > Streptophyta > Magnoliopsida > Lamiales > Lamiaceae > Perilla > Perilla frutescens. Next base: position 45,186,746 of record BRKX01000001.1, read on the forward strand.
TACAACCCTGAGTGTTTCGGGTGTGACAACAATGAACCTGAATATGATAGGGGAGAAATGTATATGGTTCACACTACTTCTGATTTCCAGTTCATAAATCTGTCTAATACTGTGACAAACTCCATGCTTGACTCTGAGTGGCTAATTGACTCTGGATGCACCTTTCATGTCACTCCACACAAGCACATTTTCTCAAATCTTAACCTGTCTATATGTGGATCTGTTGCATTAGCTGATGGCCAACAGTGTGATATTGAAGGAAAAGGTGACATATGCCTGAAATTTGAAAACAATAGCATGATCAATCTGCAGAATGTGAGATATGTGCCAAAATTGAAGTTTAATCTCTTATCTGTCTCAAAATTGGCTGATCAAATGCTTTATGGATCTGTGAACCAAAAATGCTTCAGTTTTGAAATGAATTCTGTGCACTATTTTGATGCTCCTAGAAAGGGAGACCTGTATTCTGTGATTGCTAAACCTATGCCTATCATGTCTACAAACTTGGTCCAATCTGATAAAACTCATCTTTGGATGCAAGATTAGGTCACATGAGTAACAAGGGATTAGACATTTTGAATAAGGCAGGAGCTTTTAAAAATGATAAAGTATCTGCTATGCCTTTTTGTGAGCCTTGTTTGTTGGGAAAACAACACAAATCCCCATTCCCTTTATCTGCTGCATATCCAAAAATGAAATTGAGTTCTCAAATTCTAGAATACTTGCATGAAGATGTTTGGGGACCTTAAAAGGTCCCAACCCATGGTGGTAACATGTTCTTCTTGTCTATTATTGATGATTTTTCAAGAAAAACATGGGTCTTCTTGATGAAAAATAAATCTGATGTGTTCATGAAATTTTCAAAATGGATTGCTGAAATACAAAATCAAACCAATATGAGAATTAAATGCTTAAGAACTGACAATGGTTTGGAATTTTGTAATCATGCCATGGACAACCTATGCAGTGAAATAGGTATTAAAAGACATAAATCTGTTCCCTACAACCCCCAACAGAATGGGGTTGCAGAGAGAATGAATAGAACTCTCTTGGAGAGAGTTAGGAGCCTGTTTGCAGGCTCTGGGCTTGATAAGCCATTCTGGGGGGAAGCTCTCATGACTGCATGTTATCTAATCAATAGATCCCCCTCTGTCCCTTTGCTAGGAAGGCAACCTGAGTCTGTGTTCCTGAATAAACCTGTTTGCATTGATAACTTAAAAGTGTTCGGTTGCTGTGCCTATGTACATCAAAGGTTAAGTAAAATTGAACCAAGGGCTAGAAAATGCATCTTTCTTGGCTACCCTGAAGGGGTAAAAGGCTATAGACTGTGGGATAAGACTCTACCTGGCTTTAAAACTTGTATTAGTAGAGATGTTACTTTCAATGAGAATGACTTTCCATGTTTGATGAAACCCTCACCTTTTGTTGCTCCTTGTGAGGTGGAGAAACCTTCTGATACTACCTTTATTCATGATCTGTCTAAGGTGGAACCTCTTCTCATTGAACATGATTTGCATGAAAATATGAACAATCAAGGTGATATTAATGCTGATGATTCTGTTTCAAATGCTTCTGATCACATGAATGTTTTTGAATCATCTGAATCTCTTCATGAACATAACTCTGACCATAATTCTGAGCATAACTCTGAGCAAATGAACCTGAATGATTATGTACTTTCAAGAGATAGAGTTAGAAGGGTAATTAAAGCCCCTTCCAGGTATAATGGATGCAATTTATCATTTTATGCCTTCAATGTGTTTAATAACCTTGAATCTGCTGAGCCTAAAACATACAAAGCTGCTGTTACTTGTCTTGATTCTGAAAAATGGGTTGATGCCATGAAATGTGAGATGAAATCATTACATGATAATGGTACTTGGATTTTAGTCAAAAAACCTAAAGATTGCTTTGTTGTGGAATGTAAGTGGCTCTTCAAGATAAAACAAGAAATTGACAATGTTAGATATAAAGCTAGGCTTGTTGCAAAAGGATTTACTCAAAAAGAAGGTGTTGACTATAATGAAATTTTTGCTCCTGTTTTTAAGTTTACCACTGTGAGAATTATGCTTGCATTAACTGCTCATTTTGATTGGGAACTCAAACAAATGGATGTAACAACAGCCTTTTTGCATGGAGAACTAGAAAACAACATCTATATGTAACAGCCTGAAGGCTTTATTGAGAATAAACATTCTGATCATGTATGCTTGTTAAAGAAATCATTGTATGGTTTGAAACAGTCACCTAGGCAGTGGAACATTAAATTTGATAATTGCATGAAAAGCATGGGATTCTGCAGAAGCATGTTTGATCACTGTCTTTACTATATGTCATCCCTTGTGCCTATCTTTCTGCTCCTATATGTTGATGACATGTTGCTGATAAGTCCCTGTTTGTTGACTGTAAAGAATGTCCAAACTAAACTCTGTGCCAACTTCAATATGAAGGATTTGGGAGATGCAAGGAAAATCTTAGGTATGAACATTGATAGGGATAGAAATAAACATTCTTTACTGCTGCATCAATCCTCTTATGTTGAACAAATATTGGAAAAATTTGATATGTATGCATGCAAGCCTGTTTCTGTTCCACTTGCATCTCACATTCAGTTGAGTAAAGATCAATGCCCCAAAAGTGATTTTGAGTTAAAAGAAATGGCAAATATTCCATATGCTAATGCCATTGGGTCAGTCATGTATCTGATGATAAGCACCAGACCAGATATAGCTTATGCTGTATCTTGCCTAAGCAGATATAAGGCCAATCCTAGCTTGCCTCATTGGGAAGCACTGAAATGGTTGTTAAGATATTTGAAATCCACTACCTCTTGTGGTTTAACATTTTCAAAATCTCCTGAAGGAGTCAAATGTGTTGGCTATGTGGACTCTAATTATGCAAATGATAGGGATCACAGAAAATCTACAACATCATATGTGTTCACTCTATGTGGTTCATGCATAAGTTGGAAATCACAATTACAAAGTATTGTTGCCTTGTCCTCCACTGAGGCAAAATACATTGCAGCTACAGAAGCTGTAAAAGAAGCTATATGGCTGAATGGTGTGTTAACTGAAATTAATTTCATTGATGATAAACCCCTGCTGTATTCTGACAGCCAATCAGCCATCCAACTTTGTAAAAACCCAGTCTTTCATGATAGAACAAAGCATATTGATGTGAGATATCATTTCAGAAGAGACATAGTAGAGAAAGGAGAGGTATTGCTTGATAAGATCCCCTCTGAATTTAACCCTGCAGATATGGGCACTAAGTGCCTACCAGTTGCAAAGCTGGAGTCTTGCATGAAGTCCCTCAACATGGACTTTGGTTAATATTTATGAGATCTGTGATGGGTTCTCACAGTTGATTCTGTGGTTATAAGTCCCATCTTTATCTCTGAGGCTGTTGTGGCCTCAAGTTGGTGATTTCCCTTGGTACTTTTAGCTAGGTTCTGTACAAGTTCATGAAGGTCAATGATCCTTTGAGACCAGAGACTTGTTATGAGGGTTGGTCTCACGTGGTAGAGACTGGATTAAATACGCATAGTGTTTAATTCCTCCTTCTCATAGTGTGACTTTGTGTTACATTCATGAGTAAAAATAATTGGCAATGATGATAATCTCGTGTGTTCTTTTTGGCAGGTCCTCTTCCTTGGTGATGGAAACAGTCCAAAAGGGCCAAGGTAGAAATGTTGGGAATGGCCCATTTGTCCTATTTCTGGCCCATTACAATTAAATCCTATCTACCCGGCCCAAGCCCCAAATCCTAAACCCTAATGACGATCCAACTTCCTAATCTAAACTGCATTAAGGCAGTTGGTATTTCCCTATGCTCTAGAAGCATCTATAATATCTCTCTTCCCTCTCACGCTAGATACACTTAAACTCAGAATCTAATCTCATATTCTTTCTCTCTCTTTCTGGATCTTCTCACCTCGCTCCCTCGGTTTCTCTGGCCGGAGTTCTGCCAATCGGCTCCTGTTTGGCTGCTGAGTGTAAGGGAGGAGTGTGCTGAGAGAGAGAAAGGGAGAAACCCGTTGCCTTCCCCAAACCCTAGCCGCCGCTTCCCCTTCCCCTTTCCCAGGGACTGTTCTCCGGTCATCGGAGAGGGCTGCTGCCGATTTCAGTGGGAAAATCTGAGCCACTGTGCCTTGGGCATCTTTTCCCACACCCGATTGCTCTCTGTCTTTTCTTGTCTCTTTCTCCTACCTATCTGCTATGTTATCTCACTTGTTTCTTTGTCTTTGTTGCAGATCTGAAGATTTTGGTGCCTGTGAAGAACCTTGAAGGTTCGCTTGACCTTCATCTCTGAGGCTACTGTTGCTGCAGCTTGAAGAAACCTTAGACTAGACTTTTCGGTTGATCCATCTTGTAATCTTCTGTTTTCTGGTTCTAGCTACTTGAGTAGCGAGTGTTAGGAACCGCAAGGGGTAGGAAATCAAGTGGTGTAAACCCTAGCTAGGCGATACCACAGCAGTTGTGTCACATTTATACATTATTTTCTGATTTTTTTGAAACTAAAAAAGATTAAAAAAAAATCCAATGGAATTTTGGTGTTGAATAATGAGTGAAATTATGCTGGAATTAAAACTTAAAAAAAATACTTTGTCAAAAAATAAAAAAAATTTAATAAAATTATATTGATTCCAACTGGCATTTCATGCGAGAATATCCGTTGGAGTTATAAAAAAAATTGAAAAAATAAATAAATAATTTCTACATGAGTAGTCAAATAGATCAGGTGGAATGTTAAAAAAATATCCAACACAAAACAGGACTGCTGGAATATGTTCTTTTTCTCGTAGTGAAAATTATGTTTGTGTTGGCTGAACGAGTGAGAGGCTTTCCATATAATAAACTTCTACAATGTTGTGTGAGAGAACATAAACTTGAAAGAAATTCACACAAATTAAGCAAAGAAATATCAATTGAAGTTCTTCTTAAATCAATTGGATGATATCTTTAACTCCCCCACCAAAAAATAAAAATAAAAAATTCAATGGAATGATCCATCGAAAATTATCCTCCAAAACTTAATCAATAACTTTGCCACATGCATGTATGCAAGCCATGCATGCAAAGATAAGAAAGTCTTCACTGCTGCAGCGTGCCTTCATTGGTGCCTTCATCTTGAACTGCAGTTCTAATAGCCCCCGTAGGCCCGATGTGGTAGAGATTACCAAGATGGAGGCTGGAGAGCAATAACCTGAAACGAGGCCCCGAGAGAGATTTTGTAAATAAATCCGCGAGCTGTGTAATAGAGGGAATATATGAAGGAAGAATAAAGCCATGCTGATAGTGTGTTCGTGCAAAATGGCAATCAATGTCTAGATGTTTGGTACGCTCATGATAGAGTTGATTTTGGGAAATCTGAATTGTAGCTTGGTTATCACAATATACCGGAATGGGCAAGGCAAGTGGAATAGAAAAATCTCGTAGCATAAAGGATAACTAGAGTAGCTCTCATGTAGTATAGCTGAGGCTACGATACTCCGCGTCTGCGGTTGACAAGGATATTGTGTCCTGTTTCTTACACCTCTAAGAAGCTAAACAAGATCCTAAAGAGATACAATACCCAGTCAGAGATCGCCTGGTGTCAAAGTATGAGCCCTAATCGGCATCACAGTAAGCTTTGAGTTCAAAGGTGGATGAAGAAGTATTCAAGAGACCAAGAGAAGATGTTCTCTTCAAATAGCGCAAGATATGAAGTGCAACATTCCAGTGATCAACTGTGGGTGAATTAACATATTGGCTTAACTACTGCACTGCATAAGAAAGGTCAGGTTGTGTGAGATTTCGATATAGAAGCTTCCCAACTAGTCTCCTATAGGAATTCTGAATTATCCAGGAGATCTCCCTTGCTGTGAAAAGTAAGCCCGGTGGGGAATGGTGTACTAGCTGATCTACTGCCACTTATGCCAGCTGAATCCAAGAGATCTAAAATGTATTTCCGTTGATATAAGAATGTGCCTGAAGAAGATCTAGCTATCTCCATTCCCAGGAAAGATTTTGCCTCCCGTAAATCTTTAATAGTAAAAGCTTGATGTAATGACTCCTTCACATTGGTAATCAAATCAAGTGATGGTCCTAGGAGCAAGATATCATCTACATGAACTAGGAGAGCAATGAAAGCAGATCCTTAACCCTTCAGATAGAAACAATGATCACTAGGAGATTGAGTGAATCCAAGTGAAATGAGATGCTTACCCAATTCATGATTCCACTCTCTAGAGGCCTGCTTTAATCCATATAAGCTCTTGACAAGCTTGCATACTTCACCTTTCTTCCCTTTGGTGTATCTCTGTGGCAAGTCCACATATATTTCATCAGAGAGATACTGTAACAGCCCGGTCCCAAGATAGGGATTAATGAATAGGGACGGGGTGTTATTAGCGGATTAACGAATAAAACGGAAGATTATCAAAGAAGGTTTTGGGGATAAAGATATATTTTTTTGAAAGATAGGCGGTGATACTTGGGTTTACTTAATTAAGAAGGGAACATGCTTTAGCGGAATAAAACGGCTAACTAGTTCAGATAACAACAAGCACATACCTTATTCATAAGCGAAAGGAAAATATACTTCGAGAAGCAGGAATAAAACTTATAATGCATATTTATATATATAGATAACCATGTCTTGGGGAAATATTCATAGAATCTTGATAATCATAATCGAACTCGAACGGAATTAAAAAGAGCGAATCAGAGTAGCAGAACACATAGTGGGATTTTAAAAGAACTTATATAATAGCAAAACAATCTTGGCAGCCAACCCACAGCCACAACTACCAACATCCTTAGCATCTTAACCTGAAAACATTTGAAAAAGAGGGGGCGTGAGCACTAATGTACTCAGTGGGTTTTAATGAAATACTTTAATAAACTTTAAGATATCCAATAATCAACTCACGGTATATGGAGAGCAAAATGCGAAAGCCCTCTCTATATCCGTAAAAACCTTTTCTTTTCTTTTGGGCCCATCCTGGCACAAACCTTATGTCAACTGAACCCTTAGACATGCCTTAGGACATAAGAGGGGTTAACTCGAATATCCTTTCGAGTTTGCGAGGGGATAAACCCAGCAGTGACTCACTTAACGATCAAGAGATCAAAGTTCTTCTGAGCTCAAATTCCTGCTTAAACAAAACACTAAGTTCCTTTCTTCCTTAATCTTTGCTAGCAAAACCAATCCTAGAGCAACGTCTAGGGAGCTAATTCTTTACTTTAGCATGATCTCGCCCTATGAGGGAATTATCCCTAACTTTAGAAGGCAGTCCTTAAGTTGAAGCTTAGCAAAATAGCAACATTCAAATACGATGAAATAGAATGTATATAAACACAATTTGCAACTAACGACAATTCTAATATCTCCATCTAAGTGAAATCAATACTTAATAATTCTAGCATTTCTAAACATGCTCGAGAGCTCGAATAACACAAATAATTTCCTTTTCTTCCTTCTTTGTAAAGAGATCAATCAGGCAGAGCAAAATATTTTATTGGATATCTCATTTGCCCTAACATGCTTCTAGAGCTTATTAGCTCAAACTTTTAGATAAGTATAGATTTACCCACCTCGATCACTGAGCAAAAGATGAGGCAACGAGCTGCTGATCCTCCTCCGGATTCATACGAGGCCCACTTCCCCCTACAAAAGTCAAATTATCGACTTAGCGGCATTCTTCGAAGAAAATAACCTTCTAAAGCGGGAATAACGCTATCTAATCCAAAGACTAAAATCTAAGGCCTAATTATAGATTGCACGACTTTATGACTTTATAAATTTCAAGAAGGATTTATTCGAACAAAACACTTTGATTTAACAAGTTCGGCCTAAAAAGTTTATTCAAAATAACTCGGAGATAGCTTGAGGATTTTCTTCAAAATAAACTTGGAAATAACTCGAGATTAGTTTGGAAAAACACAACTCGAAAGGCTTAAAAAGAGGTTACGAAAAATAACCGAAGAATCGATGTAAAACACATGGGGAAGGGGAGTTGCACCGCGGCGCACCCTTGCGCCGGCGGGCACCCCCTGCTATGGCGCACCCCTGCGCCGGCGGGGACTTGCTGGGCCGAGGGAGGTGTGGTGCGGCGGCACACCCCCCTCTCTTCCACCCAGTTTATGGGCCACTCTTCTGGGTTTCTTTAGTGTTCGTCGATTCTTTCGACGAACACGAAAAAGACAAAAAACACGAAGAACACTCATAAAATTTTTCTTTTTTTAAAAAAAACATGCTTAGATAATTCTAATTAACACGAAACGACATGCTTTAACTTAAAAAGAAATCGGCATGATAACGGCATAAACACGATAATTCTCCTTAATATTTAGAATAACGATGAAATCTTTATTTATAGCTTGAACGGAATTTAAGCGGAAATAACGAGACTAAATACACGAAATAATGACGATGATTATAACGGCAGGAATAAGACGAGCAATATAACGTAAACGTTATTAACTTGGAACTTTAATAAGAATTGGAATACAACTTAGACGGAAGGTAAACGAGTAATAATGAAGAACGTAAAGAACATGAAGAACGTAAAGTAAATGCGGAATTAAAAGATAGAAAAAGAAATGGAATCGAGACCGACGGACAAGAATGGAGGGGTTTAGGTGCGTCGAAGGAAGGTGACTAGCTTGGCGTCTCGTCGAGTGACAATGGCGGCAGAGCCGCCTGCTACGATTCAACGGCACCCCTAGCACATTCCCTCACCGCATCTCTTCCACGCCATTCCGCTCGTCGTCTTTCAGAATACTTACGAAGAATACTTTTTACTTAGACAGAACTTTCTGGGCTCTCAAACCTTTCTCACTCTCTCGATTTGGAAGTGAATGAATGGTAAAATGAGCAAGTGAAAGTAAAAGGGGTGGTCCTCTATTTATAAGAGGGAGTTGGCTTCCTTGAGAAGCCACTCCAGTGCGGAAACACTGCAAAAGTTACCCCGGGTTCGGTTAAAATCTGCTTTATTCGATGTCGAGGACCAAATGACCTCAGACACGAAATCTAAAAATATCGGGAGGTTCGTTGGCTCGAATACTAGTGAACCAACTTGACTTGGGATGAACACAGGATCATCAGAAGAAAAACGAGTCAAGATTCATTTTTGGGAATTACTTTTTACTATTCACTCAGACTGACAGATTTTGCTCCCGAACGTTTCATTGATCTTAGAATGGAAATCCGTGAATGCGAATGGATTCCTTGAGTCATTTCCCATAAGAGGGGCTTGACAGAACAAGAGTCGGATCAATGAGGAGGATTTCGTAAATTTTTCAAAACACGAACGCACACAAAAGTTACTATTCATTCATCCTTTAAATACGTTTTTCACCACCAGGGACTCAAATGACTTCAGAATAAAATTCCAGAAACACCGGGACTCTCCTGAGTTAAAACCTTTCTAACAAGACCAAGTTTGACCAAAACAGAGTTAAGATCAAAATTTCTGAAAATACGATTTCACCAGAAACTGACTCCTAAAGTCGTGACTGACATCTGACCTTAATTAACCTTAATTAAATTTCTTCTTTTACTATCTAATTACTATAAGAATCCTCTAATCATAATTCAAAAATCTGGGTTTTTACATCCTACTCCCCTTAAAGAAATTTCATCCCGAAATTTACTAACCATGATAAGTACATCAGGGTACTTCTTGAGTAGCTCCGATTCGAGCTCTCAGGTTTCCTCTTCTGAACCATGATGGTTCCAGATTATTTTCACAAGACTGATCTCCTTGTTCCTCAACTTATGGATCTTTCGATCCACGATGGCTTGGGGCTTTTCTTCATATGCGAAGTCCTCATTCAGGATTATCTCTTCCTTGCTAATTATGTGCTTTGGATCGAACACATATTTTCTCAACATCGCGACATGAAAGACATCATGAACGTAACTTAGGTTGGGTGGTAAGGCCAACCTGTAGGCTACTTCATTCACCTTTTCTAAAATCTCGAAAGGTCCAATAAATCTGGGCCTTAACTTGTTTCGTTTGCCAAAACGAACTACTTCCTTGGACAGAGATACCTTCAAGAATACTCTATCTCCAACGTCAAAGCTGAGCTCCGTTCTTCTTTCATCTGCGTAGGCCTTCTGTCTATCTTGAGCCTCCTTAATTCGTTAACAAATTAACTCGATCTTCTGGATTGCTTCCTGGACTATTTCAGGTCCAAGTATTCTTCTCTCTCCAACCTTGTCCCAATACAGGGGCGATCTATACTTCTTTCCGTACAGGGCTTCATAAGGGGCCATGCCGATTGATGCTTGGTAACTGTTGTTGTATGCAAATTCTACCAATGGCAGTAACTCCTCCCAGCTGCTTCCTTGATCGATGACTACTCCTCTAAGCATATCCTCTAAAGTCTGGATAGTCCTCTCGGACTGGCCATCCATTTGAGGATGAAAGGCTATGCTGAAATTGAGCTTTGATCCTATGGCTTCCTGTAGACTCTTCTAAAATCTTGATGTAAATCTCATATCACGATCCGATGTAATCGAAACCGGCACTCCATGCAAACGCACAATTATCTCTAACATATAGCTGGGCTAATTGATCTAGCACATCTGTCATCTTAACGACAATAAAATGTGCGACTTTTGATAAGCGATCAACGATCAACGACTACCCAAATGGCGGTATTGCCCCGCTTAGACTTTGGCAAACCTACCACAAAGTCCATACAGATATGATCGCACTTCTACTCGGGGATTTTTAACGGTTGGAGCAAACCAGAGGGTTTATGTAAGGCCTTCACTTGCTGACAATTCAAACACTTTTCTACAAAAGCGGCTATCTCTCTTTTCATGTTATTCCACCAGAAGTTCCTTTTGAGGTCTTGGTATATCTTGGTGCTTCCAGGATGTGCTGTATATGATGTGTTATGTGCTTCGCACATGATTTCCTCTTTCAACTCCTCCTTGCTTGGTACACAAAGCCTTCCTTTAACTAAAAGCGCACTGTCGGCGGCTTCTGCAAAGTCTTGTGAGTCATTAGAACGTGCTTCTAGCATTTTCTTTTTGAGAAACTCATCTCTGCTCTGGGCTTTAATTATCCTTTGCCTTAGGTCAGGCTGAGAAACTATTGTGGAGATCTGGGCTTGAATGGTTTCAGGTGGTGTTAGCACCTCGATTCGTAATCTTTCGAATTCCTTACGAAGATCCTCCTGGACTTGAATGACTCCCAATTCCGACTTCTCTTTTCTACTTAGGGCATCAGCTACCACATTTGTCTTCCCTGGGTGGTAGTGAATCGTGCAGTCGTAATCCGTGATAAGTTCTAACCATCTCCTTTGCCTCATATTAAGATCCTTTTGCTCGAAGAAGTACTTCAGGCTCTTGTGATCTGAGAAAATATCACACTTAGCTCCGTAGAGATAGTGCCTCCAGATCTTTATCGCATGAACAACTGCTACTAACTCTGGGTCATGCGTGGGATAGTTCTGCTCGTGATTCTTAAGCTGTCTTGAAGCATAAGCAATCACTTTTCCTCTTTGCATCAGCACACATCATATTCCTTTCTTTGACGCATCTACATAAACCATGAAATCTTCATTCCCTTCTGGAATGGTTAACACAGGGGCTGTGGTTAGCATCTTCTTCAAGGTTTGGAAGCTTTCCTCGCACTCTGGCGTCCATTTGAATTTCGAGTCCTTCTTTAGCAGTTGCGTTATGGGCTTGGATATTGACGAGAATCCTTCAATAAATCTTCGATAGTATCCCGCTAGTCCTAGAAAAGTTCTTATCTCTTTTACATTCCTCGGAGACTTCCAATTGCTTACCGCTTCGATCTTAGCTGGGTCCACCTTGATTCTTTCTGCCGAAACTATATGACTTAGAAACATTACCTCCTTGAGCCAAAACTCACATTTACTAAACTTAGCGTAAAGCCTTTCTCTTCTTAACCTTTCCAACACCACTCTTAGGTGCTCTTGGTGTTCCTCTTCGTTCTTCGAATAGATGAGGATATCATCTATAAAGACTAACACAAACTTATCCAAATACGGGTGAAATACCCAGTTCATCAAATCCATAAACACTGCTGGGGCATTGGTCAAACCAAAGGGCATTACTACAAACTCGTAATGACCATAACGAGTCTTAAAAGCGGTTTTAGGAATGTCTTCTTTTCGAATCTTCAGCTGGTGATACCCAGATCTTAAGTCTATTTTGGAGAAAACACTTGCTCCCTTAAGCTGATCAAAGAGATCGTCTATTCTTGGGAGAGGGTATCGATTCTTGATGGTCAATTTGTTCAACTCTCTATAGTCAATGCACATTCTCAATGTGCCATCCTTCTTTTTCAGAAACAAGATTGGGGCTCCCTAAGGCGACACACTAGGTTGGATAAAGCCTAGGTCTAATAACTCCTGTAGTTGAACTTTGAGTTCTTGCAACTCCTTAGGCGCCATTCTGTAGGGGCTTTCGAGACTGGGGCAGCTCCTCGTTCCAACTCAATGGCGAACTCTATTTGCCTATCGAGAGGTAGTCCTGGTAGCTCTTTTGGGAATATGTCGGGATATTCTCTTATGACTGAAACATCCTTGATTGACAGCTCTCCTTCTTCTTTCTTTATCAAACTAACCAAGAGTGCTTGGCAGTTACTTTTCCTCATTATTTTTACGGCTTTCAAGACGGATATCACCGGTACTTTCATTCCCAACCTTGATCCATAGATCTTTATTTCGGGTTTTTCGGGTGGTCGAAACACTACTTTTCTCTCAGGACAGCTTATGGAGGCATAAGCTAAGGCTAACCAATCCATTTTTAGGATTATATCGAAGTCCTGAATCCTTATTACGTAAAGATTTGACTTAAAGGTTTCTCCTTCTATGTTCAATTCTAGGTTAGAGCAGACTTTCCTAGACATCATTCTTCCAGAGGGAATACTTATCTCAAGAGCGTTTTCAACCATCTTAGGTTTTATCTTCAATCTCTTACAAACAGACTCAGCTATAAACGAATGCGATGCTCCAATATCGAAGAGAGCTAAAACGGGTGTGTCGAAGAGGGTAATCATACCTGCCAGATTACCTAGGGCCTTAGCAGCTTGCTACTGAGTGGGGGCATATGTACGAGCCGGTTGAGGGGACCTTTGTCTCTGATTAGATCTCTGATCTCGTCCTTAGTTCGATCTTGGATTCATTCCCGGCTTTTGTCCTTGATGTCCTCCTTGCTGCAACCTCGGTTGATTTCCAGAGAATTGTCGAAGCAGTTGTGGGTACAGGGGTTGCTGCGGCATTTGGGATTGTCTGTTGTTTCCTTTAGGACACTCTCTCTTAAAATGTCCCTCTTCTCCACAGTTGTAGCACCCAGTTTGGTTGGCTCGACAGGCTCCAATGTGCGTCCTTCCGCACTTTTGACATGGCCTTGGACTAGGGTTAGGGTCAGGCTTACTGCGAGGTACCCCTGACTCTCGGCTTTGTCAGTGGGGTTTCTTTCCTCTATCATCTCTCCTTCCTCCTTTCCACTTTCTCTTTCATTTTTGATCATTTGCTGGCTGAGGAGGCTAACTCTCTCACGAGGGAGGATGGTTTCTATTCTTAAGGCCTTGGCTAGGGTTCGATCATAAGACATATCATCTTGCCCGGCGAGGGCTATGCCAATCTCAGACCGAAGTCCCTTCTTGAACTTGCGTGCTTTCTTCCCGTCAGAATCCACTAGATGTGAAGCATGCCTTGACAACTGGTTGAACTCTCTGTCGTACTCTGACACCATCTTCCTTCCCTGCTTTAGGTTCCAAAACTCCATTTATTTTGCCTCTCGATAACAATCTGGGATGTACTTCTGGTATAAGTCATGCTTGAAATCCTCCCAACTATACTCTGCCCATTGGTCAGGGGTTATTGTCCTTCGAACAGATTCCCACCAATAGTCTGCGTCATCAGTCAGCATAAAAAGAGCACAACTTAACTTCTCTTCTTCCGAACAGGCTATGAAATCGAAAATTCACTCTAAGGAACTAATCCATTTTTTGGCATCCATTGGATCACCTAAACCATTGAAGGATGGAGGGTTGTGTTTTGAAAACACATTTTCAGCTCTTGGACCGGGATTGGGGACTTGCTCAGGCTCGTTTTCATCTTCGTTCTCGTCTTGTCTTCTTCTTGGTGGCATTCTGAAGAACTAAATATTAGCGACGCTCGATTGAATTCGCAGAAAGCAAAAAAATGCCTTTCAATAAGGTCTTTTAATTTACACAAGGTAGATCAAGTAAGGCGGAAATTTAAACGACACTAAGCATAAGGGGAAAATTGCCTCGCTATGAGGACTTTGGCATCGATAATATATAAAGGAGTTTTCTCGGTTACAACCGAGATAGGGCAGTCTTATGGAAAATTCACTGCCACTATTTAGAGTTTAGAAAAGTTAATGCATAATTTATATATTAGAATCTAGGTTAAAGCGGATTAAACGGACTTCAGATAACAGGCAGACAGACAGATGGACCAGATAATTAGGTGTTCTAACAGCAACACCTCCTACACCTCCTACTCTAGCTTAATTATGGGCCAGAGCCTTCCCTTTCCCCTTGCATGGCGACCCCACTTTCTCCTCGCCTCCCTCTTCCGGGTCTTCCTCTTCTTTCTCATCTTTAACTATCTCTAGCACGCTGAACTTGAATGTCATCATGTTGACATTCTCTTCGGGGTACTGATGGGACATACACTACCCCAGACTCTGAGAAGCGTATGCAGGGGTCCACTGGTTCATTTGAGGAGTGCAAGAAAATACAGACTCAGTGTGATTCACGATCCAGACATTTGAGGGTCCCGTTCCTGAGGCTCCTTCATCATGGGGACGTGGTACTTGGAATCTAGGGGGACTGTTGAGGGTTGCCATTTGCAGTTCCAGTTCCACCACTAGAGAGGGGTTTTGCTCGACTGCTTGCTGCTCGGCTAAAGCTTGAACATGGCCATACTCTGACACCCAACGAGCCATCAGGGCTGAGGAGAACTCTGTCAGGTTCCCGATTTCAGCATATGAAATGGGATCACGGGTGATGGTGCTTTGCAGGATGCGGTACATTGTGGGTCTCCAAGCCGGCGGCGCGTGCTCACACAAGCGGATGCACGTTTCCAAGTCAGATACGCTCTTGGGCTCTCCTCCATAACCATTAGTCCAAGCCCATCTTTCTAGATACCTCGCCATAAAGGATAGCAACTGCTCATTACCGTCCTAAGTTTCCCTTCTGAACCTTTCAACTCTTTCTTGAACCGGGCGAAAAAGAGGCATGCTTTTCCTAGCAGTCATACGGTGCTTAACCATCTAGAAGAGAATAACTTAATCAGTCTAGATGATAAAAGGAAGACCCAAGGTTCTCCTGAGGTCTTAATAACGTCTAGATTTTATCTTGCATGCATAGCTCCTTTCAAAAGCAGTTGACGTTTTTATAAAAATTTTGGTACCCAAGGTCTTTTAACATACATATTTACCTTTTCGTTGAGTCAAAATTTTTGAGTATGAATGTAAACCTTTTTGGGATCGAGAAATCTTTTCACAAACTTTTCATTCTCAGAAATCATCTTACCCGAACACCTTTTACTTGGAATTTCATTCTCACGATTTTTCTCCTATCTATAAAACAGGTATGCTTGCTCAAATCTTTTTCTTTCCCTGTATTCCATTAATCAAAATCCAAAATCTAGAATCTTTATACTATTATACCTTGATTTTTGGTTGAGGATACTAGGGTGATGACGAGTTGTGGGTTGCTGCATTGACTTAGAACATAATAAACTTATACACATAAAAGCTCATAACTTTATCAAACAAAGAGATAGGACTGCAGAGCTGCAAACCTGGCTCTGATACCAACTGTAACAGCCCGGTCCCGATATAGGGATTAATGAATGGGGACGGGGTGTTATTAGAAGATTCACGAATAAAATGAAAGATTATCAAAGAAGGTTTTGGGGATAAAGATATATTTTTTTGAAAGATAGACGGTGATACTCGGGTTTACTTAATTAAGAAGGGAACATGCTTTAGCAGAATAAAATGTCTCACTAGTTCAGATACACAAGCACAAACCTCATTCATAAGCGAAAGGAAAATATACTTCGAGAAGCAACAATAAAACTTATAATGCATCTTTATATATATAGATAACCATGTCTTGGGGAAATATTCATAGAATCTTGATAATCATAATCGAACTCGAACGGAATTAGAAAGAGTGAATAAGAGTAGTAGAACACATAGTGGGATTTCAAAAGAACTTATATAATAGCAAAACAATCTTGGCAGTCAACCCATATCCACAGCCACCAACATCCTCAGCATCTCAACCTAAAAACATTTGAAAAAAAGGGGGTGTGAGCACTAATGTACTCAGTAAGTTTTAATGAAACACTTTAATAAACTTTAAAATATCCAATAATCAACTAACGGTATATAGAGAGCAAAACGCGAAAGCCCTCTCCATATCCGTAAAACCTTTTCTTTTCTTTTTATTTGGGCCTATCCTGGCTCAAACCTGATGTCAACTGCACCCTTAGGCATGCCTTAGGACATAAGAGGGGTTAACTCGAATATCCTTTTGAGTTTGCGAGGGGATAAACCCAGCAGTGACTCACTTAACGATCAAGAGATCAAAGTTCTTCTGAGCTCAAATTCCTGCTTAAACAAAACACTAAGTTCCTTCCTTCCTTAATCCTTGCTAGCAAAACCAATCCTAAAGCAACGTCTAGGGAGCTAATTCTTTACTTTATCATGATCTCGGCCTATGAGGGAATTGTCCCTAACTTTAGAAGGCAGTCCTTAACTAGTTGAAGCTTAGCAAAATAACAACATTCAAATACGATGAAATAGAATGTATATAAACATAATTTGCAACTAACGACAATTCTAATATCTCCATCTAACTGAAATCAATACTTAATAATTCTAACATTTCTAAACATGCTCGAGAGCTCGAATAACACAAATAATTTCCTTTTCTTCCTTCCTTGTACAGAGATCAATCAGGCAGAGCAAAATATTTTATTAGATATCTCATTTGCCCTAACATGCTTCTAGAGTTTATTAGCTAAAACTTTTAGATAAGTATAGATTTACCCACCTCGATCACTGAGCAAAAGATGAGGCAATGAGCTGGTGATCCTCCTCCAGATTCATACGAGGCCCACTTCCTCCTACAAAAGTCAAATTATCGACTTAGCGGCCTTCTTTGAAGAAAATAACCTTCTAAAGTGGGAATAATGCTATCTCACCCAAAGACTAAAATCTAAGGCCTAATTATAGATTGCACGACTTTGACTTTATAAATTTCAAGAAGGATTTATTCGAACGATAAACTTTGATTTAACAAGTTCGACCTGAAAAGTTTATTCAAAATAACTCAGAGATAGCTTGAAGATTTTCTTCAAAATAAACATAGAAATAACTCGAGATTAGTTTGGAAAAAAACAACTCGAAAGGCTCGAAAAGAGGGTACGAAAAATAACCAAAGGATCGATGTGAAACACACGGGGAAGGGGAGTTACGCCGCGGCGCACCCTTGCACCGGCAGGTACCCCCCGCCGCAGCGCACCCCTGCGCCGGCGGGGGCTTGCTGGGTCGAGTGGGGTGTGGCGCAGCGGTGCACCCCCCTCGCGGTGGGGCTCTTTTTTTCTCTCTCTTCCGCCCAATTTTTGGGCCACTCTTCTAGGTTTCTTCAGTGTTCGTCGATTTTTTCGACGAGCACGAAGAACACTCATAAAATTTTTCTTTTTAAAAAAAAAACAACATGCTTCGATAATTTTAATTAACACGAAACGGCATGCTTTAACTTAAAAGGAAATCGACATTATAACGGCATAAACACGATAATCCTCCTTAATATTTAGAATAACGATGAAATCTTTATTTATAGCTTGAACAGAATTTAAGCGGAAATAACGAGACTAAATACATGAAATAATGACGAGGATTATAACGACATGAATAAGGCGACTAATATAACGTAAACGTTATTAACTTGGAACTTTAATAAGAATCGGAATAGAACTTAGACGGAAGGTAAATGAGCAATAATGAAGTACATGAAGAACATGAAGAACGTAAAGTAAATGCGGAATTAAAAGACAGAAAAAGAAATGGAATCGAGACCGATGGACAAGAATGGATGGGGTTAGGTGCATCAAAGGAAGGTGGCTAGCTTGGCGTCTCGTAGAGTCGCAACGGCGGCAGAGCCGTCTGCTACGACCCAACGGCACCCCTAGCACATTTCCTCACCGCATCCCTTCCACTCCACTCCGCTCGTCATCTTTCGGAATACTCACAAAGAACACTTTTTACTTTGACAGAACTTTCTCGGCTCTCAAAGCTTTCTCACTCTCTTGATTTTGAAGTGAATGGATGGTAAAATGAGCAAATGAAAGTAAAAAGGGTGGTCCTCTATTTATAGGAGGGAGTTTGGCTTCCTTGAGAAGCCACTCCAGTGCGGAAACACTGCAAAAGTTACCCCGGGTTCGGTTAAAAGCTACTTTATTCGATGTCGAGGTCCACATGACCTCAAACACGAAATCTAAAAATACAGAAAGGTTTGTTGGCTCAAATATTAGTGTACTAACTTCACTCGGGATGAAGACGGGATCGTCAGAAGAAAAACGAGTGAAGATTCCTTTTTGGGAATTACTTTTTACTATTCACTCAGACTGACAGATTTTGCTCCCGAACATTCGATTGATCTCAGAATAGAAATCCATGAACGCGAACGGATTCCTTGAGTCATTTCCCATAAGAGGGGCTTGACAGAACAAGAATCGAATCAACGAGGAGGATTTCGTAAATTTTTCAAAACACGAACGCACACAAAAGTTACTATTCATTCATCCTTTAAATACGTTTTTCACCACTAGGGACTCAAATGACTTCAGAATAAAATTCCAGAAATACCGAGACACTTCTTGAGTTAAAAGCTTTCTAACAAGACCAAGTTTGACCAAAATAGAGTTAAGATCAAAATTTCTGAAAATACGATTTCACTAGAAACTGACTCCTAAAGTCGTGACTGACATCTGACCTTAATTAAACTTAATTAAATTTCTTCTTTTACTATCTAATTACTATAAAAATCCTTTAATCATAATTCAAAAATCTAGGTTTTTACGGATGCCCATGCAAGAAGGCATTATTGATATCCATTTGATGTAAATGCCATGAGAACTGTGTTGCCAAAGCAAAAAAACAATCTCACTGTCACCATTTTAGCAACAGGAGAGAAAAATTCATGGTAATCAATTCCAAATGATTGATTATAGCCTTTGGCAACTAAGCGGGCCTTATAGCGTTTAATAGAGCCATCATAATTCAATTTCACCTTAAAAACCCATTTTGAGCCTATGGCAGTCTTTCCTGCAGGGAGTGGAACCACCTCCCATGTTTGATTCTCTTCCAGTGCTGCCAATTCCTTTTCCATAGCAACTCTCCACTTAGGTGCTTGACAAGCCTCTGAGTAGCTTGTAGGCTCTTTGATAATATGTACATTCATCAAGTAAGCAGTGTACTTAGTTGATAAAGCTGGGGAAATATAGTGAGGAAATGTTTGAGGAGTAAAACTGAGAGTAGGATCTGAGATCTCAGAAATACTAGTAGAATTAAAAATGTAATCCTTCAAGTAAGGTGGAGGATGACATATTCGAGTACTTCTCCTAAGCACTGGTACAATGTCTGTAGAGGGAACATCACAACTCTCAGTTGGGGAGAAATCAGATGAAGGTTGCTGAGCTAAGGGCTCAATATCATTATAGAGCTGTGACTGATCTAGAACCTCATGTTCTTGATCAATATGAGAAGGTAACATGTCTGATCTTGTAGCATCACTTATAGAGGCTGCATTATTTATAGCTTCTGTAATAATAGGTAATCCAAAACTTTGAAAGGATAAAGAAGAAACATGTGACCCTTGCAGTGGAAATATAGTTGGAATAAAAACAATATCCCTGCTAATATATACTTTAGACTCACCAAATCATAGAGATTATATCCTTTGTTATGTGGTGAATAACCAATAAGCACACATTTCTTGCTCCTGGGATTAAATTTGGTCTTAGAAGGCAAAGTACTCCCCATGTAAGCCAAGCAACCAAAGGGTTGTAGGTCATGTAGCTGTGGAGCCTTTCCAAATAACATCTCTAAGATGAAATCCATTCCAGCACAACATAAGGTAGCCTGTTAACAAGCCATGTGGCATGAAGGATAGAATATGGCCAGAATTGAGTTGGCAAGCAACATCAAAGCTCTTGCCATCTGTAACAGATGCTTGTGTTTTCTTTCCATCACCCCATTTTGTTGGGGTGAATAAGAGCATGTCCTTTGATGATGTATACCATGCTCCTACAAAATCATCTTCACATTGTGATTAATAGATTTCCCTCCATTGTCTGTTCTAAGAACCTTTATTTGTTTGCCAAATTGAGTGTTTACCATATGAATAAAACAATTGATGAGGTTCCAAACTTGCAGCTTTGACTTAAACAAGAAAGTCCAAGTAGCCCTACTATGATCTTCAACAACAGTCAAGAAGAATTAAGTGCCTGTCACATTCTCTTTATTACATGGACCATAGGCATCTATGTGTACAATGTCAAATAATGTTTCACTTCTCCTGTGCAGTAAAGGAAAAGGGTTCCTCTGCTGTTTTGCTTGATAGCAAACTTCACAAGCTTTGAGAGTTTCCAACTCTTCTCCTCTCAATCATTTTCTGCACTGAGGTAAGTGCTCCATATTGGTGGCTGAGGGATGACCAAGAACTTCATATAACCTCATAACATCCAGTTCTGTAGTAGCAGAATATACCCTTACTTCTGAACTAAGATCATGTGGGAACACATATAGTGATCTCTTCAGTTTGAATATCCCTAATACATGATCATTTGTCCTCTTTTGAACTATGCAATGTGAAGCCAAAAAATGCACCTTCCCATCTAGATCCTACTGACAGTAAGTTATGTGTAAATTGAGGTGTAAAAAGCACATTTTCCAACAACAAAATCTTATTAAGCCTTGCAGGCACTGCAAGGAAAACCCACACACTATTCCCATCTGGAATGAATATCTGTAAGGGATGTTTTAATCTCTTCATATTAGTAAGTAATCAAAGATTATAACACATATGGTGACTAGCACCAGAATCTACAATCCAGTCTGTCTTTTCAACTTCTGCAGATGCCCCAAAAGCATAGTGCCCTTTAAAAGCAATAGGAGAAGATGCCGAATCCACCTCTCCAATGTTTGCTAGATTAACAACACCTTTTGATGGAATTTCTCCTTTGCTTCCTTTCCGAAGTAACTATGATAAATGTCTAGTCAATTCTGATTGAATAAATTGACTCACACCACTGAGAGTATCCTTAGGATCTCCTACTTTCCCACCCTTTGTGAAATCTGAATCAGGGCTACTACCCTCTTCTTTCTGCTGGACAGCATAATGAGCATTTTCCTTATTTCTGTCTGCTTTAAATTTCCTATACCAATCTGGAACACCTACAATATCAAAGTAGTCTGCCTTAATATGCCCTATGCCCCCATAGTGCTCACATCTTAGCTTATTCTTCTCCTCTTTTGGTAACCTTTTCCTAAAGATATCTTCTCTATGTCATCCCTTCTGTGAGCTATATAATGCAGTATGGTCCAAACCTTCAGTGAACTGATTAGTAACCTTAATTTGCTCCTCAACCTGTAAAATCATAGAATAGGCTTGACTAAGGTTTGGTAAGGGATTCATGATCAGAATTTGCTGCCTTATAGTTTCATAACAATCATCTAACCCCATCAGGAATTGCATAAGATGTTCCTCCTCTAGATCAGTCTTAATATCCTCTTATGCTTCATAAATTCATGATCTAGAGTTTTTAAGCAGGGCTAAATCATCCCATAGAGCTGTCAAGTTATTGAAGTATATCATAACACTTTGAGATTATTGACTATATGTTGCTATTTCCCGACACAATTTATATATGCAAGGGCCATTCCACTTTCCAAAATGATGTTGTAACTCATCCCATAGCTGGTGTGATGTCTCAAGGTTTTGAAAGCCACGAGCTATTTCTTTGATCATAGAATTACAGATCCAATTGAATACAATATAGTCTACACGAAGCCACTGCATGTAATCTACTGAATCTCTTCTAGACTCAAGTAAGGAACCATTAATAATTCACAATTTATTTCTAGACAACAATCCGTGTCTAATTGAACGGTACCAACCATGAAAATTATTCCCGTCGAACAAATCCGAGGTAAGATTTATATCTGCATGCTCACTAGGAGCCAGATAGAGCTCGTCATAGCTAGGGATCAATGATTATTATTTTTCACTTTCGTGTATGCGAATTGTAGTCCATCTGTGCGCTTTGCATTGTGATTATTTGTATTGTTGATCTGCTGCGTTGAATTAACCTCAGATGATGCTGGATTTCTTCGAACATTGTTAGTTCCACTTTGATCACCACGCTCGAGATGGTTGTTTCCCATGAAATCAAGCTCTTCGTCGCGTGCTTGCCGCCATGAGAATTGAGTATTCTTCTTCGTCATAATCGATCAAAAATCAAGGAATCAATGGTAAGGAAGAACAATTGTTGTTTAGGAAAGGAATAAAAAATAGCTAGATCCAAGCTCTAGATATCATGACAAAATCGTGATCCATTCATTTTTCAACTTATTTGTAAATGTTCAAAATATCAAATTACAAGGAAAGCCAATTGTGTTAGTTCTATTTATACTACATCAAAGAGAAGGAAACAAAAGTAGATCTACGAGTACGACTTTGGATCCGCGACTAAGTGCAATCAACGGTGAAGATTAGTTGAGTTAGTAGAAGAGGAGTGGTCCACACTAACACGTAAGCATGCATGCATGCAGAGATAAGAAAGTCTTCACTACTGCAGCGTGCCTTCGCTGGTGCCTTTATCTTGAACTACAGTTCTAACAATAGCTAGTCGTATATATACTAATTCATTAGTTATTATATATTTATTTTGGAAAAAGTAATTACAAGCGTGGTGCACAAGTTATATTATGTTAGTGTTGGACGAGTGCACTGCTCAAGCTATCGATAGGTCAATTTTAGGATTTATATATTTTTGAAAAAAAACTAAATGAAAAAAAATGGCGGGATACTTCCACAAGAGAATGTCTCATAAATAAAATATTTCCTCCATCTCTAAATAAATGTAATTCTAATGTTTCAAAAAGAGTATTATGAAAATTGAACTTTTTCTTACATTCAGTGGTAGATCTAGAATAAAATTTTATGGAGGGGGGGGGTTCATTGTATTAAGCATAAAAATGTGCAAATATTTCGTAATTTAAAATGATCTAAAAATAGACACCTTGTGTGGTTCTAGTTTAGCTTGTTTGAGGAAGTGGTAGTAGTTGAAATCTTCATATATATCCATAGATTGAAATCGTTGCATGATTGGCTCATTTTATATCGTAAAAAAATAAAACCCTCTCAATATAAACAACGAAACTGTCATTCATCCACTCATCAGCCATTCACTTAAACAAATCAGTCTTAACAAACTTCATAGTAGAAAATGCTTTAACAAAAGCAGTAACAATAGATAACACCATTGCCAGCTCGATCATATGATAAACCAATGGAAAAACTGAATTATTACCAGATTTGATCATTTCTTGAGCACGACTTCCCAAGTTGTTAACTGCAGAAAATTGAGGATCCTGCCTCACATTAATAATGAAATTACGAAGTTGTTACGAAAGAAATGAACAGTCTATTGTTGAGAAATCATCATGATAATGTAACACCCCAGATTTTTTATTAATCTTTAGAGAATTCTTAAGAGTAATTAATAATTAAGGAAGAAATTTAAATAAGGTTCAAGTAAAGTCAGATGTCAGTCATGACTTTAGGGGTCAATTTTCGTGAAATTGTCTTTTCAGAAATTTTGATCTTAACTCTATTTTGGCCGATTTTGGTCTTGTTAGAAAGGTTTTAACTCAAGTAGTGTACCAGTGTTCCCAAAATTTTATTCTGAAGTCATTTAAGTCCTCGGTGATGAAAAACGTATTTAAAGGATGAATGAATAGTAACTTTTGCGTGCATTCGTAATTTGTGAAATTTACAAAATCCTTATCATTGATCCAAGTCTTGTTCTGTCAAGCCCCTCTTATGGAAAATGACTCAAGGAATCCATCCGCGTTCACAGATTTCCATTCTGAGGTCAATCGAACGCTCGGAAGCAAAATTTGTCAGTCCGAGTGAATAGTAAAAAGTAATTTTGAAAAAGAAATCTTCGCTCGTCTTTCTTCTGACGACTTCATCTTCATCCTCAGTTAGGTTGGTTCACTAGTATTCAAGCCAACGAGTGTCTAGGTATTTTTAGATTTCATGTATGAGGACATGTGAATCTTGACATCGAATAAAATAGCTTTTAACCGAACCCGGGGTAATTTTTACTGTGTCCCCGCACTGGATTTGGCTTCTCAAGGAAGCCAAGGCTTCCCTTATAAATACACCATCATCCCACACTCATTTTCACACCAAACATTCACCATTATTCACTTCTCAAATTCTAGAGAGTGGGAAAGCTCTGAACCAAGAGAGTTCTGTCGAAGTGAGGAACATTCTTCGTAAGTGTTCATCCGAGACGACGAGCGGAGTGGTGTAGAAGGGATGTGGTTAGGAAATGTGCTAGGGACACCATTGGGTCATAGTAGGCGGCTCTACCGCCGTTGCAACTCTTTCTATTCTCGTTCATCGACGTCGAATCCATTTTCTTTCTTGTCTTTTAATTTCCGCATTTTATTCCGTTCTTCGTGTTCTTCATGTTCTTTGTTATTATTCATTTATTATCAGTCTAAAGTTTAGTATTTCGATTCTTGTTGAAATTCCAAGTGAATAGCATTTCCGTTATATTGCTCGTTGTTATTCTCGTTATTATGTTCTTGTCATTATTTCTCATAGCTAGCCTCGTTTATTTCGTTGAAGTTCCATTCAAGTTTATATTTAAGATTTCATCGTTATTTCTAAGTATTCAAGGAAGATTGTCATGTTCATTCCATTATAATATCGATTTCTTTTCAAGATTAAATCATGTTTGTTTCTATGTTTTTACAAAGTTTTGAGCTTTGTTTTGAAGTTTAAAACATCAAGAGAGGGAGAGAGACGATCAAAGATCACCTTAACTAAACTCTCGATCGATCTTTTGATGTTCGTCAGTGCGCACGGATCGTGTGCTAAGAAATCCCTTACGCACGGCCCGTGCAGAGGTGTTCTAGGAGAGCTGGGAGTGACGCACGGACTGTGTGCTCAATTTTGCCGACCGCACTGCCCGTGCGGGGGTCTCTGGAAAGAGAACTCTTCCTGAATTTATTTCAACACAGCCCTTGCGCTCATGCCTTTTTTCCGCACGGCCCGTGCAAGGGTTGTTCGACCCATTTGAGCTTTGAAGTGTGTTCTAAACTCGAGTCTTTCAAACCCTCATATTTTCTAAAGGTTCTAAAGTCGTGCAATCTATGTTTAAGTCCTAGTTAAGGGTGGATGAGTTAGATATTATATAATTTCGTGTTAGATATTAGAAATCTTTGTAGGAGACCGCTAAGTTGATGATTTGACTTTTGTAGGAGGAAGTGAGCCACATGGAAACCCGAAGAAGGATCATCAAATAGTTGCTTCATCTTCCGCTCAGTGATCGAGATGGGTAAATCTAACTTAAGAAAATGTTTTGCTCTGCCTGATTGATCTCTGTACAAAAAAGAAAGGAAAGGAATATATTATATGTTAATTCAGTTCTCGAGCATGTTTAGAAATGTTAGAAATGTTTAAGTGTTGTTATTACTTAGCATGAGATATTTAGAATTGTCTTTTGTTGCAATTAGTGTTTATATACGTTCATTTCCTTATATTTAAATATTGATATTTTGCCAAGGCTCATATAGTTAAGGATTGCTTTCTAGGGTAGTGATAAATCCCTTGTAGGGCGAGATTATGCTATAGTAAAGGTTTAAGTCCCTAGACATTGCTCTAGGTTTAGTTTTGCTACCGAGGTTAAGGAAGGAGGGAATTTAGCATTTTGCTTAAGCAGGACTTTGAGCTCAGAGGATTTGTGATCTTTGATCATTAAGTGAGTCACTGCTGGGATTATCCCTTGCAAACTCATAAGAATATTTGAGGTAACCCCTCTTGTGTCCTAAGGCATGCTTAAGGGTACAGTTGATATCATGTTTGAGCCAGGGTGGGCCTAAAAGTAAAGAAAAAGTTCTATAGATATGGAGGGGGCTTTTGCGTTTTGCTCTCCATATATCGTCAGTTGATTATTGGATATCTTGAAATTTATTAAAGTGTTTTTATTAAAACCCACCGAGTACATTAGTGCTCACGCCCTTTTCTTTTCAAATGTTTTCAGGTTGAGATGCTGAGGATGTTGGTGGCTGTGGATGTGGGTTGGCTGTTAAGATTGTTTTGCTATAATATAAGTTTCTTTTGAAATCCCATTATGTTTCTGCCACTCTGACACACTCTTTATAATTCCTAAGTTTCATTAAGTTTATCGAGATTCTGTGAATATTCCCCAGATATGATAATCTATATATAATGATGCATATTAAGTTTTATTCCTACTTCTTGAGTATATTTTCTTTTCGGCTATGAAGAGGCTTGTTCATGTTGGTATTTATTTATCTATTTTGACCTATAAATAGGTCTATACTTGTTGGTATCTGATTGGTTAGCCTTTTTCATTTTGCCAACTATGATTTCTTTTTAATCAAGTAATCTCGAGCATCATCGCCTATCTTTCGAAAGTATGCTTTCATTCGTAAACCTTCTTTGTTAATCTTCCATTTTGTAATCATCTCTTAATTAACACCCCGTCCCCATTCGTTAATTCCTCTCTCAGGATCGGGCTGTTATAGATAGAAGTGTGCAAAATACGTGAGTTGATCAACATCAAATCGTGAAAAAAATCTCTCGGATCACGACACACTATGCAACGAATCAATTCAGTGCTGCTAGCTTCTGAAAAATGATTATTTATCTCTTGGATGATCAAATCAAAAACTGACATTGAGAGAAAAATACAATTAATAATATATGTAAATTTTCAATAAATAAAATTAAATAAGATATTTAGAAATAATACCTGATAAAAAAATATGAACATGATAATAATGTAAATTAATGGTGGCTTCTGTTCGTGTCTTCTATGACAACGTCTTGATATATTGTGATTCATATCAATCAAATGAATATTATTCAATTCACAAAAGCTATCCACTTGCTTTAAAGTTTTTTCCCATCCATTTTCTTTAAAGCTTTGTAATTAAGATTTCATGGTGTTAATCAATGACACGACTAGAATAATATTTTGGTCTTTTTGTTGTAAGGTGAGAGACAACTCGTGTGTGACTCCCAATAAATATTTCATCAAATGTAGCACAAAAACAAACTCATAGCTATCCATTTTGTCAAGCAAACCCCTTGTAGTACTTCTACATTCAGGTAAAGTAGCATCGTCACACAAATTTTGCCACACTTGTTCAATTGAAGACCATAAAGAGTGTACATGAACCAATGTTAGGTAACGTAATCCCCAATGAGTATCTCCAGGCCTTGCCAAATTAGATTCTTGATTTTAACCACTTCCACTAACTCTTTCCCCATCATTGAGTTCTTTAATTATTCTTTTGATCGGCTAAAATTTAGCACTTCCGCAAAAGAACGGGGTTGTGTAGATAGTGGTGAGCAAATGTCGTATCTATGAAGACTAACTAGAGTTAATTGTGCATACTATGACATCGAATCTCGATTATTATTTAGATGGCGAATATAAAGAGAAACTAACTAATCTAAACTAATTAAGGAAAACAATAAATAAACGGGAAAATAAATGGAGAATAAAACATGAAGGTAGAGTTACTCTCGAGATTGAGTTCTTCGGGTACTAAACACTAAAGATCTTATTAAATGTCTATCTGTGGTGACAAATTCCATTAAGAAAATCTCGATTGCATACTAAGTTCTCTCTTGAGACACTCAAGTTGCGAGGTACATTATAGGTTCACCGTCTCAGATCAAATCATACACATGTACTTACCAAGCGCTCCTAAGATTTCTAGCCTTCATACTAAGCCTCAACTCTTTCAAATTTATCAACATAGGTGTTTCATGCCTAAAGTTCGCCTACTGAGACTCATCTCTCGAATTATAAATCGATAGATAAAATCATGTAAATTAGTGATCAATTAACTAATACGCATACATAGCATAAGCACGAGAAATGAAATTATGTCATAAACAATCAATAGAAAATGAAATGTGTTAGGAAAATTATTGGAAAAATACCAAACGATGGTTTTGATGAAATGTCAAAACATATGTGATGATTTAATGAAAAACAACAGGTTATGAAAGCTGGAAATCAGGGATAATGACCAAATAAGACTTCAAGTTGAGATGAGAGACAGCTATTCAGAAGCATGGTCACCTAGCTTACAGGTTGCCTTGATCAGACCAGTCAGAGTAAACTCTTCAAAGCTTGAGATAAGCTATAAAGGGGGAAGAGAACTTTGGAGACTGGTAGGCATCCACAGATGAGTTAATCATCAGTCTTAGCAAAAAAGCCAAGATAGACTAATGAACAGAGTCAGCTTGAAAGCTGAAACTGATCTGATCCTAAACTGATCAAAGATCAGTTTACTGGTAAAACAGCTCTAAGTGCATTGAGCTTCCACTTAACTGACCATAGATCATTTCAGAGAGAAAAGGTAAAAGCTCAATCAGGTAGCCAACTGATAAGTCTAGAAATGGAAGCTTTTAAGCTTAGCTGATGAGTCAGTTGAACTAGACTATATCATGATAGAAGCTCAAGGCAGCTGAAGATCAGCCAGCTGGACAATAAATGATAGCCGAATCACATGCTCTTACTGACAAGCAGTTAATGAAGATCTTAACAGGAAATCTTTAGAAGATCCTGATGATCTTAGAGCAGAGAATATTAAAGTCAAAACGGCTAGTTTATTAAAAAGCTTCAAACGGCTACAGGCATTAAAATGCCACCGGTGATTTCTAAACATCACCAATCATAACGGTTAAAATGCACTCATCTATTTAAAGAGGGTGAAATCAATTTTGGCCAAGACTTACCAATCTAACTTTTTTTTTCAGAACGAGCTATTTCTTTCTCTCTCCCTACAGCTTAAAGCTAAATATTCTCAAAGTGCAAAAAGTCTTAAACTGAGAAGGCGTGCTTCAAGTTCAAAGCAATCTACTAAGTTGACGCAGAATTCCAGCAAGAGCAAAACTTCTCAGTACAGTCCCTCAAAGATCAACCACTCAGCTCAAGCCAAAAAGAGCACTCCAGGTTGATATAGATTCAAGACTGTCTTCTTGAAGATCGAGCGAGATCTATAATTATATAAAGAAGGGCAATAGCACCTAAAGTCTCAGTGAGCAGTTGGGATGGGTAAGTGTGAGCTATTGACCCAGAAACCGACTGAGGAAGAGCATGTACCGATGGGTCCGTTATTCTGGGACAGTAATAGTTGGAAAGGAGGCAGCGCTTAGGTTGAAGGGTGTTGTTTTCAGGTCCAACAAGAATTCTTCACCGTGTAATTGTAATAAAGAAACTTTTACACTTGCATAGTGGATTGCCCTTCCATGGAAGGAAGAGAGGACGTAGAAGCAGAAAGCTTCGAACCTCTATAAAGTTTTGTGTGTGCTGCTCTTACTATTTTTCAGTCCTGCAAGTTCTTTAACTGCACATATTCACATACACAGACTAAATTAACAAGCTTCAGCCACGTCTTCTAGCTATCAGTTGAAAACTAATCAGCTCACCAGCTAAGCCTCTATCAGTATCTCTCAACTGATCGGTCAGCACAGATAAATCTCAAAAGCAAGTCATCATCTATTCAAAGTTTTTGAATTCAGTTTATCCGCCTCCTCTAAACTGACATAAACTCACATCGGTACCAACAAGTGGTATCAGAGCGGTTGATTCTGAGGATCAACCATTTCTGCAGATCATTTGAATCAAATCTGTTTATCTGTCAACCAACCGACCAGGATCCCAAAACCAACTTATATTCTCACGGGTGAAGAGAAGAAGTTGAAAAATCTAGAGTTTGTTGCTCAAGCAGCACTCTTTCTGATGCAAGATGAGGATCGCATGAAAGACACTAAAAACTGCAGAACAACGAAGGAGATTTGGGACCTTCTTGTAGATCTGTGCAAAGAATCTGAAGCCATCAAAGGAAACAAGCTTCAGCTGGCAGTTGATAAAGATGAGTCTTTCAAAATGCAGCCGGAAGAAAGCATCTCGAGCCTAGAAACAAGATTTCTTGGCATCATAAGCAAGCTAAACAATCTAGGAAGAAACTATCCCAACAGGGAGATGAACTCGAAAGTTCTCGACAATCTCACTGATGAATGAGATATGAAAGTAATTGCTACTAAAGAGTCAAGAGACTTGAATAGCATTACTCCCAGAGAATTATTTGGATCTCTCAAAGCTCATGAGTACAGCGTGAATCGAAAGAGAGAAGCGTCCACTTCCTCTTCTTATGATGCTTCTTTCTATGCTGAAAGAAATTGATTCAGAGAAGTCCGCGGAGGAAACAACTTCCGACCAAGAGACTCACCTGTTAGAGAGAATCCAGGGGATTGGTGACTGATCGAAAAAGAGAGTCAACCGATAAAAAGAAGATCCTGACTAAGGATTTGAATGAGCAAATCCAGTCAATGATAAGATTGCTGGAGAAGCTAAGAAAAGGCAGAGATCAATAACCAGCTCAACCCTAAGCTGATGAAGCTGTTAAAGATGAGAGGAACCAGCAGTTAGCTGATCGTCCAGCTGAACAATTTAGGATGGCAAACAGGAACATAGAGGAATGTTTCCACTGCCACAAGCAATGACACTATAGATATGAGTGTTCAGAGCTTTCTGAAGATAAAAAGGCCAAAGTGAGGAGAAGCTTCTTCAAAAAGAAAGCAATGATCGCAAACACTGAGAATGCCGTGATTGATGATTCAGACTACCCATCTGGAATCGACTCAGACGGCTACAGCTCCGATGATGAAGCTCTACTATGCCTCATGGCCGACAATGATGAAGAGGTTAGTCAAGCTGACTCAATAACCTCATTCTATCATATACATGAAGCATCAATCTCTAGAAATGAGCTGGATGAACAGTTAAGAATCCTAGAAGATCAATTAGCTTATGTATCAAGTATACATATTTAACTGAAGGGTGAAAATGATGAGCTAAGAAGCGGATTTGATGAGCTAAGTGCTGAAAATGAAAGACTAAAAAGTCTTAATGCTTAGTCAACAGAAGTGGATCAGCTGAAACTAAGAAATGCTGAACTGAAAGCTGAGAATGAGCAGCTCAAGCAAGAAATTCTTAAAAGGGAGGAATTATCTCTAAAGTTCAAGAAGGAATCCCAAACTCTTGATGAAATCTTGAGTCATCAGAGAACTGAATCTTGGAGTCCAGGGCAAGGATATAGTAATTACACTACTATAGAGAAGGGCAAGACAGTTGTATAGAGCTGTGAATCTGGAATTTTGAGAGGATTCACAAAACCAGCTCAGTCCCCTCCTCAGTTGAGAAGTCAAAAGATAAGGGCATCATGGAAACTCCTCAAACTCAGTCCAGAGATCAGACTAATCAATCGAAAGGGGTAACTTGAAGACAGTCAGTCTTTCAAACGCTTGGTGCTCAGTCAAAGCCACCAGTTCAACATCGATCAGCTCAGCAGTCTAAATCTACTGCTCGGTCAAAATCCAAAGCTCATCAAAAGCCAAATCTTAGAAGGCCTCCATTTCATTCCAGGTCATCAGCTCAACCAAGACCTGAAGTTCACCCAAGACATGTCGCTCAGATAAGAGCATCAGCTAAAAAAGGGCCATCAGTTCAACGATCTAGAAACTCCTCCAATACATTTCAACGTGGGAGTTCATCAAATCCCAACGAAAATATACACACAAGATTATATTATGCAAGACAACATAATTCAATCTCTTTGAAGGAGTTCTCTCCAATTGACCTTGCAATCCAGTACAATGAGTTTTTAAACTCAAGGGAAGAATTAAGATTCAATCCTAGTTACAACTGGTTTGCAAATTGGCCATATCAAAAGGGTCAAAAAGCTCAAAGTTAAAAGGTCAGACGAAATTGGCCAAGACAAAGAGCATCAAGGTCACAAGATAAGAGGATATTAGTTGAAGTCTTCTGTCTTGAATCTCATCGGAGGTATGGATCACTGGACTCAACTCTCAGACGAAGAGTTACAAGAAGTCCAATGCATATTCAGAGATCAAATTCTGAAGGATCTCTTGGAAAAGAAAAGCCAAAAGTGTGGCATATATGGATTCCTAAACACTTGGTTAACCTCTCAAGACCCGATATTATGCGGGTACCTAAACCCTGACTCTTGCTTTGTATGAAAAGAACATCATATCCAAGAAAAAGGTCAAAGATACTTGGTATCTGGATAGCGGGTTCTCAAAACACATGACCGGAGATAAGAATGATCTTGATGGTTATAAAGAGGTTACGGGACAACTAGTCACTTTTGGTGACAACTCAAAGAGCCGAACCATTGGAGAAGGTTTCGTGGTCAAAGGAAAAGTTGTCGTGAATGGCGTGTCACATGTTGAAGGACTGAGGCACAAACTGCTGAGCATCAGTCAGCTTTGTGACAACGGGTACTCAATCGACTTTAGCAATAGCTCATGTGACATCAGAGACAAGTCAACTGGAGCTATACTTCTGACTAGAGTAAGACAGGGCAACATGTATGTGGTTGACTGGTCAAACGGCTATTCAGAAGCTTACTTTCTCTCCAAAAGATCAACTGAAGCAAGCTGGCTGTGGCATCGATGACTGAATCATCTCAACTTTAAAATTATCAACTACCTGGCCAATAAGGAGCTAGTTGATAGGATTCCCAAGGAGATCTACAAGAAAACTGGCGTCTGCGGAGTTATGCCAGAAATGGAAGCAAGTGAAGTCGTCATTCAAGAACAAAAGTCATCCTCAAGGAACAACTGACATTCTTTAGTTACTTCACATAGACCTGTTTGGGCCTGTGAAGCCACCAACCCCCAGAGGTAAAAAGTTTACACTTGTAGTAGTAGATGACTACTCAAAGTATACCTGGGTGGAGTTCCTGAGAAGTAAGGATGAAACTTTTAAGAAGCTATCAACATTGATCAAGAGATTGCAGACTGATAAAGGAAAATCAGTTCAAAGGATAAGATCCGACAATGGAACTGAATTTGTCAATCAGCAAATGATCAAGTTCTTGAGTGAACTGGGAATCACTCATGAACACTCTGCTGCAAGAACTCCTCAACAAAATAGCGTAGCAGAAAGGAGGAATCGCACGCTAAAGGAGGCAGCCAGAGCAATGGTAGCAGATGCCAACATAGTCGAAAGCTATTGGGCAGACGCAGTTAACACAACTTGCCACACACAGAACATAAGTGCTATCATCATCACCCATGACAAAACATCCTACGAGCTATTCAAGGGCTGTAAGCCTTCTATCTCTTACTTTAAGATATTTGGTTGCAAATGTTATATCCACAACAATGGCAAATCCCAGCTGAAAGCTTTCAGTGGCAAAGCTGATGAGGGAATCTTTCTCGGCTATAATGCCCTTTATTCTTAAGCTTACAAAGTGTTCAACAAAAGGACATTAGTTGTGGAAGTAACATGTCATGTGGTATTTGATGAGCTTGCTAATGAGTACAGAAACAAAAGGAAAAACTGTACATCAGAGCAAGCATTGCCTAGTGAAAGCTTGATGGACTATTTTGATTACATTGTCCCAGAGCAGTTTGAAGTTTTACTAGAAGATGGCATAGAAACTGATTATAGACCAGTTGGAGATAACTTGGTTACTAAGGATACAAATCGTCATGAAACTTCAAACCCCATAACTAGAACATGGGGAAGAATCAATGAAAATGAAGAACAAGCTGGAGCCGAGATAGCAGCCGAAGGAGCCGTCGAAGAATCAGCTGATAAAGAAGTCAAAGGATCACTTGCTGAAGCAACTGATGAAGCACTGAAGGCGCGGAGGAAGCAATCATTCCCAAATGGCTCTGAAGCCATCCAGTCGACAAAATTGTTGGGGATCCAAGAAGCAGAGTCCAGACCAGAGGGTCAACGGAGCATGCACTCTTCACATTCTTCATCTCACAGATGGAACTAGCCAACATTAAAGAAGCGCTTGAAGATTCAGACTGGATTATAGCGATGCAAGAAGAGTTGAACTAGTTTACAAAAAATGACGTATGGTTTCTTGTTGATAGGTCGAAAACTCAAAAAGTCATTGGGACTAAATGGGTCTTTCACAACAAACTAGATGAACAAGGCATGATTGTAAGGAACAAGGCCAGACTGGTAGCCAAAGGTTACTCACAAAGTGAAGGGATCGACTTTGATGAGACATTCACACCAGTTGCAAGATTGGAGGCCATCAGACTGTTCCTCGCCTATGCAGCTCACAACAATTTCATGGTCTATCAAATAGACGTGAAAAGTGCATTCTTGCAAGGAATGCTCAAGGAAGATGTGTATGTAGAACAACCTCCAGGCATCAAAATCGGAGACCAAGTCTACAAGCTGAAGAAACATCTATATAGTCTGAAGCGGACACCAAGAGCTTGGTATGAAACCCTTACAACGTTCTTGCTAAAGAATGAGTTTCATAAAGGAGTCATCGATCGTACTCTATTCAGAATAGAATGATCAGCTGAGATTCTGATGGTTCAAATTTATGTGGATGACATAATATTTAGATCTAAGAGCAAAGATCTCTGCAATCGATTCGCACAACTAATGCAAAGTGAATTCAAAATGAGCATGAGGGAGAAATGGCATTCTTTCTAGGACTCCAAGTAAAGCAGCTCGAAGATAGAATCTTCATTAGCCAAGCCAAATAGACCAATGAGCTTATCAATAAGTTTGGAACCGACAATGGAAAAGCTCTCAAAATTCCAATGAATACGTCAGTGTAGCTAACCCTCGATGAAGAAGGAGAATTAGTCAGTCAAACACACTACAGAGGAATCATTGGATCCCTTCTCTACCTGACTGCCAGCCAACCAGATATCTCCTACTCAGTCGGACTGCGTGCAAGGTTCCAAGCTAATCTGAAGAAAAGTCATCTTGAAGCAGCAAAGAGGATTATGAAGTACCTCAAGGGAACTATAAATCTTGGATTATGGTATCCCAGAGATGACAACATGAGTTGAATCGGTTGTTCAGACTCAGACTTCGGAGGATGCAAAATCGACAGAAAGAGCACCAGTGAAACATGTCTGTTTCTTGGAAACAAACTGATATCCTGGTTTAGCAATAAGCAGTACTCAGTTGCCACGTCAACAACTGAAGCTAAATATGTAGCTGCTGGAAGCTGTTGTGCTCAAATCTTACGGATGAAGCTACAGCTCAAGGATCACAAGATGGAGACTGAAGAAGTGCCAATCTACTGTGATAACAATATTGCTATTGCAATATCTCAAAATCTAGTATTACATTCAAGGACGAAGCACATTGATATCAGGCACCACTTCATCAGAGATCATATCGAGAAGAAAGACATATGCATTAGATATGTCAACATGGAGAAATAGATAGCCGATATCTTCACCAAGCCATTGCCAGAAGCTAGATTTGTTGAGTGGGCATCAGTATTGCAAGCTTTGGAGCTTAAATAGATATAGCCCATGTTAGTTCTGAAAAGAATGGTAAAAGGCTGTAAGAAAGCTATAATGAGTAAACTGATCGCAGAAGGCATCAGTTCTCAACCAGTCATATTCAACTAATGAGAGCAGTTGAATTCAAAACTGACTGATGAAAACAAAGCTTCAGCTAAGGGAAGCAGTTGATGAGCTTAGGGTGAGCAAAGCTGAAAAAGACAGCTTAAGCTGTCAAGGAGTCAAAGCTGAGGAGACTCCAGCTGGAACTGATCACTCCAAGCTAAGAGGATCATCAGTCGAGAAGGCAACTGATGATGTCAGCAGCTCAAATGCCACGTGGAGACTGGAGGAGAGCAAAAATCAGATACGTTCCAATCGAATTTAATACTGAATGGTAAAATGACATGTCATCCAAATGTTACCGTTGGTCCCACCTACCTTTTCTCTCTCCTTATCAATTCAGAACAGATAGATTTTGAACGCCACACTCAACTGACTTTTCGGCATCATAAGATCAAAACTGTCCAGATCAACTAGAGATAAAATTCTCTGACTGTTAGATTGAAATTATTCCACTTCATAAATAACTTGGCTAAAGTTTCAAAGTTACCTTACCAACTTCAGACTCACTGTCTTCAAGCATTTCTCTCTCCAAAGAAGCAAACCCTAAGTCACCTCAAAGATCCCACCTTCACTTCAAAGAGTCCTCAAACAAAAATCATGGCCCAAAACCCTATTCGCCGTACCCGAAGAGAGTTCAATTTTCGATCAAGTGGAGAAAACTCATCTAGGTTCTGTGACAAATTGCTCAAGGATAAGTTCTTTGAGCCAACTATGAGAACTCAGAGCTGAGTGGAGAAATCATTGCCAGATTATATGATACTCAACAGCAAATATTTCTTGAAGTCGCTCCTTCAAGAGTCTACTTAGAAGCAACAGCCAAGTTCTACCTCAATTCTGACGGGTACAACAAAGAGGACTTCTTTACTACAAAAGTAAGAGGACATGGATTCAAAGTCACAGCTGAAGCATTAGGAGCAATGTTCAGCCTTTCAACCAGTGGAGCCAATCTTGAAGATATTCACTTAGACTCAGAGAGTGATTACAGATTGTGGAAATGAGCAGACGCAACATCTAAATTCAAGAAGAATCATTATATCTCTCTCTTCAAGGAAGAATTTCAAGTATTAGGCTCAATTGCCTCCAAGATCATCATCAGAACAGCTGGAAGCTGGTTAGAAATATATGAGCCCAAATATCAAGTCTGTGCGGCAATCATGTATCAGATCAAGATCAGCTGGGCAAAATTCTTCTTCGGGCAACTCAAAATATTCATTGACTCCTGAGAGAAGAATGGCAATGACAAGAACTTCCCTCATGGAATGTACTTTCTCAACCGAATAAGCTTGATCTTGGAAAAACAACTCTCTGACCTGATGAAGGAAGAAAGACTCTTCACAACTGTCACGTGGCAAGACTATATTCCAAAACCACGTACAAAGTCAGTCTCCATCAATGAGCCTGCCACTCAGCAAAATATCCAACACAAGAAGAAAACTGCTTATAAAGGAAAATGAAATAAAACAGTCATTGAAGAACCAAGTAAAATATCTACAAATTCTGAGGATGATATTCCTCTATCTCAGAAATTCGGCACACCGCTGAATGTTCAACCTCTCAGAATAGTTGACGCCAGATCTATATCAACTAGGACTGAACCATCAGCATAACTATCAGCTAGAAGAGCAAGAAGAACAATCATCATTGAAGAAAGCTCTTCAGCCGACTCATCAGCAAACCACACACAAAACGATGAGGTTCCCGGAATAGCATCAAAACTGGAGACAAGAAGACCAGTTCCTCACTCAGTTCAGATGATGACTAAGCAACTCAGTAAAAGAAGTACTGAAAGATCATGGACAAGAATGAGTCAAAGTCCTCCACCAGATCCTTCTAGGGCCACAGCTAAAGGACACACATATCAGTCTGTTGCTGATTTTGGGTTATGCACAGATCTAAGGGACATCATTCCTGCTCAAGGAATTCCACACAAAGGAGCTAGAGCAGACTACTTCCAGTTCACGTGCCCGTCCATGCCCAAAACCAAATAAAATATCAAAGCTTTCTCAGAAGGAGAGAACATCAGAAATTGGGCTCTAGAACAAGTCAACCAGTATACGGCATGACATTTCACTGCAGAGCTATCTGGGTATGAAGAGCTCTACAATACATTACTAAGGTATGTTTACTGGCTCCTTTGGAGGCAGGTGTATGAAGCTGATTCATTCTTCTTGCTTATAGGATTTCATGGAATGAGCTTCTGAAAATGAGAAGAAAAATGGAGCTCAAAATGGACAAGCACCAAGAATGCCTGGGCAACAAAAAGAAATTAGCTCAAATAATAGCTTCATCTCGGCAAACAATGTGCAAATCCATCTGAAGGATCCATGTTTGAAATTGTCGAGAAAGTAAGCAAATTGAAAGGAATACAGCTTCCTGTTTATTCTGATGAGAATGAGGAAATAAAATTGAAGACATTGTTGTTTGACGAACTGATCAGAATAAAGCAAAAATTGCTGTTTGACGAACTAATGAAGCATAAGCCAAGAAGACATTCCTCTCAGAGAGAAGAAGAGACTCCAATTGATGACATCATTGATAAAACTACAAA
Organism: Perilla frutescens; assembly: GCA_026008535.1. Classification (NCBI taxonomy): domain Eukaryota; kingdom Viridiplantae; phylum Streptophyta; class Magnoliopsida; order Lamiales; family Lamiaceae; genus Perilla; species Perilla frutescens. The sequence goes on from BRKX01000001.1 coordinate 45,225,094, forward strand.
AGAACTACAGTCAGGAGTTCCTCTACAGGTCATAGAGCATGAAATTAACATTCTAGACGCTCCTATCCAGCTATAAGGTGCAGAAGTTACTGCTGAAAGAACTGTTAGTGATGAAGAGTTTGATGAATCACTCAAGTCACCAGTTCAACCAGCAAGCGAAACTGTTCAACCGACTGAGGAACCCATTGAGATCTCAGTTGCCACAGAAGAAATTCACGCAACTTCAACAGAAGCTTCTTCTCCACTAGCAGAAGAAGAAACTGTTGCTGATGATTTAGCTGATCAAATAGTTCAACTGACAACAGTGCAGGACATAGTGATCTTTACTGATCCAGTCCAGATAGCACCTCAAGCTCAAGCTCAGGCTGATCCAAAAACTCTCCCTGAATCAAGTCACAATGACACAATTGATCTAGGGGATGTAGATCAGTTAGCAACAAAAACTGCTGAGCAAACAGCTGATCAATCCAAAACAGTTCTTTGTGAAGAACTGAAAGCTGTAGAGGACAAAGACAAAGTATCATCAAGGGGAGATTATCTGTAGCTAACCATTGCAACTGATCAATCCAGTCCTTCAGGAACTATCCAGGTAGAAGATCAGTTCAGGCGGTCATCAGGTCAATTATCAGATTAGCAAGGAGAGCTGCTTCATGGCATTCAACATCAGTTGAAGTGGCATAAGAAGCTGATCAGAAAGCTTCAAGCACACACCGGACTCTAATCGTCTGAAGGTGAGTCCTCTAGCTTTAATAATGGGGAAAGCAGCCCCACCTTACCTGCCGCCAAAAGAAGAAGAACTGAACACAAGCGAGACTAGGAGCCTAATGATGCGTGGTCGTTTCGCGGTCAGAATAATTCTCAAGAGAGAGTTACCCTTATGCCCACAACAAGGCGTAGCTAGCTAATGTGAGTAAGGGTCGATCCCATGAGGAGCTACGAATTCTATCTTTCAGTGTCACTTTTCCAAAAGGTTTGAGGATTGTTGTGGTCTCCGTACTTTGTATGTAAATACTGTAAACTAAATAACAAAACAGAACAAAAGACAAGAAAAATATTAATAGTAAAAGTATTCTGGATTAGAACTCAGATTTCAAACTTAACAGACACTGGACCGATCATGGGCACGCTGATTACTTATGTGAATCTAATTACCTGGTTATAGGCAACGGATCTCTCACAATTACCTAATCTATCCTTTCAGTTTAACCTAGAGGTGATTTCTCGTCCCCTAAACCCTAACTTGTTACCCAACCTCGATCTCTCATATGATTGTAAGAAACAAAGCAGCATTATGATCTAGACAGACCCATATTTACCTAGACAAAGATCTCTCTTATGCCCTCAGTACCCGTGATGTATCTCATCCCTTCATGACCAACACACAACTACAATTTATTGACCATTAATAGAGGTAGTGAACATAATTCTAATTAACGAGTGATCAGCCACAATTAACTAGCTTATAAGCCCACTGTATAATGCAACAAAGAAAATGATTACACAACGGAACCAAATTCACACAGTTTATGCCCATAAGCCGCACGGTTCTCACGTGTTCATTAAGTTCTTATCTTTGTTCAATCCAAAATAACACATCTAGCCGCTTGATAAAGCCATGCAAGGCATTGAAGGCCTTGAACCCGAGCTGCAATTCAAAGGTCCAATGACGCGACTTCGAGCGAATAAATTACAAGGTTATTTCCAAGTGTTGATTCGCAAGAAGTTTGAGGAATTAGAAGATGCAAAGTGCAGCCATACTTTAATTCATTTATTAACTAATGAAGATCAAGATTATACCATGGAGAATATAACTTGAAGAGTTGAAGAAGAGAGCAAGAAGAAGTGCACGTGTGCATGGAGCTGTTTTCGCCCTTGATTTAATTTAATTAAGGGGTTGATTTTTATCTAGACTATAGTATTTATTTAATTAACTTAGACTATAGTTTAGATCAGTTTTTAAATAATTTTTTAAGTGTAATTTTCGTTCCTTTTAGTAAAGGTTTGACTAGAATTGTATTTAAGGCAATTTCCAACCTTGAATAGAATTCTAGTTTAGGAATTTTTATAATATAGTTAGAGATCCTTTTTGGATCAGATTTTTAGGCCTTTTTAGAGTTTAATTTCGTGCATGTTAGGCCCTATAAATAGGGGAACCATGTTACTTTGATATTTTAGACATTATTGATTAAAATTGATTTTGCATTCAATTTGTGTCTCAACTGTTCAAAGCTTTTGATTGTTTTCTGTCGAAAATACTCATTCTTGAAGCCTAGTAAACTTTGAGTCTTACATCAAGGGAACATTCTAATTCACACGAGGAATTAGGGTGTACTCGCTACCGAGGAGTAATTTTAAGATTCGTTTTCGTCGTACAAGATACGCCGGGGATTAATCGGGTTGCAAATCACAACACCTCCATGGTCCAACCACCATCTTTGACTTCCTACACCTTCCATCAACGTCCGTGACACTCCCAATTCATCAAGACCTGATCGTGTGTTGATCAACAAGGGTTCGGTTCCGTTCGCGCTCAATTCGTCGTGTTCATCATCAATACCGTAAGTACTTCATAGCCTTAACATACCCTATCTACTCTAGCCTTTCTTCGCCATATTTCCAGCCCATTATATCCTTTTCCCAGCCATAATAATCGTCCAAAACAGCCCCCTTACCTTTGGATTTGTGTGTCATTTTTGTGTCATAGTTTAAGTGTCGTAATTAGGTCTAGTTCGTCTTTAATATTCTTTTGAGTTGTTATTTCATTTAATTCAGATTATTTCGAGTTATTTGACTCTTAGAATAGGGTTGAATCCTTCTTTAGTTGGCGTGTTCGATTCTATAAGTCTTCCGCGCGTTCTCGTATCATGTACAAATTGTCTGGGTTACACCACCGCTCATACTAGACTTAGAACAACAAAAATAATAATTAAAATAATTAAAACAAGACATAATATAAATGAAAAACTTACTTATATTAATTGCGAAAGAGAATCCAACTCCAACGCTGGATTGAAGAACATAAAAACTGAAAATCCTAACTGCCTACGGACATTAGGCCCGAGACTAAAATGCAGAAAAGTAAAATAAAGCAAAATAAAATAAAATTTTTATAGTGCGTAGAAAGGTGTAAAAATGGTAAAGAGGTAAAAAGGTGTTTGTTTTCTGCCATGAAATCTACTTATATAGGAGTACAAAGACACAAAGTAAACTCCCCCACAGGCCGGGAATCTTCAGCCAAATTTGCAGCCGCCATGCCCAAAGCTTTCCATATCTGGCAGATTCTTCACTTATTGAGAAGATTCTGAGTCACAGATTCTGTACTTGATGTGCCCTAGTAGCGCCGACATAGCAACTTTCCTTGTACAACTGAGCATCCTTCTAAAAGCGTCAACTTGCCTTCTGCAGCTCTTCTTTCCTTCGGCGGCTAGGGTGCATTGCTCCTGCTGTAGCTGGCATTAGTTTCCCTTATGCCCAATCTCATCTCCTTCTCTTCTCAATCACTCTGGAGTTGTTATGGGCACGATCACAAACTTCTCCTTCAGCTTTTGCTGGAATGGTGGGCGATTTACGCCAGGCTCGAGAAAGAGCTTTCCACTGAGAAGTTGTTGCCCATCTTGGTATCATTGGCACCATTGTGCCCTCCAGAAGTGATTCTCCTACCTTCTGCCTACCCTTGTGCCCATTCTGGCTCTTTCCGACTCAAAAAACATAAAAAATAAAGGACAAAAGAACGAGAAAAAGACACAAAAACACGAGAGAATTTGTACTTGTCACCTGATCAAGCACGGCTGATTCAAGACTCTCTAGTTATTATCTTCTGATTCAGTGTACTTCAAAATTTTCTTAAAAAGAAATAAAAATTAATTTTTTTAAAAAATAAAGTACGTGACATGCCAACATTCATTTTGAAATTTCGGACCGTTGGTAAAACATTAACACGTTTCATGGTCATTTCAAACCAATGACTAAAAACGACAAAGGGAATTTAATTCTTTTAACCAACACATTTATGAGTCTCCTTCATAAAAACCCCTTTGCCAAAATTTTGAGAAAACACAATACAACAACGCATTCAACATCCATTGCATTTTTAAAAAAAAAGGCAGTCTCTCAAGAGAATTCATATTCTCTTCTCTTTCAAAAAGAGCGTTCTCTCTTTCTCTCAAGAAAAGGAAAGCTTCAATTAAAACTCAGCCAATAATTTTCAAAACTGGCTAAAGCTTTTAAAAGCTCTTACCTCTTTCAAAGAACAAATGATGAGAGATAAATTTCTGGAAAGATAGAAATTTCAATTGATTCTTCAAGAATCAAACAATCTTTTTCTTCTAGTCAATCTTCACAAGATCAGAATTCTGCACTACCTAGAAACTCTTTTGGTCCCGGACGAGTCGATATCAGTTTAGAGGGAGGATGAATAAACTGATTAAAACTTTTACTTTAAATGCAGAATAATAGGGCCCTTTGACTCGCTTAGAGAAACTTATCTATGCACAAACTGGTTGATCAGTTAAGACTGCTTGGTGCAGAGTGTGTGAACTTATGTACAGTTTAAAGATATGCAATAATCAAAACAGTACAGAACACAAGCGATTTATAGAGGTTTGAAGTCTCAAACTTCTACGTCATCTCTTCCTTCCGCAGAAGGGCAACTTCATTATATAACTTGAGTTTATTTACAAATTACACAATGAAGAACAGTTGGCTGAACTTGGTAACTGCTTACTACCTCAGCGGGTCGACGGTTCACACTTGAAGTCCCTAACTGATGTAACCCAGACAATTTGTACAGGATACGAGACGCGCGGAAGACTTCTAGAATCGAACACGCCAACTAAGGAAGGATTCAACCCTACTCTAAGACTCAAGACTCAACTAAATGAGAATAAACTAAAATTAAAAGAACTCGAACTCAAAGGACAAACGAATCTGGACCTAATTACGATATCTAGACTACGACACAAAAACGATACACAAAATCCAATCAAAAGGGGCTGATATGGGACGAATATTGTGGCTGGAATTTATGTGTATTTAGGATGAGAATAAAGGGTTAAGAATGGCTAGGGAAGATAGGATATGAAAAGGAAAAGGATAACTTACGGTCTAGGGTGTAGAACGCGATTACATCTATGAAATCGATCTCGAACTCTTGTCGGACAGCTCACGATCGGTCTTGGGGTGAAGGAGGATGTCACGAACGTGGATGGAGGTGTAGGACATCGATGATGAAGGCTGGACGATGAAGGTGTTGTGAATTACAACCCGATTAATCCCCGGCGTATCTTGTACGACGAAAACGAATCTCCAAGTTATTCGTCGTAGCGAGTTCACCCTAATTCTTCGTATGAATTAGAACGTTCCCTTGGAATTAAGACTCAAAGTTTGCTAGGCTTCGAGAATGATAATTTTCGAGGAAAACAATCAAAAGCTTTAAACGGTTAAGACACAAATTGAATGCAAAAGCAATTTTAATCAATAATGTCTAAAATATCAAAGTAACATGGTTCCCCTATTTATAGGCCTATTATGCACGAAAATAACTAATAAAAAGGCCTAAAAATCTGATCCAAAAGGATCTCTAACTATACTATAGAAATACCTAAACTAGAATTCTATTCAAGGTTGGAAATTGCCTTAAATACAATTCTAGTCAAACCTATACTAAAGGGAACGAAAATTACACTAAAAATTAATTAAAAACTGATCTAAACTATAGTCTAAAGTAATTAAATAAATACTATAGTCTAGATAAAAATCAACCCTTTAATTAAATTAAATCAAGGGCGAAAACAGCTCCATGCACAAATGTACTTCTTCTTGCTCTCTTCTTCAACTTTTCAAGTTATATTCTCCATGGTATGAACTTGATCTTCATTAGTTAATAAATTAACTAAAGTATGGCTGCACTTTACATCTTCTAATTCCTCAAACTTCTTGCGAATCATCACTTGGAAATAACATTGTAATTTCTTCACTCGAAATCGCGTCATTGGACCTTTGAATTGCAGCTCAGGTTCAACGCCTTCAATGCCTTGCATGGCTTCATCACTAATTGCTTGCTAGGAAGGTAGGTGCTATTGTCGTCTTTACAAGGTTTTAGATCTCTTTCGATCTTCAAGAAGTTAGTCTTGAATATGGGGTATCAACTGATGTGCTCCTTCAATTGAGCTGGGTAGTTGATCGTTGTATAGCTGAAAATGAGAAGGCTGCCCTGGCTGAATCGTCAACAGCTGGGTGAATGTCTTGACTCTGTGAATTCTTCTTCTCAGTTGGACTCTCGCAGTTTTTATCAAATGTTGAACTTGATCTTAAGTGGGAGGGAGAAAGAAAAGCTCTTGCTTGAATATTTCAAGAATGTATATGCGAAAGTTGTGGAGGCGAAGAGTGTTTAAAACTCTGATTCACTCGTCTTTTATAGAGAAGTGATTTTATGACCGTTGAGTTCCATCGATCGGTGGCTCTGTTGGCTCATCAATGGAAGATGGTCTTTAATGATCACTTGGAGCTTTTAGTTGAAGTAGCCGTTACTCTGCCAATCGATCTTCATTGGATATTTAATTCCAGGATCTCCGTTGAAGCATTTATTTCAAGATTTGCCGGTTTGAGCAATAACTCCAGGGTTCTCTGGCTTCAGTTTTGAGTTCCAGTTAGCAGTACTGAACTTGTCTGTTCAGTTTGGCCATTGTTCCAGTTGGCAGTTTTGAGCTTGTCAGCTCAGATTGGCCGTTGCTCCAGTTGGCAGTTTTGAGCTTGTCAGCTCAGTTTGGCCTTTGCTCCAGTTGGCAGTTTTGAGCTTGTCAGCTCAGTTGGGCCATTGCTCCAGTTGGCAGTTTTGAGCTTGTCAGCTCAGTTGGGCCGTTGCTCCAATTGGTAGTTTTGAGCTTGTCAGCTCAGTTGGGCCATTGCTCCAGTTGGCAGTTTTGAGCTTGTCTCTCCAGTTCAACTGATCTCAAGTTCTTGGCTAGCTTTGTCAGCTTGACTGATTTCTCTTGAGCTTTCTTGTCAGTTTGACTAATCATAAGCTGGCTGACTTCAGTTCTGGCCTTTAGCTGATCTGTTTTGTTTACTTCAGTTTGGCCATTAGTTGGATACTTCCAGTCTTCAGTCTAAACTTATCTCTTATCAGTTCCTTCAGTCTTAGTTGACTATTTTCTCCCTCAGCTCAGCTGACTTAGTTGTCAGTTCGTTTCGATTGGTTCGACTTTTTGACTCCTCAGTTGAGTTGAATTCTGACTGGATGACGTATCCTTCAACTTGCAGACCATACTCCAGATTGGTTGATTTTAGCTTTTCTTGAGTTCCTTTTTGATGCTCTAGATTGGTCAGCTCAGATCTACAACTTGAATTTTAGTCAGTTTTTCATAAATAATTTTGACATCTCATCAAAACCTAATCTAGAGGTTCCTTGATAGTTTTTCCTAACAATTTCGCCCTTTTTGATGATGTCAAAACCTTGTCAATGATGATGGAAAAACTGCAAAAGTACGTTTTATATACATGCTGTAGTTTGCTTAAACAGATTCTTGAAATAAGAGCAAGTTTGATTTATGATATTCATTCAAGTATCAAAGCATTCAAGATCTGCATGAAATTCAAGTATTAGAGCATTTAGACTTCAAGTTTCAGAGCATTCTTTTATTTTGGGCATGCTTTTATTCAAGTATCAGAGCATTCAAACTCGGCATGCTTTCATTCAAGTATCAGAGCATTCAAACTTCAAGTATCAGAGCATTATAATCGTAATCAAGATTTGATTTGAAACATGATATTTGAAGAATTGCAGTATGTATTATATATTCACTTAAAGCATATTATATCCAAGTTTTCATCTTTTAAGAGTAAGAGTAGTTAAAACTACTAATTTACTTTCTAAAACTGCTCCTTTTCTTTCTGCTCGATTCTCCTCTTTCTTGGACTCCTTGTGTTCTCCATGCTTCCCCCTGAAGCTGATCTTCCCCTTCATGATGAATTTCTCTTTGAATTTGATCCCAAAGAGTTAAGCATCCATCATCATACTGTCCATCTTTCCCCTTTTTGGCATCATCCAAAAGTTGGGATGGATCGCATGATGGTATTGACAAATTTGGCAAGAATGTGAAGGCAGTTGCCAAATTGTCATCATGGAATGAGGGAACTGAAGAAATTGGCATGGGCGAGGAGAACAATGCATAGGCGTGTTCAGTTGTCGTGAACTGACCTTGATCGAAGGTGAGAGAGACTTCCTGCTCTCTGAAGTTCATCGAGGCTAAGTTGGTGAAGATCTCATCGGTGGAAGCGATGGGTAGATCTCCAATAAATGGTGTGCATGAGGAGTTGGCCGGTTTGTTGTCGGGAAGAGGAGTTGTCCGGTAGACTTTCAGTGGGCAGTTTCTGCTTCTTCAAGGGCCTAGCTGGACTGGCTGCACTGCTTCCTTTGGAGGTAGTTTTGTTCTTTGGCAGTTTAGGTCTTGCTGTTCTCCTGGCTTGGTGGAGGTGAAGCTGGATGGCAACTGACGAGTTTTTCATCCTTTGACTAAAGGATTGTGAAGTTCCCTTTGGCGATGATCGAAACTGATCATTTTTCATAGGCAGTTGCACGCCTTTTGAGCTAGATGCTAGCAGTGGTGTGACATAGCTCTTGGATAGGAGACTCGGTGATGTGGCAGTGTCTTCATCATGACTATCACTTTCATCAGTATGCCTTTGATTCTTCTGAGATCCCACTGCTTCAGTATGGGATAGATGTGGCTTTATCCTTGCGGTGGCAGTTGGAGTTTGACGTGATGGCTCAGCTGACTAACTTGATAAATTATCAAAGTTCAGTTTTCGACAAAGCGAGCCAGTTGGGCAGTTGACTGGTTGAGCAGCAATCCCAATTGCTTGAGGCATGATGCTGGTCTTGAATTCTGCTAGTAAGGCGGTTGCTGGAATTTTGTTGACAAGCCGGTGATTCATGATGTGCTGGACTTGCACAATAGTTGGAGGAAATGGATTTGACGATCCTATCCATTTAATGCTCCAAGTTTCTTCACGTTGCCAGTAGCTCATGCCATGAAAGGCAGTTAGCAAAAAGTGAGACTGGATAGACATAGAATGTCTCCAGTTATACGAGTAGAAATACCGGTGGAGTTGTTTGAACAGCTCTTGGTCACATTGTGCAACAAAAGCAAAGTGAGTGAGAAGCACCTTTCTCTGCATATTCACCACTGTAGAAAGTGCGAATATTTTCTTCAGTCAGCTGGAGATGAGGGCAAGTGCTTCTGAAGTAGTCCACTCTATAGTTTGGATGAGGGATTCCAATGAATGGAATAAGCTCATCTGGATCAGAGCAAACCTGGAAATCAACTGGTGATCTGTTCTTTGATTTTGGAGAATGAACGGCGTTGGCAGTTGAGGTGCTCGAAGAGTGGTTGCTTGTCTTGGCCTTGGCTTTTCTCTTTTTCCTTAGTGACTGAAGATGGGCAGTTCCTTTCTTGAGAATCCAGTCAGAGATGAGAACCGGTAGTGCGTCATCACTTGGAAGTTTCATCAAGTCTTCAATCATTTTGCTCATTCTTAGAACAAGTCCTACCTTAGACTCAAATTTGCCAGATTTCTTTGAGTCATAGGCCTTTACAACTTGATGCTTGAATTGTTGAAAGAGAAATTCTGCCCAGTTTGTTCGTCGCCCTTCAGCAAGGTGAATCATAACCTTGTATCTCTTTTGGGTCAGTTGACTCAGGCTTTCAATGGCCCCGAACAACATTTTGTTCGTTATGTCAAGTAGAACTCCATACTCAGGCTTCAGGTCAGTTTTAGCGGTTGTAAAACTGAATTGCTTGTCACAGGTTGAAGCTTTCCATTCTCTTCAGTATGACTCTGCAGATTCCTTTAGTTCTTGAACGGATGAGCCTTCCTGTGGGAGTTGGAACACTTCTGCAACTGTTCTTTCAGTGATTTGAAGTAACCGTCCTTGAATCACTGATGACACTGTCTTTCCATCTGCAGATAATTTTGCTTGAAGTAAAAATTCACTCACCAAATTTTGTCTAAAGAACTTTGGTGGTGTTTCCAGGTAGTAAAAAATTTCTGTCTTGTGAAGATTTGACAGAAGGAGTGGGTTGTTTGATTCATCTAGAATCAATTGGAATTTCTTTCTATCAAGGAATTTGTCTCTCATAAGTTGCTCTTTGAAGGTATTTGAAGATCTGGATAATTCGGCCATCGTTGGGGTTGGCTGAGATTTTAGGAATTTCAAGATCTTTGAGAGAGAGAGTTTTTTGAGATTGTAGGAGGGGGAGGCTTTTGAGAGGCTTGAAGGAGGAGGCTTTTTATGAGTGTTTGGACAGGCTCATAGATCTGATGGTTGGAATGGTACTAGCCTCTGGCCTCTTTTGGTCGTTGGCATTTAATGACTTTGACACGTGTCATTATCTTGCAACGGTCAAAATTTTCAAAATTAAATGTGAAGCTCGACATTTATTTGAAATCAAAACGATAATCTTTTTATATATGTATCAATAAATAATTACAAACTGAATTACAAGAAGTAAACTTAGGGCTTTCTAATCAATTTTAACTTGATCAGCCACTCAGTCCTTCTTGTGATCAGTTTTCCTCCTTTTGGCAAGCGGTTTTGTGATGTCATCTTCTTCATCCTCATCGCTGCTTGCTGACTCAGTTTCAGGTGACTGGAGTCTTGGATAGACTTGCAACTGCTGGATCTGCTCAGTGTGCAGTTTAACCTGTTGCTGCAGGTTATGGATCAGTTCTTCATAATAAGAAGGGAGCTGGACTATTGAACTGCTTGGTTGAGCATCGAACTGAACTGCTCTTGAGTCCGCTTCCTCTCCTGCTTCAGTTCCAATTAGTTCCTCGCAAGGAACTGTGTGGGATATCTCGTCCGTCTCCATAATGATGGTCTCATCATAACTTGATTCTGATGAGATCTCTGGTGCAGCAGTTTGAGCGGCAGCTTGAAGAGCTCTTTGAATTGGATCAATGTACACAGTTATTGCTAGTGTACCTTGGTAGGCAGGTTGTTCATCTACTTGAGCCATATGTCCAGCTGGCTGGTCAGACTCAGCTAGCTCTGGAGTTGACTCTTGGAGAGGAGCAATTTGAGGCTCAGTTGGCTCCTCAGGCAGTTGAGTCTTTTCAGTCAACTTCTGTGGATCTTCATCACTTGGATGATCTGGTAAAATAGGAGATTTGAGCATTTCTTCAAACTCCAGATCGCTGGTTGTTCGCTTATCAACAGCTTGCATCTCAGGGGGATCATCAAGGAGATCGATGATAATGTCATCTGGTTGAGGAGATGCTTCGAATGTTAACTGCCTAGCCACAGATGCTATGACAGTTTGCCTTGTATTGTAAACTTCACCTTTTGATGTTGTTGTTGTCTGAGGTTAAGCAGTTCCTTGAGCAACCAGTGTTGCTGAACTTGAGGATTTCTCCAGTGTTGCTGTTCAGCTTGAGGTTGCAGAGGTGGCACTCTGATGTTGGCCCAGTTGAGTAAATCGTTCATCACTTCCAACAAAGTTTGTTGTTCTGGGTGGGGGTGGTTCCTTCGAATGGCAAGCATTCTCTTCAAGGTAATGACTGGATTTTGCTCAGGAGTCTCCTGTCCAGCCCATTGCATACTCCACCTCTCTTCCCTTCTCTAGAAGCTCATCCCATGAAAAGGAGTTAGGAGAAAATGAGCTTCGGAGTTGAAGCAGTGTCTCCAAAGGTACTAGTAGACATACCTTGATAGAGCTGCATACAAAGCAGCTATGCCAATCACATCTTCAATAAAATTTTCAGCTATGAACTTCTGCACTTGTTCATCAACCCAGCACTTGATGATTTCAGCTCCTGATAGAGCTCTTATGTTTTCTTCAGTCTCTCCCATCGGGGGGCACACAGTTCTGAAGAAGTTAGCTCCTGTATCCCGTGGTGGGATTCCCCTAAGAGGCACAATATCATCTCCTTTAACTGGTGCAACATCGAACACCTTAATGTTGTGAGAAGGCAGTTGTGGAGGGGGTGGAGGCCCTGGTTTCTTCTTCTTCCCTTTTGATTGGACTGCTGCGGGCTTCTTCTTTGTTCTGCCAGTTATTTCCTTGGCCTGAACTGGCCTGGTAACGATCTGTTCTTCAGGTGAATCAATAGTTGATCCACATCGAACTTGTCACAGAGGCTTAGCTTTGATTGTGGTTCCAATCATTTGACTTATTGGAACATTGTCGTCCGAGTCAGAGTTCTCTTGAGGTATTTCAGTTGCAATCTCCTTGTCTTTTCTTTTTGCAGGCTCCTCTGCTCTCTTTGAGATGGCAACAGTTGGCTGACTGTCTTTGATGTTTATTGACTTTGCAGCTGGTTGTTTTCTGCTAGTTGCTGGTATAAAATCCAGCTTATCGATCTTCAACGTGTCAGTTTCTTCTAACTTAGAGTTTAGAGAGTTCTACAATATGCTACTTATCCTGTAGGGGTAGCATATCTTCTGATGGAACTCAGTTACTGTCCAGTGCTTTTCAACAATATCAACATACTTCTTTGTTTGCTCAAAGAAGTACTGAGCCCAGTTTACATTGATGTCTCTGATGATTGCTGCACAGACTTTGTACTTGTGCTCCGACATCTCTGAATGGCTCCCAGTTGTCCCAGTAATCATTCTAGCAGCAACTGATGCTAGAACTATGTATTCTTCTTGGAAGCTGGACATGAGTGTACTGCTTTTATAAGGATCTTCGCATTCCACTCGCTTCCATTGATGATAGGCTTTCTCTTGATCAACTTCAATATCTTGTAATCGTGTTCCAGTAGTGGGAAGTTTAAACAATCTTTCGAGCAGTTCTGGAGTTATTACCAGTTCAACTCCACGAACTTCAGTTACTATTCTGTCATCGTAACCTTTTGAGTTCAAGTAGAACTCAACCACGACTTCTGGGTAGATCTTTGATGGATAATCTTCTGTGAAGCTCTTCAATCCATTTTTCTCTATCTTCTTGATCAGTGAGTTGCAGAGAGAAGAGTTTGAACACCTTTCTCTGTAAGCAACTAGATCTAGGAACTTGTCACTGTAGAGATTCATTTTGAATCTTTGTGAAGATTCACCAGTTCTCTTGAAATCGAACTTTCGTCGAACAGTTGGTGTGCGTCTATCAGCCATGGAGTTTTTAAGATGAATGGTTCAGATGGAACAATTTGGTTTTGACTGAATTTTAGAATTGAGTTTTTACTTTCGTAATTTTTTTTGTGGAACAGTTTCAAGCAATGAAGAAAGAGAAAGGCTATAATTCTTTACTGAACTTTGGATCGGTAAAAGTAAAAATGAGAATTCAACCATCCCTTTTATAGGAGATGATGGGGTTCATCCAATGGTTGTGTCGCTTTGTATGCCCAAGTTCAACGGTCGGATTAATTCAATCGACCCATCGATTGGCCTTTCATTTCTATCCGTTGGGGATAAATAAGGAGAGAGAGAAAAAGTTCAACGGTAACATTTGAGTGACACGTGTTTTTACCGTTTCCACTATTGAAGTTTTGAACTTATCTTATCTCTCTAGCAGTTTCTCCTTAGCTTGAAACTGATTACGTCATCAATTGGCTTCGACTGTAGCTGATGATCTTTCTGTTGATCAGTTCCAACTGAGATGTCTTCTCATCAGTTCCTGACTGGTCTTGACTGCTTGAACCTTCATTCAGCTGTTTCTCAGTTCAATTGTTTTCCTTCAGCTGGTTCTTGAACTGATATCTCCTTTTGAGTTGATTCCAGCTCCTATGATTTCTTCATCAGTTTGATCAATTTGCAGCTGATATGTTCTGCATAACTGACTGGATCATCAGTTTGAGCAAATGAACTGATGATTTAGTTGAGCTTATGGGGTAAACTGATCAGCTCCAGTTTACTTTCTCTCCACAGCTTCTTGCTTCATTTCAAACTGATGGCTTATTTGTTCAAATGATCAGTTCAACGACCTTTTTCAGTTATGAACTACTCAGGAGGAGTTTGAAGCATCTTGGTTCAATTCCTCTCTTCAGCTGAAATGGATTCTTGGCCTTTTTCTTCTAGTTGATCATCTTCATCATGTGATGCTAGCTCAAGTAGTCCCAATTATATGCATAGCTCCATAAACCTTGGTTCAGGCAATGGTTTGGTGAAGATGTCAGCTATCTGTTTCTCAGTATTGACATATTTGATGCATATGTCTTTCTTCTCGATGTGATCTCTGATGAAGTGATGTCTTATGTCAATGTGCTTGGTTCTTGAATGTAGAACTCGATTTTGAGATATTGCAATTGCACTATTGTTGTCACAGTAGATAGGTACTTCTTCAGTTTCGACTTTGTAGTCCTTCAACTGTTGCTTCATCCAGAGTATCTGAGCATAGCAGCTTCCCGCAGCTACATATTCTGCTTCAGTTGTTGACGTGGCAACTGAGTACTGCTTCTTGCTAAACCAGGATATCAGTTTGCTTCCTAGAAACTGACATGTTCTATTGGTGCTTTTTCTGTCGATCTTCCATCCACCAAAGTCTGAGTCTGAATAACCAGTTAGGCTCAAACTGTCATCTCTGGGATACCATAGTCCAAGATTTATGGTTCCTTTGAGATATTTGATAATCCTCTTTGCTGCTTCAAGATGACTTTTCTTCGGGTTAGCTTGAAACCGTTCATATAGACCGACTGAATAAGAGATGTCTGGCCGGCTAGCTGTCAAGTAAAGTAGCGACCCAATGATTCCTCTGTAATATGTTTGGCTAACTGATTCTTCTTCTTCATCGAGAGTTAACTGAACTGATGTATTCATAGGAATCTTGAGAGTTTTTCCTTTATAAACGCCAAACTTCTTGATTAGCTTATTGGTGTACTTCGCCTGGCTGATAAAGATCCCATCTTTCAGCTGCTTCACTTGGAGTCCTAGGAAGAATGTCATTTCTCGCATCATGCTCATCTCAAATTCGCTTTGCATCAGTTGAGCGAATCGTGTACATAGATCTTTGCTTTTTGATCCAAAAATTATGTCATCCACATAAATTTGAACCATTAAGATCTCAGTTGATTGTTCTATTCGGAATAGAGTTCGATCAATGACTCCCTTTCGAAACCCATTTTTCAGCAAAAATGTTGTGAGAGTTTCACACCACGCTCTAGGAGCTTGTTTTAGTCCGTAAAGAGCCTTCTTCAGTTTGAAGACTTGATCACCAATTTCAAAGCCTGGCAGTTGCTCAACATACACGTCCTCCTTGAGCATTCCTTGAAGAAAAGCACTCTTGACATCCATTTGATAGAGTATGAAATTGAAGTGAGCTGCATAGGCTAGGAATAGTCTGATGGCTTCCAATCTTGCAACTGGTGCGAATGTCTCATCAAAGTCAATCCCTTCACTTTGTGAGTATCTTTTGGCTACCAGTCTAGCCTTGTTCCTTGTGATCACTACTCATTCATCCAGTTTGTTGTGAAAAACCCATTTTGTACCTATGACTTTCTGGGTTTTTGGTCTATCAACGAGAAACCATACGTCATTTCTTATGAACTAATTCAGTTCTTCTTGCATGGCCATGATCCGGTGCGAATCTTCTAAGGCTTCTTTGACATTTGCTGGTTCTATTTGAGATATGAAGCATGTGAATAATGCATGCTCAGTTGAACTTCTGGTTTGGACTCGACTTCTTGGATCTCCAACTATCTTGTCAGTTAGGTGGCTTCGAAGCCATTTGGGCAAGATAGCTTCAGCTGGTTCTTTTGTGGTGACGTCATTAGTCGCCCTTTCATCAGTTGGTTCGGCATTTTCATCAGTTCTTCCCCCTGTTTCAGTTGTGGGGTTTATGGTCTCAGCACGATTTGTGTCTTCATTGGCCAAGTTGTTCTCAACTGGTTTAGTACCAGTTTCATTGCCTTCTTCTAGTAAAACTTCAAGCCGCTCTGGAACAATGTGATCCACATAGTCCTGCGAGTTCTCAGTTTCACTAGGTAGTACTTGAACTGATATGTCTATTCTTTCTTTGATCCTGTACTCATTAGCAAATTCATCAAATTCCACATGACATGTTATTTCCACAACAAGAGTTCGCTTATTGAACACTCTGTAAGCTTGTGCATGAGGAGAGTTATACCCAAGAAATATTCCCTCATCAGCTTTAACACTAAAGGCTTTCAATTGAGTCTTGCCATTGTTGTGAATATAACATTTACAGCCAAATATTTTAAAATATGAGATAGAAGGCTTACGACTCTTATACAGCTCATAGGGTTTTTTGTCATGTGCTGCTACAATGGAACTTCGATTTTGAGTATGGCAAGCTGTGTTGACCGCTTCAGCCCAGTAACCTTCAGCTATGTTGGCATCAGCTATCATTGCTCGAGCTACTTCTTTGAGTATCCGGTTACGCCGTTCGGCTACACTTTTTTGTTGTGGAGTTCTTGCAGCTGAGCGTTCATGAGTGATTCCAAGCTAGTTGAGAAAGCTTATCGTTTGTTGATTTACAAATTCAGTTCCATTATCGGAGCAAATCCTTTGAACTGATCTTTCTTTTTCAGTTTGTAGCCTTCTAATCAGCGCTGTTAGCTTGTCATAAGTTTCATCTTTGCTCCTCAAGAATTCCACCCATGTATATCTTGAGAAATCATCAACTACTACAAGAGTAAATCTTTTGCCTTTTGGGGTTTGTGGTCTAACTGGACCAAACAGATCCATATGTAGTAGTTGGAGGCAATCAGTTGTTCCTGTTAGATGACTCTTATTCTTGAAAGATGGTTTCACCTGCTTCCCTTTTTGGCATGGTCCACATACACCTGTTTTCTTGTATATTTCCTTGGGAAGCCCTTCAACTAGTTCTTTCTTGACTAGGTAGTTGATTGTTTTGAAGTTGAGGTGATTCAGTCATCGATGCCATAGCCAGCTTGCATCAGTTGATCCTTTTGAAAGAAAGCAACCTTCTGAGTAGCCGGTTGATCAATCAACAATGTACATGTTGCCCCTTCTTACTCCAGTGAGAATAATTACTCCAATTGACTTGTCTCTTATGCTGCAGGAGTTTTTAGTGAAGTCAACTGAGTAGCCATTGTCGTACAGCTGACTGATGCTGAGTAGTTTGTGTTTTAGTCCATCCACGTAGGAGACTCCATTTACTACAACTTTTCTCTGGACCACAAACCCTTTTCCAATGGTTTGACTTTTGGAGTTGTCTCCAAATGTGACAAGTGGACCTTTAACTTTTTCATAACCGTCGAGATCTTCTCTGTCTCCGGTCATGTGCTTGGAGCACTCGCTATCTAGATACCAAATATCTTTGGTTTTCTTCATAGATATGATGCTCTTGTCCTGTAAAAACAAGGATTAGCATTTAGGGACCCGTTTCATATCGGGTCCTTGTTGATACATCAAGTTCGTTGGAATCCAAACTTGCCAAAGTTTTGGCTTTTTATCACTCAAAGAATCAACTGATTTGGATCGCTTGATCAGTTTTGACTTTCTTTCAACTCTTCTACTTTGAGTTGAATCAGTTGAATAATACCTACGTTGAAAGTTAGTAGGATAAAACAATTCAACTAAAATGTTGTTATTCTGAGATCTTTGAGTTCTTCTATCAGGCCAATGCCTTGTGTGTTTCCAGTTTGCTAGATTGAACCCTTTTGGGTCAGCTCTAGGTTCATTTCTGGAATCCAGGTACTCATTATAGTGATGATATGGTTGAAATAAGTTTCTTTGATCTCTCCTATAAGTGTTTTGATTGAACTACTTGACAGGATAGGCTTGAGATCTAAACTGGTCCTTCTTTTTAAAATGAACTGATCTATCAGTTTACCTTGGCGGCATTCTACATTGAGCTGGCGGCCTTTGTTGAACTGAGGGCTTTGAACGAGTGGATTGACTTGAGTGAACTGATGGTCTTGACTGCAAATTGGGCTTCAGTTGACCTGGTATTTTTGGTTGTGAGAACTGACCAAATTGTCTGGGCTGAGTTTGAGGATTTTTCAATATTCCTTTTCCTTTGGTTGGCTCAGCTAGCTGATCATGAGGTCTAGTGAATCCTTTTAGGATTCCTTTATCACTGGGTTGAGCAACTGCTTTTCCTTTCTCTAGGGCAGTGAACTTGCTATATCCTAGCCCTGAGCTGCTAGTTCCAGTTCTTTGATGATTTAATATCTCATCTAAAGTTTGAGATCCCTGTTTGAACTTCAGAGTTACTTTTTCTCTCTCATGGATCTCTTGTTTGAGTTTTTGATTTTCAGATTCTAGGTCAGCAATTCTCAATTTCAATTTTTCAAATTCTATAAACTGAGACTCAAGATAATTCAATCTTTCATGATCAATCCTCAGTTTTCTAACTTTATTTCTCAGTTCATCATTTTCATCTTTCAGTTCAACATGCAAGCAGGAAATTGAAGCTAATTGATCTTCTAGCATCATAAGTTTCATGTCGAGTTCATTGCTAGAAATAGTTGCTTCATTAATATGATAGAAGGAGGTTTGAGAATTAGTTGTAGTAACCTCTTCATCATTGTCAGCCATGAGGCAGAATAGCGCTTCATCATCTGAGCTGTAGCCATCAGAATCAATTCCAGATGGATAGTCTGAATCGTCTAGCACGACATTCTCGTAGTTTGCAACCATTGATTTCCTTTTGAAGAAGCTTCTCCTCACTTTGGCTTTCTTGTCTTCAGGGAGTTCTGGAAATTCATATCTGTAATGTCCTTGTTTGTGGCAGTGAAAACACTCTCCTTGATTTTAGTTGCCACTCCTGAATGGTTCAGCTGACCGTTCAGCTGGTTGGTGAGTTCTCTCATCTTTTGGGATTTCATCAGTTTGAGGTGGAACTGATTGTTTATCCCGAACTCTCTTCAGCTTCTCTAGCAGCCTGGTAACTGATTGGATTTGATCATTGATGTCTTCAGTTAGATTATCCTTCTTTTCAGTTGTTTCTCTTTTTCGTTCAGATGAAGATCCGCCTTGATTTTCTCTGGCTGGTGAGCTCCTAGGTCGGAAGTTGTTACTTCCCCAAGTGTCTCTAAACCGGTTCCTTTCACCATAGAAAGATGCATCTTAAGCTGACGATGTTGATGCTTCCTTCTTTCGGTTTAGACTGTACTCATGAGCGTTAAGAGAGCCAAACAGTTCCCTTGGAGTGATGCTGTTGAGATTTCTTGATTCTTTTGTAGCTATCACTTTCATATCCCATTCTTCAGTGAGATTATCCAATATCTTAGAATTCATCTCAGAATTGGGATAACTTCTCCCGAGGTTGGTCATCTCACTGATGATGCCTAGAAATCTGGTTTCAAGGCTTGAGATGGACTCTTCTGGCTGCATTTTGAAGGATTCATATCTGTCGACTGCCAGTTGGAGCTTATTTCCTTTGATGGCTTCGGACTCTTTGCATAGGTCTGCTAGTAGGTCCCATATCTCCTTGGCAGTTGTGCAGTTCTTTGTGTCCTTCATCCTGTCTTTATCTAGAGTTTGAAATAATGCAGCTTGAGCAACGAACTCTAGATTCTTTAACTTCTTCTCTTCACTGGTGAGAAGATTAGTTAGCTTTGGGATCCTTTCCGGTTGATTAATATCAACTATATGAGCATCATTGTCCATCATGATGATGATTGGACCATCTTCAATGACTTCCCACATATTCTCATGAATCAAGTAGAGATGCGCCTTCATTTTCCTGCTCCAGTTATCATAGTTCTCAACTGAAAACAAAGGTAGCTTATGGTTTCCCATAGCTAAAATGTTAGCACAGATAAGTATATCTGATTCAGTTGATCTGCAGAAATGGTTGATCCTTAGAATCAACCGCTCTGATACCACTTGTTGGTCCCGGACGAGTCCATATCAGTTTAGAGGGGGGTGAATAAACTGATTAAAACTTTTACTTTAAATGCGGAATAATAGGGCCCTTTGACTCGCTTAGAGAAACTTATCTATGCACAAACTGGTTGATCAGTTAAGACTGCTTGGTACATAGTGTGTGAACTTGTGTACAGTTTAAAGATATGCAATAGTCAAAACAGTACAGCACACAAGCGATTTATAGAGGTTCGAAGTCTCAAACTTCTACGTCCTCTTTTCCTTCCGCAGAACGGCAACTTCACTACATAACTTGAGTTTCTTTACAAATTACACAATGAAGGACAGTTGGCTGAACCTAGTAACTACTCGCTACCTCAGCGGGTCGACGGCTCACACTTGAAGTCCCTAACTGCTCGCTAGGAAGGTAGGTGCTATTATCATCTTTACAAGGTTTTAGATCTCTTTCGATCTTCAAGAGGTTAGTCTTGAATAGGGGGTATCAACTGATGTGTTCCTTCAATTGAGCTGGGTAGTTGATCGTTGTATAGCTGAAACTGAGAAGGCTGCCCTGGCTGGATCGTCAACAGCTGGCTGAATGTCTTGACTCTGTGAATTCTTCTTCTCAGTTGGACTCTCGCAGTTTTTATCAAATGCTGAACTTGAGCTTAAGTGGGAGGGAGAAAGAAAAGCTCTTGCTTGAATATTTCAAGAATGTATATGCGAAAGTTGTGGAGGTGAAGAGTGTTTAAAACTCTGATTCACTCGTCTTTTATAGAGGAGTGATTTTATGACCGTTGAGTTCCATCGATCGGTGGCTCTGTTGGCTCATCAATGGAAGATGGTCTTTAATGATCACTTGGAGCTTCTGGTTGAAGTATTCGTTACTCTACCAATCGATCTTCATTTGATATTTAATTCCAGGATCTCCGTTGAAGCATTTATTTCAAGATTCGCCGGTTTGAGCAATAACTCCAGGGTTCTCTGGCTTCAGTTTTGAGTTCCAGTTAGCAGTACTGAACTTGTCTGTTCAGTTTGGCCATTGTTCCAGTTGGCAGTTTTGAGCTTGTCAGCTCAGATTGGCCGTTGCTCCAGTTGGCAGTTTTGAGCTTGTCAGCTCAGTTTGGCCATTGCTCCAGTTGGCAGTTTTGAGCTTGTCAGCTCAGTTGGGCTATTGCTCCAGTTGGCAGTTTTTAGCTTATCAGCTCAGTTGGGCCATTGCTCCAGTTGGCAGTTTTGAGCTTGTCAGCTCAGTTGGGCCATTGCTCCAATTGGCAGTTTTGAGCTTGTCTCTCCAGTTCGACTGATCTCAAGTTCTTGGCTAGCTTTGTCAGCTTGACTGATTTCTCTTTAGCTTTCTTATCAGTTTGACTAATCATAAGCTGGTTGACTTCAGTTCTGGCCTTTAGCTGATCTGTTTTGTTTACTTCAGCTTGGCCATCAGTTGGATAATTCCAGTCTTCAGTCTAAACTGATCTCTTATCAGTTCCTTCAGTCTTAGTTGACTATTTTCTCCCTCAGCTCAGCTGACTTAGTTGTCAGTTCGTTTCGATTGGTTCGACTTTTTAACTCCTCAGTTGAGTTGAATTCTGACTGGATGACGTATCCTTCAGCTTGCAGACCATACTCCAGATTGGTTGGTTTTAGTTTTTCTTAAGTTCCTTTTTGATGCTCTGGATTGGTCAGCTCAGATCTACAACTTCAATTTTTGTCAGTTTTTCATAAATAATTTTGACATCTCATCAAAACCTAATCTAGAGGTTCCTTGATAGTTTTTCCTAACAAACTCCTCCAAGATTCTTCAGACAAAACCTCTTAAGTGAGTTCTTGCTTCAAGCAAAGGTCAGTGCGGATAGGAAGGTCATACAATCAGTGATTCAAGTAAGGAAACTCCAAATCACTGAAAGAAAGATTGCAGAAATCTTTCAACTTCCCAGAAAAGGCTCCAGGGTTCAAGATCTGAAAGATTCAGTTGAACCGTACTGGAAAGAATGGCGTGTTTCAAATTGCTCCAAGCAATTCAGTTTTACCACTGCCAAAACTGATCTGAAGCCCAAGTATGGAGTCATGCTCAACATTACGAACAAAATGATGTTCATCACCATTGGAAGCTTGAGTCAATTGACTCAAGAAAGATACAAGGTAATGATATACCTTTTTGAAGGATTGGAAGCTAATTGGGCAGAATTTGTCTTCTCCCAATTTAAGCATCAAGTCATCAAAGGCCTCAACTCAAAAAGAACTGGGAAATTTTGAGTCCCTGCTAATCCTCATATCCGACTGGATTCCCAAGAAAGGGAAAGCACATTTTTAGTCACTCAAGAAGAAGAAGAGATCTAAAGCCAAATCTGGCAATACAACTTCAAGCAGTTCAGATGCCAATGAAGTTTTCTCTCCTCACTGCAAAAAGGGATCATCAGTTGATTTTAAACCCTGCACTGATCCAGATGAGCTTATTCCCTTTATTGGAATTCCTCATCCAAATTATGGAGCTGAGTACTCCAGGAGAGTCTGCCCTCCTCTCCAACTGACTGAAGACAATATTCGCACTTTCTACAGTGGTGAATATGAAGTCAAGAGTGCTCAGAACGATGTAAAGAATTTCTTTCTCACTCACTTCACGTATGTTGCCAAGCAAGAGAATCAGCTGTTCAAACAGCTGCACCGATACTTTTACTGGTACAACTGAAGACACTTAATGTCAATCCAGTCACATTTCTTACTTACAGCCTTTACATGGCATGAGCTTTTGGCAACGTAAAGAGACTTGGAGCCTCAAATGGATTACAGCATCAAATCCATTTCCTCCAAACATTGTGCAAGTCCAACGGATTATAAAGTATCGACTTGACAATAATATTTCAGCTAAGGCATTGATACATGTCATACGTGCATATGTTCATATATCATTTAGTTCATGGTTACTTTAATTGAAATCTATTTAGAAATATATATAATCATATGTTTCAACATATGATTTCTGGCAAGGTGATATAACTCTTTGGGATTAGATCCAAAGAGAGGTACAGCTTCAAAGGCAAGCTACCTTTCAGGGGAAAGCTACTCACGTGGGGGAAGCTACCCTTCAGGGGAAAGCTATTCGTGAGGAGGAAGTCCAACTTGAGCACTGCCCAGCTCAAGAATACTTTTGGACTTGGGAGAATGCTTAGCTGAAACAACAGCAAGAATGGGGTATCCACAGCATACCTAACATCTTTCCTTATGTAATACCCCATAAATTAATTACTGCTTAATTGCAGTAAATTGTTGCAATTACTATTTAGTATAGTAATTTCCAGTCAGATTAGGGTCGAAAGTATCCGTTAATTTCTATGGAATTCAAGGTCAATTAATCCCCGTAGGTAGGTTAATTATTTCAGTTAGGGTTTAATCTCCTTTTTAGTTATGCAAAGTCGAAATTGTAATTTCAGATAAATTCAATTCCTATTCTTTTAAATTTGCGGTGTGTGTTTATCGTGAATTAGATATTACAATAAATATTTTCAGGACTGGGAGAATCAGATATTCTCCAGTCATTAGTGTTTAAATTCAGATAGTTTAAACAGTGTGATTTAAAAGCCGAGAGAATTAGATATTCTCTAGTTCGGATGTTTTAATTGTTGAGGATTTAAAACCAGTATTTTAAAATAGTGTTTTAAAAATCCAATAATTTTAGATAAATTATTATTTTAAAGTAAGTGAATTATTTTAGCAATATCGGTTTAGTTCGGGATTTTTCCGGAGATGAAAAATATCACGATAACCGAACAACCGATATTTAAAACGGGTATTTTTTTTAGTCAACCAAGGCATGGGAGGCCATACCTTTCCCCTCACCTCTCCCATGCCTCTCACTTTTCTTTGTCCCCCAAATCAAAGAAAAATATAGCTATATTGTATTGAATAGATACATATGTATAGTACATAGAGAGAGAGAGAGAGTGCTTACCATTTCATCTTTATTGCTGCAACATTTTCGAGAGAGAGAGAAGGAGGAAACAACAGCTCCTTCTTCTTCATTCCTTCCATTCCATCTTCTTTCATTTTCTACACAAAAGTTGAGAGAGAGAAAAGGGCAAAGCAGCCCTCATTTCATCATCTTCTCCATTTCATCTTCTCCACACCATCTTCTTTCTTCTATTTTCTTTGAGAGAGAGAGAGAGTGAGAGAAGCAAGAAGTTGTAGCCATTGTTGAGGAGAACTCCATCTCGTTGCAGCCGTTCTTCACCGTTGTGTTTCCGGCGTCATCGTTGGAAGCTTCGTTTCCATCGATCCATCTTTTTCCAAGTTTCTTCCAACATTTCCCCATTGTTGTCTTGAGACGTATTTCGAAAACTATGGCTATGTAGTTATGTTTTCAGTTTTCGGTATCGATATATATATTTGGTTTGTGTTTTAAAGCATGCATTCCGGATTTAAACTTAAGAAGTTGTTGTTTCAATTCTTGGTGTTCAAATGATGTTTGATGATTTAGAAATGAGTTGGTTATGTGTTTTGAGTGGTGTTGTGTAGTTGTGTATTGAGTTTCATGGCGTCTATCGTCGTTCATGTGATTCTCGGCCTCAGTTCCGCGTGAGCGCGGGCACGAGCGCTAGCGCGCGACCACGGGGACACACATAAGCGCGCACAGGTAGCGCGCCCGCGCACTTCGCATTCGGCAGACTCGCCACCCTTCGGTAAAACAGGCATAACTCCCTCATTATTCGTCGGATTAAGTCACCGTAAATTTTTCCATAAACTATACTTCAGTGGCTTTCCAATGGTATATTTCGCAGTCTCTAATTCGTTCTGAGTAAATTATGAAAAATCATCAAAGTCAGGTTACGTGTTTTTCTTTCAGAAATTCGTGGCAGTTGTGCCACCTTCCAGTAAATCGGGTATAACTTTTTGGTTAGTTATCATCTTGAGTCACCGTAAATTTTTTCAGAAACTAGACTTCTATGGCTTTCCATCAATGTGTGGCTTGTTTCATGCACCTTAGTGAGTCAAAACAGAAATTTTTTCAAAGATAGATGTTGTGCAGAATGTTGATCAGTTGATAAGTTTGATGTTGACCTTGATTCTAAAATCGTATTGTGTCGGATGTTGAGGTATTTTTGATGCCTTAAATGATGTCGATGCATGCCTTTAGGTGGTTAAGAACTAAGGTTAAGATTTACCCTTAAGCAAGAGAAAGTTTATAATGGATACTAGACCCTAATAGGCCTTTGTGTCGTGTTGAGTTCTGTCAGATTTAGGATCAACATGCTAAGTATATTTTTATCTATTGAAGGCTAGCAGATCCGCAAGGGATAAAACCGTGAGGAACTAACAGCTGCAATATTAAAACATCGGTGAAAGGCGGGCTTTCTTTTCAACGGACTCTTAGTCCAAATAATGATTTGAGTTTTTACTCACCTGAAGTTATTTAATTCTGATGCAAACAAGTTATTATCATGCATAAAATGTTTTGTTTTTGTATGATATCCTTATTTGTATTTAGTTAGCTCGCAAGGGGCTTTCTAACTCTTAAATCGATCGGACCTCGTGCTAACTTAGCGTGTTAACCAAGGTTAGTGTACACTTAAGGTTGGTGATATTAGAAAGAGGGAAAGGCTGAGTGGAGCTATTCCTGACTAAGACATCGACGATGCTAAACGTCCGTGGAAAAGGCTGAGCGGAGCTATTCCTCGGAGTTTAGTTCAGATATGTATTTGTGGAAAATGCTTTAGCGGAGCTATTCCTCGATGTCCTTGGAAAAGGCTTAAGCGGAGCTATTCCTCAGCATTCAGATTGGATATGGATGATTATACAAAAGAAAGGCGTATGCAAAGACAGAAAATGATTTAGTAAAACATAGGGCCTTTTCAGATAAAACCCCTGTGTTTACTCGGATGCATGATAATAAAACCAGTTTTAACAAACGTTCATAATATCAGATATATTATGATATTTTTGGCAATGTGTTGACTGAGTATACTTGTACTCAGCCCTGCATGTTTGTTTTTAAATGTGCAGGTTGAGTGTTGATGGTGCAGGGTGAAGTGCTGAGAAAGAAAGTTGTTTTGTACAGGACTCGGAATATTTCCTGTAATTTGTTATGCTATATTGCTTCCGCTAATTAAGTCTAATCGAGTCAAGTCTTCAATATGTCTTGAACTCACTGATACCTTTTTATTATTCTGAGGTATCCATATTTATTCAGTTATATTTTGAGAAATGAAAGTCAGTCCAGAATTTGAGTTCACAGCAAATATCGGTCCTACAATACAGTAGTTCATTCCTTTATTTAATAAATTCCGGTTCATACCTTGATCCATCTTTCATTGGGATTGAGTCGTGCCAGTCACACTTCATATTAATCAGATATTAATTTGGGGTCATGACACCCTACAAGTTGGAAAAAGGATAATCGAGCAAAAGAAGACGGAATTGAGTGATGAACAGTTCCAACTGAAGAAAGAAGTTAAAATAGCAAGTCCTGATAACATGACTGTAGTCTTCACCAAGAAAAGCTGCAAAGTTATGAATAATAACAATGACTTATTCATGGAAGGTGATGTAACCCGGACAATTTGTACAGGATACGAGAACGCGCGGAAGACTTCTAGAATCGAACACGCCAACTAAGGAAGGATCCAACCCTACTCTAAGACTCAAATAACTTGAAATAATATGGATTAAATGAAATAACAACTCAAAATAATATTAAAGACGAACTAGACCTAAATACGACACTTAGACTACGACACAAAAACGATACACAAAATCCAATCAAAAGGGGCTAATATGGGACGAATATTGTGGCTGGAATTTAGGTATATTAGGGATAAGAATTAAGGGTTAAGAATGGCTAGGGAAGATAGGATATGAAAAGGAAAAGGATAACTTATGGTTTAGGGTGTAGAACGCGATTACGGCTATAAAATCGATCTCGAACTCTTGTTGGGCAGCTCTCGATCGGTCTTTGGGTGTTGGAGGATGTCATGAATGTGGGTGGAGGTATAGGACGTCGATGATGAAGGCTGGACGATGAAGGTGTGGTGAATTACAACCCGATTAATCCCCGACGTATCTTGTACGACGAAAATGAATCTCCAAGTTGTTCTTCATAGCGAGTTCACCCTAATTCTTCATATGAATTAGAACGTTCCCTTGGAATTAAGACTCAAAGTTTGATAGGCTTCAAGAATGATAATTTTCAAGGAAAACAATCAAAAGCTTTAAACGGTTGAGACACAAATTGAATGCAAAAGCAATTTTAATCAATAATGTCTAAAATATCAAAGTAACATGGTTCCCCTATTTATAGGACATAGGGAGCACGAAATTTAACTCTAAAAAGGCCTAAAAATCTGATCCAAAAAGGATCTCTAACTATACTATAAAAATACCTAAACTAGAATTCTATTCAAGGTTGGAAATTGCCTTAAATACAATTCTAGTCAAACTTATACTATTATGAACGAAAATAATCATCAAAATATTAAATAAATGTGATCCAATATAGTCTTAAATTAAATAAAATAAATACTATAATCTAGATAAAATTCAACCCCTAATTAAATAAATCAAGGGCCGATTTCTTCAATTTGCACACGTCCACTTTGTATCTTCATCTTCAACTCTTCAAGTTATATTCTCCATGGTATGATCTTGATCTTCATTAGTTAATAAATTAACTAAAATATAGCTACACTTTGCATCTTCTAATTCCTCGAACTTCTTACGAATCAACACTTGGAAATATCCTTGTAATTTATTTGCTCGAAGTCGCGTCATTGGACCTTTGAATTACAGCTCAGGTTCAAGGCCTTCAATGTCTTGCATGGCTTCATCAGAAGGGAAGAGATTAACTCACAACTGTTATCAGCTACATGTTCCTGAACAATGTTCTTTAACATGTCAAAGAACATCTATTGAAGAGTCAGAGATCTGGCATTAGAAACTTGGACAAATCAACTTCAGAAATCTTCAGAAGGTCATCAACAAAGAGATTGTCAGAGGGTTACCTCAGATCATAATTGATAGAAACAAAGTCTGTGGTCCATGTCAGATTGGGAAATAGTCTAGATCTTAACATAAAGAAGTGCAAGACAGAACTTCCAAAAGAATTCAAGATCTCATTCATATGGATCTAATGGGGCCCATGGTTGTGAAAAGCTACGGAAGAAAGAAGTATGTCCTTGTTTACATTGATGATTACTCAAGGTTTACTTGGGTTGACTTTCTCAGAGACAAGAGTGAAGCTTTCACAGCATTCAAGAGATTAGCCTGCAAAATCAAAGTTGAGAAGGATGGTCAGATTATCAGAATCAGGAATGATCATGGCAAGGAATTTGAGAACCAGTAGTTTGATACATTCAGCAATGAGAATGGTATCAGTCATGAGTACTCAGCCCCCGAAACTCCTCAGTAGAATGGAGTTGTGGAAAGGAAAAATAGAACTCTTCAGAGGGGATGCTATGTGAGAGGGGTCCTATACAGTTGACTCGAGACCGCAGGTTGGGCTCGAGACCATAGGCAGGGAAAGGTATGTTGAGACATATATATTGATATGTATTCAATTAATTTATTTTATGTATATTATAATTCAATGTAATTTGCATTTTCAGAGTCATGGTGCCCTAGAACGCCACTTCGAGAGCAATTACAGCTATTTTCAAGAGGTATTTTCATCCTATGGGCTTTGCTTGGAAGAAGGTGCCCATGTATAGGAGGATGTTGTATTAGACTGAGTCCAATGTATTAATTTATTAATTTATATGTATTTGTGTTATCTAATATTGTTATTAACACCTTTGTTTATTTATGTGTTAATACAGAAAGAGTTTAGGTGGACTCACTTCGATGATGAGGTGCTTCTGCTCTTTTGGAAAAAGTGCCAGGATTAGTACAGGGACATGATGTACCATATGAAGAAGGATAACTACCTTGCGGACAAGAAACTCAATTTTGTGCGACTTGAGGCCGGGACTGACCTCAATGGGTAGCGTACTATCAGGCGGAGGAGACTCAAGAGAAGGCTCGCTTAGCCAAGAAGAACCGTCTGACCGAGCCCGATGGCCCAGGATCCTCCAGCTAGATTTATCACAGATGCGCCAGATGTGTCATGGATCATATGCGTGATCTGGTATGAATTATAATAATAATTCAAGGTTATAGCATTATAAATTAACATTTTCTAATGGATTTCATTTTATTTTGTTTAATCAGGCTAGAGAGCAGCATCTGTCTAAGTGGGAGGCGCGCTACCAGACCTACCTCAAGCTTCACTGCCCGGACGGGCATTGGACCACAGCCAAGGCGAGAGAGAACAAGGTAAGTTTTTACTAATATTTTAATTTATATAAATAATTTATATTGAAAAATGAATTACATTTATCCTGATAAATACAGGATAAGTGTTACGCTTTGGCTGCGCAGTGGAGAGCTGAGAGTAGGGAGGCGGACATAGGCGAGATAATCTGTCAAGTGCTGACGCCTGATAGGGAGGGGCGCGCTATTGGGCTGAGAAACATGGCCCTTATCATTCGTCGCCCTTTTGTAACTGGAGGATCCTCATCGACATTGAGCCAAGGCTCCGGAACGCTGTACACCCAAGCAGAGCTCAATGCGAGACTGGCTGAGATGCAGGCACAGATGGATGCCTAGCAGGTGCTGGAGAAGCAGACGAAGATGGAGTCTTTGCTTGAGCACCTTCTCAGTCAGTAGTCAGGTGGTACAGTGACAGATCCGGAGGGTCGGGTAGTGGTTCCGGAGGCCCTGAAGATGGGTCAGGGTCTTAGCTATATGTTTGAGGATTATTATGCTACAGTTTTTGTATATATATATATATATATATTATACATTTGTATTAAATTATGTACAATTATACTGTATATATATATATATTAGTTTTATGATCTTTTATTATATTTGGGTACCGATAAATATTTAAAAAGAAAAAAGAATTAAAAAAAGTGAATTTAAAATTAAAAAATTTAAAAAAATTGAATTAAAAATGAAAAATTAAAAAAAAAATATTGGCGACAGAGTGTTCCGTCGGCCGATTTTTTTTAAATTAAAATATAATTTTTTTTGGTGACGGAAACGTTCCGTCGCCTTTTCCACCGCCACAAAAGGCGATGGACCAAGTCCGTTGCCTTAATGGTCCCTTGAATTGACGATCATTTTACACGACACTTTATGACGATGGAAAGTTCTGTTGCTAATTCTGTCGGCTTTTTTTAGAGATCATATTTAGGAAACGGACATTTTCCGTTGCCATTCTGTCGTCCGATCAATTAGCGATGGAAATCGAGTATCGGGTGATGGAAAATTCCGTCACCATTTCATGATTTTCTTGTAGTGAAAGGATCTCAAGTGAGTCTGTAACGCCCCATGCCCACGGGGTGGAGCTCAGTAATGAAATGACGACATAATAGGCTCTGCTGGCAACTTCTTGGCATCCGTCCTCGCATTGCCAAAATGGTTAACCCAAGTTGCTAGAGAGTCCATTAATCCCACTTATATATTTATCAAACTTTCATTCTCCCACTAATGTGGGACATCACATTCTCCCCCATTGGAAACACGACGTCCTCATCGTGCTCCTTTCTTTCTAGGATTGTGCCCCGGGGTCTGGGTTTGAGCACACCTGGACTGGGTCCAGGGCCCGATCGAGTGCTCTCGGGGTCGTCTCTGATACCATTTGTAATGCCCCAGGCCCACGGGATGGGGCCCAATAATGAAACGATGGCATAACGGGCTCTGCTAGCAACTACTTAGCATCCTTCCTCGCATTGTCAAAATGGTTAACCCAAGTTGCTAGAGATTCCATTAAGCCTACTTATAGATTTATCAAACTTTCATTCTCCCACCGATGTGGGATATCACATTTGGTATCAGAGAAGATTAGCATGGCCCATATGCAAGGATGACACGCATAAATCGAGAAATGGCCTTTTGCCAGTGGTTACATTCTGAATTTTGCTATGATAGGTCTAAGGTTCAAAACTTATGGAATATATTTCCTGTAACGACCTGCTACCGGATTGACGGTTGTTCCCACAAATCAACACAAGTCTTTCCAGCGTGCTTTGTCTTCACTCGCACGCTCCCTGAGAAAACTTCCCAAGGGGTCACCCATCTCACCATTACCCCCAAGTCGAGCACACTTTACTTTGGAGTTCTAGTGGAATAAATGCCAGAAAAGAAGATGCACCTTGTGGTATGAGTAGCACCAATCAAATCCTTTAAGCTCTCCTCGACTATACAGTCTCATTCCTGTGTAGCCTTGAAATCCCTCTTTTTCGGGTAGATTCGGCTCATTCATATGCCCCTTCGCTTGGAAATCTTATAGGAGTCGCTCTTCATCCGTGCCTTGCACCGACGATCACTCCACGCTTTGGCCCCGGACATCACAGAGTCTTACACTAATAAAAATTAAGTACATACGTATATCGATCAACTCATTATTAATAAAACAAAATAATGACTTTGTTATGATATTGTTAGAATTTGTTGCTTGAAAGGTTATAAATTTCTGATGTAAATAACAAAGTTGTACTTAATGTTGAAGTTAGTGTTTCCTCTATGCCTTCAACCTGCAGTGGAAGAGTAAATAGCAATTTGCATAAAATATGTTTTAAATCACACTCCTTACGGTATGTGATTGCCCCAGGGCGAAAGTTACTAACATAAGTGAAATACAAAAACAATACAAGTGTTATCTCGGTTCACTCCCTTGACAACATTGCATACATCATACAAGAGATCTATCCTAGCTTCACTCACCTGAACAGTCTCTCGAACAAACACTATCTAAACATATAGATAGAAATAACACGTCAATCTAAATCCTAAGACTCTCAAATTTAACTATCTAACCTACACACACAACTCAATCTAGACTCCAGTTGATTGGGACGCTAGGCAGATGTTGAGGAGAATGTCTTGGATCTTCGAGACAACACTAGATGCAAGTTTCAGAATTTCTCACAAACCACAGTAATAATCCTACTTGCACAAATGATTTCAAGGTCTAAGAAGACCTTAAATACTCTGTAACACAAGTTTTTATATTTAATTTGGTAAAACATAAAACGTGTACAATAAAATGATTTCGGATCAAAAATATAAATTTATGGATCCAATCTCTATTTTTCCTCTGATTCTTCTCTTCAAAACTTGATTTTCAAATGGTCTTTGAAATCTTCAGAGTAAATTTGTCTCTTTCATTTTCATCAAATGGTTGTTGTTTGAACTTGGCCTCTGAAGTTTTTGGGGAAGATTTGTATCCTCGATCTTCTTTGACTTGATCTTTAGTCTTGATAACGTTGACTCGGAGGGCTGACGCCTTGTTTCCGGATCAATCGCTAATTTCGGAATGAATTTGATAAAGAATGCCTTTGACTGCCTTGCTTATGGATCAAACGTCGTCTTCGTGATGAATTTGGTGAAGAACGCCTTTGAATGTCACAGGAACGCCTTGAATATCTAAGAGAATTGCACTTATGGAAGTTCTCAAATTCTTGAACTCTTCAAATGGTCTTACTTGTGGATCAAACGTCGTCTTCGGGATGATTTTGGTGAAGAACGCCTTTGAATGTCGCAAGAACGCTTTGAATATCTTAGAGAATTTCACTTAAGGAAGTTCTCAAATTCTTGAACTCTTCAAATGACTTATAGTGTGATTTTTCAATTGATATGGAGGCCTCTATTTATAGTTGTAGGGAAAGAGATCTAGAGCTGATGTGACACTATCTCATTGGCTGTTGGAAATTTATATATATCTTTTGAAAGATATTTATTTGTTGCCAAAGACTCTTGATGTTTATCATATAATAATATCTTTATTATTTAAATACTTTATCTAATTTTGGATTTCATAAGATTCCAAAACTAAATAAATATATAAAAAATAATAAAAATATTATATATAATATTTTAAATTTTCTTTTACTACAAATGCCCCCCCTCGAGACTTGTCGTTTGAAATGAATGAGTCTCGAAAAATGATTAGATAGTTTAAACTCGTATCAAGGAGTTTTGAACTTGAATTAATTAGATAGTTTATACTCGTGTCAAGGAGTTCTTGAATTTCAACTTGTGAATAGCTTATACTCATATTCAAGAGTTCTTCAATTTGAATTTATTAGATAGTTTACACTCGTATCAAGGAGCCTTCAATTTGGATTTGAATTTAGATAGTTTATGCTCGTATCAGGGAGCTTTCTTCAACTTGGATAGTTTATGCTCATATCAAGGAGCTTTTTCTTGAACTTAGATAGTTTATGCTCATATCGAGGAGCCTTCAACGTGAATTTAGACTTTTTAGACCTTTTATACTCGTGTCCGTGAGTACTTGGATTTGAATTTAGATTTATAGACATTTTATACTCGTGTTAAGGAGTCTTAGATTTGAATTTGTAGACATTTTATACTCATGTCAAGGAGTCTTGAATTTGAATTTGTAGACATTTTATATTCGTGTCAATGAGTCTTGGATTTGAATTTGACTTTGTAGACATTTTATACTCATGTCAAGGAGTCTTGAATTTGAATTTGTAGACTTTTTATACTCATGTCAATGAGTCTTGGATTTGAATTTGACTTTGTAGACATTTTATACTCGTGTCAAGGAGTCTTGGTATTTCTTGAAGAGTTTAGATAGTTTTGGCTCTTATCTAGGAGCTTTGGAAGATAGTTTAGGCTCCTGTCAAGGAGTATTTGAATATTTCTTGAAGACTTTAGATAGTTTAAGCTCTTATCAAGGAGCTTTCGAAGATAGTTTAGACTCTTATCAAGGAGCATTTGCATTTTAGATAGTTTTTGCTCTTATCAAGGAGTTTTGGAAAATAGTTTAGGCTCTTATCAAGGAGCATTGATTTTTTTTTTCTTTTCATAGATTGTGACATTTATCGGAAGACTTGAATAAGCATGTGGCGAGATTTATAGCAATTTCTTCTTCTTCTTCTTCTTCTTCTTCTTCTTCTTCTTCTTCTTCTTCTTCACTTGGAGATTCCTTAAAAGGTTTGCCCCCATCATTTATTTATGGCTCTTCTTCAAAGTTGTGATGCTTTTGCATTGACAGTTCTTGAACTTCATTTGCGGCCATGCTTAAGTCCATGTCGTAAGCTCTAGTGGCCAATTCCTTGAAGGTCTTTGGTTGAATCCCTTTCAAAATATATCGAAGACCCCAACACATGCCTTGGATGCACATTTCAATTGTTGAAGCGACTGATAATTGATCTTTGCAATTCACGCTCAAGTTTCTCCAACGGTTGATGTAGTCGATGACAGACTCTTCCTTTTGTTGGTTTGTATTTGTGAATTCAACCAAGCTAACCGTCCTTCGAGTACTGTAGAAGCGGTTAAGGAATTCTTTCTCCAGTTGCCCCCAACTATCAATCGAATTTGGCTCCAAATCGGTATACCAATCAAACGCGTTGTCTTTTAAAGAATGAACAAATTGCTTTACCAAGTGATCTTCATATGTCCCAGCATCATTACAGGTCTCTACAAAGTGAGCCACGTGTTGTCTTGGATTTCATTTGCCATCAAATTGTTGAAACTTTGGCGGCTGCTAGCCATCTGGAATCTTTAAGTTATCGATTCTTGGAGTATATGGCTTGTTGTAAGTCCAGGGTGATTTAAGGCTCTCTTCAGACTTGTCTTTGATTGTTTCCAGTATTAAGTTTTTGAGTTGATCAACTTGTATTGAGCCATCAGACGATATTTCAATTTCTTTAGCTGTAGATTTTTCACTTTTGTTAGCATGTAGCTTTGTAGATATCTCAACTTCAGTATCTTCATCCACTTGCTCGCCATAAGTATTATCAACAATCATTTCTTTTTCCAGCTTTAAGATTTGAGCATCTCGTTCTTGTATCCGCGGGCAAGTCGTTCGGCAAGCTTCGTTAAGTTTGCAATTTGTTCTTCCAGAATTGTAGACATCTTGATGCTTGAGGAATTGGTGAAGAGAAGAGATGAGAGGTAGAGATTGTCCTACCGGGCGTGCCAAAATTTGTAACACAATTTTTTATATTTAATTTGGTAAAACACAAAACGTGTACAATAAAATAATTTCGAATCAAAAATATAAATTTATGGATCCAATCTCTATTTTTCCTCTGATTCTTCTCTTCAAAACTTGATTTTCAAATGGTCTTTGAAATCTTCAGAGTAAATTTGTCTCTTTAATTTTCTCGGACTTGTTGTTTGAACTTGGCCTTTGAAATTTTCGGGAAAGATTTGTATCCTCGATCTTCTTTGACTTGATCTTTAGTCTTGATAATGCTGACTCGGAGGGTCGCGCCTTGTTTCCGGGTCAAACGCTAATTTCGGAATGAATTTGATGAAGAACACATTTGAATGTCACAAGAACGCCTTGAATATTTGAGAGAATTTCACTTATGGAAGTTCTCAAATTCTTAAACTTTTCAAATGGTCTTGTTTGTGGATCAAACATCGTCTTCGAGATGATTTTGGTGAAGAACGCTTTTGAATGTCGCAAGAACGCCTTGAATATCTGAGAGAATTTCACTTATGGATGTTCTCAAATTCTTGAACTCTTCAAATGACTTCTAGTGTGATTTTTCAACTGATATGAAGGCCTCTATTTATAGTTGTAGAGAAAGAGATCTAGAGCTGATGTGACACTATCTCATTGGTTGTTGGAAATTGATATATATCTTTTGAAAGATATTTATTTGTTGCCAAAGACTCTTGATGTTTATCATATAATAATATCTTTATTATTTAAATACTTTATCTAATTTTGGATTTCATAAGATTCCAAAACTAAATAAATATATAAAAAATAATAAAAATATTATATATAATATTTTAAATTTTCGCTTACTACATACTCCTTCTATCTTGCTCCAGCAGTTGTCCACGAACACATGTGATATGGCCTTGAATCAACCGCTTTCAACTTCCCAAAGTTGTAGTAGTGTTGAGATAACTGCTTCCCAATATGCGCTTCACACGTTCTTCAATATCGTGTAATGATAGCGGTTACTCCAGTCAGCACACGTTCACCTGTAGCGGTTAGTGTTCAAGATAGAGAGATAACATCACATTCCTACAAAATAGGAACACACTTTGACTAATTCAAAGTCACATAAAATCTGCGATTTATTACTGATTTAATTCACCAATAAATCCCTAAATATGTGGAAATTAAAATGTGATAAAAATCACAAAATAATCTAATTAATTTAAAATAAATTAATCCTAAATAACGTTAAAATGATAAGATTAACTTCAAGAGAGTTGTACTCAATGTTACAAGAATGACAGAATACATCCGATACAACATTGACTCCAATGTTATCAACAGGAGTGATAACATCATCTACAACACATCATTCTCAACATATATTATTTTATTTCTATTACAATTTTTATGAATAAAATTATACTGATTATCCCCAAGAAATTTTCAAAATTATGATATTATTTATCATAAATAAAATATAAAATTTCACCTTTCCCCAACTAGGTAAATTCTATTGTAAGCAGGTGCAATGAATCCCCCTTATTATTTATTGTCAATTTTTCCTATTTCTAAATTTTATGTGTCGGCTGATAAAATAATTTTAGTTTTGGACCGTGACAATATATATAAGTAATTAAGTGTCATAATAGGTAATTGAATTGTCACAATATGTTAATGGATGTGTCACAATAGATTTTTTCGGCCGAAAATTTTGGACCGAAACTTTCATTTCTCATGTATAAAAAAAGAACGGCAAATATTTGAAAAATTATGAGTCCGGAACATATGTGACATGCAAAACTAGGAAATGCACTACATGCACCCTAGGCTAGATTTTACAAACCTACTATAACTAGGGTTAATATATATGTCGTGGTCGTCCCCAACAAATTTCCAGATTATGAATAACGCACCAATGCGAGCACTGAAGAATACATATATATATAATAATCTGTGAATTAAATAGCAATAGAAAATGAAATGGTCCCATGCATATCACACAGTCCCACATCTGATTTATCCTAGCTATTAAATCCCATGCATCAAAATCATGGATATATATAGATTAATTATTTGCGTTTCAACGCAAGAAAGAGCTGAGCATCAGTGTTGACCCCAGTGGAATTGAAAATGTGACTGCACTTGAACTTTTGTTCCATTGCCCTCGCAAACAGTTGGTCGACGATCTCATTTCCAAAGTGATTTGCAAATGTTTTTTCCGATGCTGCTCTATATAGCACTAGAACTCTCTCAGCGTCCACGTCACCATCTCCATTGGTGGGCAACACAACATTCCCTAATTCCATTTTCACAATCTCAAAACTTCCATTTTTATCAACCAACCTCCTCATTTCTTTCATACTAGGAGATATACATGGAAAGTTGAATGAGTCCACTTGCTCTTGCTCTATAATTCCCTCCTTTACCATGTCCATGAAAATAGACTCAAGAAAAGGACCCACTACAGTACTGGGTCCATAATCAACACATCCATCAGGGACACTAGTTATCATGATCACAATCATCCCTCCCGCTACAATCTCCTCAGCTCTAGCTCTCAAGAATACTCCCATGTCCGCCTCGAACTGATCTGCATAAGCTTTCACCACCGCATCGGAGGCCCCCGTGTAGTGAATTCTGCCCACATTCCACGCCGGTGAGTCTTTCACTTGCAACTCCTCTGGCACCTTGGAGAGCCACTGGAGCGCGTACGAGGAATAGACGATGTGGACGGAAGAAGAAGGAAACAATCGGCCGTGGAAAGAGCCCGGCACCGCCGTGGCAAAGTAGTTCCTCCAATGAGGAAGAGAGGCGAAGAGGGTGTTGAAATCGTTGCTGATCTGGTCATTGAACAACACTTGGAATTCTAGGGTTTTGGAACCGGCCTTGTGTTCCACGGTTTCGATTAGGGTTTGCATGGCGATGAATGTGTTGGGTCCTACTGAACATCCTAAGTCGGCGATGGTAAATGTTGTTGAACCACGCAACAACTTTTCTATATCGAGGTTGTTCATGAGTGCCTCCTTCATTGTATCCTTCATATCGTTTGCTGCATTTTTCTGCACGCATACTATTATTATCCAAACGAAAATGCTTTGGGATGCCAAAAATCCTATAGAACAAAAACAATAATTGGTCCCCAGTCCCCCTTGGATCCGGCCCAAAATTTATTAGATCGGAATTTTGAAATACCTACGGTTAACTTTTATTTGCTTGAAGATCATATAAGAAATTAAAATGAAATTGACAGGAGTCTCAAGATAACATGATAGATTAATCAATAAATTCAAAGAAGAATAGAATACAATACCTGCAAGGTGGAGTTCTTGGCGTAGCTATATACGCCGTCGCCTCCATTCATCGGCGATGGTTGACCCATTAATATATAAATAAAAAGTATTTCTTTTTATTTATCTGCTCCTGAAATTTGCAGGAAACCAACAAAACTGAATTTTGTTTTTCTTGAAATTTAACATTAATTGCTTGAGCAAGCTCAAGTTGTACAGATGGTATTACTCGTGCGATATCTGTATTTAAAGATCATCAAAATTAAGGTGATTATTTTAATTTGATTTCTGTTATTTAATTAATTTGTGAGATGAGCGCGCAACATGCTTGAATTAATTGAATATTGGTTAGATCCAGTTTTGAGAGTTGCATATATACTTAATTAGAAAATGACTTCTATTATTGTTATAACCAATACAGATAAAATACAAAAACGCAAACCAATAACAAGAAATATAGCGACCAGCTTTCTGCAAATTTAACGATGACAGTGATTAGTGATTACTAGAGTTAATTAATAAATTTTCACATCATGATGATCTGAGTAGTACCCGCATTATTAAAAATTCCAATACAGATTTTCTCGACAAATAGTTGATCTTAAATTCTTGAAATGCTAGCAGCACATGGCTAGTCAATAATAGCTGGACTTAGACTAGTCTCGCTCTATTTAACTGTAATTAATTATTTAATTTAATTTTCACCCAAATGAGGGATTATATCCCATGTTGCTCTAGCGCTTGTTGTCTTGGTCCCAAAGCTGTGTGTATAACTTACCGATAATTTTGTACTCATTAAATTCTAGACAGTTCCCACCACCATAAAGATCATGATATATTAATATAATATTTTTAATTAAAAAAAACTTGATGGTGTGTGGTGATATCATTGGTGCCATATAATACTCTTACACGAGTTATAAAATTTCTCAATATTTTAGGTGTGTTCATACCGTAACAGAGTGCTCATACCGCACCGAAGTGCTATATCATATTGCACCGGAGTGCTCCTATTATACCGCACCAGAGTGCTCATACCGAGAACCATAGAGTTTAGTCTCTTCTTATGAGTCATAAAAAGAATATTTTGAACTTTGAATAATGCTTTTATATAAACATATTTTTCTTTTTCATAAACATAACGTGATTTTGCAACATAAATCACGTATTGATTAGAAATCATTGAGCTATAAAAGTAATCTGAAGCATGCTTAAACATAAACATATGTTATCATAAATAGATCATGTTTTTGAAACATAAGTCATTGTTGACTAGAAATCATATAGCCATAAAAGTACTTTGAAACGTGCTTTATCATAAATATATATTATCATAAATAGAACACGCTTTTGAAATATAAGTCACGTGTTGGATATATATCACCCACCGTATAGCTATAATAGCTAAAACTTTGTTCATACTATACTCGTTCTAAGCTTATCATCTCAGATGGGATTTATTATAAGATCATATCGTGATAGCACACTAGAGTGCTGATCATAAGTCATATCATAAGGATAGGTCAAGCGCCCGGGTTCCTAAATTAATAACATAGATGACAATGCTAGACGATCGAACAATAATCTTAACTTATAGTCCACTAACATAGGTTACAACCTAGAATGCATCATCTATGTCTCATTCCTTCATCAATTAATAGCATAACATCATTGCTTATAAAGGTTACTACATCTATCTCGTGTGGTATCATCTATCGAGACAATGCTTTCATATCGTAATATCAATTCCAATATTAATCTATAAGCATAATTATCGAAATCTCATAACAGTTCATGTAATGTTAGTATCTAATATCACGCTGAATCATCTATCTCACCAGTTCGTATCTAATAAATCATTGTATAGATGATTCCATAGATAATTTCATAGATTAATCAATCAGGCATAGCATAAAATCATTTATTTGGATATTTCATGTTGCTCTAACATGCTTATAAAGCTCATCCATAGATAAATATAGTATTACCCACCTCATATACAATCCTGGGGTAGAGCAATGACTTAGGGTTCGTTTATTTGATTCTTCGAGCTCAAAGCGTCCTACAAAGTGAATTTATGACTCATTAACCCTATTGAAAACCCAAAGTCCAAAACATAATTAAGGGGATTTACCCCCTTCTCTTGACTACAACATCAACACGGAATGCTTGACTTTAGAGATTCCTATTCCATTCGATGCGTAAAGGGAATTTTGCTAAAACATTAATCATCCAAAATTTACAAAATAACAGAAGATGATCCTATTCAAAATTCGAGCTTTTGGTATATATAAAAATATAGCCAACATCCACTAGACTAAATGAACTTAGTGAACAAAATCAATTTGCTTTATCATATAAAGACAAAATATTTTGTCAAAAAGGAATCAAATTACATTAAAGATTTTCAAAAATCAACACATGCATCATTTTAAATTATATATTTAGGCCAGACTATTCTTTAAAGTTAAATAGGTAAAAATAAAATCATCTTGCTTTCAATGAAAATTGAATGGTGACCTGCTATTGAAGATTTTGAATAAAATTCATTAGGCTAAACACAATATTTGGATGAATGTTTTGGCTTTTAATTAATTAAGTTAAACTTCCCAACAATACAACTAGTTTAAAAACATAAATAGAGGATTTCGAAACCTCATCTAATTATTTAAGAATCTATTTTTAACATTTTCGAATCACCTTGAATTCTAATCATTCAAGCTTTGATCGAACACACATACACACACTTGGATTTAACACAATTTATTAAAATTTAGGGTTTGACATAACATTATAGAATAATTCAAGATCATACAAATGGTGATTATAAAATGTCAAAATCCTTAAAATCACCCAAAAATCAACATGAATATTTCAAACCCCAACTCACACACTTCGAAGCATTTTTTCCTATTTTCTTTTCTTGAACCAATTTCATTACATCAGCCAGTATCTCCTCAACCAAAACTCCAAATCAAGTAATTCCAAGTTCTATAGTGTAAGAATATATTTTATATTATATGTTCTTTCTTGTTTCTCTTGTTATTAGTTGTTATTTTAAGGGTACTTTTGTCTATTACTAGATAACCCTAGTTTCCCCCTTTTCCTTTTTAGTTGTATTTTTTGCCTTAGAAAAACTTACTTTTGTATCTTCAACCTTAGTAGCCTCTCTAGTACTCTTGCAATATATCAAGTTTTCTTTTGTTTCTTCAATGGCTTCCTCTTAATTTAACATATAGAACCCTAAGACATATACCTAAAAGTATTCCTCAAATACGCATTCCCATATTTTGACATTAAAAGGGCTCAAAAGTCGAATTAATCGGAAGCAAGAAAATTGTCCGAAAATGCGATAGATTCTGATTTCCGGCGATATGGCCGGTTTCTGGCCACCAAATGACAACAATATCAAAAGATGAAACGTAGAACACATATCAATGTACGACATATCCAAAAATCAAGAGAAAAGAATGAGAAACGAACTAGGATAATGCCGACGAATATGGTAGCTGAACGGAGGTGATGATGGGCAGCAGTTGCAGCCTCTTTCTTCGGCGACGTCGGTGGCACAGGCAGCTGAACGTCTCAGGTAAGGCGGCACTAGTGGTGGCGGACGGAAGAGGCAGCTACTTCCCGTTTCCTCTCTCCCTCTCTCTTTTGACAATCTCTCTCTCACCCTCAATTTCTCTAAATTTGTCTTCTCTTCTCTCCCTTTTCTTGTTTCTCTTCTCTTTCTCTCAAATTCTGCTTTCACTCTCTTCTCTCCTTTCGTCTGCTTCACTCTTCTTTCCTCTTTTTCTTTCTTTTCTTTTTAACTTCTCTTTCTTCTCATATATCATAATTTGGGGAAATAATATATATATATATACACTCACACACATACAGATAAATTACATCTATTGAGCTTTAAGAAAAGGTAATAACCTTTTTATCCTTGATACACGATTGACATAGACAATTTGGGACTAGAAGATCTCAAGTGAAAACCACCTCCCTTCCCCAATTTTGATGCCAAAGAAGGCTGACCTGACTTAATTATGTCAATTAAATACCACTCTTCAATAGATAATCGCACCTATTTATAATATTAGATATTAGTTTTATAATATGGCACATTTAATTAGTCAAAGGTCTACGGTGTAATTGATCCGGCACAAGTTGAATATTCCAAAAAATTGAACGCAACTACTGTATTCTTGAGTCGCCGACATATCTGAAGTTCAAGAGTTTATTACAAGAGTTTACCAAATTAAATCAAGGAAATATAACTATGTAAGCAGTCTCCTATTCGTATTAGGTTTCTTGAGCTCG
Source organism: Perilla frutescens (assembly GCA_026008535.1). Taxonomy (NCBI): domain Eukaryota; kingdom Viridiplantae; phylum Streptophyta; class Magnoliopsida; order Lamiales; family Lamiaceae; genus Perilla; species Perilla frutescens. The sequence goes on from BRKX01000001.1 coordinate 45,267,389, forward strand.
GCTAAGTTTCGGCTAAGTTATTTAATTTAATTAGGCTTAATTAGGAACGAAGCTTGTCCTCTTAATGGCAAAATGAAATTAAACCAGATCAGATCATTTGTGCCCTTCCATGATACATTTCCTGTGTCATAACCTTAGAACTAAGGTCTTATATTATTTAAAATTCACACAAGTCTTTCGTGTATAGAGGGAATAAAATTCATCAATTCATTGAATATGAATTATGTTGCAGAAATTAGAGCGAGGATCTCAAGTGCAACACCTCATTCCCCAATTTTGATTCCAAAAAAGGTTGACCTGACTTAATTATGTCAATTAAATACCACTCTTTAATAGGTAATTGCACCTATTTATACATTAGATGTTAGTTTTATAATATGGCCCATTTAATTAGTCAAAGGTCTACAGCGTAATTGATCCGGCACAAGTTGAATATTACAAAAAAAAAATTGAATGCAACTAAGTGTATTTTTGAGTCGCCAACATATCTGAAGTTGAAGAGTTTATTACAAGAGTTTACCAAATCAAATCAAGTAAATGTAAGCAGCCTGCTATTCGTATTGGGTTTCTTTAGCACGGCTAAGTTTGGGCTAAGTTATTTAATTTAATTGGGTTTAGGAACGAAGCTTGTCCTCTTAATGGCGAAACGAAATTAAACCGGATCAGATCATTTGTGCCTTTCCATGTTACATTTCCTATGTCATAACCGTAGAACTAAGGTCTTATATTATTTCAAATCTACCCAAGTCTTTTGTGTATTGAGGGAATAAAATTCATCAATTCATTGAATATGAATTATGTTGCAAAAATTAGAGCGAGGATCTCAAGTGCAACACCTCCTTCCCCAATTTTCATTCCAAAACTGATTGACCTGACTTAATTATGTCAATTAAATGCCACTCTTTAATAGGTAATCGCACCTATTTATACATTAGATGTTAGTTTTATAATATGGCCCATTTAATTAGTCAAAGGTCTACGACATAATTCATCCGGCACAAGTTGAATATTACAAAAAAAAAAATTGAACGCAACTAAGTGTATTTTTTAGTCGCCAACATATCTGAAGTTCAAGAGTTTATTACAAGAGTTGACCAGATCAAATTAAGTAAATGAAAGCAGCCTGCTATTCGTATTAGGTTTCTTGAGTTCAGCTAAGTTTGGGCTAAGTTATTTAATTAAATTGGGCTTAGGAACGAAGCTTGTCCTCTTAATGGCGAAATGAAATTAAACCGGATCAGATCATTTGTGCTCTTCCATGTTACATTTCCTATGTCATAACCTTAGAACTAAGGTCTTATATTATTTTAAATACACACGAGTCTTTTGTCTTTTGAGGGAATAAAATTCATCAATTCATTGAATATGAATTATGTTGCAAAAATTAGAGCGAGGATCTCAAGTGCAACACCTCCTTCCCCAATTTTCATTCCAAAAAAGGTTGACCTGACTTAATTATGTCAATTAAATACCACTCTTTAATAAGTAATCGCACCTATTTATATATTAGATGTTAGTTTTATAATATGGCACATTTAATTAGTCAAAGGTCTACGGCGTAATTGATCCGGCACAAGTTGAATATTACAAAAAAAATTAAACGCAACTAAGTGTATTTTTGAGTCGCCAACATATCTGAAGTTCAAGAGTTTATTACAAGAGTTTACCAGATCAAATCAAGTAAATATAAGCAGCCTGCTATTCGTATTGAGTTTCTTGAGCTCGACTAAGTTTGTACTAAGTTATTTAATTTAATTGGGCTTAGGAACAAAGCTTGTCCTCTTAATGGCGAAAAGAAATTAAATCGGATCAGATTATTTGTGCCCTTCCATGTTACATTTCCTATGCCATAACCTTAGAACTAAGGTCTTATATTATTTAAAATCCAGACAAGTCTTTTGTGTATTGAGGGAATAAAATTCATCAATTCATTGAATATGACTTATGTTGCAGAAATTAGAGCGAGGATCTCAAGTGCAACACCTCATTCTCCAATTTTGATTCCAAAAAAGGTTGACCTGACTTAATTATGTCAATTAAATATCACTCTTTAATAGGTAACCACACCTTTTTATACATTAGATATTAGTTTTATAATATGGCCCATTTAATTAGTCAAAGGTCTAACGCGTAATTGATTCGGCACAAGTAGAATATTACAAAAAAAAATTGAACGCAACTAAGTGTATTTTTGAGTCACCAACATATCTGAAGTTCAAGAGTTTATTACAAGAGTTTAGCAGATCAAATCAAGTAAATGAAAGCAGTCTGCTATTCGTATTAGGTTTCTTGAGTTCAGCTAAGTTTGGGCTAAGTTATTTAATTTAATTGGGCTTAGGAACGAAGCTTGTCCTCTTAATGGCGAAATGAAATTAAACCGGATCAGATCATTTGTTCTCTTCCATGTTACATTTCCTATGTCATAACCTTAGAACTAAGGTCTTATATTATTTTAAATCCACACAAGTCTTTTGTGTATTGAGGGAATAAAATTCATCAATTCATTGAATATGAATTGTGTTGCAGAAATTAGAGCGAGGATCTCAAGTGCAACACCTCCTTCCCCAATTTTCATTCCAAAAAAGGTTGACCTGACTTAATTGTGTCAATTAAATACCACTCTTTAATAGGTAATCGCACCTATTTATACATTAGATGTTAGTTTTATAATATGCCACATTTAATTAGTCAAAGGTCTACGGCGTAATTGATCCGGCACAAGTTGAATATGACAAAAAAAATTAAATGCAACTAAGTGTATTTTTGAGTCGCCAACATATCTGAAGTTTAAGAGTTTATTAAAAGAGTTTACCAGATCAATCAAGTAAATGTGAGCAGCCTGCTATTCATATTGATTTCTTGAGCTCGACTAAGTTTGGGCTAAGTTATTTAATTTAATTGGGCTTAGGAACAAAGCTTGTCCTCTTAATGGCGAAAAGAAATTAAATCGGATTAGATTATTTGTGCCCTTCCATGTTACATTTCCTATGTCATAACCTTAGAACTAAGGTCTTATATTATTTAAAATCCACACAAGTCTTTTGTGTATTTAGGGAATAAAATTCATTAATTCTTTGAATATGACTTATGTTGCAGAAATTAGCGCGAGGATCTCAAGTGCAACACCTCCTTCCCCAATTTTGATTCCAAAAAAGGTTGACCTGACTTAATTATGTCAATTAAATATCACTCTTTAATAGGTAATTGCACCTTTTTATACATTAGATATTAGTTTTATAATATGGCCCATTTTATTAGTCAAAGGTCTACGGCGTAATTGATTCGACACAAGTTGAATATTACAAAAAACAATTGAACGCAACTAAGTGAATTTTTGAGTCGCCAACATATGTGAAGTTCAAGAGTTTATTACAAGAGTTTTGTTGGTCCCGGGCGAGTCGGTATCAGTTTAGAGGGGGGTGAATAAACTGATTCAAAAACTTTTACTTTAGATGCGGAATAACAGGGCCCTTTGACTCGCTTGATGAAACTTATCTATGCACAAACTTGATAATCAGTTGAGACAGGTTGAGTACAGCTTGTGTGATATTGTGTGCAGTTAGAGATATGCAATGATCAATGTAGTACAAGACAGAAGAGATTTATAGAGGTTCGAAGTCTCAAACTTCTACGTCCTCTCTTCCTTCCGTAGAAGGGCAACTTCAATATAGAACTTGAGTTCCTTTACAAATTACACAATGAATGACAGTTGGCTGAACCTGGTAACTGCTAGCTACCTCAGCTGGTCGACGGCTCACACTTGAAGTCCCTAACTGCTCGCTAGGAAGGTAGGTGCTATTGTCGTCTTTACCAGGTTTTAGATCTCTTTCGATCTTCAAGAGATGAGTCTTGAACAGGGTATATCAACTGATTTGCTCCTTTGATTGAGCTGAGTAGTTGATCGTTAAATAACTCAAACTGAGAAGGCTGCCCTGGCTGGATCGTCAACAGCTGACTGGTATCTTGAATCAGTGAATTCTTCTTCTCAGTTTGACTTTCGCAGTTTTTATCAAATGTTGCACTTGAGCTTGTGTGGGAGGGAGAAAGAAAAGCTATGCTTGTATATGCGAAGGTTGGCAAGAGTTATGTTTGCGAAAAGTATTTAAAACTCTAATTCACCTGTTTTTTATAGATGAGTGATTTTATGACTGTTGAGTTCCATTGTCCATCTGATCAATGGCTCTGTTGGCTCATCAACCGCAGGTGGTCTTTAATGATTGCTTGGATCATTTGGTTGAAGTAGTCGTTACTCTGCCAATCGATCTTCTTTAAATTCCAGGATCTTTAAAGGAGCATTTATTCAACATACGCTGATTTAAACAATACACTCCATGAGTCTTCTGGCTTCAGCTCTCTTGGCAGTTTGGAATTTCAGTTGGCAGTTTTGGATTTCTCAGCTCAGTTACATTATCGTCCCAACTGGCAGTTCTGAGCTTGTCAGCTGAGTTTGACTATTGCTCCAGTTGGCGGTTCTGGGCTTGTCAGCTGAGTCTGCCTGTTGCTCCAGTTGGCAGTTCTGGACTTATCAGTTGGGTCTGGCTATCGCTCCAGTTGGCAGTTCTGGGCTTGTCAACTGAGATTGGCCATTGCTCCAGTTGGCAGTTCTTGGCTTATTAGCTGAGTCTGGCTATCATTCCAGTTGGCAGTTCTGGGCTTATCAGATGAGTCTGGCTACCGCTCCAGTTGATAGTTCTGGGTTTGTCAGCTGAGTTTGGCCATTGCTCTAGTTGGCAGTTCTGGTCTTGTCAGCTGAGATTGGCCATTGTTCCAGTTGGCAGTTCTGGGCTTGTCAGCTGAGATTGGCCATTGCTCCAGTTGACAGTTCTGGGCTTGTCAGCTGAGATTGGCTATTGCTCCAGTTGGATACTGCGAGTCTCTGGTATAAACTGGCATTCTATCAGTTTCTTCAATCTTTGGTCAACTCATTTCTCCCTCAGTTCAGCTGACTCGGTTGTCAGCTTGCTTTGACTGGTATGATTCCTCAACCAAGTTGAACTTTAGACTGGATGACGTGTCTTTTAACTTGTGGGCTATTCTTCAGATCGGTTGAATTTGACTCTTCTTGAGTTCTTCTTTGATGGTCCTGGGCTGGTCAGCTTCGATCTACAGCTTGAACTTTGGTCAGTTTTTCATAAATAATTTTGACATCTCATCAAAACCTGATCTAGGGGTTCCTTGATAGTTTTTCCTAACAATTTCTCCCTTTTTGATGATGTCAAAACTTTGTTCATGATGATGGAAAAACTGCAAGTGTAGCAAATGCTTTAAATAGAATCTTTCAGTCAGTGCATATTCATAGCATATTGAGACAAATTGACTCATGATTTTCATTCAATTATTAGAGCATTTGTCATTCATACTTATCTTTCAAATATCAGAGCATGTCAGATTCATAGCATATTGAGACAAATTGACTCATGATTTTCATTCAATTATTAGAGCATTTGTCATTCATGCTTATCTTTCAAATATCAGAGCATGTTAATTTTAAGAAAAATTTGGGCTTATTCATGCTTCTCATTCAAGTATCAGAGCATGACTGAAGTATTAGAGCATAAAGAATTATGCCAAAACATTCAAGCTTGAAGTAAAATCATGATCAAAACTTGTATTATATATTCATTTTAAGGCATAATTTCAAGAGATTCAAGAGTTAGTAGTTAAGACTACTAATCTACTTCCTGAATGTTGCTCCAATTGCTCTTTTTCCTTCTGCTCGATTCTCCTATTTCTTAGATTCCTTGTAGTGTCCATGCTTCCCCCTGAAGCTGATCTTCCCCCTCATGATGAATTTCTCTTTGAATTTGATCCCAAAGAGTCATGCATCCATCATACTGTCCATCTTCTCCCTTTTTGGCATCATACAAAAGGTAAAGTGGATCACATGATGGTAATGACAGATTTGGCAGAAAAGTGAAGGCAGTTGCCAAATTCTCATCATGAGCTGCAGAAACTGAAGGTATTTGCATGGGCGGAGAAAGTCATGCATAGGCATCTTCAGTTGGCATGAACTGACCTGGATCATAGATGTCTTGCTCTCTGAAGCTCATGGGGGCCAAGCTAGTGAAGATCTCATCAGTTGAAGGGAGGGGTGGATCACCAATGAAGGGTGCGCACGAGGAGTTGGCTAGTTCATTGTCGGGGAGAGGGGCATCAGCGGGTATACCAAGCTAGAGTGACTTGATCATCGAATCCATGATCTCCGAGAGCGTTGGAGGTGAAGAGAGTGGATGATTCATCCAGTTTTGACTCCATGTTCCCTCGCTGATCCAGAAGGTGGAGCCACGTGTGTGGATGAGGTGAAACATAGTTGACTCATCCAGTTGAAAGCGCCAAATATGGTACTGCAAGTACCGTCGCAGTTGCGTGAAGAGGGAGGAGTCGGAGTCCTCAATGAGACCAAAGCAGCTTCGGAGCTGGTGGTCAAGAACCGCTTCAAAATCAACCTCAATATAGTCGCTTTGGACTAAAGGTGGAGGTTAGGAGCTGGCTGATATTGTGGGCTGATCACTCAGCCTTAAAAGAGACGCACTCTCCAGCATCAGCTCTCTTTCGTCAGTGGAGCTGACGGTTGTCTCCAAGGGCGCCTTTCCACGATCTGAGTTGGAGGTCCCTTGTGGGTGTGGACGCTTCGGGAGCTGATGGCAGTAGATTGTGGGGAGCATGTCCCATTTTCCAAGTAGTTCACCAGTTGGTATGATCTCATCAAACTAGCTTTGTATGATGTGGCTTATGCGGTTCATAAAGCCGACTCTTTCTCGGAATGTGCCAGTTGATGGATCATACGCCGCTCGCTCGACATTAGCTCTCAGTTGCGCAAGGATGTAGGAAGCCCATTCGGCTTGACATCCAAAGTAGAGGGCAGCTGTGAGATGAGCCTTGATCTTGGAGAGATGGACGATCTCGAAGTTGCCATGGATAATATGGTTGGTGATATCCAGAAGTTTGATGATATCACTTTGCAAGCTCTCCTTTAATCTGTGCGAGCTATCATTGTGGCGCACGTGATGAAGCTTTCAGGTTTCCCATAACTCATGTTTGGATGGCTGATTTAGGTCCATCACGTCGGGACCTTTTCCGGATAGGTGTAGAGTGGACATCATCGTGTCCTTTGTGACTGTGATCATCTAATTCTTTACGGTGGAGATGATATTGTCACCGTTGATAGTTGCATTGTAGTAGAACTCGGCGACATAATCAGGTATGTTCTTGACCGACAACTGTGTCAAGAAGGGAAGCAATCCAGTCGCTGCCAACGGTCGATAAATCTGTTGAAAGACATCCGGGCCAAGACCTGCATTTAGCATCTCTAGATTTAGAGACTTGTCCTTTCTCATTTTGCTCTCAAGAGCTCTAATATCCACCATGGGAAATGGAGGCTTCATTTCTGCAAAGATATAATATTCAGTTTAGAAATGCAGGAGCTTTGATGAGAGAGACAAGACTTAGCAAAAGATTGAATGAGAGTGAGAGAGAGAGATTTTCAGATGATCGGAGCCTTCATCTCTTTGCTCATATTTATGCATCTTATGCATGCAAGAATCGAGAGTACTCGATTGCTTTTCTTGGCTGATCAGCCATCCGATTTGATGGTTGATTAGCTGAATTAATGATGTATGGATCTCAGCCGTTTATCGATAAATGACTTTATGATCGTATGGCTGAGATGTAGTCATTTTGAAAATGGGGTAGTTTCCATAAATAGCGAAATATTTTCTGCAGATCTTTCTATTTATAGCTCAATAAAATATATTTTTTGTACCTATTTGAAGGGTTGGTTTTAAGATCTATGCAGAGATATTAATGATAAATTTGTGATATAGAGCCCGATTTTCAAATTGTAACCGTTGACATATAATATAAGATATTTTATAATCACAACGGTAATAATTTAATTGAGATAAGCTTTTGAAAAATAAAGACTTATCCTTAGTCAGTCGGGATACAGTCCAACTGATTGACGACGTGGCGGTTGGTTGAGCAGTTGAGTTTTGATACTCATTTGTCATTGCTGAGCTAGCTGCAATTGAGGCTGCAACTGAATTGATCAGTCGGTTTGATCAGTTGCTCGGCTTTTCTATAGACAATTTACGCTTCTTGAAGGGCCTAGCTGGACTAGCTGCATTGCTTTCTTTGGATGCAGTTTTGTGCATTGATGGTGCAGGCCTTTCCGTCTTTCTGGCTTGGCGAAGGTGAAGCTGGATCTCAACTGACGAGCTCTTCATCCTTTGACTAAGGGAGTGTGAGATTCCCTTTGGCGATGACCGAAACTGATCTTTTTCCTTGGTCAACTGCGCACCTTTTGAGCTTGACATGAGAAGTGGAGTCACATAGCCTTTGGATAGAAGATTTGGTGACGTGGCAGTATCTTCATCGTCACTGTCCCTTGCATCATTGTGCCTTGTTTTCCTTTGAGAAGCTATGACTGCAGTGTGGGATAGGTGGGGTTCTATCCTTTAGACAGTAGATGGAGTCTGTCGAGATGGCTCAGCTGACTGACTTGATAAATTATCAAAGTTCAGCTGACGACAAAGTGAGCCAGTTTGGCAGTTGACTGGTTAACTTGCAGTTCCAACTGCTTGAAACATGAATCTAGATTTGAATTCGGCCAGTAAGGCGGTTGCTGGAATCTTGTTAACCATTCGGTGATTCATGATGTGCTGAACTTGCACAATGGTTGGAGGGGATGGATTTGATGATCCTATCCATTTGATGCTCCAAGTTTCTTCTCTTTGCCAGAAGCTCATGCCATGAAATGCAGTTAGCAAGAAGTGACACTGGATAGACATAGAATGTCTCCAGTTGTACCAATAGAAATATCGGTGAAGTTGTTTGTACAACTCTTTATCTCATTGTGCAACAACGGTGAAGTGAGTGAGAAGAAGATTGGTCACTTCCTTTTGTGCACTTTTGACTACATATTCACCACTGTAGAAAATGCGAATATTCTCTTCAGTCAGCTGGAGCGGAGGGCATGTGCCTCTGAAGTAGTCTGCTCCATAGTTTGGGTGAGGTATTCCAATGAATGGAATAAGCTCATCTGGATCAGAGCAAACTTGGAAATCAACTGGTGATCCGTTCTTTGATTTTGGAGAGTGAACGACATTGGCAGTTGAGTTGCTCGAACTTTGGTTGCTCATCTTGGCCTTTCATTTTCTCTTCTTCTTCAGGGACTGTAGATGAGCAGTTCCTTTCTTGGGGATCCAGTCGGAGATCAGAACCTATAATGATTCATCACTTAGGAGCTTCAGCAGGTCTTCAAGCATTTTGCTCATCCTTAGAACAAGTCCAACCTTGGACTCAAATTTGTCGGACTTCTTTGAGTTTGCAGCCTTGATGACTTGATGCTTGAATTGTTGAAAGACAAATTCTGCCCAGTTTGTTTGTCTTCCTTCAGCAAGGTGAATCATGACCTTGTATCTCTCTTGGGTGAGTTGGCTTAGACTTCCAATTGCTCCGAACATCATCTTTTTCGTTATGTCAAGTAGAACTCCATACTTGGGCTTGAGATCAGTTTTAGCGGTGGTAAAACTGAATTGCTTGTTGTAGGATAAAGCTTTCCATTCTCTCCAGTGTGATTTTGCAGATACCTTTAGATCTTGAACGAGTGAGCCTTCTTGTGGAATTTGAAATACTTCAGCAACTGTTTTCTCATTGATGTGTAACATCCTTCCTTGAATCACTGAAGATATCATCTTCCCATCTGCAGATAATTTTGCTTGAAGCAGAAATTCACTCACCAAATTTTGTCTAAAGAATTTTGGTGGTGTTTCTAGGTAGTGAAGAACTACTATTTTGTGAAGATTTGACAGAAGGATTGGATTCTTTGATTCATCAAGAATCAATTGAAATTTGTGTCTGTCAAGGAATTTATCTCTCATAAGTTAGCTTTTGAAGGAGTTTGAAGATCTGGATAATTCGGCCATCTTTGAGGTTGGCTGAAATTTTGGAGAATTCAAGATCTTTTTAGAAAGAGAGAGGTTTTGAGATCTTTTTGGAGGGGGAGGCTTTTTGAGAGGCTTGTGAGAGAGAGGCTTTTATGAGTTTTTGGACAGGCTCATAGATATGATGGTTGAAATGGTACTAGCCTTTGATTTCTTTTGGTCGTTGGCAATTAATGACCTTGACACGTGTCATTATTTTGCAACGGTCCAAATTTCAAAATAAATGTAAAGCTTGACATTTATTTGAAATAAAAAAGATAAACTTTTATAAATATTAATCAAAAAATAATTACAACTGATTAACAAGAAGTGTACTTAAGGCTTTTCTAATCATGTTTAAGTGTGATCAGCCTCTAGTCCTTCTTGTGACCAGTTTTTCTTCTCTTGGTCAGCGGTTCGGTGGGCAACTCATCATCATCTTCGGTGCTGCTAGCTGACTCAGTTTTAGCGAACTGGAGTCTCTGTTGTGCTCGCAGCTACTTGATTTGCTCAGTGTGCAGTTTAACATGTTGCTGCAGGGACTCAATCAGTTCCACATAGTGTGGAGGGAGCTGGACGGTGGAACTGCTGAGTTGAGCTATGATCTGGACTACTCTTGAGTCCGCTTTCTCCCCTTCCTCAGTTCCAATAAGTTCATCGCAAGGAACTGTGTGTGAAATCTCGTCTATCTCCATAGCGATGATCTCATCATAAATTGATTCTGATGAGGTCTCTGGCGCGGCAGTTTGAGCGACAGCTTGGAGTGCTCTCTGTATTGGATCAATGTACACAGTTATGGTAAGTGTACCTTGATATGTAGATTGTTCAGCTCCTTGAGCTATCTGGTTAGCTGACTGGTCATGCTCAGCTATCTTTGGAGTTGACTCGAGGAAAGGAGCAATTTGTGCTTCAGTTTGCTCCTCGGGTAGTTGAGTCTCTTCAGTTGGTTCTTGTAACTCTTCATCAATTGGGAGATCTGGCAGAGTAGGGGACTTGAACATTTCCTTAAATTCCAGATCACTAGTTGTACATTCATCAGCAGCTGGCTCCTCAGGTGAATCGTCAAGAAGATCGATAATGACGTCATCTGGGTGAGGGGTTTCTTCGAATGTTAACTGCCTGGCCACAGACGTTATGGCAGTTTCCCTTGCATTGTGAGCTGCAGAAGTTTCAGCCCTCTGATGACTTCTCTGAACTTCTTGATTAAACAGCTTCTGCCCTTCCTTAAGCTGTTCCCGTCTGAGTTTTAGCAGTTCAGTGAGCATCCAATGTTGTTGAACTTGAGGGGCTTTCCATTGTCGCTGCTCAGCTTGAGTTCGACGAGGTGGCAGTCTAATATTGGCCCAGATAAGCAAGTCATTCATTGCTTCCACCAGAGTTTGCTCAGCAGGACGTGGGTGGTTCCTTCGAATGGCAAGCATTCTTTTCAATGTGATGACTGGATTTTGCTCTGGAGTTTCCTGTCCAGCCCAATCCATACTCCATCTTTCTTCCCTTCTCCAGAAGCTCATCCCGTGCAGTGTGTTTAGAAGAAAATAGGCTTCAGAGTTGAAGTAATGTCTCCAAAGGTACCAGTAGACGAACCTTGTTAGAGCTTCATACAGAGTAGGAAGTCCAGTCACATCCTCGATAAAGTTCTCAGCTATAAACCTTTAGAATTGTTCATCAGCACAGCATTTGATAATTTCAGCTCTTGATAGAGCTCTGATGTTCTCTTCTATTTCTCCCATCTGCGGGCAGGTAGTTCTGAAGAAGTCTGCTCCTGAATCCTTTGGGGGAACTCCTTTGTAAGGAACTATATCATTATTCTCAACTGACATAACATCGATTATCTTGATGTTATGAGGAGGCAGTTGAGGAGGACGTGGAGGCCCTGACTTCTTCTTTTTTCCTTTTGTTTGAACTGCCGAGGGCTTCTTCTTCGGCTTCCCAGTTCTTTCCTTGAACTGAACTGGTCTTGTAGATATTACTTCTTCTGGTGAATCAATCAGTGATCCAAAGTGAACTTGACGCAGAGGCTTCGCTTTGATTGAGCTTCCCAACATCTGGCTTATTGGAATGTTGTCATCTGAATCGGAGTCTTCTTGCAGAGTTTCAACTGCAATCTCATTCCCCTTTCTTCTTGATGACTCATCAGCTTTCTTTGAGGAAGCAGCAGTTGGCTGACTGCTTTTGATGGATATTGGTTTGCAGCTGGCTGCCTCTTGCCGGTAACTGGTATAAAATCCAGTTTGCCGATCATCAATGTCTCGGTCTCCTCTGCCATGGAGTCAAAGACTTTTTCTAGTATGATGTTGATTCTGCTTGGATAGCACATCTTTTGGTAGAACTCAGTTGCTAACCAGATCTTCTCCACAATATCCACATACTTCTTTATTTGCTCAAAGAAGTATTGAGCCCAGTTGATGTCGATCCCTCTGATGATCGCCGCACATATCTTGTACTTGTGCTCCGACATTTCTGAGTGGCTTCCAGTTGTTCCGGTGATCATTCTCGCAGCAACTGAGGCCAGAATCATGTATTCTTCTTGAAGAAGAGACATGAGTGTACTGTTTTTGTACACATCTAAGCATTCTTCCCGCTTCCACTGGCGGTAGGCTTCCTCTTGATCCACTTGAACATCTTGCAGTCGTGTTCTGGTGGTTGGCAGTTTGAACAATCTCCCGAGCAGTTCTAGAGTTACGATCAGTTCGACTCCACGAACTTCAGTTTTGATTCTGTCATCATAACTTTTTGAGTTTACATAAAACTCAACCACAGCCTCTGGATATATTTTCGATGGATACTCTTCTATGAAGCTCTTCAACCCACTACCCTTTATCTTTGCGATCAGTGAGTTGTAGAGGGCGGAATTTGAGCACTTCTCTCTGTAAGCGCCTATATCCAGAAACTTATCTCTGTAGAGATTTCTTTGAAATCCTTGTGAAGAATCACCAGTTCTTCTGAAGTTGAAGTTTTGTTGAACAACTGGTGCGCGTCTGTCAGCCATGGTGTTTTTGTTTGAGATAAATGATAAAAAAAGGTAAAATGGCTTTGACTGATGTTATGAACTGGGTGTTTTTACTTTTGAGAGTTCTTCGGAACAGTTTCGAGAATTAAAGAGTGAAAGATGCTTTAATTCTTTACTGCGCTTGAGATTGGTAAAAGTAAAAATGAAAATTCAGCCATCTCTTTTATAGAGTATGAGGGGGTTCATCCAATGGCTGTGACGCTTGGTTTCCCTAAATTCAACGGTCGGATTAGATTAATCGACCCATCGATTGACTTTTCATTTCTATCCGTTGGGGATTAAAGAGGAGAGAGAAAGACGATTCAACGGTAATATTTGGATGACACGTGTTTTTACCATTTCCACTTATTGAGACTTTTGAACTTATCTTCTCTCTTCAGTAGTTTTCCCTAGGCTTGAAACTGATTACGTCATCAGTTGGCTTTGACCATAACTGAAGGTTTTTGAACAGTTCCAACTGGGATATCTTCTCATCAGTTCCTGACTGGTCTTGACTGCTTGGACCTTTATTCAGCTGCTTCTCAGTTCAGCTGGTCCTTGAACTGATATCTCCTTTTGAGTTTACTTCAGTTCCTATGACTTCTTCGTCAGTTTGATCAATTTGCAGCTTGTATGTTCTGCATAACTGACTGGACCATCAGTCTGAGCGACTGAACTGATTATTCAGTTGAACTGATAGGGTAAACTGATCATTTCCAGTTTACTCATTTCTCAGTAGCTTCTTGCATATACTTCAAACTGATGGATTTTGTGGCAAACTGATCAGTTTTTTCGTCTTTTTGATTCAGTTTCTCTCTTCAGCTGGAGTGGTCCCTGGGCCTTTTTCTTCAAGTTGATCATCTTCATCCTGTGATGCTAGCTCCAGCAGTCCCAACTGTATGCATAGCTCCATAAACCTTACTTCAGGCATTGGTTTGGTGAAGATGTTAGCTATCTGCTTCTCAATATTGACATATTTGATGCATATGTCCTTCTTCTCGATGTGATCTATGATGAAGTGGTGCCTTATGTCAATGTGCTTAGTTCTTGAATGCAGAACTGGGTTCTGAGATATCGCAATTGCACTATTGTTGTCACAGTAGATAGGCACTTCTTCAGTTTCAACTTTGTAATCCTTCAATTGTTGCTTCATCCAGAGTATTTGAGCACAGCAGCTTCCAGCAGCTACATACTCTGCTTTAGTTGTTGACGTGGCAACTGAGTGTTGCTTCTTGCTAAACCAGGATATCAGTTTGCTTCCAAGAAACTGACATGTTCCACTGGTGCTTTTTCTGTCAATCTTGCATCCACCAAAGTCTGAGTCTGAATATCCAATGAAACTCAGACTGTCATCTCTGGGATACCATAGTCCAAGATTTATGGTTCCTTTGAAATATTTGATAATTCTCTTAGCTGCTTCAAGATGACTTTTCTTTGGATTGGCTTGAAACCGCGCACATAGACCGACTGAATATGAGATGTCTGGCCGGCTGGCTGTTAAGTAATGTAAGGACCCAATGATTCCTCTGTAGTAAGTTTGGCTAACTGTTTCTCCTTCTTCATCAAGAGTTAGTTGAACTGATGTGTTCATTGGAACCTTGAGAGTTTTTCCTTTACTTACTCCAAACTTCTTGACTAGCTCCTTGGTGTACTTCGCCTGGCTGATATGAATTCCATCTTTCAGCTGCTTCACTTGGAGTCCTAGGAAGTATGTCATTTCTCCCATCATGCTTATCTCAAATTCGCTTTGCATCAGTTGAGCGAACCGTGTGCATAGATCTTTGCTCTTTGATCCAAAAATTATGCCATCCACATAAATTTGAACCATTAATATCTCAGTTAATCGTTCTATTCGGAATAGAGTTCGATCAATGACTCCTTTTTGGAACCCATTTTTCAGCAAGAATGTTGTTAGAGTTTCATACCACGCTCTTGGAGCTTGCTTTAGTCCGTAGAGAGCCTTTTTTAATTTGAAGACTTGATCACCAATTTCAAAGCCTGGCGGTTGCTCGACATATACGTCCTCCTTGAGCATTCCTTAAAGAAAAGCACTCTTGACATCCATTTGATAGACTGTGAAGTTGAAGTGAGCTGCATAGGCAAGGAACAGTCTGATGGTTTCTAATCTTGCAACTGGCGCAAATGTCTCATCAAAGTCGATTCCTTCACTTTGTGAGTAACCTTTGGCTATCAGTCTAGCCTTGTTCCTTGTGATCACTCCTTGTTCATCCAGTTTTTTGCAAAACACCCATTTTGTGCCAATAACCTTCTGGATTTTTAGCCTGTCAACAAGAAACCATACGTCATTTCGTGTGAACTGGTTCATTTCTTCCTGCATAGCCATGATCCAGTCTGAATCTTCTAGGGCCTCTTTAACATTTGCTGGTTCAGTTTGAGATATGAAGCATGTGAATAATGCATGCTCAGTTGATCCTCTGGTTTGAACTCGACTTCTTGGATCACCAACTATCTTGTCAGTTGGGTGGCTTCGGCGCCATTTAGGCAAGATAGCTTCAGTTGAGTCTCCAGTTAGTTCTTCTGTGATGACGTCATCAGTTGCCCTTTCATCAGTTGGCTCGGCATTCTCATCATTTCTTTCCCCTGCTTCAGTTGTGGGGTTTGCGGTCTCAGCACGATTTGTGTCTTCATTGACCAAGTTGTTTTCAACTGGTTTAGTACCAGTTTCATTGCTTTCCTTTAATGAAACTTCAAACCGCTCTGGAACAATGTGATCCACATAGTTCTGCGAATTTTCAGTTTCACTAAGTAGTACTTGAACTGATGTGTCTATAATTTCTTTGTTCATGTACTCATTAGCAAATTCATCAAATACCGCATGACATATTATTTCCATAACAAGAGTTCGTTTGTTGAACACTCTGTAAGCTTGTGCATGAGGAGAGTTATACCCAAGAAATATTCCCTCATCAGCTTTAGCACTAAACGCTTTCAATTGAGTCTTGCCATTTTTGTGAATATAATATTTACAGCCAAATATTTTAAAATATGAGATAGAAGGCTTACGACCCTTGTACAGTTCATAAGGTGTCTTGTCATGGGCTGCTACAATGGCGCTTCGATTTTGAGTATGGCAAGTTATGTTGACTGCTTCAGCCCAGTACCCTTCAGCTATGTTGGCATAAGCTATCATCGCTCGAGCTGCTTCCTTTAATGTTCGGTTGCGCCGTTCAGCTACACCGTTTTGTTGTGGAGTTCTTGCAGCTGAATGTTCATGAGTGATTCCAAACTGGTTGAGGAAGTTGATCATGTGTTGATTCACAAATTCAGTTCCATTGTCGGAGCGAATCATATGAACTGATCTTTCCTTCTCGGTTTGTAGTCTTCTGATCAGCGTCGTGAGCTTGTCATATGTTTCATCTTTGCTCCTCAAGAATTCCACCCATGTATGTCTTATGTAATCATCAACTACTACAAGAGTGAATCTTTTGCCTTTTGGAGTTTGAGGTCTAACTGGACCAAACAAATCCATGTGTAGCAGTTGAAGACAGTCAGTTGTTCCTGGAGGATGATTCTTATTCTTGAAGGATGCCTTCACTTGCTTCCCTTTTTGACATGGTCCACATACACTTGTTTTCTTGTATATCTCCTTGGGAAGCCCCTCAACTAACTCTTTCTTTGCTAAGTAGTTGATTGTTTTGAAGTTGAGGTGATTTAGTCGTCGATGCCATAGCCAGCTTTCTTCAGTTGATCCTTTTGAGAGAAAGCAAGCTTCTGAGTAGCCGGTTGACCAGTCAACAATGTACATGTTGCCTCTTCTGATGTCAGTTAGCAAAATTACTCCAGTTGACTTGTCTCTTATGTTGCAGGAGTTTTTGGTGAAGTCAACTGAGTAGCCATTGTCACACAGCTGGCTGATACTGAGTAATTTGTGCTTTAGTCCATCCATGTGGGAGACTTCATTCACTACTACTTTTCTTTTGACAACGAACCCTTCTCCAATGGTTCGGCTTTTGGAATTGTCTCTAAATGTGACGAGTGGACCTTTGATTTCTTCATAACCATCGAGATCTTCTCTGTCTCCGGTCATGTGCTTAGAGCACCCGCTATCTAAATACCAAATGTCTTTGGTTTTCTTCATAGATAGGATGCTCTTATCCTGCAGAGAAAAGGATTAGCATTTAGGGACCCGTTTCATATCGGGTCCTTTTTGATACATTAAGCCTTTTGGAATCTAGACTTGCTAAACTTTTAGCTTCTTATCACTCAAAGAGTCAACTGATTTGGATCGTTTTATCAGTTTCGACTCTCTTTCAACTCTCCTTGAGTCGGTTGAATGATACCTGCGTTGAAAGTTAGTGGGATAAAACAATTCAACTAGCACACAATTATTTTGAGATTTTTGGGCTCTTCTATCAGGTCAATGCCCTGTGTGTTTCCAGTTCATTGGGTTGAACCCTTTTGGATCAGCTCTTGGTTCATTTCTAGATTCCAGATATTCATTGTAATGATGATAGGGTTGAAATGATTTTCTTTGATCTCTCCTAGAAGTGCTTTGATTAAACTGCTTAGCAGGGTAGGCTTGAGATCTAGACTGGTCTATCTTTTCATAGTGAACTAATTTGCCAGTTTGCCTTGAGGGCATTTTATACTGAGCTGGTGGCCTTTGTTGAAGTGGAGGCTTTGGACGAGTGGACTGAATTGAGTGAACTGATGGTCTTGGCTGGGAATTGGGCTTTAACTGACCTGATGTTTTAGATTGATAGAACTGACCAAATTTTCTAGGCTGAGTCTGGGGATTTTTCAATATTCTTTTTCCTTTGTTTGACTCAGCTGGCTGATCCTGAGATCTCGTGAACCCTTTTAGGATTCCCTTATCACTAGGTTGAGCAACTGTTTTTCCCTTTTCTAGAGCAGTGAACTTGTTGTACCCTAACCCTGAGCTGTCAGTTCCAGTTCTTTGATGACTGAGTATTTCATCTAGAGTCTGAGATCCCTTTTTGAACTTTAGGTTTACCTTTTCTTTTTCAAGGATCTCTTGCTTGAGTTTTTGATTTTCTTCCTCTAGATCAGCAGTTCTCAGTTTCAATTTTTCAAACTATAAACTGAGATTCAAGATAATTTAATCTTTCATGATCAATGCTCAGTTTCCTGACCTTGTTTCTCAGTTCATCATTTTCATCTTTCAGTTCAACATGCAAACAGGAGATTGAAGCTAATTGGTCTTCTAGCATCATAAGTTTCACATCAAGTTCATTACTAGAGACAGTTGCTTCATTGATATGATAAAAAGAAGTTTGAGAGTCAGTTGTACTAACATCTTCATCATGGTCAGCCATGAGACAGAATAATGCTTCATCCTCATATTAACTGTAGCCGTCAGAATCAATTCCAGAAGGATAATCTGAATCATCTAGCACAGCATTCTCGATACTTGTGACCATTACTTTTCTTTTGAAGAAGCTTCTTTTTACCTTGGCTTTCTTGTCTTCGGGGAGTTCTGGACATTCGAACTTGTAATGTCCTTGTTTATGACAATGAAAACATTCTCCAAGATTGCGATTACCACTCCTGAGGTGAAACTGATTGTTTATCCCGGGCTCTCTTCAACTTTTCTAGCAACTTGGTAACTGATTGAATCTGATCATTGATGTCATCAGTTAGATTCTCCTTCTTTTCAGTTGCCTCCCTTTTTCGTTCAGTTGAAGATCCGCCTTGGTTTTCTTTAGCTGGTGAGCTCCTAGGTCGAAAGTTGTTTCTCCCTCGAGCGTCTCTAAACCTAGTCCTTTTTCTATAGAAAGCTGCGTCTTGAGCTGACGATGTTGACGCTTCACTTTTTCGGTTTAGACTGTACTCATAAGCTTTGAGAGAACCAAATAGTTCCCTTGGAGTGATGCAGTTTAGGTTTCTTGACTCCTTTGTAGCTATCACTTTCATATCCCATTCGTCAGTGAGATTATCCAGTATTTTGGAATTCATCTCTGAATTGTGATAACTTCTCCCGAGGTTGTTCATCTCACTGATGATGCCTAGAAATCTAGATTTAAGGCTTGAGATGAACTCTTCTGCCTGCATTTTGAAGGATTCATACCTGTCAACTGCCAGTTGGAGCTTGTTTCCTTTTATAGCTTTGGACTCTCTGCAAAGATCTGCTAGTAGGTCCCATATCTCTTTAGCAGTTGTCCAGTTCTTTGTATCCTTCATATGATCTTCATCTAGAGTTTGGAATAATGCAGCTTGAGCAATGAACTCTAGATTTTTCAACTTCTTCTCTTCACTGGTGAGAAGATTAGTTGGCTTCGAGATTCTTGCCGGTTTATTGATATCAACTATGTGAGCATCATTGTCCATCATGATGATGATTGGACCTTCTTCAATGACTTCCCATATATTCTCATGAATTGAGCATAGATGCGCCTTCATTCTCCTGCTTCAGTTATCATAGTTCTCAACTGAAAACAAAGGTAGCTTATAGTTTCCCATAGCTGGATTGTTAGCACAGATAAGTAGATCTGATTCAGTTGATCTACAGAAATAGCTGATCCTTAGAATCAACCGCTCTAATACCACTTGTTGGTCCCGGGCGAGTCGGTATCAGTTTAGAGGGGGGTGAATAAACTGATTCAAAAACTTTGACATTAAATGCGGAATAACAGGGCCCTTTGACTCGCTTGATGAAACTTATCTATGCACAAACTTGATAATCAGTTGAGACATTTTGAGTGCAGCTTGTGTGATATTGTGCGCAGTTAGAGATATGCAATAATCAATGTAGTACAGCATACAAGAGATTTACAGAGGTTTGAAGTCTCAAACTTCTACGTCCTCTCTTCCTTCCGTAGAAGGGCAACTTCACTATATAACTTGAGTTCCTTTACAAATTACATAATGAAGGACAGTTGGCTGAACCTGGTAACTGCTCGCTACCTCAGCTGGTCGACGGCTCACACTTGAAGTCCCTAACTGCTTGCTAGGAAGGTAGGTGCTATTGTCGTCTTTACAAGGTTTTAGATCTCTTTCTATCTACAAGAGGTGAGTCTTGAACAGGGTGTATCAACTGATTTGCTCCTTTGATTGAGCTGAGTAGTTGATCGTTGAATAACTCGAACTGAGAAGGCTGCCCTGGCTGGATCGTCAACAGCTGACTGGTATCTTGAATCAGTGAATTCTTCTTCTCAGTTTGACTTTCGCAGTTTTTATCAAACGTTGCACTTGAGCTTGTGTGAGAGGGAGAAAGAAAAGCTCTGCTTGTATATGTGAAGGTTGGGAAGAGTTGTGTTTGCGAAAAGTATTTAAAACTCTGATTCACCCATCTTTTATAGAGGAGTGATTTTATAACCGTTGAGTTCCATTGTCCATCTGATTAGTGGCTCTGTTGGCTCATCAATGGCAGGTGGTCTTTAATGATCGCTTCGATCATTTGGTTGAAGTAGCCGTTACTCTGCCAATCGATCTTCATTAAATTCTAGGATCTTTGAAGGAGCATTTATTCCAAGATACGCTGATTTAAGCAATACACTCCATGAGTCTTCTGGCTTCAGCTCTCTTGGCAGTTTGGAATTTCAGTTGGCAGTTTTGGATTTCTCAGCTCAGTTACATTATCGTCCCAGCTGGCAGTTCTGAGCTTGTAAACTGAGTTTCACTATTGCTCCAGTTGGCGGTTCTGGGCTTGTCAGCTGAGTCTGTCTATTGCTCCAGTTGGCAGTTCTGGACTTATCAGCTGGGTCTGCCTATCGCTCCAGTTGGCAGTTCTGGGCTTGTCAGCTAAGATTGTCCATTGCTCCAGTTGGCAGTTATGGGCTTATCAGCTGAGTCTGGCTATCGTTCCAGTTGGCAGTTCTGGGCTTATCAGCTGAGTCTGGCTACCGCTCCAATTGGCAGTTCTGGGTTTGTCAACTGACTTAGGCCATTGCTCCAGTTGGCAGTTCTGGGCTTGTCAGCTGAGATTGGCCATTGCTCCAATTGGCAGTTCTGGGCTTGTCAGCTGAGATTGACCATTGCTCCAGTTGGCAGTTCTGGGCTTGTCAGCTGAGATTGGCCATTGCTCTACTTGGATACTGCCAGTCTCTGGTATAAACTGACATTCTATCAGTTTCTTCAATCTTTGGTCAACTCATTTCTCCCTCAGTTCAGCTGACTCGGTTGTCAGCATGCTTTGACTGGTATGATTTCTCAGCCAAGTTGAACTTTAAACTGGATGACGTGTCTTTCAACTTGTGGGCTATTCTTCAGATCGGTTGACTTTGACTCTTCTTGAGTTCTTCTTTGATGATGCCCTGGGCTGGTCGACTTCGATCTACAGCTTGAACTTTGGTTAGTTTTTCATAAATAATTTTGACATCTCATCAAAACCTGATCTAGGGGTTCCTTGATAGTTTTTCCTAACAAGTTTACCAGATCAAATCAAGTAAATGAAAGCAGCCTGCTATTCGTATTGGGTTTCTTGAGCTCGGCTAAGTTTGGGCTAAGTTATTTAATTTAATTGGGCTTAGGAACGAAGCGTGTCCTCTTTATGGAGAAACGAAATTAAATCGGATCAGATTATTTGTGCCCTTCCATGTTACATTTCCTATGTCATAACCTTAGAACGAAGGTCTTATATTATTTTAAATCCACAAAAGTCTTTTGTGTATTCAGGGAATAAAATTCATCAATTCATTGAATATGAATTATGTTGCAAAAATTAGAGCGAGGATCTCAAGTGCAACACCTCCTTCCCCAATTTTGATTCCAAAAAAGGTTGACTTGACTTAATTATGTCAATTAATTACCACTCTTTAATGGGTAATCGCACCTATTTATACATTAGATGTTAGTTTTACAATATGCCCCATTTAATTAGTCAAAGGTCTACGGCGTAATTGATCCGGCACAAGTTGAATATTACAAAAAAAAATATTGAACGCAACTAAGTATATTTTTGAGTCGCCAACATATCTGAAGTTCAAGAGTTTATTACAAGAGTTTACCAGGTCAAATCAAGTAAATGTAAGCAGCCTGCTATTCGTATTGAGTTTCTTGAGCTCGGCTAAGTTTGGGCTAAGTTATTTAATTTAATTGGGCTTAGGAACGAAGCTTGTCCTCTTAATGGCGAAACGAAATTAAACCAGATCAGATCAATTGTGCCATTCCATGTTACATTTCCTATGTCATAACCTTAGAACTAAGGTCTTATATTATTTTAAATCCACACAAGTCTTTTGTGTATTGAGGGAATAAAATTCATCAATTCATTGAATATGAATTATGTTGCAAAAATTAGAGTGAGGATCTCAAGTGCAACACCTCCTTCCCTAATTTTGATTCCAAAAAAGGTTGACCTGACTTAATTATGTCAATTAAATACCAATCTTTAATAGGTAATCGCACCTATTCATACATTAGATATTAGTTTTATAGTATGGCCCATTTAATTAGTCAAAGGTCTACGGCGTAATTAATCCAGCACAAGTTGAATATTACAAAAAAAAAATTGAACGCAACTAAGTGTATTTTTGAGTCGCCAACATATCTAAAGTTAAAGAGTTTACCAGATCAAATCAAGTAAATGTAAGCATCCTACTATTCGTATTGGGTGTCTTGAGCTGGGCTAAGTTTGGGATAAAGTATTTAATTTAATTGGGCTTAGGAACGAAGTTTATCCTCTTATTGGCAAAACAAAACCAGATCAGATCATTTGTGCCCTTCCATATTCCATCTCATGTGTCATAATTTTAGAAGTTGGAACTAAGGTCTTATATTATTTAAAATCCACACAAATATTTTGTGTATTATGTTTAAATGTGTCATAATCTTAGAAGTTGGAACTAAGGTCTTATATTATTTAAAATCCACACAAGTCTTTTGTGTATTATGTTTAAATTTGATTGAGGGAATAAATTTCATCAATTTATTGAATATGAATTATGTTGCAAAAAGTAGTAACTATAGTTGTGTCACATCTATACAATTTTTTCTTATTTTTTTTAAAACTAATTGTAGAGGTCAAAACTCTACGGTTAATCGTACTTTGAGTTCGGACTCCGACGACCTATAAAATAAAGAAACATGTGAAGTCTAAGGACCGTCGGGGGTTGACGATCGAACGGACTCCGACGCTCAAATCAAAATCAAAACTAGGAAAATTGAAGAATTAAATAAAGCAATGAAATTAAGTAATATTTCAGAGTTGAGTTATATGAATGTAGGGTAATTGCGATGTATTGCTTGAGTGTACGTATCCCCTTCCTTCTTTATCCTATGATATATATATATATATATATTGGGATTTCTCAACTTATTTCCGAATCTTGGGGGATCTCTCTTATCCCTTTTAGGGTTTTGACTGAGTCTCCCTTATTTTTAACGGGTCTTTGACCTGGTCGCCTATTTTGAAATTCATTTGACTTCAGTTTCTTTCTTAAGCCTTCAATCTATTGACCTCTGTTACTGATCCCTCGATCTCTTGACCTTGAATGATCATGGGCCTGGTCTTTAAGCCTATACAGAAATGAGGCCTCTACACACTATACTAATAAAAAAGTAAAAACAAAATTAGAAAGAAAAAAAAATCACATTTTAGTGGAATTTGGGTGTTCGAATGAGTGAAATTTTATATGAAATTAAAATTAATAAAATTGATCCCAGATGACATTTCTCGCCGTTGGAATTTGTTTATTTTAAAAAATATACAATTCCAACAAGAAATAGTCAAATAGACCGGTCTGCTAGAATGTTAAAAACTTTCAGCGGGAAATGGGACCACAAGCTTGAATATGCTCTTTTCCTTGGAGTGGAAAAATTATGTTTTTGGCTGAACCACTAAGAGGCCTTCCGCCTTCCACATAATAAACTTCTAGATAAATTCTATAATGTTGTATGCCAAAGAAAATAAACTCGAAAGAAATTCACACAAATTAAGCAAAGAAATATCAATTGAAGCTCTTCTTAGGTCGATGGAATGATATCTTTGACTCCCAAAAAAAAAATCAGTGGAATGATCCATCGAAAATTATATTTCTTCCCTTACACCCAATCAATAACTTCTGCACGTCGTCACAGCTAGTCGTATACGTACTAATTCATAAGTTGTCGTCGTCGTCGTCATCATCATCATCATCACTTATCTCATTTAGGATTTATCTTTATTTATGAATAATATTATATAAAGTAAGTTATGTTCAAAAAAATTATATAAAGTAATTTTACATAATCAATCTGTTTATTCATATGTCCGCCAATCAATTTATATATCCTATAACTATAAAATCGCATGTGTCACGTCAAACTAAATGGCGTCATCTATAATCGGTAGACAATGTCCTCTATTCCAGATTTAGTGCTACAACTCGTATTCCACGATCGATTTAACAAGTTTCATAATAGATATTATAAAAATAAAAATTAATTATAACATAATCAACCTAGTTACATCTATCAACAAAAGATTGAAATTTTAAAAATTATAAATCATATTTTTAAAATAATCAACCATAATATTCATTTCTTTGAAAATTAAATACTAAAAAAATAGTTATAAACCCTAATTGGATGGGGTGAACCCGAAAAATAATTATAAAATTAAACTAAAACATAATAAATTATAATTGATAAAAAATATGGAAGAAAATTTCATAAATTTGATCGTGGAATACGGGTTGGAATACCAAATCTGGAATAGAGGATCCCATCCGACACAGCACACGGCACACGACTTCATGAATTTTTTTCACTCATACTAGATGATGTTTTTTTTATTGCAAAATTTAAAAAAAAAATCTAAGAATTTCATCTGAACGATGTCATTTCTTAATTTCGCAATAAAAATGACACCATACAATATGATCTCGCAAGTAGAAAAACCCGACGCTGACATGCAACATGGAATTTCTATGGCAAAAATATCACCTCATGATATTTTCTAAAATATAAAAACATTAGACAACAAAATGACATTATTCAAACGTTGGGACATTTTTCAAATTCACCTGTAAACGTTGATAATATATGACACTTACATTAATGAATTTATATTTATAATGAATTATTATATACTACATCACAACAATAAAATTTATAAGTATGTGATATCCATGCATCACACGGAAATCATCCTAGTTAATATCAAGGAAAACTTAATTTTGATCTCTTTTCGCGTAAATACAATATTTGAGTTCATTTCTTGTACAAAGATCGTCCAACTAAAAAAATAAATAAATAATGAAATAATAAAATGAAGCCTTTACAACGAACTAAGAAATGTTCCTGCAAGTAACATGTACATATATCCTTTTCTTTTATAATTTAATTCAATTCCGTTCAATACATCAAACCCAACATACATTTAAATAAAATTAGCAATCCACAATGAATCATCAAGAAAAACTAGTAAACAATATAATGCATACAATCTCGAAGGTGCCGGGTAAAAATTAATGTAAAGATTAATTTACCTCCAACTAAGACTCAAACTCAAACTCTAAAACATCACCACCACCATTTTCTTCTTCACTCTCACTTTCACTCTCACTCTCACTCTCACTCTCCTCTTCCTCCTCTTCTTCTTCACCTTCTCCTTCGCCCTCTTTGTATTCCTCTCCCTCTTTACGACCTTGACGTTTTTTGCCGCGACGACGGCCGCCTATCTTCTTCTTGATTTTGTGCATGAGTTCCTTCAAATGCTGACTGTCGCCACCGTGCTCCGCCTTCTGCTCACCCTCCTTCTTGTGGCAGAGGTGGAGCGCGTCCTTCATTTTGTGCTCTATTTTGTGGATGATTCCCGACATTTTAGTTTCTATCTTTATCGAAAAATATACAATGTTAAAATACAACGTACGTTTTGATCTGACATTGCATTTATAAGCAGCACAGCTCATTAACAGTCAGGGTGTATATATTTAAAATAATCAATCACACAAATCAGAAACAGAATGTCAACAAGAAGACCTCTTCAAATTAGGTTTAATTTATTTAGCTTTCAGTAATTCAATTCATCCCGACCACGTATAACAACCGAAGAAGATGTCAAGTCTTGGCGCAAGTTGATGATAATTAAATAATTAACCATACTTAATATAATTGTCGTTATTATCTTATAAAATAAAATAATATATCAAAGAGCTATAACTTTTGATCAAACAACGAAATGAGACTCAAAATTCGATTGTTGTTATTTTTTAAAACAAAGCTAAGTCAAGAATTTCACTAGCATAACTCAAACAACTTGTGAATTTAATATTTAAATGTAATCGAGCTCGAGCTTAATTAACTAAAAAAAACTCAAATCCCGAGCAAACCCAAATTACTCAAGCTCATGATTAATAGGCATTAAGGTTTTGGACTTTTGGCTGATCACCTCGTCAATTTAATTTGCTATCCTAGCTACCTATATATATGTAGTGCAAGAAAATGTCAAATAGGCGACGGATTGAGACTTGATTTCCGTCGCCAACTTAATGGATGACGAAAAACGTCCATCTCCCGATTCTAGTAGCTAAAACATAAAGCGATAGAAAAATTTCGTCACGACATATAGTGATTGAAATTTCCATCGCCATATTATGTCATGTGATATGGTCGTCAAAAGTTGGCGACAGAACTATTTTGTCACCATTTCCATCCCACGGCGACGAAAATGATGACAGGATAGTTCCGTCGCCAAAAAATATTAAATTTAATTAAAAAAAGATATAAAAATGGCGACAGAATTTGGTGTCGCCTTTTCCGTCACCATTTTTCAGGTTTTTTTAATTCTTTTTTTTTATATTTGTAGATATCCAAATATAATTAAAGATCATAAAACTTAAATATATATAATAGTACATCATAATATAAAATTAATACAAGCATATAATGTATACACATATAGTAAAAGTGTAGCATAATAGTAGTAATAATGTATCAAATCATACAAATATAAAATAGTCAATCCGACCCACCATCAGGCCCTCTGGATCCGTCGCCAATACTACCCGACTGCTAACTGAGAAGCCTCTCAAGAAGAGGCTCCATCCTGCTCTGCTTCTCCAATATCTGCTACATAGTAGCATGCTGGGCACTGAGCTTCTCATCCATCTGTGCTTGCATCTCAGTCAGTCTCGCATCGAGCTCTCCTTGGGTGTACAATGAACTTGATCCTTGGCTCGATGATGAGATCCTCCAGCTCCATAAGTGCGATGAATAACAGCGGTCATGTTCTCCATCTCGATAGCGTGCCCCTTATTGTCTGCCTTCAGCACTTGGAAGAAAATATCACCCATGTCCACCTCCCCACCCTCAGCTCTCCACTCATCAGCTAAGGTGTCACATTTATCATGTATTTAACATGATAAATGTAATTCATTTTTCAATATAAGTTGTATATATATACATATGTACGTATATTAAAATCTTAGGAAAAACTTATTTTGTTCTTCTTGACCTTAGCGGTGGTCTAATGGTCGTCTATGTAGTGAAGCTACAGGTGGGTATAATAGCATGCTTTCCACTTGGAGAGATTCTGTTCTTTAACCTGATTAAATAAAATAAAATAAAAACCACAAATAAGTGTTAATTTATAATGATATAAAGTTAAATAATTATTAATATAATTCCTACCAGATCACGCGTATGATCCACGACACATCTAACGCCTCTGTGGTGAGTCTGGCTGGACCCTGGGCCATCGGGCTCAGTGAGGTGATTCTTCTTGGCCAACCGAGACTTCTCCTGAGTGTCCTCCGTCTACCAGTACGATATCCATGCGGACCAGTCCTCAAGCCTAACAAAATCGGGCTTCTTCCCTGCAACATAGTCGTCCTTCTTCATATGGTAGACTAGGTCTCTATACCGGTGTGTGCACTTCTTCTAAAAAAGCGGCTAGACCTCCTCATCCGTGTGGGCCCACCTAAACCCCTTCTGTATTAACTCATAAATAAAAAACACCATCAATAAATCTATATAATATATAATAACAAGACTGTGGCCTAAAATAGAATTTTATGTTTTTCCGCCTAAAAATTATTTCCGAACATGGAAGTCTAGCTATATTTAAAATGTATTGTTTAATTAATTAATTAATTAAGATATATATGTATGTATATATATAGCTAGATTTCCGGCAAATTTGCTCAAATATGTATATGGGTATTATATTGATGATTGCCGACATTATATATTCATATATGGTAAAATTGGGCATTATATATGTTAGTATATAATTACAACTATAATATCATTCAATCTTATAAAACAATCTATTTACACAATGAATCGAGTGTGTGTATATATCTCATATATAGAATTTGCAATTTAGGAAAAGGGTTAATTACTATAAAATACACAAACTTTTACAAGATTTGCAAATTAGACACAAACTTTAAAATTTTGCAATTAAAACACAAACTTACATTTTTTTGCAAAATAGACAAACTCAAATTTTTCGGATTAACGGAAAAATGAGAATTTGCTACATGTAATTCATTTTCACTTATTAAAACCAATGCAATGCCATCTAAATCGAAAAGTGAACAATTTTTATGGCTTTGCGGTTTTCAAATTCAATTGATTTTAAAATTTTGCTTTGAGTTTGTCTATTTTGCAAAAAAATGTAAGTTTGTGTTTTAATTGCAAAATTTTAAAGTTTGTGTCTAATTTACAAATCTTGTCAAAGTTTGTATATTTTATAGTAATTAACCCTTAGGAAAATTGTAGTATATGATTATATTTGTCTAATTTTAATTGATTGATTTTGGTCCACTAAATTTTAAATCATCTACATGCTTGAACAACCGGCGGCTAAGCATCAATTTTATTAATTAGAGATTTTAAATTTTACCAACATATTACCATTCCTTTTTTTTTAATTTAAGTTGGGATTTCAAATTTTATCTAACACATCACCATTCCGTAAAGCTATATATAGAGAGGTGTGTTACACATGCAATATACATGCTTATTACTATTTCTTCTTCTTTTTTCTTTTTTTTTTATTTTTCTTTTCGGTGGTGAAATCAAAACAATAGATTTGGATAAACAAATCCATATGTACATTAATTTATAAATAAATAATCAAATTATAAATATACATCTATATTATATCTAAAAGTAAGATAGTCACTCTTAATAGTAAGTTTAAGTTTTCCCGCTCATTTGCATTTACCAAAAATAGAAAATATAGCATAAATTACATAATAATTATTTATATTAAATAATTGATTAGTTGATTGAAAAATCATCACCCACAAATCCACATATGTTGATTTATATACTATAAATAATGTATATATAGTTAGGATTCAATAATTAAATAAATCGGATATGTAAATATTAAAAAATTACCATAATTAATATTTTTAAATCCGGATGTTATATATGATTATTAATCGAGTGATTTGATTGAGATTATATAAACCCTTCCATTGCCTTAATTATATACAGTGAATTAAATATTTGAATAATTTATATATTCGTCAATCTATTATTCTATAGATACGCAATATATTAAATCCAAGGGTGTGTTTTTTAAATTAACCATATGATAATTATACAAAGTAAATCCAAAAGATCTAAAATTATCATTTCATACCCATCTATAAATAGTTGCATTCTATCAACTCTTAGTTTCTTACATTAATTTGTCATTGATGTACAAGAAAGAAAAGTGATGTAAAAGAATAACATAACGCTCTTCAGAAGTTGTAGAGCAATGATGTAGAAGAAGAACACGACGACGCTCTCTATGTTGCTTGAGTTTTTATTTTATTTATTTTTTTAGTAGATTGTAGTTGGGTTTAGATTATTTGGTTGTATTAATTTTTATTTTATTTATTTTAATGCATGTTAGTATACATTAAATAGCAAAGTGTTGAGTTTAATATTTTGTTTCGTCCATTTAGGATTGGTCAAATTCCATCATTTTATGTTAATTGTATGTGTGTATCTACGGTTTATGAAATCATAAATGAAACGACTATTTTGTATTTTAAATTTTTATGTGTGTTAGACATTAATAGCACATTTGAATTTAATTAGCTAGCTTCAACCTGTATTCTAGGAAAAAATGAGATTATGAATAATAATATTTTTTGGGTTAATAATATCAAAATAATAATATCACAAACTAATATTTCCAAACATTAATATGTAAAATATATCTTTATATTTTAATATGGTCAAATCGGCAGCTTGATGATCTGTTCGTAAATTAGTTCTAGACAATTAACAATATTTGCAACTTATATTTGTCGAAATTGATGCATGCATGTGGTTTTGATGTTTGGAAATTTAAAAAAAAAATTATGTTGGATTTAATGTTTTATACTTGTGAAATATTATGATACAATCTAGCTATCAAATACAAATAAAACTCGTGAAAAATATAAAATATGATTCTCACATTTCATGATCATTATCACCTGAAAGTAATCAGAATGGTTGTCAATTTATGTTACAAGGGGTGAAATTAGAAAAGGATGATGAGTGGCTTGTGAAAGTTACATGTGGATTTCATAATCATCCACCTACAAAGCAATTTGAGGGACATTCATTTATTGGAAGATTAAACAAGGAAGAAGAGACTATGCTCTTTGACATGACGAACAATATGATTAAGCTAAGAAACATTCTTATGACCATAAAAGAAAAGAACAAAAGAAACACAACTACTATAAAGACAATATACAATGCTCGTCATAAGCATCGAATTGTTGAAAAAGCTGGAAGGTCACAAATGCAACAACTGATGAAAAGGTTGAATGAGTATAACTACGTGGAGTGGCATAGGAGCAATGATTTGACTGAGTGTGTTAGAGACTTATTTTGGGCACATCCTTTATCTATTGATATTTTTCACATGTTTCTCTCTGTGTTGATTATGGATTGTACTTACAAGACTAATAGATATGGCCTCCCATTGCTTGATAGTTGGTGTTACTTGTACGGAGCTCACTTTTTCTGTGGAATTTGTCTATATGGAGGCTGAACGTGAAGATAATTATACATGGGCAATGGAGAAGTTGAAAAACTTGATGATATCAGATATATTACCTCAGGTAATTATAACTGATAGAGACTTGGCATTGATAAATTCTCTCAAAAGAGTTTTTCCTGGCACAACAAATCTTTTGTGTAGATTTCATATTACGAAAAATGTGCTTGCCAATTCAAAGAAGTTGTTTGCGTGTAAAGAGAAGTGTGATGCTTTCATGTCGCTTTGGAGTGTGCTAATGTTCTCCTCAACTGAGAATGACTATGCTCAAAATTTGAAGTTTATGGAAAATAGTTACAAGAGTTACCCTGGAGTTCTAAAATATGTCAATGATACATGGTTGACACCATATAAAGAGAGATTTGTGGCAGCTTGGACAGATAAAATAATGCACTTTGGAAATTTGACGACGAACCGGTATGATATATACTTTAATTTAGTTTTTTAGTATGCCATACAAAGTTGTAAAATTATTATATTTATCTTTAATTTTTTATGTAGAGCTGAGAGTGCACATGCAAAGTTGAAGAAATGGCTTGGTTCATCACAAGGAGATTTTGATAGTTCTTGGAAAATAGTTAACTATCTAATAGAATTGCAGCATACTGAAATCAAAGGTTCATTTGAACAAAGTTTGAACGTGGTTGAACATGGTTTCAAACCCCAATTGTTCAGAGAATTAAGAGGATTGGTGTCCAGAAAGGCACTAAATATGATTCTTAGTGAGTCAAAGAGAGCAAATAATGTTGGAGTTGACACTACCTTATGTGGATGTGTTATCAGAAGCACACACGGGCTACCATGTGCACATGAAATTGCAGAGCATTTAAGAGATTTTCGTCATATTTCTATATCAAGAGTTCATTCTCATTGGTTGAAGTTAAGCTTGAATGCATCTCAGGCCAGCTCTGATTTATTAGAAGTTACTATTGATGATGAGATAAGTACAATATGGTCGCGTTTTTGTGCATCTGATCAAATTGGAAAGCTAGCAATGAAAAGATAATTACGGGAATTAGGTAATCCGGCAACAACATTCCTTGCTCCACCATTGGAAAAGCCAAGAACAAAAGGCCGTCATTCATTTAAGGAAATGCAGTCAAGTCGTCGAGACCCTTCTTATTTTGAAATTGTTGATGCAGCGATTTCAAAACGTGAAGCAGAACTCCATGGAAAATCAGTTACAGTTAAAAGACGAGAGAAGATCCAAGTAAGAAGATCAAATTGTGCCATGCATTTTTTAAACTCTTTGCCATTTTATATAAAACCATATATCCTTAGTATATCAGATGTTAAGGCGGACGGACATTGCGGTTTTCGTGCAATTGCTAGTTTACTTGGTCTTGGGGAGGATTCGTGGTTGAAAGTTAGAGAAAGTTTGGTTGATGAATTATGTAAGCATCGATCTTTTTATGTCAGTTTTTATGGGTCTGCTAAACTTGTGGCTGAATTGTTGGAGTCATTGTCTTGCTCAACAACTCCAGCTCCATATAAGAATTGGATGGTTCTACCTGACATGGGTCATTTAGTGGCCTCAAGATACAATGTGGTATTGATTCATATATCTAAACAACAATGTATCACATATCTTCCTCTTCGATCTAATCCACCATCACCATCGCAGCATAAAGTGATAGCAGTTGGATTTGTCAATGATAATCATTTCGTACAGGTATTTAAAATACTCTAAACTTAATTTTTCAGCGTTTATATTGTGTACACTATTGACTTTTTCTAAAAATATTTATTTTTAGGTTTTTTTGGACCATGCTACACCAATACCTCAAATTGCACCTAATTGGGAATACAATCGGCTTGAATCTGCTACAGGGTGGGAAACTCCATATTTATGTCGCATTAGAGCTTTTAACGCACTAATTCCACGACAGAAGAATTCTGAAAATGGAGAATCATCAACTTAGACGATCTATAATATGCAAATTGATATTCTTTTTTTATTCATACACTATATTTAAATATTCTTGAGTATACGACAATGTCGTGTTGAACAAAGTGATTGTCATTTTAAGAATTTTATTATATTTTTCATGACTTTAAATATTTATTTGAACAATACTGAAATTTTTTTATTTATTTGAACGATTCTGAAATCTTATTATATGTTGCTTGAGTACACTTCAAAATATTCGCCGCTGTGCAGTATATACACCAATTTCAGAGGTCTTCATTTAAATTTTTATTGCACTCTCTCTTTTTCAGTGATGGCTCTATTTGTCACTTTTGTCTCCTGAAAATGCATTAATTAGATTAGAGTGGTATGTGAGATGCATCTCACACAATAGTGCATTAGTGAAGGCTAACTTGCCAACGTTTTTCCATTCTATATTATTGAGCACAAATGTTGTCTTATAATTTCTGATAGATTTCTTTTTTAGGCTTTCCTTCTTAGCATCTCTTTTAGGCAGGATCTCATATTGGTTTTTAAGATAAGTGAATGAGCAATTCCTCTTCATGAAAATATGAGATCAGTGACTGGAAAATCTCCATTAATAACACCAATCAAGAGTTTCACACGTTTTTTATTGTCTTTTCTCTGTCACTATCACTGATATCGGAAAACAATGTGAATGTATCATATTCAGACACTCTGTTGCTCATATATAGTCTTCCTAATATGTGGCTCAAATCTTATAGCTCAATTTCTTTATCATTTTGTCTTAAAGGTGATAAAGCTTTGCCTTCCCTTGATTTTATCATCTGAAGCTCATTTCCTTAAGAACGGTTTTTTCTACAGTTGAACCTAGATTATTACCTTAAAAGATTGTAGTTAGTATATTCGAAAGTAGCGTCACTGATTGAGTTATGCAGAGTGCAACTAAAAGCTGTTCAGCTGAAAAGCACAATGTCTGCTTCTGACTTGGTTGGTAAATGTAAATTTAGTTTGTCTCAATCCAATTAGTTTGAGATTTGATTTGTTGTGTCGGTTCGAAAAGTAATGTGAATGTGCAATTGGTAAATCTTCTTATTATTTTCTCATAGAAAACCTCTTTGGTGGGGCTTCCTGATATTGTTGTAAATATCTATTGATATTTTGGGGGTTATATATTGGGGGTTGTATTTTATTTTGTTATAATTTAAATTAGTTGGGGGTTGTATTCTATTTTGTTATAATTTAAATTAGTTGGGGGTTGTATTCTATTTTTTGTTATATTTTTAAATTAGTTGGGGTTATAGGGACAAAAAAGTCTAATACATATATATTTATATTTTAATTAATTTAGGGAGTTGTGAAGAGAAAATTGGGGGTTGTGAATAGAATTACCCCTCTTATTAGGAGTTAGGGAGGTCTCCTGTGCAGGAGCCTCCCCCGTGAGACGGCGTGAGACGAGGCCCACGCGCACCCTGTGTTGATCCACGCGCGGCGCGTGTACGACACGCGCCCGCATTTTTTCTTTTTTCTTTTTTCCTCTTTTTCTATTTCGTTTTTTTTGCTTTTTTCTGTTTTTCTTTTTCGTTTTTTCTGTTTTTCATTTTATTTTTTCTTAAAAAAAACACATATAAATCCCTAAAAAATCCCCCCAAATAAATTATAAAAAACACAAAATAAACCCTATAAACACCCCCAAAAAAACATAAAAAAAACAGAAAATAAACCCCTAAAAACACCCCCAAAAAATCCTAAAAAAACAAAATAAACCCCTAAAAACACCCCCCAAAAAACCCTAAAAAATACAAAATAAACCCCTAAAAACACCCCCAAAAATATAAAATAAACCCCTAAAAATACCCCCAAAAAACAGAATAAAAACAAAAAAAACCCTAAAAAACACAAAAAAACACGAATTGGTACTATTTAGTGTTCGAATTAGTACTATGGGTGGCGAATTTTTATTTTTTTTGCGCGGGTCGGCCCGAGTCGGAGCAGGTCCGTCTCATGGACCGACCCATGCACCTGATGCACAGGAGATTTGGCGTTAGGAGTTTGATTTAAAAAAAATCTTTCATTTTCTAAACGCGCAAAGCTTGATAAAATTATTAAGTTGAGCTGGAATAAGGTAATATTCGGCCAGCCAAAATTACGAACATGTTCGAGTTCGAGCTTAATTGAACACGTTCGCAAGTCTTTGCTACCGAACTACTCGCGAACATGTTCGATTCGAATTAAATTATATTTTTAGTAATTATTATTGTTGTATTATACTAAATTATATATTCATCATATCTTAACAACAACAACAACAACAACAACGATAATTATAAATAAAAATTGCCAAAATAAAACTTTCCAAAAAATTTATAACATTAACTAATTAACTTAAACTAATATAAGTTAAAATAAGAATAAAGAACAAAAATTAAAATTAAGAATAAGAAAACTATAATAGATAAATATATAAAAATTAAGAACGCGATGAGGACGTCACGACCCCAAAAGGAAAAACTCATGTGGAAAAACTTCAAAAGTTTTTGTACAATTAAGTTTCCTGTAACATGAAGGAAGGCGATGAAGACTTGTCACGACTCCAATTGGATGATGTGGTCATGTGCTATATCGCATTCGAAACTCAGTATTCTTCAAAAGTTTGTCAACATAATTAAGTTGGTACAATTTAATATGCTGTTTTAAATTAAACTAGTTAACTTTTATAATATGTTCGAGTTCTTTTTTGTTTTTTTTTTTTTTTTTGAGAGAATAATATGTTGGAGTTAATTGGACCTCACAATATTATTATTTTTAATATAAAATAGAATCTATTATATATTATTAATTATATATTTTGTAGAAAATCATGGTTGAGGTCGGACTTCTTCCTGACGTTCACCAAGAAAAGAAAAGGGCATTGATGAATCATCATTTCTAATAATTCAAGAAAGAAAAAAGTGTGTGTACAGTAAAATTGTTCAGAAAAAGATACATATAGTTATACAATAATGTTTTCCTCTTTACAACCTAACTGTGTAGACATGCGCTTTCATTGTATCAAATTGCACTTCATTTGCATACACAAATTGATCGAGCTAATCAAAACCTGTGTGGGGTTTATAAAGGATATCATTACTTCATGTGAGAATTAGAAACAGTCTTTATTTATTATGATCTTATAACTTATTTTATTATATTTTAGTACTTATTGGCACTAGTACTAAGTACAACAAGATAAGTTATATATTTTTTTAAAATAATTAGCACTAAAATACAATAATTAAATATGCTATAAAATTGTAGTAAATAAGCACTGTTTTCTGGTTCTCGTACGAAGCACTAATACTACTTTGAATCAAATTATATCTTCTTCTAAGACATTTACTAAAGAAACAGAACACTACAAGAAAACAGCTTTCGGGCGACGGAAATAGCGACGGAATATATTCTATCAACATCGGCGACGAAAATGGCGATGGAACTATGTCGCCACGGAATTCGCGAAGGAACGTCCGTCGCCATCCACATGGGCGACGGACGTTTTCCGTCACCTTTTGTTTTTTTTATTTTATTATTATTTTTAATTCTTAAAAAATTAGATGACCGAACAATTTCGTCACCTTATTTTTTTTATTTTTTTTCCGAATAATAAGGCAATGGATCATTTCCGTCACCTTATTTTTTAAAAAAATTAATTTTTTTTTATTTTCACATTTAATTTTATAATATGGTGACGGAAAAATTCTGTCACCTTCTTCTGTTTTTTTTATATTTTTAATTTCGATTTTGATTTTTTTTTAATTTTGTAAGTAATCATTTTTTACATTTTAATTACTACAGTAATTTTTGGAGTAAATTAAATAATATTTTTTTAAAAATTTACAAAATTAATAAGATTATATGTAAATTGTAATTAATTACATAAAAGAACCATTTAATATAAATATAAGATTTTTACAAATTCTATAAATCAAGTATTAGACGTGAAATTGTAGTATGAATTGAAACGATTAACGTATGATTAAGGTTATATTATAATTGGTTGTAGGGTTATATGGTGTAGCTAGTGCATGTGAAGTGTTTCAACGGTTTAATTAGGGTATGTGGTTTATATTATGGGCTAGGGTCTAGTAATGGAGAGCCCCGCATGTGACTCACGTGCGCCCTTTTGAGTCGAGATTCTGACCTAATCTAGCCAAATCCCTAATTTCACATATCACACCCAAATTCTGAAGAAAAACCTAAATTCCCACCTAATTTGAATCCATATTCCGCCCTAATTTTGATTTTCACTCTCAATTCGCACCTAAATCAAACCCATCATGATACAAAAGAAGTATTTCATATCAATGTCGCACCCAAATTATAGTAATCTTCGTCTTTTCTATTATTTCTTTAGCATAAGCTAGTGTCATTTTGAATTTCGCAATATTTTTTGCATTTAGGGTTCATTTCTCATCTCGCCATATCTTTTCTCATTTTTGTTAGGTGAGTGTCTTTTTTAGTATACATTGACGCTCAAGCATGGATGAATGACAATTAACGATTCAGGCGAGTTCAACCATTTAGAGGGCACAATTAGTGCTTTTGATTTTGTTGATATTCGTAGATGGTCTTTGAAGTATTTAGAAGAGTTGTGTGAACAGTTGGGTTATATGAGTGCTATGAAATATTACGGGTATGATAAAAAGGGGATTGGAGCCTATCGTGTATGTAGCTATTACGATGGCAGTTTTTGTAGTGGCGGCTCACACTTAGTCGGAGAGTTAGGTGTTATTGACGTCTTTACAAAGTTTTAGTTCTCTTTCGATCTTCAAGAGGGTGAATCTTGAACGTGGATTATCAACTAGATGAGCTCCTCGAACTAAGCAGATGTTGATATTGTTGTGGTTCTTTGAGAAGAGATTTGGCCGTAGCTTGATCATAAGATGGATTTACTTTGAGATGCATGGCCCTTCCCTTCTTCTCGTATAGACTTTTGCAGAAGACTTATACTTTTGCTCAATATTAAGCTATTACAATTTTGCAAGCTTCTTTTGACTTTTGAATGCGTAAACTGAGTAAACTTGATCAGTTTAGCGTAGCTAGAAGATTACAATCAAATGATCTATCTTGCAAGAATTATTTTGATAGATTGTATAGAGATGATTTTACACAAGGCTCTTAATGTTTGAAAGAGTCTCTTTGAAGGTTCTGATTTATTCCTCTTATATAGATGGATGGAAACTGACCATTGGTCATTTTTAGACTTAAATAAGTCTATCATCATGTTGGTGTAGAGAGCAGTTTGAGACTCAGACGTTTTAACAATAAAGTCTGGGTGGACTTTTGCAATCAGTCTTTCAGTTGCTTGATCATTTGTCATAGTTCGGGAAGCTTCAGTCCAGAAGTCTCATACATCAGTTGCGAGACTCTTCAGCTCAGTTTTCTTGTGGACTTTGTTTGATGGTTCATATTCAGTTCAGTCAAGTTCCAAGGTGAATTTGATGTCTTTACTTTAGTTCAGTTAGGTTTCAAATTGAGCTAGCTTGATGTCTCTTCTTCAGTTCAGTTAAGTTACAAACTGAGCTTGATGTCTCTTCAGTTCGGTTAAGTTCTAGGGTGAACTTAGTTTCAATATCTCAAACTGAACTTGATGTCTCTTCTTCGTTAGTTTTCTTCAATTAAGTTCCAAGATGAAGTTGGCTCAGTTTTTCTCTTACTTCCGACATCTCAAACTGAACTTGATGTCTCTTCTTCATTGGTTTTCTTCAGTTAAGTTCCAGGATGAACTTGGCTCAGTTTTTCTCTTACTTTGCTTTGTTATTTTTTTTCGACATCTCATTAAAACCTTTTTCTTCATAGTTTTGCCTAACAACACTTCTCCATCTTTGGGAAGTGTAATACTCGGGTCAACATTATGTGTGAGCAATTCAATAACTACTTGTCTGCAATCAACACGATTGTGTGGAAGATTTAATGGATAAATTAGAAAAACCAAGCAATGTTCCCTCCGGTGGAATTTTGATCAATTCCGGCAAAGAAACATTAGCAACAAATGATATGTATTCTTAGTTTACGAGATTTGTAATTTTGTTCCAATTATTCGACAATAATTAGGTATATAAAATTATGCATTTCAATTGTTCGACAATACATTCCTAAAAATGAATTCATTAAAATTCATGCTCCCCTCTCTACTATTATTATTTTTTTCTTGTTGTACATTATATTTTACTTGTTGGATTTAAATTTCATAGGTCTGATTTTGGGTGATTGTTGTGTTATAATTTTTATAGTTTTCGAATCCAAACTTCACCTTCCAATTCCCCTTCTGATCTGTTGTCACTGGTGCGTTGGAGGATGTCATTGTTAGTCTTGCAAGATAGAAGATCAAGATCTTGGTGAATATTTTTAATGATACTTTTATTTGTAATTAGTGTACTTTCTTTTATAATTAGTGATACTTTATTTTGTAATCAATGATATTTTTCTCTATGATAATGAAATAAATATTTTTACTTAAGAATGAGTTTTTATTGTATATAGACCCGGCCAATTCTCTATTCTTGATTCGATAATTAATATTTAATCATCAATAATATCAAATTATACTCCACTTCCGAGTTAATGATACTTCATCTCATAATCAATGGTACTTTACATCACAGTTAATGCTACTTCATCTCATAATCAATGGTACTTTACATAACAGTTATTGATACTTCACCATATATATATCTAATAATAATCCACTTAATAGTTAATGATATTGATAAGTCCATTTATTTCGTGTTTTTATGGGCATTTTATTCGATATAAATGTCCTTTTTAGTCTGTTTTGAGTCGAAAAGAACCAGGTTGAGATCAAAGGGCATTACGGAGGTCGAGTCTAACGAAAAGGGCATTTTATGCTAAATTATTCATGTTTATCTCGTCGCCATAAACCGTATTCAGAGGCACTGGGGACTTCTTCAGGATTCATCATACATTCGGAAAGCAGAATGGGCATATCAGAAAGGGATGAAGCTGACCAGATGATGTCGTGCCCACATTGCTCGCACTGACTCAACCACAGGCCAGAATGGGCACATGCGTGAATTTCGGGATTCAGTTGAAGGAAAGAGGCGTGAATAATAGTTGCATATCCGAATAAGAGTTGGTGATAAGCTGGACTCCTAAGAGGCGTGGAAATTAAGAGATAGATGAGATAAGGACTGCTGGAGGCTTGGAGATGAAGTGATAAAGCCAATCCCTAAAAAATAGAGATTTGGTCAACAAACTGGATAAGGCTTATCCAGACAGATCAGGATGGGGCACGCCGGATCCGGAAGCCAGTGAAGACCCCAGTTTGTTGGGGAAACTCAAACTCGAAAATGTAACTATTAAGCTAGTTTTATTTTCTGGAAATGGGGCTTTGGAAGTCAGAAACATTGCTTCAATTTTACTTTTCTGCATTTCATTTTCGTACGCTGCTTAGGCAGCCACAAACAACCCAATTGGCCTTAAGCCATTGGGAATTAGGATTATGTTTATGTTTCTCATTGTTGGAGTTGAGATTTTTACCTAATAAATTCGTAAGTTTTCATTTATATTATGTCTTTAATTTCTGCAATTTTAGTTATGTCTAGCCTGTTTGGCTAGATCTTTATTTCTGGTATTTGAACAATGAAAATGGTTTAAGTACAAATCTGGACTCGTGAGGCCGAAATGGGGATAGTAATGCATGTTAGGTTTATGTCGATTCTTGAACCTGTTCCACGTGAGTGTGTGGCTGAAATGCCCAATGTGGCTGATCACTTATTAGACATAGAGGGCACAACACTATTAATTGAGTTGGCGAATCGTGACTGTGTGTTGATTCATATTGTAATAAGGAAATCGATGGGTTGTTATGGGCACACGAGGAATCGGTAAACACAACAGATCTGGGTTCGTCTAGAGGCACACTGTTGTCTATTCATTTACATCTCTTAGGGGAACCGGGGGATGGATGATAGGTTAGGGGTTTACTTGACGAGGAATCACTTTTAAGCCTAAAATGAAAGGATGAATGAGGGGATGCAGAGATGAATCCGATCCCCATAACTGGGTGACTTAACATGTATGAAAATCGGTGTGCCCATGATCGAGTAGTTTTATACTTAAACCAAATTCTAGTTCAAATGCCAGAACCTTTTGTTATTTGATGTTGTCTTTAGTTTCCTTTTTGTAGATTTACTTGCAGTACAGTGACAACACAAAACCCTCCTTTTTGATTGGTGACTCGAAGGTGGAATCACATCAGCTCTCTGTGGGATCGACCCGTACTAACAAGCTAGCTACGCTCGCTGTGGGCACAGGAGCAATACAAAATTATTTTGAGCGCGAAACGACCGCGCGTCAAAATTGGCGCCGTTGCCGGGGAGTTGATTTCCAGTGATTTTACTTTCCAAGCTGGTGTGCATGGAAGTTGATGCCCAGGAGCTCTTCAAAAGAAACTCTATTGTACGATCCGGAGATAGAGAAGACTTTGAGGAAAAACAGGGCAGCAGTGAAGAGGGCACGGCGAGCTGCAAACAGACCTCATGAGCCCACACCACCACCAGAAGATCGAGAAGAAGCAGGGCACGAGGAGGAAGAATAATTTGAGAACGGCCAGACTGATAATATGGCCGCTGAAGGAAGAACTTTGAGACAGCTAGTCTTTCCGACTAACATGAATCTTCGCCCAATGGGCATTACGATCCCAACAGTCACGCAGACATGGGATTTGCAAGCAAATTTCATCCAAATCTTGCCTAAATTTCATGGGATGGATGGAGAGGACCCTCAAAGGCATTTGCAAGATTTCGAGATGGTTTGCCAAAATCAACCATCAGACCATGGAAGGGAAGAATATGTTCGACTGGTTTCGTTCCCTTTTACTCTACATGATGGGCACGAGACTGGTTGTACACTCTACCGACTGGTAGTGTGACCACATGGGAGGAACTTCAACAAATTTTTTTGAGAAGTATTTCCCAGCTTCTAGAGTGCAAGAGATGAGAAGAAGGATCATAAGTCTGAAAATGGGCACGAACGAGAGTTTCTATGATTACTGGGACCGTTTCCAGAATATGCTGGCGAAATGCCCCCAGTACCAGATAACTGATCATGATCTGATCCAACACTTTGTTGGAAGGTTGAGGCCACATGAGAGGACGATTGTTAATGCATCTTGTGGAGGGTCCATATTGAACAAGAGACCAACTGAAGCTTTTAGAATTCTGACTGAGATAGCTGAAGATAACCGAGATTTTGGTAGAGAGGGCACACGAAGTGTAAATGCGTTTGGGAAATCATCCAATGATGAGAGCATGATTGAAAAGCTATGTGAACGAATTGGAAAGGTTGTTACAGTAGCAATCACATGAAGAAATCCCAGACCATGTGGGGTGTGTAAAAGTGTACTTCATTTTACCGCTGAATGCCCAATGCAGGAGAAGATACAAGAAGTTAATGCTGTGGAAGGGTACAACAACTATCACTGGAGATATGATCCTTACTCTGAAACATACAATTCAGGTTGGCAAGACCATGATGAATGCAGATGGAGAAGGCCTGAAGATGCTCCACCCATGCGACCTTCACCACTAGAAGAAAAAATGAGATCGAGGTTGGAAGATATAGTCCAAGCCTTGGCAGAAGAAAACGTGAAGGCTGCGCAAGAGAATGAAAAATTTAAGCAAGAGACAAGAGCGGACTTTGCACATATGAGCAAAAAAATTGCTCAAGTAGCCCAAACGGTTCACAGATTAGAAGTAAAAATTGGTAAACTTTCATCCCAAGTGGAGAACCCTCATAAACAAGTTAATGCTGTGAGCTTGAAGAGTGGGAAGGATTTACCAAAAGAGGTCTGCTCAACTAAAATGGAAAATGATGTGCCCACAAGAATAGAACAATCATCGGAGAATGGGGCACAAGAAGTCAGTCAGCCTACTCTGGAGCCAATTCGAGAGAAACAGAAAATTACAAGAAAACCTCCTTTTCTAGGTAGATTGACACAAAATAGGAAGGAAGAAGAGATGAGTGAGATGCTGAAAGTCTTCCACATAGTGGAAATCAACATTCTACTAATTGAATCTATTAAACAAGTTCCGCGGTATGTCCATTTTCTGAAAAAGTTGTGCACCAGAAAGATACAGTTTAAAGATGATGCTAAGTTCCTTGTGGAAGAGAATGTGTCAGCTGTAATTCAGAAGAAGATGCCAAAAAATTGTGATGATCCAGGCATGTTCACAATATCGTGCATCATTGGAGAAAAAAAAGGTCGAAAAGGCCATGCTGGATTTGGGGGCATCAATAAACATCATGCCCCTGTCAATTTTTAATGAATTGAAGTTGGGACCTCTGCAGCCAACTCGTGTGGTCATTCAGTTAGCAGACAGGTCGAATGTGTATCCGGAGGGGCTGATCGAAGATGTGCTAGTTAAGGTGGATGAGATGATATTCCTAGTGGATTTCTATGTGCTTGATATGGGCACAACAACAAGATCATCAGTTCTTTTGCTAGGGAGACCTTTCATGAAAATAGCTCGCACACAAATTGATCTCGACAAGGGCACACTGGCGTGCGAATTTGATGGAGAAAAAGTTACATTCAACATTTTTCAAGCTATGAAGCACTCACATGATACAGAAAATGTGAATTTTGTGGATCTCTTTGATGCACCATCCCAGCCCACTCTCTCAATGATGAGCAATCGAGAACCTCTGGAAAGGGCATTATGGGAAGGATTGACAGATCAAAATGCCCTTGATGAAGATGATGACATTCAAGATGCAGTTAAGATGCTTCATTCACTCAAGGAGATGCCACCAGGAGTAGTAGATTACAATGTGCCCACAAGAAGCGATAGTGACATAATGCTGTCTTCTATTATGCCAACACCGAAGTTGGAACACAAGCCACCATGGGGCATTCAGAAGCTTAATGAAGAGCAAGTTGGGCACAACAAAAAGTTCCAGACCCAAGAATCAGAAGAAACGGGCATGGAAGTCTATGATGATGATATTCTCTATGAAGAAAGAACGAAAGGACTCCATGATCAAGTTGTGAAATGGAAAAGGTTCACTCGAGGGCAATAAGTACTGCTTTATCATTCCAGATTTAAGCTCATGGGAGAAAGTCTAAAGACCAAATGGGTCGGGCCATTTGAAGTGCAAGCTGAATTTTCTAATGAGGTAATAGAAGTGAAAAATCCGAAAACAGAAAGGCATTTCAAAGTAAATGGGCTCAGACTGAAACCTTACCTGGGGCACATCGACTCTAAAGAAAGAGCAGTATGGCTCATGGAGCCCAGTAATATCTGAACAGAGGAGTGTCGTGCCCACGACAGTAACTTGGGCGCTACTAGGAGGCAACCCAGGTTTTATTTATTTTATTTTGTTTTTTTTTAATTTATTTAAATAAAATTTTCAGTTAAGTAAACTAGTTTAGGAGCAATTTTACGCCTGTTTTGAATAA
Source organism: Perilla frutescens (assembly GCA_026008535.1). Lineage (NCBI taxonomy): Eukaryota > Viridiplantae > Streptophyta > Magnoliopsida > Lamiales > Lamiaceae > Perilla > Perilla frutescens. The sequence continues at coordinate 45,311,555 of BRKX01000001.1, forward strand.
GATATGTGTTTGCAAGTTAAGATAAGGAGAGAGAAAGCAGCAAGATAAAGAGAATCCCTTAGAAGTAGGGATTTGGAATAGGGCACTCTGAAGGGATGAAGAATCTGCCAACTGGAAGGGCACAACAAGGTGACAGTGTGATTGCTATGATCACAAGGAAGCTAAGTGCAATCAAAAATACCTTATTCCAATTTGATACATGTTTGGTGCGCATGGAGAAAGCCCTTATTTCCTACTTCAAACATGCTGGATTCACCTAACCAGCACCCGTGACTGAGTAACCTGGTTCTGTTCTTTTCATTAGATTAGTTTTTTTTAGAGTCGCCCCTATTTCACCCACTTTGCCTTGTGCAAAGTGTATGGGTGGTCAGTGTTTCTGTTAAGCATGCTTTCTGTGAGTTTGTGTGGCTATTACCTTTGATATATTCGAATTAATTACTTTTTCAAAATCAGCATGACCACAGTAAGATAGGGATGACGAATGAGTTTAGCATGCCCTAGGAAGATTTGAGCCTATATGTTGTATGCCCATTTCACAGCTTTCTTTACTTCATGTGTGTTAACATTCTGTGCTTAGGAGTTCTAGAACTTGCCACTGTTCTGCTTGAAGCCTTGAAATTGTTGATGCATATGTAGATGATATAGGCCATCTTTTGCTGAGCCACCATGATATAAATTGACCCACCAACAACACAGCCTTGCAGCCCTTTTGAGCCTATGAAATGCCCTGGCAAATTTTTTGTTTGGGATGATAATATATAGCCAGGGCATCACAAAAGCCTGAAAAACAGAGAAAAAAAAAGAAGAAGCAAAATTGTTGGGGGATATATATGAAAAGACCAGAAAATGATAGAGGGAATAAAAAAAAAGAGAGAGAAAAAGAAAAAATATATATGAAAAAAAGAAAAAAAAAGAGAGAATAAATTCCCCCTAGTCTTAAGTGTTCAGAGTGCCCAGATAAAAAAAAATATTTATTGGTTGAACAAGGCACAAAAAGGTAATCGATTAAATGAAAAATGGGGGGTCTGTACAGAAATAAAGCCCCACCTTACATGAAATGCCCAGTATAACCTAAAAAGCCCTTTTGATACTTATGCATCTATGGTTAATGGAGATTGACAGCAGAACTTTATCAAGCTTATGGGACGAATAGGTATAGAATGCATCGAATTGAGTGTATACACTGAGCCTAAACACTGAGTGAAGAGAGTTTGTGAGGATGACCACACTTTGCTCCTTTTTAACCTATTTTTGGTGTACTGAAACTTTGCAATTTTTGAATTATTGAAGTTGATGTGCCCACATTGATTAACAGTTTGCATGCTTATTTTTTGTGAGTCTGTTTCTTTTCTCTTCCTTTTCATTTGTTTTTCTGGACGCGTTGTATCCCATGCTTGAGGACAATCATTTCTAAAGTGTGTGGGTATGATAAGTCCATTTATTTCGTGTTTTTATGGGCATTTTATTCGATATGAATGTCCTTTTTAGTTTGTTTTGAGTTGAAAAGAACCAGGTTGAGGTCAAAGGGTATTACATAGGTCGAGTCTAGCGATTTTATGCCAAATTATTCATGTTTACCTCGTCGCCATAAACCGTATTTAGAGGCATTGGGGACTTCTTCAACATTCATCATACATTCGGGAAGCAGAATGGGCATATTAGAAAGGGATGAAGCTGACCAGATGATGTCGTGCCCACATTGCTCGCACAGACTCAACCACAGGCCAGAATGGGCACATGCATTAATTTCGGGATTCAGTTGAAGAAAAGAGGTGTGAATAATAGTTGCATATCCGAATAAGAGTTGGTGATAAGTTGGACTCCTAAGAGGCGTGGCAACTAAGAGATAGATGAGATAAGGACTGCTGGAGGCTTGGAGATGAAGTGATAAAGCCAATCCCTAAAAAATAGGGATTTGGTCAACAAACTGGATAAGGCTTATCCAGACAGATCAGGATGGGGCACGCCGGATCCGGAAGCCAGTGAAGACCCCAGTTTGTTGGGGAAACTCAAACTTGAAAATGTAACTATTAAGCTAGTTTTATTTTCTGGAAATGGGGCTTTGGAAGTCAGAAACATTGCTTCAATTTTACTTTTCTGCATTTCATTTTCGTACGCTGCTTAGGCAGCCACAAACAACCTAATTGGCCTTAAGCCATTGGGAATTAGGATTATGTTTATGTTTCTCATCGCTGGAGTTGAGATTTTTGCCTAATAAATTCGTAAGTTTTCATTTATATTATGTCTTTAATTTCTGCAATTTTAGTTATGTCTAGCCTGTTTGGCTAGATCTTTATTTCTGGTATTGAACAATGAAAATGGTTTAAGTACAAATCTGGACTCGTGAGGCCGAAATGGGCATAATAATGCATGATAGGTTTCTGTCGATTCTTGAACCCGTTCCACGTGAGTGTGTGTCTGAAATGCCCAATGTGGCTGATTACTCGTTAGACATAGAGGGCACAACAATATTAATTGACTTGGCGAATCGTGATTGTGTGTTGATTCATATAGTAATAAGGGAATCGATAGGTTGTTGTGGGCACACGAGGAATCAGTGAACACAATAGATCTGGGTTCGTCTAGAGGCACACTGTTGTCTATTCATTTACATCTCTTAGGGGAACCGGGGGTGGATGATAGGTTATGGGTTTACTTGACGATGAATCACTTTTAAGCCTAAAATGAAAGGATGAATGAGGGGATGCAGAGAGGAATCCGGTCCCCATAACTAGGTGACTTAATATGTATGAAATCAGTGTGTCCATGATTGAGTAGTTTTATACTTAAACCAAATTCTAGTTCAAATGCCAGAACCTTTTGTTATTTGATGTTGTCTTTAGTTTCCTTTTTGCAGATTTACTTTCAGTACAGTGACAACACAAAACCCCCCTTTTTTGATTGGTGACTCGAAGGTGGAATCACATCAGCTCTCTGTGGGATCGACCTATACTCACAAGCTAGCTACGCTCGCTGTGGGCACAGGAGCAATACAAATTTATTTTGAGCGCGAAACGACCGCATGTCAATATTTTGCCAAATTTATATATAATGATACTTCACTTCAGAGTTAATGATACTTCATCTCATAATTAATGATATTTCACTTAATAGTTAATGATATTTCTCCAAATTTATATCTAATGATACTTCATTTCAGAGTTAACGATACTTTAGCATATATATATCTAATGATACTTCACTTGATAGTTAATGATATTTCACTTTATATCTAATGATACTTCACTTCATAGTTAATGATACTTCACTTCACAGTTAGGGATACTTTACTTTACACCTAGTGATACCTGAGTGACTGCACATGGGCGGGCTCTATGCGTCCGACTGTTTTTGCGGGTTTGGACGGGTTTGGAAGAATTTTTCGGACGGTTCGAATTGGGTGGAGATCCATCTAACATAAGAGACCCGTTAGACGGTCTCATTAAAATTTTATCATTATATATATATATATGAATAGGTTCAAATGAGTACTAGTTATTCGTGTGAGAGCTAAGAGTCATGCTTATTTAGCACAATTTTATAGCTTATTTTATTGTATTTTAGTGCTATTTTTTTAAAAAAAATATAGCTTATCTTGTTGTATTTTAGTGCTAGTGTTAAAAGCACTAAAATATAACAAGATAAGCTACAAAATCATACTCCCTCTGTTTCCATTTAAACGTCATTTTGGATGAATGCATACAAATTAATAAATGAATTGAATTACCTAATACACCCTTGTGTAAATACATTAATTGAGTTAAATATAGATGTTTGAATGTTTTAAATGAGGGTACATGTGAGAAAATGTGAATTTATGTCTCGAATTTGTAGAATTATATTTTTTTTAAACAAAATTAAAAGGCTAAAATGACATTTATATAGAAACAGAGGGAGTGTTAAATAATCATGATTCCTAGTTCTCATACGAATAACTAGTACCCATTATAACCAAGGTGTGGATCTGGTAAGAACCCTTCCCTATGTAGGAACTGAGAAATCATCCAAACCACATAAATTTTGATCTCAATGGTCTAGATTTAATACAAAAAGGCGGTGGTAAACTTGTAAATATATTGAACTTTTTTAAAAAAAATGGTGGCATATTGGTAAATACATTGGACTTCAAAAGTGAGGGATTATTTTTTTTCCGTCAAAATTAGATGTTGATTGATGTCAGCATATTTATACAAATACTGTAGAAATTTTAAACCATCATAATTTCCTCTTTTTTAATTTGATTTACGAAAATAATATATCAAATTAAAGCTATTTTCGTACTCTTTCATTTAAGATTCATATTGCATATGTTTATTTGATAAAAATAGATGAAAAATACAAAAATCAATTTTCGGGCATATTTTTCATACAGAGCAGCCCCAGATTTATATTAGCATGGTGGATATAATATTTAAGCACGGCCTATATAGCATTTTAGCATGACCAACTATAACTCACATAATTACATTAATGATATTTTAGCATGAAACTACTTGCATATTAACATGATATATATGGCATTTTAGCATAATTCTTAAGACAACATTTCAGTTTATTGTGAAATTTATCCAACATGTTACTCACACCAGCGCCATTTATCACACATGTCAGAAATAAATTTGAATGAAATTATCGATATCAGCATAATTCATATCATTTTAGCATGAACTATTATCCATTCCAACATGATATATATAACATTTTACCTTGACCTATAACTCATATTAGCATTATTTTTATCACATTTAATGTTAAACTACTCACATATTAGAATGGTGCATATGACATTTCAGAAAGCCTTATGTGCACTTGAATAAAATTAGAAGTAATACTTTTCAGCATTAAAGTCGTTTTTCATAGAAATTCTAAAACCCTAATTGGAATGAAATAAACTCTAATTTGATGAAATTAACCCTAATTGGTTTTAAATTAACCCTAAAAATGAACATTTTAGATTTTTCATCCATATTTTATTCGGACTACTAGAGACATGCAACATCTTAAATAGGCGAAAATGAAAAACTTCAATTTGATATATTATATGAAAAACATTGTGTTCGTAACATTTTAGCCAGAAACTACTCTCTTTTTAACATGATGTATATGATATTTTAGCATGAGAATAACATGTAAATGTATTCTAAATAACATGTGTTGTTTGTTCATTTTAACATTGTTACATATTCATATTAACATCACATTATTTTCATTTTAGCGTGACGAAATTACATGAGAATAAAAAAAATACAGTAATTATTGAAT